>CM056051.1:154235366-154881210 GCA_029574335.1 Rana kukunoris
CGATGCCCCACAATCAGGAACCTGAACTAAAAGGAATGGTCTGTACAGACAAAGTGCCCATCAACAAACAGACGGGTGAGACTCATCAACCTCTTAAAATTAACATTCCAAAGCCCAGCAACAGCCAAGACAACTGCAAAAATCCAGAAACTCCAAACAAACCATCAAACCACAAGAACAGGCAACAAAATCCTGAAATTGTCTTAATAATAGACTCAAACGGGAAATACCTTAACACTAAACGGCTCTTCCCAGGAACAAGAGTCTCCAAAATTCACTGTTTCACAATTGAACAGGCAACAGGAGTCATCAACGATCCATATTTCACTAACCCCAAACATATCATCATACACACGGGCACAAACAACATCCAGGAACAACTGCAAGTTATTGTGGACAAATTATTCCAACTAACAGAGACTGCCCAACAAAAATTTCCACAGTCCAAAGTAATTCTGTCCTCCCTTCTTCCAAGGAGGGACGTGCCAAACAACATAATCGAACAAATCAACGCAGAGCTGGCAGACAAAACCAGGTCAAAGCCTTCCATTCACCTGGCAGAGCACCACTCTATAATGACCCAACATCTCTACGACAACAAACATCTGAACAAACAAGGGGTCAGTCACCTGGCAAGAGAATTCAAAGACATTGTTCTTGAGAGAACTCACAACCCTGAACATGGCACAAACCATTCTCAGACAGACAGAATTACAACTGCAAGACACCAAACCTCACCACTAATGCAATACAACAACAATACACCCAGCCAAAGAACTGGACCACGAAGATGGCAAGAATGGAAACCACCCACCTCAAGGATATCAAGACAACAACAGAGCAGAGAAAAGGAGGAGGAGAAGATAATAACCCTCCTCAACACATTATGCAATGATGTGACTGAGCTAAAAAAGCAAAAAGACAATAACAACCACCCATAAACCGGTTGATCCCAAGAAATTCACCCATTACAAGGTATATAAATATACAAACAAAAAATGACATCATTAGTAATCAGTAGCTGGAACATTCAGGGTCTGAACGCTTCAGCCTTCGGATCCAAAGTAGATGATCCAGATTTCAAGCAAAGACTATATGAGACGGACATACAAATCCTCCTGGAAACATGGACCAGGGCACAGGATAACCCATCAGTACCTACTGGCTATAGGGAATTCTCTGTCCCCGCACAGAAAGATAAAAACATCAAACAGGGTCGATGTTCAGGAGGAATACTAGTCTGGTACAAAGAGGAGCTACATGGGAACATCAATGCAATCAAAAAAGGAGAGAGCCACATCTGGCTAAGAATAAGCAGCTCCATCCTCACCTCCCAGTCTGACATATACCTGTGTGCAGCATACATTGCCCCAGCAGAGTCTCCATATTTCAGGCCAGACACCCATGAGATCCTACAAAATGAGATCATCCACTTCCAATCCCTGGGACAAGTACTCATATGCGGAGACCTCAATGCCAGGACAGGAAGGGAAAAGGACTATACAAGTTCTGATGGCAACACGTACATACTGGGCCATGCAAATTACGACCAGGAGTCCATACAGAATCAAAGAAACAGCTATGACTGTACAACCAATAAAAACGGAAGAAAATTGCTGAATGTGTGTCGCAGTCTGGGCCTCTACATCCTCAACGGCCGTACCCAGGGAGACTCTCGGAAGGTACACATTTAGCTCCCATGTAGGCAGCAGTGTGGTAGACTATGCCATCACAGATATGAACCCCACACTCATCAATGGTTTTACAGTCACCCCACAAACACACCTATCAGACCACAACCAACTACTGCTATACATCAAATCTTCCAGCAAACCATCACCGAAACTCCATCGGGCGTCTCTCCGCAACCTGCCACCATCATTTAAATGGTCCAAACATTCTACCACAAAATACAGAGAGGTAACTGACAGAACCGACATTAAAAAAAAACTTGAAAACTTCCAAAACACCACCTATGAGATCAGCCCACCAGGTGTAAACCAAGCAGCAAAGGACTTCCAAAAGATACTACACACCATCGCAGAAACAGCCCAGCTGAGAAAAACCAACTATAAGAAACCATCCAACAAACAATCCAATAAATGGTTCGACAAAGAATGCAAAGCATTAAGGAACACCTTACGGACCGTCTCCAACAACAAACACAGAGACCCTGACAATGCTGACCTAAGGATAGCCCATAGCACCCTACAGAAAAAATACAAACAAACCCTTAAAAAGAATAAGCAAAACCTCATCTCCAAAAACCTACAACAGCTGGAAGAGGCACTTCAGGAAAATTCTTTCTGGGAAATATGGAAGAATATTGGATCAGCACCCAGGAAAAACAATCTTCACATCCAAAATGGCGACATCTGGCTCAATTACTTCAAGGACCTCTACAAAAATATTCCAGAGGAGGCTCTAACTGTAGAACAAACAGACATCATCAAAAGACTTAATGATATGGAGGAAAAAATTAAGGACTTCCAGAACCCCCTAGATGTACCGATTACACCACAAGAAATTGGGGAGAAAATCCAAAACCTGCAAACCAAAAAATCCAGTGGGATGGATGGAATCCTGCCAGAGATGATTAAACACGGCTCCCCAGAGGTACACGCTGCAATGTGTAAACTGTTCAATCTGGTCCTGAGTGCTGGTTACTACCCTACAGTATGGAACCAAGGCCTCATAACACCCATCCATAAGAGTGGAGACCAATACGATCCAGCCAACTACAGGGGGATATGTGTCAGCAGCACACTAGGGAAACTATTCAATAGTATCCTCAACAAACGGATCCTCAACTTCCTGACACAACACAATGTCCTCAGCAGAAGTCAGGCAGGGTTCATGCCAAACCATCGCACTACAGACCACATCTACACCCTGCACAGCCTCATCAAGAACCACGTCCACCAAACAAAACATGGGAAGATATTCGCCTGCTTTGTGGACTTTAAGAAGGCATTTGACTCAGTGTGGCACCCAGGCCTGTTCCTCAAACTATTGGAGAGTGGAATAGGAGGGAAAACATACGATGTGATCAAAAGTTCATACACTGAGAACAGCTGCAGCGTAAAGGTGAACGGGAAAAGAACGGAACACTTCCGGCAGGCCCGAGGAGTCAGACAGGGCTGCAGCCTAAGTCCAACCCTCTTCAACATCTATATTAATGAACTGGCTGCGGCTCTAGAATCCTCCCCAGCACCAGGACTGACTCTACATGACACCGAGGTGAAGTTCCTGCTGTATGCAGATGACCTCCTGCTTCTGTCACCAACAGAGAAAGGCCTACAAGACAGTCTGGAAGTGCTGGAGAAATACAGTGCCACATGGGCACTACCAATAAATTCGAGCAAAACAAAAACCATGGTGTTCCAAAAGAAAAATACAAAAACAAAGAGCCCTTCCTTTACAATAAACAACTGCACTGTGGATGAAACTAACAGTTACACATACCTCGGCCTGGACATCACCCAATCAGGAAGTTTCAAGCCAGCCATAGAGGCACTAAAAGACAAGGCATGCAGAGCCTACTATGCCATCAGGAGACGGCTGTACCACCTAAAACCACCCGTGAGAGTCTGGCTCAGAATATTCGATAGCGTCATCGCCCCAATTCTTCTTTATGGCAGTGAAGTTTGGGGTCCTGTCACCTACCCAGACCAATCCAAATGGGACACCAGTCCAACAGAAATATTCCATCTGGAATTCTGCAAGCACCTCCTCCAAGTCCATCGGAGCACCTCCAACAGTGCTTGCCGGTCCGAGCTGGGCAGATTTCCCTTACATCTTGCAGTACAGAAGAGGGCGCTATCATACTGGGACCACCTACAAAACAGCAGTCCCAACTCATACCACCATAAAGCCTTACTGGACAGTAAGAACCAGTCCAAGCCGTGTGGCCTGCAACAACTTATCAACACCTTGTCTGTCCCAAACTCTCAACAATGCGGCCTGACAAAATCGCACATAAAAAACATAATGGATAACTCCAAAGAAAAACATGTTGGAGAATGGAGATACGAAATAACAAACTCCAAAAAACTAACAATTTACCAATCACTGCAGAGAGACTATAAACTGGCCCCCTACCTGGAGGTGCTACAAGACCCCAAAGACAGACAGACTATGAGCCTGTACAGACTGAGCGCCCACAGCCTGGAAATGGAATTAGGACGGCACAGACAGACCTACAAGCCCAGGGAGAGGAGACTGTGCCAGCAATGTGACCAGGGGGTCCCGGAGGATGAGGAACACTTCCTGTTACATTGCCCCCAAGTACTCATCAGTGAGGGACACTCATTTCCAGAGACTCTCCGCTCTCATCCCGGACTTCAACTCTACAGAAGAGAAGAGGAAACTCCAATTTCTACTGGGAGAAGAGGAGCCAACGGTGAAGATAGCTGCCCAATATGTGACAGCGTGTCACCGACTGAGAGGGACATGAGAAACTGAGGACTTAGTCCTTTCACAGACTTATGACCATTCCCCTTTATATTACCCCCCTCCCCGTTATATTACCCCCCTTCCCTTTTTTCTTATACAAACTATACTGCTTTGGCAATGCTAACATGTATTTGGTCCTGCCAATAAAGCTTATTTGAATTGAATTGAATTGAGGGGGAGAGAGAGAGAGGGGGAGAGAGAGAGAGGGGGAGAGAGAGAGAGAGATGCAGGTTGTTGCTCAATAGGAATCAGAGGAAAAGTTTGTGTGCCCTTAACTATTTATATTCAATTATTCTTTAGATTGTATGCCCTCACAAACAGGGCTCTCCAAACCCTTGTCTTGAAGTGTATTGGAACTGTACACTCTTCCCTTTGTGAGGTGTTTCAAAACCTGTTGGCGCTATATAAACCCAGATTAACATTATTATTACCATCAGTATTATTATTATACAGGCTTTATATAGCGCCAACAGTTTGCGCAGTGCTTTACAACATCAGGGAAGATAGTACAGTTGCAATACAATTCAATACAGGAGGGATCAGAGGGCCCTGCTCGTTAGAGCTTACAGTCTAGAAGGGAAGTATTGAACCTTTGTGCTTAACCAGAATACCCAACTGAGCGGTGTAGCTGCTCCTTTAAAGTGCAAAACATCAAGCTACCAATAGAAATACATAGAATAAAAAAAAAAAAGAAAAAAATAAGTTGTCAACGGGCATCAATGAACATATTAATAAATATTAAAAAATTAGTTCAAGAAACACAGCGCGATTGATAGGGTCCATAAACACTGAAAAGACGACTTGGAGGATTCCGTAGTTGAATACTTTGGCCCCACAGGCTGGGCCGTCTTAATGCCATATTGGGCCCCTGGGCAAAGTAATGCTCCGGAGCCCCTACAATGATGACAGTCCAGGTAAATAGACATCAAGTAGGTAGGAGGCAGACTGCCTCCCCTGTGTATCTATCACAGTACCAACATGGGGCCTCCAATTTTGAGGCAGCGTGGGCTCAAGGATCAGCTGCTTTGGGGAAAGTGCAGGGGCCCCCCATGCAGCTGGGGCCCCTGGGCAGTGCCCAGGCGTATCTTCTCATTAACACAGCCCTGTCTACACTAATTTTTGATATATCACATTTCATCTCAGATTATATTTTTTTAATCTAGCCACTGCATCAGAGTTTATTAACCAGGGTTCCTCCAGAAGTTGCCAAGGGTTCCTTGAGCAATGAGCAACTACTGACACTATTGATCTTTTTAGCCATCTGAAAACTGAGTCATTTTTCACAATGACTACAAGTGTAAGAAGCATTCTTTCTACTGTCCATCACACTAAAGTATCATGAGTTGTAGATATAATCAGTTAAGCAGGGGTTCCCTGAGACCGTAAAGCAGGGCTTGACAAATTTACTCTTAAACTAGGAGCCAGGTAAAAAAGTTAGGAGCCAGTTTTTTTTTTAACTAAACGCCTTTTTTTTTTTTTTTAATATGACAATAATAACCAATCTTAAATTTACACAGATAACTGTTTCCATCTTTGTCGGGGAGGGGGTGTGTAAATGGAACTAAAGCTGTTCCAACCAGCTGCCCCACAATCCATGTCCACTCATCATTATGGGCACCAGATCAAGCCCGCAACTCCTTCAACCATTTCCCAGTTGTCAGCCAGGGGAAGCCCTCAGCGCAGCCAGTGACTGCTTGTAGCAGCCCCGGCCACCAGAAGAGGGCACCAGTTCCCCTGCAGTGTGAGCAATGTAAGGGCAATGCCCTCAGTCAACAGAGCGAGCGGTGCACCTCGCTCCAGCAGGCCGCAAAGCCTCGGCCTCAATTACTGACCAGAGCGGCATCTTAGTCTGCGCACCCGCTAGGTGAGGGGGAAATGAGGTCTTGCATGGGGACAAGACACCTGCCGCAGTCTAGCCCAGGTGCCAGGCCGTTAATTCTAGGCACCAATGCGACCAGGCGCCTGGGGTTTGTCAAGCCCTGCCGTAAAGTTATTTCAAGGATTCTTCTGTGTTGAAAACATTGAGAAAGGCTGCACTAGATGGTGTCAAAGAATTTAGTACTGGGTGCGAATAGACTGTTGAACATTTTTAGAATTAAGATATTAATGTAAGCGTTATTAGGTCTAAAGGGTGGTTCCACTTTGTTGGAATTGTTCAGGGTTTCTAACGTTTTCTTATACAGTTTTACCCCACTTATAATCTTTTTAAATTCTTTATCAACACTTTGTGTGTTAGTATTTTTATGGTATGATTTTTTTATTTTGCGAGTCCTTTCATACTTCATTCTGCATAGTTAGAATGCCTTTATGGTTATTTCTGTAATATTACAGCCAGCCTGTATGAATTTGGTTATTGACCAATTTACCATTAGACATGGAATATAAAAGGTTCAGAAAAATGGGAGGGCAGAGAGCTTCCTGAGGATGCCAGAGTGATCGTCACCATCTAGTCTGGTATTCCTTTGATAAGGTTTCATTAACTGCTTGCCGACTGCCCACCGCAGTTACACGGCGGCACTGCTGGGCGAGAGCACGTAGCTCTACGTCCTATCTTTTTCGGCCGCTAGGGGGCGCGCGTGCGCCGCCGGCGGCCCGCGCGCGTGCCCACGATCGCCTCCGGGCACACGCGCTCGTTCGTTACAGACTGGGGAACGAGAGCTATGCGTGTAAACACAAAGCTCTCGTTCCTGTCAGCGGAGGAAACGCTGATCTTCTGTTCATACAATGTATGAACAGAAGATCAGTGATTCCCCCTAGTGAGGCGACCCCCCCCCCATACAGTTAGAACACACCAGGAACACACTTAACCCCTTCCCTACCCCCTAGTGTTAACCCCTTCACTGCCAATGGCATTTTTATAGTAATCCAATGCATTTTTATAGCATTGATCGCTATAAAAATGCCAATGGTCCCAAAAATGTGTCAAAATTGTCCAATGTGTCCGCCATAATGTCTCGGTGCTGAAAAAAACGCTGATCGCCGCCATTACTAGTAAAAAAAAAAATATTAATAAAAAATGCCATAAACTACCCCCTTTTTTGTAAACGCTAAATTTTTTATACGTACACCGTTTAGCAAGTTAGTCATGGTATACTACAGCAAAACATTTTCTAGGAATATAAAGACTACTTTTTTTTAAAGTAAAAACTTCTACATATTGTATCTGGAAACGACAAAAAAAAAAAACAAAAAAAAAAAAACACACAAAACACTCCCATGTTATCCCCGATGTTTTTACATGATGTTTTTACATGATGTTTTTACATGATGTTTTTACATGATGTTTTTACATGATGGACTTGTGAAATTCTCATAACTGCAGGACTGTACATCATAGACCTTTAGGATTTTTTCTGCAGCCTGTATGTGGACAAAAAGGACCATCTTCTAAGGGGTTGTAAAGGATCATTTATTTATTTATTAATTTAAAATAACAAACATGTAATATTCACCTCCACTGCGCAGCACGTTTTGTACAGAGTGGCCCAGAACCTGGTCTTCTGGGGTCCCTCGGCGGCTGTCTCGGCGCCACCCCACAAGAACTAACCCCCTTTATGGAAGCTCTCTCCCATGGTGGTTAGTTCTTACAGGGGTGCTCCCGTGATACCGCCTGGTGGCCATAGACGCTCACTGTATCACTTGGCCCCGCCTCCGGCACGCTGCATCATTGGAATGCGATTGACAGCAGCGCAAGCCAATGGCTGCGCTGCCATCAATCTATCCACTCTGGCCAATCAACGGCCAGACTGAGCAGAGAAGAGGATGTTGGGGGCAAGCACAGCAGGTTAAAAGGCTCAGATAAGTAAAACAGGGGGGGGCGGGCATCCGTCAGATGTTTTTTCACCTTAATGCATACGATGCATCAAGGTGAAAAAACATGAACCTTTAAAACCCCTTTAAAGTTTAAATGTATCAAGACAAACAGATATAATACCAGTGGATGTGCCAGCAACTTACAGGGTCCAGCCAATGGAAGCAGTACGCGTAAAGCTGGCAAAGTAACACATTCTGTATCCTTAAATTCTGCCAGCACTTTCAAGATTATTAAATGATCTTTGCTCTCAACAAACTCTGTCAGTTGTTCATCTGTAACTGATGAAAAAAAATAACAAAATATAAATACTGCATGTCAACCAAATAAAAATATGAAATTTCTTACATCTAGTATATTACTAAACTGTAACACTGCAAATATTACTCTCTGTAATCCTACGGGGTAGACCAAATGTTTAAAAAGGGCAATTCTATTGCTATGCAATTCTTTTCCATGACCTGATACATTGAGGGGAAATAAAGCTTTCTGCACCATTATAATAACCCAGAAAACTGGTGCAGCTTGCACCACATTAAGAATGCAGACAGATCCAGATTGTGGATCCATTTGTGGCACCCATGCCAGTTTCTATTTCAGAGAAAAATAGAAACTTGTGAATGTTGGTAAGGAGCAGCACTGTATAAAAATGTATTAAATTTCGCTCCTTCCGTAATAAAAATGCAAACATGCAAAAGTGATTTGAAACTGAGCACCATACTAGTAAGAGAATATGTGAATGAAAAAAATCAAAAAAACACAAAATAAGTTCAGTAGTGCAAATATATATAAACAATGTATCAAATTCTTCAGATTGTGTACACAATCTTCAAATCCCTGCTGGACAGTAGGTAAAATTTGACTAAAGCAGGCCATACACGGTCGAATTTCGAACAAATTTTCTTTTCAAAATCAGGAAGTTCGTTTTTTTGTGATCCGATGATGCCGCCATTGATTTTCGAAATTCGGCCGACCAAAAAACTTTCATGTTGCCGGGAATATTCGTTTCTCTCCGTAAATATTTGTTTCTCTCTGGGGATTTTCTTTTCTTGCACATGCACATTTATTTTTTTTATTACATTTCTCGCACGATTCTCACATCATTGATCAGAAAATTGGTAGTTTTTCCGAAAATTTCCAACATGTCGAATTTCTCAAATTTGTTTGCCGCACGAAAATCGGCTGTTGCTGCAGCCCACTAACGGTGCGAAATTCGTACAGAAATTCTTTGATACGATTATCGAAAGAAAATTCTTTTGAAATTCGAACCCTGTATGGCCGCCATAAGATATCTTCCACCACCATCACCTGTCACACATCCTACTTACCAGACTTCCATGACCCCTATTACAGGTAGTCATAAAGCACATATGGGTATATCCAGCAGGAGTTGTGTGCACCAACGAAACCGGTAGGGTGCTCGATTGTGATAAGTAATTACCGCCGTTTCTGAAACGCAGCTGGAACGCAACACTGCATTTCCATACACATGGATTTTTAAGCTGCAAGAAATTGCCATTTTTCTCTTGTTTTTACTTGTTTTTTTAATAAAACTGACATACTTCACTATGGAAGCCCTTTCTTTTGAATTTTGCCCACTAACCATTGGACAACTCCCTTCATGTTCCCAGGAAAAAAGCAATTTGATCAGGGGCCCCCAGCAGCCACTTGCTATAAGTGCTGCAGCCTGTAGCGTAGGCTGACCAGACGTCCCCGGAGGAAGTTTGTCCCCGCTTTGCAGGGTCGGGGAAATCCGGTCACTGACAGATCGAGGGAACAGACTGATTCTCCCATCTGTAGGACAGGACAATCAGTCTGCACATTACGAGCCGGTGGCTGCAGCTGAGTGGAGTGAGTGTCTCGGACACTCCTCTCACACAGCCCAGCGAGTTCACTTCCCCCTCCCAGCATCAAACAGGAGACACGATGCACACAGCCCCTCCTCCTCCTGTCTCCTCCGCGTCTTCCCGATTCCCTGCCCACTCTCCTATCCCGATGTACAGCCGTGTGCAGGAGAGAGAGGGGAGATGTGCGCAGGAGATATGAAGAACTGCAGTCCTGGCTGCTACACATTCCAAGCTGTGTGAATGATGTCTGAGCCACCAGCTTCCAGCCTCATCCATCCAATGAGTGAGCTCTGCATTTACACTTTGTTCAGTGAACTGTCACTATCTCCCTCCCTTCTCTCCTCTATCACCCCCCTTGTTGTTCCATTTAAAACTTTTATGCAGCAAATACTCTGTTTTTTTTTTCAATCAGTACACCAGTAAAAATATATATATGATCCAGTTCCCTCCAAGTGGATGGGAGAATTCTCCCACTTTGCACCAATGGCTGAACAATCAGGGTTTCGGTCCTACCTCTGTAATTGACAGCGCTGGTCTCTGTCTCTATGGCAGAACATTAGGACACAGTGCTGGTTATGTTATGGGGCTGATAGGCACATGTGCAGAGCGCAAGTACAATTGGCTATAGACAGGCTATGTCTGTGTTAAGGATGAGCTCTACCGTGCACTCCCCCTTAGACTTGCATTGGTTGGTAACGCCCACCTAATGTGACATGCTATTTAATTTTTGCCATGGCATTGGTACAGCTCTGAGCAGACAGACTAGCAGGCTCAAGGGCCTGGTTTTACCATCCCCCAGCTGCACATGTGAATGAAGCCTTAAGCCCCTTTCACATGGGTCCAGAGAAGAGCAGGCAGAAGACATATTTGTGACCGCTTAGTATCTATGCTGTGGTTCATGTAGGCTTTGCATGCGGGGAGGGTTGGGGGGCCTCCATGTCCAATTTGCTTGGGGCCCCCAAATTCCTTCAAACGGCCCTGGATATACCCATATGTGCTTTATGACTACCTGTAATAGGGGTCATGGAAGTCTGGCGAGTAGGATGTGTGACAGGTGATGGAAGATATTTCAGTCAAATGTACCTACTGTCCAGCAGGGATTTGAAGATTGTGTGCACTAGGAAGAATTGATACATTGTCTGAAGACTGATGCACTGTTTTTATATTCACTGTTTGCACTACTGAACTTATTTTGTGTTTGGATTTTTTTTATACACATATCATACCATTATACGAAAACTGCGCTATAAACCAACATGTGAAAAATAAACTGTGGAAAGTATCTTGAATGCAAAAATATGTAAAGATATGAATACCACACTAAGTGCACAAGTGGGAATATGAACCATATAATATATGACAAAGAGTCCAATTGCCAACAATAGAAATGGCAACAGAAATTCCTAATAAGTGTCAGACAAAAATGAGTCCATAATGGTGAAAACGTGAATACAAGCCTATGATGACACCAGTATCAAACATGCACCTACACAAGATGTACAAGCCTGCTTACCAGAACACAGGCTATGTAAGCCTGGAAATCAACCACACTCTGGCCTGCTATTGGTTGTACGACAGGGAGATGAACTCTGGTAATCCGAACGGATGCAGACCGGTCACCTTGATCTCAGCGGCTGGAGGGTGAATGGAAGTAATCCGAGCGAGTAGAAAGGATCGCCTCAATCACGACAGATGTCTAGTACAGTACCAAGGGAAGAAATACTCACATAGCATAATATTGTATGCACAGAGTTTAATGTAAAAAAAGAGTCAGATCTATTTACAAAAGAATCTGAAAAAAATCATGTAAGGCAAAATGATCGCCGGGACGTCTTCGCCCATAGGACGGGTGTCCGCTTGCCGGCCGGCTCTGTTTTTAATCGTGATTTTTTTCAGATGCTTTTGTAAGTAGATCTGACTCCTTTTTACATTAAACTCTGTGCATACAATATTATGCTATGTGAGCATGTCTTCCCTTGGTACTGTACGAGAAATCTTCGACTCTGGCGACCATCTGGTCCTATAGTCCTAAAATCTCTATAGTTAAGAACCGGGGGCCGGCAGATCCTCTTACCGACTCACCGATCCCTCAGGTGAGTCGGTAGAAGCACCGGAGGGTGGCCTCACTATGCCCAACTTCACTGTGCTCGAGTCAGCGCACCTGAAATTTTTACAGGCTGTGGGTGTAGATTCATGGTTTAAAAGTCACGGTCTCCTCCTGGCCCCGGTCTGGGATGGGCGTTTCTTAGCAGCCTATCACGGACATCGTCTCATTCTCGGACTCGGTTTCCCAGCAGACACTGTGTTTAGTGTTCCGCCTATCACAGACTTTCTCTTGTTCGAGGATGAACAGACATCCGTGATAGACAGAACACTGAACACAGGGTCTGCTGGGAAACACCCATCACAGAAGAGACCAGGCGGAAGCCGCGACTTTTTAAACAATGGACGTTCGCGCGCCTTCAGGTACACAAACGAGGTGGGTATTTTGAGCCATAAAAAGTACATACGGTAAATGGTTTTCCAAATTTTTTACAAATAAATATCTGAAAAGTGTGGCGTGCATTTGTGTTGAGTTAATACTTTGTGGAACCACCTTTCGCTGCAATAAAAGCTGCAAGTCTTTTTGAAACCGTCTACCAGCTTTGCACATCTAGAAAGTGATATATTTACCCATTCTTCATTGCTAAAGTTCTGTCAGATGGAGAGCATCTGTGAACGGCAATTTTCTAGTTTTGCCACAGATTCTCAATTGGATATAGGTCTGGACTTTGACCGGGCCATTCGAACACATGAATATGTTTTGATCTAAACCATACCATTGTAGCTCTGACTGTATTGTTAGGGTCACTGCCCTGCTGAAAGGTGAACCTCCACCCCAGTTAAGTCTTTTGCAGACTCAAACAGGTTTTCTTCTAAGATTACCCTGCATTTGGCTTTATTCATCTTTCCGTCAACTCTGAGCAGCTTCCCTGTCCCTACTGCAGAAAAGCATCCCCACAACATGATGCTGCCACCACCATGTTTCACGATGGTAATGGTGTGTTCAGGGTGATGTGCAGTGTTAGTTTTCCGTCACACATAGCGTTTTTGCTATTAAGCCAAAAAATTATATTTTGGGCTCATCTGACCAGAGCACCTACTTCCACGTTTGCTGTGTCCTCCACATGCAGAGGCGGCTCTCTAATTAGGCAAATTAGGCGGCTGCCTTAGGCCCCGCAAAGTCAGGGGCCCCTGTGCGGCCGCCTAATTTGCCCATGCCTCACCTTCCCTTTTATGGCTATTGTCGTTCCCGCGCGCTGCCGCAAGCTCCACTTTGTATGGCAGAGAGAGAGCAGAGTCAGCCGACATCTCTCCCTGCAGTCCCCGGGTGCCTGGTCATCACACACACAGTGAATAGTGAGACAGAGTGAGCTGAGCCCGCCCCCCTCCTCCTCGTGCTGTGTGATGTTTCCTGTGTACACAGAGGAGGGGGAGGGGAAGGAGGCTCACCATGCTGCCGAGACAAAGCTGCTCATCTGACAAAATGACACATCATGTCCTAAAGCAGAGTAAGTGAGCCTTCCAGAGGGGGAGGAAGGGGGTCATGCCTACAGTTTACTTTGAGTAATTGTGGGGGAGAGGATATGTTCTCGGGGGCACTTTATGACGTATGCTGCAAGGGGGCTTGGATATGAAATCCACCCCCTTAGCACATACCCCCCCCCCCCAATTAAAGATGCTGTCTACCACAGAAGGGGGTGGCCCTTGGCATCCCACAAGAGATGTGCCAAATTGCTCCAGCAGGTACCCATACTAATGCCCCCTTTCCAGGCCAGTTAGCAAAGTGTGGGTTCCAGGTCACAGGTCCAGGTTCACACTGAGAAAAAAGGAACACGCTGTGCGTTCTGTGCAATTTTAGCCCAATTATGTCCACACACTCTCTGACCATCTCCCGTACCATGTCTGCAGTCTCTGACTAAGCCCTGGTTCACACTGGGCTGCAGGAGTGAAATTGCGCGATTTCACTCCCTCTGGCAGTCCCGATTTTGGCGCAATTTAGGAGACATCTGTGCAGGTTTCTGCACAGATGTCAATGTAAATCGCGTCCTGAAATCGCAAAAAGTAGTACAGGAACTACTTTTTTAAATCGCTGCAGCGCCGCACCGATTAGGACGGTGTGATTGCCGGCAATTGCCGCCGATTTGAGATGCAATTTCACATGTGAAATCGCATCTCAAATCGAACTAAAATCGAACCCAGTGTGAACCTGGGCTAAGGATGAGTTCCAGCGTTTTCACACAGCGAATGTGCAGAGCCCACCAGGAAGTCAGCACTGCGCTAATCACAGGCAGTGAGACATTGTCCCATTGTGCAGCTGCAGAGATCGGGAAATGTCTCGCTGCCTGTGATTAGCGCGGCACAGTGCCAACTTCCTGGGGGGCTCTGCACGTGGGCTGTGCAAACACGCCAGAGCTCATCCTTCTATCTGACCATCTCCAGTAGTATGTCTGCAGTCTCTGACCATCTCCTGTAGTATATCTGCAGTCTCTGACAATCTATTGTATCAAGTATGCAGTCTCTGACAATCTCATGTAGTATGTATGCAGTCTCTGACCATCTCTTGTACCATGTATGCAGTCTATTACCATCTCCTGTATCATGTATACCGTCTCTGACCATCTCCTGTACCATGTCTGCAGTCTCTGGCCATCTCTTGTACCATGTCTGCAGTCTCTGACCATCTCTTGTACCATGTCTGCAGTCTCTGACCATCTCTTGTACCATGTCTGCAGTCTCTGACCATCTCTTGTATCATGTATGCAGTCTCTGACCATCTCCTGTTGTATATTTGCAGTCTCTGACCATCTCCTGTATCATATATGCAGTCTCTGACCATCTCCTGTATCATGTATGCAGTCTCTGACCATCTCCTGTATCATGTATGCAGTCTCTGACCATCTCCTGTGGCATGTATGCAGTCTCTGACCATCTCCTGTGGCATGTCTGCAGTCTCTGATCATCTCTTGTACCATGTCTGCAGTCTCTGGCCATCTCCTGTACCATGTCTGCAGTCTCTGACCATCTCCTGTACCAGGTCTGCAGTCTCTGGCCATCTCCTGTACCATGTCTGCAGTCTCTGACCATCTCCTGTATCATGTCTGCAGTCTCTGACCATTTCTTGTACCATGTTTGCAGTCTCTGGCCATCTCCTGTACCATGTCTGCAGTCTCTGACCATCTCTTGTACCATGTCTGCAGTCTCTGACCATCTCTTGTACCACGTATGCAGCCTCTGACAATCTCCTGTATCAAGTATGCAGTCTCTGACCATCTCTTGTATTATATATGCAGTCTCTGACCATCTCTTGTATCGTGTATGCAGTCTCTGACCATCTCTTGTATCAAGTATGCAGTCTCTGACCATCTCCTGTACCATGTATGCAGTCTCTGACCATCTCCTGTACCATGTATGCAGTCTCTGACCATCTCCTGTACCATGTATGCAGTCTCTGACCATCTCCTGTATCAAGTATGCAGTCTCTGACAATCTTTTGTATCATGTATGCAGTCTCTGACAATCTCTTGTATCATGTCTGCAGTCTTTGACCATCTCCTGTATCATGTCTGCAGTCTCTGACCATCTCCTGTAGTATGTATGCAGTCTCTGACCATCTCCTGTAGAACGTATGCAGTCTCTGACCATCTCTTGTACCATATCTGCAGTCTCTGACCATCTCGTGTACCATGTCTGCAGTCTCTAAACCATCTCTTATACCATGTCTGCAGTCTTTGACCATCTCCTGTATCATGTCTGCAGTCTTTCACCATCTCTTTTATCATGTATGCAGTCTCTGACCATCTCCTGTAGTATGTATGCAGTCTCTGACCATCTCCTGTAGAACGTATGCAGTCTCTGACCCTCTCTTGTACCATATCTGCAGTCTCTGACCATCTCTTGTACCATGTCTGCAGTCTCTGACCATCTCCTGTATCATGTCTGCACACTCTCTGACCATCTCTTGTATCATGTATGCAGTCTCTGACCATCTCCTGTAGTATATCTGCAGTCTCTGACCATCCCTTGTATCATATATGCAGTCTCTGACCATCTCTTGTACCATGTCTGCAGTCTCTGACCATCTCTTGTATTATGTATGCAGTCTCTGACCATTTCATGTATCAAGTATGCAGTCTCTGACCATCTCCTGTATCTTGTATGCAGTCTCTAACCATCTCCTGTATCATGACCACACACTCTCTGACCGTATCTTGTATCATGTATGCAGTCTCTGACCATCTCTTGTACCATGTCTGCAGTCTCTGACCAGCTCTGGTATTATGTATGCAGTCTCTGACCATCTATTGTATCATGTATGCAGTCTCTGACCAGCTCTTGTATTGTTATGCAGTCTCTGACCATCTCTTGTATACAGTGGCGGCCCGTCCATAGGGGGCGCCGTCCCCCCTCCCCCCAAAGCCATTAAAAAAAAAAGAAAAAAAAAGTTTTTTTTTGTTTTTTTTGTTCCTTTAAGAAAAAAAAAAAAAAGGTCCTTTAACCACTAGCCGACCAGCCACTGCAGTTATACGGCGGCAGGTCGGCTCTCCTGCGCGAGAGCCCGTCATCCTACGTCGGGACTTTCGCGGCCACTAGGGGGCGCGTGCGCGCCGCCGGCGGCCCGTTCGCCCCCCGCTCGCCCCCGAGTCCTGCGCGCGTGCCCGGCGGTCGCGATCGCCGCCGGGCGCACGCTCGTTCGTTACAGAGCGGGGAACGAGAGCTGTGCGTGTAAACACACAGCACTCGTTCCTGTCAGCGGGGGAAATGCTGATCTTCCGTTCATACAATGTATGAACGGAAGATCAATGATTCCCCCTAGTGAGTTCACGCCCCCCACACAGTAAGAACACAAATAGGAACACACTTAACCCCTTCCCCGCCCCCTAGTGTTAACCCCTTCACTGCCAATGGCATTTTTATAGTAATCCAATGCATTTTTATAGCATTGATCGCTATAAAAATGCCAATGGTCCCAAAAATGTGTCAAAAGTGTCCGATGTGTCCGCCATAATATCGCAGTACCGAAAAAAAACGTTGATCGCCGCCATTACTAGTAAAAAAAAAAAAATATTAATAAAAATGCCATAAAACTACCCCCTTTTTTGTAAACGCTATAAATTTTGCGCAAACCAATCAATAAACGCTAATTGCGATTTTTTTTTACGAAAAATATGTAGAAGAATACGTATCGGCCTAAACTGAGGGAAAAAAATGTTTTTTTATATCTTTTTTGGGGATATTTATTATAGCAAAATGTAAAAAATATTGCATTTTTTTCAAAATAGTCGCTCTATTTTTGTTTATAGCGCAAAAAATAAAAACCGCAGAGATTATCAAATACCACCAAAAGAAAGCTCTATTTGTGGGAAAAAAAGGACGCCAATTTTGTTTGGGAGCCACGTCGCACGACCGCGCAATTGTCAGTTAAAGCGACGCAGTGCCGAATCACAAAAAGTGCTCTGGTCTTTGGACAGCAATATGGTCCGGGGCTAAAGTGGTTAACAGCACTACTATGTGCAGGGTGGGCGCAGGTCACAGTTCACTGCTATAGAGTCATTGAAGCGTCATGCCAATGCAAGCAGGCAAGACGCTTCATTTGCAGTTTTTTTTTTATTTGTTTACAAAAGTTTATTAAGAGGTATAAATTGGGATACAAGCATAGGTATAGAAAAACATAACACTTTTCAAAGGCATAACAGTGAATTAATAACATGTAAGGCAGGTCATGATGAGAGGTCTTGAGTGGGTAGAGGGTAAAGTTAGTGATACATCATTATAGTACAGTGCGTATATAAGCAAATGGAGACATCAAAAATTGGACTACCAATATGACCATTTGGCATCAAAAACATGTAGGCTGTCATTGATTGTATGGTATATTCTGATAGTTTCAACAGTTCCATCCTGTCGAGCACCTGTGACCATATTACCTCCCTAGATCTCCAGTTTAGTGCGATCATCCATTGCACCGAGCTACATAGTGAATGGAGGAGTCTGGAGCATGGGGGAGGGATGTCTGGGATATCTCCGTAAAGTAAACAGATTAATGGGGTGAGGGAGATCTTATGTTTAGAGGAGTCTTCAAATCTACGTGCTACCTCTAGCCAGATCTGTGATAGTCGTGGGCAGCTCCAGAAAGTGTGAAGTAGCGTACCTTCAGCTTGGCAACCTCTGAAGCAATCAGGGGAAACTGTCGGATAAAAGGTATGGATTTTGGATGGGGTTAGGTACCATCTTGTGAATAGTTTTGTTGGGGTTTCCCTAAAGGAGACTGCTTTATTGCTTTTCCTGAGGTTTTCGGACATAGCATACCATGTATTTGGGGGAAGGTCAATACCTAAGTCTGATTCCCATCGTAGCATGGGCTTGGGTTTTCTCAGAGGCCGAGAAATCATTAAGGTTGTTGTCTAGCCTAGATATCATTCCTCTGTCCCTGGATGAGGATTTGCAAATTCTTTCAAAGACTGTCATCGATGGACTCGTGGAGAGAGAGAAATGTGTCTGAAAAAATGATTTAATTAAATGGAATCTCTCAATCTCTGAGGGGGGGAGTCTAAAGTCACTCTGAAGGGATTCAAAGCTTCTAAAGTTCCACTTAGATTGTAGTGAGCCCAAGGAGGTCAGTCCAAGGTCTATCCAGGCAGAGACACATTGTCTGTCTTTATATGCAAGAGGCAGTCTGGGGTCTCCTAAGAATGAAGTGAGTGAGGAGGTTGCTGATGCTAGTGGGAAAGTGTCGCTAGTATTTTGCCAAAGTTTGAATGCATGGGCCACTATAATGTTACGTTTGATGAGGTCTTTATAAAGGATGTACCTAGACCAAAGTATCCCTTGTAGGTGTAGTGGATATATAGATGAAGTCTCAAAGCACATCCAGGGGATGTTTTTATTTGGGGAAAACCATTGAGAGATTTGTGATAGGCGTGCGGCTAAAAAGTATTTCCATAAATTGGGGAGTCCCAGACCGCCTCTAGCCTGTGGTTTATATTGTAGGTTGTAACTATATCGTGGTCTTTTGTCAGCCCAGATAAATTTATTAATTTGTCTTTGAAGAGCCTCGAGTTTGGTTTTAGGGATGTTGATTGGGATGGAGCGAAAGTAATATAAAAGTTTGGGGAGGATGTTCATCTTGATTGCACAAACTCTGCCCAAAAAAGAGATGTGATAGGAGGACCAGGTTTTCAGGAGGGATGTGATGCGGGCTAGTAATGGGATGTAGTTAGCCTTATATAAGCCGTTGTAAAGAGGAGTGATGTTAACGCCAAGGTATGTAAATGAGGAGGAGATCCACGTAAAGGGAAAGTTGGACTGAAGAAGGCTAAGTTCTGCTGGAGGGATGTTAATGGGTAGTGCGGAGCATTTGCTTAAGTTAATTTTTAGTCCTGAAATCCTATGGAAAAGTTCTAGTTGTTTGAGCAGTAGGGGAAGGGAGGTATGGGGGTTGGTAATGTATAGTAGTGCATCGTCAGCATATAGGCTGATCTTGTATTCCTGATGATCTTTAGTATATCCTCTTATATCTGGGTTGGCTCTGATAGCCTGGGCTAAGGGCTCCATGGCTAGAGCGAAGAGGAGTGGGGACAGGGGGCAGCCCTGTCTGGTACCTCTACCTAATGGAAAAAAATCAGAGTTGACACCAGGCAAACGGATGCGAGTCTGTGGAGAATCGTACAGAGCATTGAATCCCTGCAAAAATGCTCCAGTGATTCCAAATTTGGGGAGCAGGTAGTTCAAGTACGACCAGCTGACACTGTCAAACGCCTTGTGAATGTCAAGGCTGAGAAGACAGGTTTGGCGTGAGTGTAGATTAGCATCTTGAATAACATTGGTGACAAGTCTGATGTTGTCCGTGATCTGTCTGTTAGGTATGAAACCAGATTGGTCAATGTGAACTAGTGGGGAGATGACTTTGGCGAGTCTGTCTGCAAGAATCCTGCCAAAGATCTTAAGGTCGTTATTCAGGACTGAAATGGGGCGGAAATTCTGGGGGAGTGAATGGTCTTTATTGGGTTTGGGGATTAAGGAGAGATTAGCTAATAGCATTTCTCTTGGAAAGGAATTGCCTTCTAGGATGTGATTAAAGAGGTTCTTCAAGTGGGGGGCAAGGAGAGGGGCATATTTTTTGTAGTATAGGGATGAGTACCCATCAGGGCCCGGAGCAGTGGAGGTTTTAAGTGATTTAATAATGTGTGTAATTTCCTCAATTGTACAAGGTGTGTTAAGAGAGTCTAAATGTTCGTGATTGAGGGAGGGGAGATTGAGGCTGTCGAGCCAAGATTTAGCAGCTTCATTTGGAGGGGTGTTGGGATTTGACATGAGGTTTTGATAGAAGGAGGTAAAAATGTCCATAACTTCTTGTGGGTGGGAGACTAGGTTGCCCTTATTATTTCTAAGTTTGTACGTATGTGTAGGGTTACTGTCTTGTTTAAGTTTCCTTGCAAACATTGCTGAATAAGAGTTGCAGTGTAGCATATATTTGGCTTTAGAGAACCTGAGGGATTTCTCGACATTAGTGGAAAGGAGGGTATCTAGGGATTTGCGTTTTTCTTGTATTTGATGGGTAATGGCAGGATCGACTGAATGATGTAGTTTAATGTAGAGATGGTGGAGTTCATTGGTGAGGCGTCTGATGTCGGCCTGTCGCTCTCTATTTTTGGATGCAGCTAAGCTAATGATGTGGCCTCTTAGAACTGCTTTGTGGGCGACCCATATGGAAGTGGGTGGGGTTTCCTCATTAATATTGTCTGTGAAATAATTTTCTATGTGTGAGGAAATAGTAGAGTTGTTAGTAGGGTTTGTTAGTAAGGAGTCATTGAGACGCCAGTTATGAGGAGAGGGGGTTAGTCCTATGTAGGATGTAGTGAATGTGCAGACATCGTGGTCCGACCATGGGCAAGGGTGAATCTGCGCTTGAGTGGAGTTGGCAAGTAAGATAGGGGTAGACAGCACATAGTCAAGTCTAGCATAGCAGTCATGTGGGTGGGAATAGTGGGTATAGGCTTTAATACCCGTGTTATGAGCTCTCCATGTATCTAATAATTGTGCCTTATTGATTAGACGGTTTATGGTCTTAGAGAAAGATTTTGTATGGGGGGATATGGAGCTTCTGTCAAGGAATGGGTGGGCAGCTAAGTTAAAATCTCCACCGATCAACATGTGGGGTGAGTGGTATTTGTCCAGAGTTTCGAAGAATTTAAGGAAAAAGGAGGTGTGGGTGTCATTAGGGGCGTAAACCGAGGCTATGGTGATTTCCCTATTGTTAATGATACCCTTGAGAATGATATATCTGCTCTCTGGGTCCTTAAATATATGGTGAACATCAAAGATGATCGTGTTACGTATAAGGATGGCGACCCCCTTAGTTTTATTGTCAAAGGTGGTATAGTACACTTGGTTATAGGATTTGTGGAAGAATTTAGGGTGGTTAGTGGATGCAAAGTCAGTCTCCTGGAGCAGAATAATGTCTGCGCCTAGTTTTTTGTATTGTTGAAAGGCTTTTTTACGTTTATTGGGTGAGTTAAACCCATTCGTGTTATGAGATATAATTTTAAGACCCATGGTTAGAATCATAACAATCAATTGAACAGTAGAAATATATAAAAGCTGATAACATAAAGGGGCAACAGATCTAACCATACAGTTGTCGCCTGTGTGTGGTTTACCGTTACAAGGCAGGGAACACCTAAGCTACGCGAGAAACCTGCATGGAGTCAGCATCTCCGCCATACATGGCAGCTCGCAAGTAGGGCAAAAATATAAGATATATTGGTTATGAATATCTATGAGTGAAAAATAACAAGAAAACATATACACTATGCCTGTGCAAAACAAATATAGTTGTTTCTGTGCAAAAACGCAGGAGATCATACTCCTGATATCCATCAGATTTTGCAAAAAGGGTAATAACCCATTTGTTTTGGTATTAACTCGAACAAACATAAAAAATAAAAGAGAAACAAAAAAGAACATATAGGATAAAAGAAAATTATCCTTATCCTGCGTCAGATCCAGCCAGACCATCAGGGTGGTGGTCGGGATGTAGATCGAGGCAGGAGTGGGGTCAAACCAACTGCGGCGGACACACCCGGACAAAAGTACATGCTAAACTGTATAGAGGTATCATATAAGTGCATGGCAGCTTAGAACAATAATGTAATAAAATATAACATTCAAAAATAGAGAACAGGGTCAGCATAACCAACCACAACATTGTATAAAATGGATTGCAAAAAGGAGAGGGATGTGATATTGTGGTTTAAGTCTCAACCATTTCAATATGGAGGAGGTAGATCAAGAGCAACTGGGGGCAGTCCTGTGCAGCATCCAGGGATTAAAACACAACAAATTCAGGACGATTGACTCTTAGTGCAGGGGAAAAACAGAGCTGCAACATAAAATTGCACCAAGAAACAAAGCACATGGTAGATTAAGATGATAGGAAGTAAGTCTGCTATAGTGGCTTGAACAGTGCATAGAGCGTTGTGTATAGAGCTGTTTGTAACATGAGCTCATGAGCCAGATATGTGGATAGAGACTTTCCAGAAGGGGAGGGGGGACCTCCAGTGGAGGAAGTGTGAATCAGGTGTGAAAAATCTTGAAAGAAAGGAAAAAAAAAAAAAAAAAGTCAAAAGAACTTTCTGCCTTTCCTGCAGAGTCTAAATGATTAAGTTGTATTGGAACTCTTTGAATCCTGTAGTGTTGGGAATTCCTGAAGCAAGGGACTAAGAGTCTGAAATGCAGCAATCTTCAGGAGGGATAGTGCAATGGCTTGGTGAATCATATGAAGATTTATATGAGGTAATTTCATTAGGGATTGAATAATCTTCTCTGGTCTCTCTGGCTGCGCCTGTTGGAAGGGGTAGACCAAATAGGTGAGGGTCTTGGGGTGGCTGGGAGTCGTGGATGAGGTTCGTTGGGTAATAGACCCAACTTGATTAGCAATTCTTTGCCTTCGATCACATTGTAGACCGTATAGGTGGATCCGTTGTGAGGCGGTCAGCTTAAAGGGAAATCCCCATTTGTACCTTATTCTGGCTGATTGAAGGACTGTGGTAACCTCTTTCATCCTGCGCCTTCTATCTAATGTGGCTGGAGAGATGTCAGGGAAGATTTGTATGCGTTTTCCCTCAAAGGAGATGTTGGGGCTGTTTCTGGAAGCATGCATTATGTCTTCCTTGACTAGAAAATCCTTCATGCACATGATGATGTCCCTGGGGGGGTTTTCAGGGGGGGGGGTTTGGGGCGGAGGGCCCTGTGGATTCTGTCACAGGCAAAGGCGGTTAATGGTTTTTCTGGTAGGAGACCATGGAAAATTTGGGACACAGCTGGAAGTAAATCAGTAGTGGATTCCGGTATACCGCGCAATCTAATATTTTGGCGGCGATTTCTATTGTCCAAATCTTCTAATTGGGCTTGCATAAAAGCAAAATTATCGGCCAGATTTTCATAGTCTTTCCTCAAGTCATTGTGTGCTAGGGAGAGTTCATCATGCTTTGTCTCTAGGAGGTCAGTGCGTCCTCCTATGCTAGCAATTTCCTGGGACAGTGCAGCAGTAGATTTATGCACTTCTTTTTCTATTTTGTCCACAAGTTTGTTAAATATGGCTGTGAGACTTTCATCTAAGTCAGCCTTGGAGAGGGGGGAGTTGTACTCACAGTTTTCCAGGGCTTTGGGAGGGTGTGAGATGGCTGCATCCTCTCCCCACATGCTGCTGCAGGCGCCATTTTGGGATTTCCCTGTCCTCTGCTCCATTGTAAGAAGAAAGTTTGTTAAAGAGCGATGCTGGCTCCGTTTTTTCTTCTTGTTGTTGCCAGGCATGCACCTCGTATTCCCACAGGGGTGCTGATGATTTTGGGCGAAAAACGAGTGTTATAGCCCTGGGGAAATGGTCGCAATGTGTCCGGGTGTGGAGGAGATGTGACTAGGCACTTCCCATCAGCGTCGCGCCACGCATGCGCCCCCGCAGGTTTTTTTTTAAGCTCTGTGGCTATGTGCTTTGCGCCACAAGCCAATCACAATCCAGTGTCTCCATTCTCTCACTCCAATTGGGTCTTGCTGCTTCCTCTCTGCAGAAGGAAATGGGCGGTGCTTTCCCCAGGGCAGTGTTACTTTCGTTTTTGGCTCCAAAAGGAATCTAAGGTAAGTAACTTATTTAAAACACTTTATTTGTCCGAGTCTCATTGTCTGTCCTGTCCAGTGTCACTGTCCATCCCATCCATAAAAGTGTGCTGTATGCTCAGCCTGTACTGTGGTCGGGCTGGAGGAAGGGGGACAGAGAGCCGTGCTTCACATCTCCTGTATGTGTGTGAGGGCTTAGAGTACTGCGTCCTGCTGCAGCTGTGCTTCACAGATCTCTTATCTCTGTCTGTCTCTATCTACCCCCCCCCTCTCTCTCTCTCTGTGTATCTCTCTCTATCTATCCATCTCTGTATCTCTTGTATCGTGTATGCAGTCTCTGACCATCTCTTGTATCGTGTATGCAGTCTCTGACCATCTCTTGTATCGTGTATGCAGTCTCTGACCATCTCTTGTATCGTGTATGCAGTCTCTGACCATCTCTTGTATCGTGTATGCAGTCTCTGACCATCTCTTGTATCGTGTATGCAGTCTCTGACCATCTCTTGTATCGTGTATGCAGTCTCTGACCATCTCTTGTATCGTGTATGCAGTCTCTGACCATCTCTTGTATCGTGTATGCAGTCTCTGACCATCTCTTGTATCGTGTATGCAGTCTCTGACCATCTCTTGTATCGTGTATGCAGTCTCTGACCATCTCTTGTATCGTGTATGCAGTCTCTGACCATCTCTTGTATCGTGTATGCAGTCTCTGACCATCTCTTGTATCGTGTATGCAGTCTCTGACCATCTCTTGTATCGTGTATGCAGTCTCTGACCATCTCTTGTATCAAGTATGCAGTCTCAGACAATCTCCTATAGTACGTATGCAGTCTCTGACCATCTCTTGTACCATGTCTGCAGTCTCTGACCATCTCTTGTATCATGCCTGCCGTCTCTGACCATCTCTTGTACCATGTATGCAGTCTCAGACCATTTCATGTATCAAGTATGCAGTCTCTAACCATCTTCTGTATCATGTCCACACACTCTCTGACCGTATCTTGTATCATGTATGCAGTCTCTGACCATCTCTTGTATCATGTCTGCCGTCTCTGACCATCTCTTGTATCATGTATGCAGTCTCTGACCATCTCTTGTATCATGTATGCAGTCTCTGACCATCTCTTGTATCATGTATGCAGTCTCTGACCATCTCCTGTATAATGTCCACACACTCTGACTGTATCTTGTATCATGTATACAGTCTCTGATCATCTCTTGTATCATGTCTGCCGTCTCTGACCGTATCTTGTATCATGTCTGCAGTCTCCGACCATCTCTTGTACCATGTCTGCAGTCTCTGACCATCTCTTGTACCATGTCTGCAGTCTCTGACCATCTCTTGTACCATGTCTGCAGTCTCTGACCATCTCTTGTACCATGTCTGCAGTCTCTGACCATCTCTTGTACCATGTCTGCAGTCTCTGACCATCTCTTGTACCATGTATGCAGTCTCTGACCATCTCTTGTACCGTGTATGCAGTCTCTGACCATCTCTTGTATCGTGTATGCAGTCTCTGACCATCTCTATCCCCCCTTACCTTAGTGCGTTCACTCTGGGGAAGGTGCTCTATGGTGACCAGAGTTCCCCCCACTTTAAAGTTTCCATGTTAAATGCAAGTTAGAATGCTGATGTAAAGGGGAATGCAATGATCTAATATAGATATAATGTGATCTCATCTCTAGAGCCCCCCTTACATTAGAGTTCCCCCTTACAACAAAGTCTGCAACATTCCCCCTTACGTCACATTTCCCCTTGCAGTGTAAGGAGGAATCCTGCACACTCTGATGTAAGGGGGAACACTGTGTTGGGTTATATTAACCTGACCTTCATGTAAATAGAGAAATGTGGTTTTGAATCTTGTTATACCTTATACATATTGCAAGTAGCAACTACACAAATGTTATCTATTTGTGTGTGCGTATGTATATATATATATATATATATATATATATATATATATATATATATATATATATATATATATATATATATATATATTTGATTAGGATAGAAGAATTGATTGATTAGAATAGAAAAATTGGTTAGAGCGAATTCTAGAAACTGTAATTCATAGTTCATAGGATTCAAGGCTCTTTATATATGTAATTTTTAGCGTTAATTTTTAACGCTTGAATTATTTTTCCCCATTATGGGAGTTGGTGGGTCCTCATATCTAAGGTTTGCCTAAGGCCTCACCAAGCCTAGAGCCGCCTCTGTCCACATGGCTTCTCACAAATGGGCCTTCCTATGGCTTTCTTTTAACAATGGCTTTCTTCTTGCCACTCTTCCATAAAGGCCAGATTTGTGGAGTGCGCAACTTATAGCTGTCCCATGGACAGAGTCTCCCACCTGAGCTGTGGATCTCTGGAGCTCCTCCAGAGTTACCATGGTCCTCCTGGTTGCTTTCTGATTATTGCTCACCTTGCCCAGCCTGTCAGTTCGGTGGATGGCCACGTCTTGGTAGGTTTGCAGTTGTGCCATACTCTTTCTATTTTCGGATGATGAACAGTGCTCCGAGGGATGTTCAAAGCTTGGTATATTTAATAACCCTGCTTTAAACTTCTTCACAATTTTATCCCTGACCTGTCTGAAATGTTCCTTGGACTTCATGATGCGGTTTCTTCACTAAAGGTTCTTTAACCACTTTAAGACTAGCTTTGGTTGAATTTGCTGGGTGAATTGCCATTATTGTATGTCAGCTCACACAGGCGCAGTTGTGAGCAGGCCCATGCCCGTGGGTTGAGCGGACTCCATGTCCCCCGGCAACCCACGAGTGCCAAGTAAAGAGGCAGAATGGGGGATCTGCCTTTGTAAACAAGGCAGATCCCCATTCGGATAGATGGCATGACAGATCTACTGTTCCCAGTCATCGGGAACAGTGATCTGTCATGTCCCAGGCAGCCCTCCCCAACTACAGTTAGAACATGCCTAGGGAACAGAGTTAACCCATTGATCTCCCCTAGTGTTAAACCCTTCTCTAAGTGTTTCATTTTTACTTTGATCAGTGAATTTTTTATAGCACTGATCAAAAACAGTGTAATTTGTGGTCAGATTTGTCCACAATTTTTTGATTAAATTGCATTACCTCCTTAACTGAGTCGCAGTTGTACTATTTGCACTATTCATACGATGTAATTTTACTTACATTATACATTATACAGTCACCTATTTGTATTTATTTGCCCTCTTTAGTTCACTGTTATATTCATCCATCATTGTTGTAAATCAGTTATGTTCAGTAATTAATTTTGATTGGAGCATAACACCATCCTGTGATTTACTCTGTGACTGCATATATTATCTTTACATTGCGATTTTATTAATGCACCTGAGTCACCTTATCTGCACTGTTTGCACATTCATTCAGTTCACCTTTGGGTGCACCTTATCTTAGCTTTTATAGCGATTTTAAATTTCAGTCAGTCTATTTGCACATTCATTTATCAATTATACTACTTTGGTTATTTATATATTTTACCACTTACACCATTCTATGCTCTTGGGGCGCAATACCATTTTCCCCCATGTCTCAATGTGGGTAGAGGTTGGCCCATACGGCCGCACCTTTACCCTCTGCATATATTTTCCACTGTAGCGCAGGAATAACTACTTTAACCAGGTTTTCAAAATGGTCGCTTTTTTTGGTTTATAGTGCAAAAAATAAAAAAGGTGATCAAATACCACCAAAAGAAAGCTCCATTTGTGTGAGAAAAAAAACCCACAAATGTTGTTTGGGTACAGCGACGCATGACTGCGCAATTGTCAGTTAAAGAGACAGTGCTGTATCGCAAAAAATGGCATGGTCGTGAAGGAGCGGAAGGATTTGCTCCCTTAACTAGTTAACAAACCTCTGAGGATTTAACAGAACAGCTGTATTTATACCGAGATTAAATTACACACAGGTGGACTCCCATTTACTAATTACGTGACCTCTAAAAAGGCAATTGGTTCCACTAGATTTTAGTTAGTGTTATCAGAGTAAAAAGGGACTGAATACAAATGCATTGGCACACTTTTCAGATATTTGTAAAAAAAAAAAAAATATATATGAAAACTACAATTTTCCTACCAATTATGTGCCACTTTGTGTTGCTCCATCACATAATATCTCAATAAATATATTTACATTTTTGGTTGCAACATGACAAAATGTAGAAAATGTTAAGGCGTATGAATACTTTTTAACCACTTGTCATCTGCCCACCGTCAAATGCGATTCAGTTCGCATGTGCTGCGCTATATAAGTTTTCATTCATTCATTCATTCACTCCATTATCCTGACATCACGTCATATGAAGTGATGTCCCTTTAAAGCCGCGGGCGGGCGTCGCCGGCGGCACACCCGCCGCTCTGCGGGGATCCCGTGCGAGTGCCCGGCGGCAACGATCGCCGCCGGGCACACGCGATTGCTCAGTAACTGAGCGGGGACGTGGAGCTCTGTATGTAAACACAGAGCTGCACGTCCCTGTCAGGGAGAGAGAAGATCGATTGTGTCCCTTGTACATAGGGACACAATCGGTCACCTCCCCCAGTCACTCCCCCCTCCCCCCACAGTTAGAACACTCATTGGACACACATTTAACCCCTTCCCCGCCCCCTAGTGGTTAACCACTTCACTGCCAGTCACATTTATACAGTAATCAATGCATATTTATAGCATTGTTCACTGTATAAATGTAAATGGTCCCAAAAATGTCAGAAAAGTGTCCGAAATGTCCGCCATAACGTCGCAGTCCCAATAAAAAAAAAAAAAAAAAAATCGCAGATCGCCGCCATTAATAGTAAAAAAAAAAAAAAATGCCATAAACTATCCCCTATTTTGTAAACGCTATACATTTTGCGCAAACCAATCGATAAACGCTTATTGCATTTTTTTTTATGTATGTTTATATGTAGAAGAATACGTATCGGCCTAAACTGAGGGAAAAAATATTTTTTTTATATATTTTTTGGGTTATTTATTATAGCAAAAAGGAAAAATATTGCATTTTTTGAAAAATTGACGCTCTATTTTTGTTTATAGCGCAAAAAATAAAAACCGCAGAGGTGATCAAATACCACCAAAAGAAAGCTCTATTTGTGGGGGGGAAAAAAAGGACGCCAATTTTGTTTGGGAGCCACGTCGCACGACCGCGCAATTGTCAGTTAAAGCGACGCAGTGCCGGAAGCTTATATTTTGTCTGGGCAGGAAGGGGGTGTAGGTGCACAGTAGGCAAGTGGTTAAAGGCACTGTAGCACAAAGAAAACTAAACCAATCGCTTCTAATTAAACTGGCTTGTGTCCACTCACTGACAGAGGATCTGAAGGATATTAATCTATACAAAAAGTCTGAACAGTCTCTTAGAGCAGCTTCTTGGAAAAAAATATGGCATCTGTGACAAAGCACTTTTCAGTAGCTTTGGGTTCATTAACCACTTAAGGACCCCCGCACGCACATATACGGCCACAGAATGGCACGTACAGGCACAAGGGCGTAAATTTACGTCCCCGCCTGAGTGCGGTTCGGGGGTCCCATCGGGACCCCCTCCGCGGCGTGCGGGGGTCCCCCTACCTCTGGGAGCGATCCGGGATCTGCGGGCGGATGTCCGTGATATCCGCCCCCCCCCCCCGCGATCGCTCCCAGCCAATGGGAGCGCGCTCCCAGCCTGTCACTTCCTCCTCCTGTGTTTACACAGGAAGGAGGAAATGATGTAATCTCTCATCGCAGCGCTGTTTCCCAGCGCTGCTGATGAGAGAAGACATCACAAGTAAGTGTGCACCAACACAACACTGACACACACTCACATAGGCATATTAACCCCTTGTGATCGCCCCCCCCCCACCCCCCTGTCACAGTGTCACTGAATGCAGTGATTTAATCACTGCATTTAGTGTCAGTGTGACAGGCAGTGTAAAAAACAGTTAGTGTTAGGTTCAGGCTAGCCCCCCCACCCCCCCTAATAAAGTTTTAACCCCCTGATCACTGCCCTAGTTAACCCTTTCACTCCCTATTGCCAGCGTCACTAAGCGATCATTTTTCTGATCGCTGTATTAGTGCCGCTGTTCCCGCTAGGTAGCTATTTTTTTTTATTGCGATTTTTTTTTTTACTAAAGACATGTGGCTAAATAAATTTTGGCCTAAATGTTTGACTAAAATTTAGTTCATTTGATTTTTTTTTTAACAAAAAGTAAAAAAGTGTTTTTTTTTCAAAAATGTCGCTCTATTTTTGTATATAGCGCAAAAAATAAAAATCGCAGAGGTGATCAAATACCACCAAAAGAAAGCTCTATTTGTGGGAAGAAAAGGACGCAAATTTTGTTTGGGAGCCACGTCGCACGACCGCGCAATTGTCTGTTAAAGCGACGCAGTGCCGAATCGCAAAAACACCTTGGGTCATTTACCAGCGTATTGGTCCGGGTCTTAAGTGGTTAAACAATTAGACCCTCTTATTTGCTTAAATTTTGCTCATTAAAATAAATTTTTTAAAAGCTTTGTGTTTTATATGCGCGAGAAGCACAAAAAAATCGATTTTTGTACTTGCCTGCAATTCCATTTCTTTAAGTAGATCACAGGACAGAGCACACTAATCATGACCTGTGTTACACACCACCTATAGATCAATGGACACTGGCAGAAAACAGACAAAAGTCCTCCACTATATAAGTCCTGTCGTCCTGTCGTGACGAAACGTAGGGAGGCGGCATTCTGACGTCACCGCGCTTTTCTCTACCCGGATACGGACTTTCTGTTCCAAGCCGGCCGGCTATTTTAAACGCTCTACATATCAACTAGATTGTAAGTGCATCTCTTTTTTGCCTTTTATGGAATAAATAAGGATTTTACACTATGTGAGCCCTTTATTTTTTTATATACCCTTGGATCGCTGTTTGGGAGTGTTATTCACCCAACAAGGACACTAATTATCCCGGCTATCCTCGATCCCAGTCTCTTACCACGCTCTATATGATCTCCTCTAACCATGGATAATTTTTATCTGGTAAGAGTACATATATCATTGTGGTGGAGGTTCTTACCTTTCTGGCACTGTTTTAGTGCGAAACCGTCTTGCACCTGGTGGAGATTATTTATGAACTTACCTTTGGTGGACTGTTATTCTGTGATTAACATTTATCTGAATATACTGTCTCACGGACTCTATTTAACCAACATTTATCTGAATATATTGTCTCACAGACTTTATTTAATTTAATTTTTAGCGCAATCTTTTCTCTTTTTGCATATTGTTTGATGTGGTATAACATCTTTTTGATCGCTGCTTTTCCTTGTAATTCTAACAAGCGCAATTTTTTCCTTTTACTATATAACCACTCCCATATAAGAAGTACTTCAGATTTGTAGCAAGCAATGAACTCCAAGAAAAAAGGGAGGGACCTCTGTGTCCCATAATGTATTTCAAGAAATTGATTTTACAGGCAAGTACAAAAAATAGAGTTACGCTTACCGGTAACGTCTTTTCCAGTAGTCTTTCAGGACAGCTACAATTGAGAGATAGACTCCTCCTCTTCCTTCAGGAAACACTGCTCTAGCACATAAATTCTCACTTCCCCCTGCCAGACCTCAGTTTTTTTTAGATCACCTCTGGTCAGCTGGGGAGACACAAGAACACATTAATAACATACAGATATATATCATTATCATGTTGCGTCCTGGTCCTTTAATGAGACTTCCCATCTATTCGGTGGGTAACTAGGGATGTCCTGAAAGACTACTGGAAAAAACGTTACCGTTAAGCGTAACTCTATTTTTCCCCTCCCGCCTTTCAGGACAGCCACAATTGAGAGGATAAGCGAGCACTTACAAGCTAGAGTGGGACTATAGCTTGCAAGACCTTTCGCCCAAAGGCCTGCTCACCTGCCAACACCAGGTCCACTCTGTAGTGTGGCGTAACTGGACCATGTTGCTGCTTTGCATATCTGTTCCGGCGTTGCTCCAGCCTTTTCTGCCTGAGAAGCTGCCAAAGCTTGGGTAGAGTGTGCCCTTATCCCTGTAGGGATCTCTTTACCGGTCAAAGTATATGCCTGCCCAATGGTTACCCTTGGTCATCTGGCAATAGTGCGTCGAGACGCTTTGTATCTTTTCCTGGTTACAGAAAATAAAACAAATAATGAGTCTGACTTTCTAAATGCCTTTGTCAGCTCTAGGTAGTGCAGGATACATCTCCTGACATCCAAGGTACTGAACCGCAACTCCCCCTCCCCGAGGGATTGGGACAAAAAGAAGGCAGGACAATTTCTGTGAAATTTTGAAGTCACCTTGCGTAAAAAAGCTGGACCGGTCTTCAAAACGACCCGATCTGGAAAAATAACACAAAAAGGGGGTCTGATCGATAGGGCCTCTAACTCGCTGACCCTCCTAGCAGTGGCCAGAGGTTTCTCTAAATATGCACCGAGTGCTGAAATCTGACCCTTGAGGGTACTTACTGAAAGTCCCATATCTGCCCCACACTGAAGGAACTCTAGAATAGCAGTGGGGCTCTCTACTGAACAGGAGCGTTCTACGCACCATTTATTGAATCGAAGCCAAGCTTTCCTGTAGATTCTGCGAGTCTTTTTTTTCCTGCTATTAAGGAGGGTGGCAATTAAACTTTGATTTCAGTATGGCCTCCTCAGTAGCCACGCCGCGAACCTCCACATGTGCACTTGCGGGCAAAGGACTGGGCCTTGCGAGAGGAGATCCTCTCGCAGTGGTAGGAATAAGGGAGGTTCTACAGCTAGCTGTTTGAGGACTGAGAACCATGCCCTCTTGGGCCAATATGGAGCTACAATGATCAGGGACGTGTGTTCTATATAAAACTTGCTCGGAAACGGCGGGTAAAAGCACTGGTGGGGGGAATGCGTAACACATCCTGAACTGCCAGCTTTGGGACATTGCGTCTACCCCCTGCGCTCCCTCTCCCCTGTTCATAGAAAAAACAGGGGGCCTTTGCGTTTTCCTTTGACACGAATAGGTCCACTTCCGGAGGTCCTATGCTCTGGTGATGTATCCCCAAATCCTGGCCCTCCATCTAACTGTGCTCAACGCACCCATTACTCTACACGCTCTGGCAGTAGCCGCAATGCACACAATCTAGTTCCCATTTCTCTTCTTCCCAAGACCAGACTCCCTTTCTCTTGCAGCCTTTGGAATGCTCGCTCAGTCTAACAAACTCACCTCCCTCCACGATCTCTTTATCGCCAATTCATTTAATCTACTTGCCATTACCGAAACCTGGCTTCACGAATCCGACACTGCGTCTTCTGCTGCTCTATCCCATGGTGGTCTTCTTTGGACTCACTCCCCCAAAGCCAGTGGACGCAAAGGAGGGGGTGTTGGAATCCTATTAGCCCCACATAGCACCTTTCAGGTACTTCACCCACCTCCCTCTCGGTCACTCTCCTCATTTGAGGCACACTGCATTCATCTCTTCTCCTCAGTTTCTCTAAGGATAGCTGTGATCTACCGGCCCCCTGGTCTAGTATCCTCCTTTCTTGATGACTTCTCTGCCTGGCTACCCTACTTTCTCTCTTCTGAAAACCCCACAATCATTCTTGGGGACTTCAACATCCCTATACAGGCTCCTACTCACTCTGAAGGCAATACCCTTGACCTTGTCTTTTCCCACCTATGCACCCCATGCAACCTCTCCAACTATCCTTACCCCCTCTCTGATCACTATCTTATTCACTTCACTCTCTGCCTCTCCTCCACCTCCTCTCCCTCTAAATGCCTAACAGTTACTCGTAGAAACCTTCACCATATCAAACCTTCTCTTCTATACTCTGCGACTGACCACCTCTACGACACAATCACACCCCTGTCCTGCACCCACCTAACCACTTCTGTCTACAACACTTCACTTCTAGCATCACTGGACATATTGGCCCCCCTCACTACATGCAGAATAAGGCCACGCCCCCTTCAACCCTGGCAAACAGATAATACTAGAAGTCTGAAAAAACAGAGCCGTGGTCTCGAGCGTCAGTGATGCAAGACTAAGTCCCAGGAAGACTTCGTCCAGCATAAATCTGCCCTCCAAAAATACAATTCCAACCTCCTCACTGCCAAGCAGACCATTTTCATCACCCTCATTAAAAACGTATCCCGTCCTCGTCAACTCTTCTCTACCTTTAACTCTCTCCTTCGTCTTCCATTGCCACCAACCACTAACTCACTCACCGCCCAGGAGATTGCCAATCTATCCAAAACTGAACTTATAATTTTCCCTCCCCCACGTGTCTCTTCCCCTGATCTCTCTGTCAAAATTAATGGCACAACTATCAGCCCATCCCCACATGCCAAGGTCCTAGGTGTAGTCCTGGACTCTGAACTGTCCTTTAAACCTCACATTCAATCACTGTCCAAATCTTGCCGCCTCAACATTCGCAACATCTCCAAAATACACCCCTTTCTAACCAATGACAAAACAAAACTCCCTGGTCATCTCTCGCCTCAATTATTGCAACTCCCTTCTCACTGGCTTACCGCTGCATACACTATCCCCCCTCTAGTCCATCATGAATGCTGTTGCCAGACTCATCCACCTTACCAACTGCTCTGTCTCTGCTGCTCCTCTCTGCCAATCCCTCCACTGGCTTCCGCTCAACCAACAAATTAAATTCAAACTACTAACAATTACCTACAAAGCCATCCACAACTCTGCCCCCAGCTACATCAATGATCTAGTCTCTAAATACCAACCTAATCGTTCTTTTCGTTCTTCTCAAGACCTCCTACTCTCTAGCTCTCTCATCACCTGCTCCCATGCTCGACTTTTCCAGAGCCTCTCCAAGCCTATGGAACTCCTTACCCCAATCAGTCTATCTCCCTCTCTATTAGCTTTTAGAGCATCCCTGAAAACCCTCCTCTTCAGAGAAGCCTACCCTTCCCACACCTAGCAACTGCATTTTTCATTTGAGTCCATCTGATCATCCCCCACAGCTACTACCCTTTGTTCCATTTGACCCTTCCTTCTAGATTGTAAGCCCTTACGAGCAGGGCCCTCTGATCCCTCCTGTATTGATTAGTATTGTAAATGTACTGTCTTCCCTGATGTAAAGTGCTGCTCAAATTGTTGGCGCTATATAAATCCTGTATAATAATAATAATAATAATAATAATAATAATAATAATAATCTCTTGACCAAAAGACAGAAGACCTCCCGATTGAGGGCCCACTCGCTTTCCCTCAGTTGCCTTCGACCGAGAAAGTCTGCCATCACGTTTTTCTTCCCTCTAAGGAAGACTGCTGACAGCGAGAGGGTGTGAATCTCGGCCCAGCCCAGAATATTTGCTGCTAGGGCCGACAGAACTCGGCTTCTTGTGCCGCCCTGCTTGTTCAAGTAGGCCACGGCCGAAGAATTGTCTAAACCTCACCTGGGCGTGGTGCCCCTGGAGTTCTTTTCTGAAAAGACCTGAGGCCTAGACCCACTGCCCTCAGTTCCTTTCAATTGGATGATCTCTTTAGAGCCTCGTGACTCCAGATGCCTTGCGCTGGAAGGGATCCCAGGTGCGTCTGTGGTTACCACCCGAGACACCAGGATCAGCCACAGACGTACCTGCGTTAGGTTTGTGACCTTCCTCCACCACCAGGTGGGATCTTTTTACCTGATCTGGTACTTGGATTAAAAGTGTCCAGGACCTCTAGTGAGTGATCCCAGACCCTTAGAACGAAGGCCTGCAGGGGCCGAAAGTGAAGGCCTGCCCATTGGACTGCTGTGAGGGTAGATGTTAACAGCCTTAGTGTTGACATCGGAGATCTTATAGAGACCTGTTGACTGCCCTGGAGAGAAGCCACTGCTTTGTCCAACTTTAGGACCTTTTCCATCGGTAGAAATACTCTTAAAAGAGTCGAGTCCAGCAGGTACCCCAGATAAGTGATACGCTGTGATGGGATCAGGCTGGACTTCTCCAAGTTCAGTAACCACCCCATGTCTGTTAGAACCGTCTTTGTCATCTCCAGGTCCCTGGATAGCTGCTCTGGAGATGCTAAAAATAGAAGCAGGTCATCCAGGTAAGCTATGATGGACACTCCCTGGAGTCGCAGAAACGCTATGAATGAATGAATGAATGAATGAAAAACGTATATAGCGCGGTGCATGCGAATTGAATCGCCTCTGGGCGCTTGTTGTTTCTGTCTCTCTGGTCATCAAAAAAAGGATTTTTAATAACAGCTTACCTGTAAAATCCTTTTCTTGAAGTACATCACGGGACACAGAGAGCATAGCCATTACATATGGGTTATATGGGTACCCTAAGGTGTGGACACTGGTGTAATCAACTTCACAGGAAGTTCCTCCCTATATAACCCCCTCCCACTGAGAGTGCTTTAGTTTTGTAGCAACCAATTTCTCTGAGGTTACACAATGTTCCCCAAAAGAGGGGTGGGAGCTCTGTGTCCCGTGATGTACTTCAAGAAAAGGATTTTACAGGTAAGCTGTTATTAAAAATCCTTTTTTCTTTATCGTACATCACGGGACACAGAGCGCATAGCCATTACATATGGGATGTCCCAAAGCAATGCTCCATGAAGGGAGGGAGACCGTAAGGCCAAAAAATAGCCAAACAGAAAATACATCAGGAGGTAAAAAATAGCTCCACCAACAGAAAAAAAGGGGGCGTGAACCGGGCCAGAGGATTCTATACTGCTGCCCGTAGGACCGCCTGCCCAAATGCTGCGTCCGTAGCCTTTGCGACGTCCAACTTATAAAATTTAGTAAACGTATGTACGGAAGACCAGGTTGCCGCTTTGCAAACCTGTGCCATAGAGATCTGATGGTGTGCCGCCCAGGAGGCACTCATGGCCCTCGTAGAATGGGCTTTAACTGATAAGGGAGGTGGAACGCGCTTCAGACCATAGGCCTGAAAAATCAGCTGCTTAATCCACCTAGCCAAGGAAGACTTGGCAGCCGGCTGACCCTTCTTGGGGCCATCCGGGAGAACGAAAAGCACATCTGTTTTCCGAATCTTTTCTGTAGCCTTGAGATAGACCCTCATGGCTCGGACCACGTCCAAAGTATGAAGCAGTCTTTCCTCTCTGGACTGGGGAGTAGGAAAGAAGGATGGTAGGACTAGGTCCTGATTCAAGTGAAAACTGGATATGACCTTAGGAAGGAAAGAAGGCTGAGGCCGCAGAACCACTCTGTCCTTATGCAGAATCAGGTACGGTTCCCTGCAAGACAAGGCTGCCAGCTCGGAGACCCTTCTGGCCGAAGCCATAGCCACCAAGAAAACCAACTTTCGGGTTAGCAGCACAAGAGGGATTTCTGTCAGAGGTTCAAACGGCTGCTTTTGTAAAGCTGACAAGACCAGATTTAAATTCCAGGGGCAGAGGGGAGCTCTAATAGGGGGATTTACATGCAAGACCCCCTGCAAAAAGGTTTTCACAAGCGAATGTGTGGCCAAAGGCCTTTGAAACCATATCGATAAGGCAGACACCTGCCCCTTTAGAGTACTAAGAGCCAACCCCTTGTCAACGCCAACCTGGAGGAATCGCAAGATCCTGTCAATAAAAAACTTGCGAGGATGCCCTCCTTGAGACTCGCACCACTCCACATAGGTTCTCCAGACTCTGTAATAGATATTTCTAGAGACTGGCTTTCTAGCTTGAATTAACGTAGATATGACTTGGGCTGAGAGGCCTCTGCCCTTAAGAATTAGGGATTCAGCCGCCAAGCCATCAAATTTAGCTGCTGTGAAGCAGGGTGGTAGATCGGGCCCTGAGACAGCAGATCTGGGCGCAGGGGGAGTGGCCACGGTGCCCCTACTGACATCCTCACGATGAGTGCGTACCAAGCCCTTCTGGGCCAGGCTGGGGCCACCAGGATCACCGGCCTGCGCTCCACCCTGATCCTTCGTAGAAGGCGGGGAATCATCTGTAGTGGAGGGAACGCATACAGGAGAGAAAACTGGTGCCAGGGGCAAACCAACGCATCGGTCCCGTAGGCCGAGGGGTCCCTGGCTCGGGATACGAATTTGTCCAACTTCTTGTTGAATCTTGTTGCCATGATGTTCACATCGGGAACTCCGAATCTTTGGCAAATCTCTTGGAATACCTGGGGGTGAAGAGACCACTCTCCCGGGAGTAACTGTTGACGACTCAAAAAATCTGCTTGAGAATTGTCTATCCCTGGGATGAACACTGCTGAGATGCAGGGTACATGGGCTTCGGCCCATGAGAAAATCAGGTTTACTTCCCTTTGAGCCGCTAGGCTCCTTGTGCCCCCCTGGTGGTTTATGTATGCCACCGCCGTGGCATTGTCGGACTGTATCCTTACTGGCAGACCCTGCAGGGGGAGAGTCCAGGCGACCAGGGCCAACCGAGCAGCTCTGATCTCTAGGACATTGATGGGAAGCAGACTTTCTGCCTCTGACCACTGTCCCTGCTGGGTCCGTTTTCCTAAGATTGCCCCCCAACCTGTTAGGCTGGCATCTGTGGTTACTATTTTCCACGAGATGGGGCAAAAGGTTTTCCCTTTTGATAATTTTTGAGGGATCAGCCACCAGTACAGGCTGCGCCTGACTCCTGGGGAAAGAACTAATGGACGGTCTAATGCCTGTATGGACTTGTTCCAAGCAGAGAGAATAGCTGCCTGCAGAATTCTGGTATGGATCTGGGCATAGGGCGCTGCTTCGAAGGCGGCCACCATCTTTCCCAGCAGTCGCATGCATAGGCGAATAGTCGGCTTCTTTTTGCCTAAGACTATTTGAATCGTTTAAATCAACGACCTGATCTTCTCTTGAGGTAAAAATACCCTCTGGCATTCTGTATCTAACCGAAAGCCTAGATATTCCAACTGTCTTGTGGGTTGTAACCTTGATTTTTCTTGGTTCACAATCCACCCGAACTCTTCTAGATGCCGCACTGTGCGGACTACTGCATGATTGAGGTTGGAAGCTGATCTGTCGATAACCAGGAGATCGTCCAGGTATGCCAGGACCAAGATGCCTTCTGTCCTTAGGACGGCTAGCACCGGGGCTAACACCTTTGTGAATACCCGTGGAGCTGTTGCCAACCCGAAAGGGAGGGCTACGAACTGGTAATGACTTTGATTTATCGTAAAACGAAGAAACTTGTGGTGTGCTGGGTAAATCGGCACATGCAGATATGCATCCTTTATGTCTATAGATGCTAGAAAGTCGCCCTGATGCAGGCTGGCTGTCACTGAACGTATGGAGTCCATACGAAAGGTCTGAATCCTTAGAAAGCGATTTAGGCGTTTGAGGTCTAATATAGGCCTGACGTCGCCATTGGGTTTTGGTATAACAAAAAGGTTGGAGTAGAATCCCAGACCCCTTTCTTGGGTTGGTACTTCTACAATTACTCCTTGGAGCAAGAGGCGATCCAACGCCTTTACGAGAGAGGCCCTCTTTAACGGGTCGCTTGGAAGACTTGACCCCTGAAAATGAGGAGGGGGGATTTCTCGAAACTCTAGTTTGTAGCCTGAGGCTACTACGGACCGAACCCAAGAGTCGGGAATTCTGGCCTTCCAGACTTCGGAGAAAAACTGAAGTCTTCCCCCCACCCAAGAGAGTGGGGGCGCCCCTTCATGAATCTGACTTGATGACTGGTTTAGCCGGCTTGCGAGACCAGGGCCTCTTGTTTGCCGCGGCTTGTCCCTGTGGGCGGCTATTAACTGCTGAACGCCCGGGAGGCCGTCGATACTGACGGGAAGTCGAAGGGGCCGAGCCTGCAATGGCCTGTCGTTTAAACGTGGGCCCACGCGGTCTTTTCTTGACCGGTAAGGAAGTACTTTTTCCACTTGATATGGTGTGGATATATTTATCTAGGTCTTCCCCGAATAGTCTTCCCCCATGAAAGGGAAACCCTGCTAAAAGCTTTTTGCAGGGTGCCTCTGCTGACCAGTTCTTTAGCCACAAAAGGCGACGCATGTGAACCATCAGTAGAGATGAACGGGATGCCTGTTGGATGGAGTCCTTAATAGCATCTATTGCAAAGCAGAGAGCCCTAGGGAATTCTGCTAATTCATGAGTATGCTGAGCCGGCATGTCCTTTAATATATGTTTTGCCTGATCCTTCAGGGCCTGACAAACACCAATGGCTGCTACTGCTGGCTGAACCATGGCACCTACTGAGGTGAAAGCTGCTTTCAGTAGGGTCTCGAATTTTTTGTCGACCGGATCCTTGAACATATGGACATTTTCAACCGGACAAGTCAGGGATTTATTCACGCAGGAAATGGCCGCGTCCACTGTAGGGAGTGCCCATTTCTTTACATATTCCTCTTCCATAGGGTAGAGAATAGAGAATCTTTTAGGAGGAACAAAGATTCTATCAGGTCGAGCCCAATCCTGGTAAATCACGTTCCGCAGAAGGGAGTGCATTGGAAAAGACGCACAAGTTAATGGAGCCTTTAAAGAACCCAATGAGGATACCTCCGGGGCTACTAGTTCTGGCACTGGAAGTTTAAAGGCAGTGCGAACCATATCTGTCAAAGACTGGATCCACAGGCTCTCCGCTTGAGAGGCCGAAAAATATTCATCTATAGTGGAATTTTCCCTGTCTGAACCGTCGGGACTTGGGTCTGCCTGATCCCCTTGTGGGTCCCGTTCCTCTGAAGAGGAGACCTCCGCATCTGAAAACCCCACACTGGGTGAGGGGGATCTAGCCCGCTTGCTACTTGGGCAAGGACGGGAAAAAGGGATTTTTAAATACAGCTTACCTGTAAAATCCTTTTCTTGGAGTACATCACGGGACACAGAGCGGCATATTCATTACTATATGGGTTATATGGAGTACCTTCAGGTGTGGACACTGGCAATCTCAAACAGGAAGTCCCCTCCCTATATAACCCCCTCCCCTAGAGGGAGTCCCTCAGTTTTGTAGCAAGCAGTATGCCTCCCAAAATGGTCACCTCAAAAGAGGGGTGGGAGCTCTGTGTCCCGTGATGTACTCCAAGAAAAGGATTTTACAGGTAAGCTGTATTTAAAAATCCCTTTTTCTTTCTCGTACATCACGGGACACAGAGCGGCATATTCATTACTATATGGGATGTCCGAAAGCAATGCTTTAATGAGGGGAGGGAGACATCTTCCAAAGAAGGATTTAATTTTAGAGGTATACTCAGATACTAGTAAATCCAACTTAAACGAGAAATGTAAATCTCAAATCAAATCAAGGGAGCCCCCTCAGATCCTGAGGAGCTTGAATCGCGGCCTGTAGTACTGACTGCCCAAAGGCTGTATCCGCATTCCTTCTTACGTCCACTTGATAACATTTTGTAAACGTGTGGACTGATGACTACGTTGCTGCCTTGCATATTCGAGCCATAGAGATCTGATGATGTGCTGCCCAGGAGGTGCCCCTGGCCCTGGTAGAATGGGCCTTTACCGACAAAGGAGGAGGCACCTCTTCAAACCGCAGGCCCGAACAATTAATTGTTTAATCCATCTTGCGATGGTGGATCAAGCGGCTGCCTGACCCATCTTGGGCCCTTCCGGTAAAACGAACACCACATCTGTTTTCCGAACCTTCTCTGTAGCTTTAAGATAGGCCCTTACGGCCCTGACAATATCCAACGTATGCAGCAACCCCTCTTTTCTAGAGGTGGGTTTTGGAAGAAGGATGGAAGTACCACATCCTGGTTCAGGTGGAAACTGGATATAACCTTTGGTAGAAAGGAAGGATGAGGACGGAACTCCGCCCTATCCTTATGCAAAATGAGATATGGTTCCTTACAAGATAAGGCTGCCAATTCCGATACTCTCCTGGCCGAAACTATGGTGATCAGAAATACCGACTTTCTAGTCAGTAAAATCAAGGTACCTCAGCCAACGGCTCAAGAGGTTGTTTCTGTAGGGATGACCGAACAAGATTTAAGTCCCATGGACAAAGTGGTGACTTGACAGGAGGATTAATACGCAAGACCCCCTGTAAGAAGGTCTTTACCAGCGAGTGGGTGGCCAGCGGCCTCTGAAACCACACTGACAGAGCTGAGATCTGTCCCTTGATTGTGCTTAGTGCCAGGCCTTTATCCACTCCTAGCTGGAGAAAACTTAACACCCTATCAATAGTATATTTGCGGGAATTCCATCTTTTGGATTCACACCAGCCTACGTAGTTCCTCCACACCCTGTAATAAATCACCATGGAGACCGGCTTTCTAGCCCTAATCAGGGTAGGGATTACCTGCCTAGACAGACCTCTACCCCTGAGAATCAGGGATTCAGCCTCCAGGCTGTCAAATTTAGACGCCGTAATGTAGGGTGGAGGATCGGGCCTTGTGAGAGTAGGTCTGGTTGTAGAGGAAGAGTCCAAGGGTCTCCCACTGCCATCTTCAGGACTAGTGAGTACCAAGTCCTCCGGGGCCAAGCCGGAGCTACTAAAATGACTGGCTTGTGCTCCACTCTGATCTTGCGCAACAGGCGAGGGAGTAACTGTAGCGGAGGGAATGCATATAGAAGTTTGAATTGATGCCAAGGGCAAACCAACGCATCGGTTCCGCAGGCCATAGGATCCCTCGTTCGAGACACGAACCTGTCTAGTTTCTTGTTGAACCTGGATGCCATTATATCTACGTCTGGCATTCCCCACCTCTGGCAGATTGTCTGAAAGACCTGGGGATGCAGAGACCACTCCCCTGGCGACAGACTCTGGCGACTTAAGAAGTCTGCCTGCAGGTTGTCCACTCCGGGAATGAATATCGCCGAAATGCAGGGTACATGAACCTCTGCCCACTGAAAAATCAAGCTCACCTCCCTCTGAGCGGCCCGACTCCTGGTTCCCCCTTGGTGGTTTATGTATGCCACCGCCGTGGCATTGTCTGACTGGATTCTCACCGGGAACCCCTTTAATCTGGAGGTCCATGCCAGAAGGGCTAGGCGAGCAGCTCTGATCTCCAAGATATTGATGGGGAGCTGCCTCTCTGCTTTCACCCAAGTTCCCTGGCGAGAGGACCCCTCGAAGACCGCCCCCCCCAGCCTGCCAGGCTGGCGTCTGTGGTAACTACCTTCCAGACAACAGGGCTGAAGGATTTTCCCTTTAGAAGATTCTGGGGGTTCAACCACCAGGCCAGGCTTTGTCGGACCCTTGATGATAGCGTCAAAGGGGACTCTAAGGCATGTGCCCTCTTGCCCCAGGCTGCTAGAATGGCTGCCTGTACGACGCGAGTGTGGATCTGAGCGTATGGTACTGCCTCGAACGTGGTCACTAGCTTGCCTAGTAATCGCATACACAGGCGAATAGTTGTTTTTTTCTTGTTTAGAACCAACTAAACCAGCCCCTTGATAGCCTCGATCTTTACCAGGGGCAGGAACACTCTTTGCTGTTCTGTGTCTAACCTCATGCCGAGGTATTCCAACTGCTTTGTAGGCTGGAACGCTGACTTTTTCCCGGTTTAGGACCCAGCTGAATTCTTCGAGGTACCGAACCGTGAGGTTTACTGCCTTTTGCAGACCCGGTCGTGAGTGATCTCTGATTAAAAGGTCGTCCAAGTATGCTAGGACTGTGACCCCTTGGATCCTTAAATTGGCCAGAACTGGGGCTAGGATCTTCGTGAATACCCGGGGGGCCGTGGCCAGCCCGAAGGGGAGCGCCCTGAATTGGAAGTGTCGCTGCCCCACCGCGAAGTGTAAAAATCTTTGATGCGACTGAAAGATTGGTACATGAAGGTAAGCATCCTTTATGTCTATGGAGGCCAGAAAATCGTCTTTCTGAAGCGCGGCGGCTGCTGACCGGATGGATTCCATCCGGAAGGAACGAACCTTTAGGTAACCGTTTAACCTCTTTAGGTCCAAGATTGGCCGGACATCGCCGTTGGGCTTTGGTATGACAAAGAGATTGGAATAGAAACCTAGCCCTTGCTCTTGGGCTGGCACCTCTATTATTACGTCCTGGTAGAGCAGGTGATCCAAAGCTGCCAGCAATGATGCCTTCCTTGCTGGATCCCTTGGTAGCCTTGATTCTTGAAAATGAGGCGGAGGATACCTTAGAAACTCCAGTCTGTAGCCTGTGGTTACAGATGCCCGGACCCATTTGTCGGGGATCTTGGCTTCCCAAACTTCTGAGAAGAAACGAAGCCTTCCCCCCACCCGCGAGAGTGGGGGCGCCCCTTCATAAGGCAGACTTAGGGGCTGTCTTTGTCGGCTTGCGATACCATGGCCTCTTACCCCCAGGGGCCTGTCCCTGCGATCTACTGTTAACGTTGGATCGTGCAGGCGGCCGTCGATACTGCCTGGAATTTGAGGGCCCCGAGACAGGAAAGAGCTGCCTTTTAAATGTAGGACCCCGGAATGTCTTTTTGACCGGTAAAAGGGTACTCTTGCCATTTGAAATAGTCTGAATATATTTATCCAGATCCTCTCCGAAGAGTCGTCCTCCATGGAAGGGAAACCCTGCCAGAAGCTTTTTGCATGGGGGCTCCGCCGCCCAGTTCTTCAACCATAAGAGCCTTCTCATGTGCACCAAAAATAGTGATAAACGAGAGGCTTGCTGGATGGAATCTTTTATAGCATCTACAGCAAAACACAGAGCTCTGGGAATGTCAGAAAACTCTTCTGCTTGTTGGGTAGGCATGTCCTTTAACATTTCTTTTGTCTGGTCTTTTAACGCCTGACAAACACCAATTGCAGCCACAGCTGGCTGTACCACTGCTCCTGCCGTAGCAAAGGATGCTTTTAAAAGTGTCTCTAACCTTTTATCAACCGGATCTTTAAACATATGTATGTTTTCCACCGGGCAAGTTAGTGATTTATTCACACATGAGATGGCTGCATCCACTATTGGGAGCCTCCACCTCTTGGAGAATCTTTCCTCCATGGGGTAAATGACCGCAAATCTTTTCGGTGGCAGAAAAATCCTGTCCGGCCGTACCCAATCCCGAAAGATCAATTCCTCCAAGAGAGGATGGACCGGAAAACTGCGTTGCTTAACGGAGCTTTCAAAGAGCCCAGAGAGGATACCGGAGGAACCTGAGGCTCTGGCAATGGTAAACTAAATGCCGAGCGGACCATGTCCGTCAAAGACTGTACCCACAGTCTTTCTGTCTGGGAGTCTGAAAATGGTTCCTCAGAGGCAGATCCCTCAATCCCTGAACCCTATTGGTTCAGGTCTAGTTGATCCTCCTGTGATTCCAATTCCTCCGGAGAGAGAATCTCAGCATCTGAGGATACACCTCTTGGTGATGGGGATCTAACCCGTTTCTTACCAGGAATAGCTCTAGCGATCAATGCTGCTATTCTCTCTTCTAGCCCCCCTAGGGATACGGCTAGCATCTCCTCTGTGATAAACACAGGGCTGGGCTGATCTGGGCCAGCCTCCGCACCAGATCCCCCTAATGGCTCATCCAAGGCACCCTTTATGTTAATAAATTGCGGGGAAAGTATCGGCATATCATCAGAATCAGAAGGGGAACCCCTTTGTTTTTTGGTCTTTTTTGTACCCTTTGACCCCGAACCTTTGGAAGCCATAATACAAAATTGAGGGACTCCGCCCACACAACCGACTGTAGTGGCCAGGAGTACAAAACCAGAGTTTAGGGGACAATAGATCACTAATGCCCAAAAACTGATGGGATCTCGTATGTTTTTCTCTTTTTTTTTTTTTTTTTAAATATATATTATATATATTTTCTTTTTTAGAAACATACAGTGACCCCAAACTTAGTTTGCCAGCCTCCAACCTGTATGCAAAAAGGGGGATTTCTTGGCTTAACAAAAAAGGCATTGGAACAAAGTCCAGCATGTACTACCCCTCTTCCGTCACCGGGAGTCACTGTTCTGCCGCTCTGCGTCCTCTCCTTCTGAAATCAGCCTCAGACTGAGCACTGAAATTGCCTGCTGATCTATAACAGCACAAGGCGCGCCCCTGTATGACGCCGCAGGCACGCCCCCCCCCCCCGCCCTCCTGTCTGAACGGCGCGAAAAACGTCTATAAGACGTGCGCGCGCGCGCGCGTATGCCGGAACAGGAGGAACATGGAGGAGCCGCGCTGCTGGAGACCCAGGACTGCAGAAACAGGCGGCAGATTCAAACCCCCGGCCAGGTAGGACTCCAAAAGGCCCTTAGGGATCCTTACTAGTCCTAGGAAGAAATCAGCAGGTTAGCTAGCAACACATTCTTAGACAGGGGAACCTAGTGATGGGGGAAAAAAGGTGTCATCCTGTCTCTCTTAGACATAGTGAGCAAGGTTGCCCATGCAGAGCATACTTAGGCTGTCCCCCCTTTTAGGTCACCCCGGAGAGCCTGCTGTCGAACCAAGTCCCGCAGGCTCCCCCTTACCTGCTCCATGCTGCAGGATGTTTGTCCAGCAAACTGATCCAATCTTCTCCCATCTCCGTGGGTAGCGTAGTAGACCTTCAGGCCCTGGGGTCCTATGAAGGTACCCACTGTCCTGGACCTATATAGCACCCTGGCAAACAGGAACTTATGGTTTTTACAAACTCCAAGTCCTGGGCCCAGGGTCCAGCCCTCCAAAGAGGAGCATTATAGGCAAAACCCCACGGTTTGGGGCCCGGGTACTGTCCACTTTGGCACTGAGGCTCCTTGGACAGATCCGGTTAGCCCGCCCTTAATCCCAAGGATGTGGAGCAAAGCTATTCCGTGACCAACACCTAAGACACTGGCGAAAAAACTGAGGGACTCCCTCTAGGGGAGGGGGTTATATAGGGAGGGGACTTCCTGTTTGAGATTGCCAGTGTCCATCACCTGAAGGTACTCCATATAACCCATATAGTAATGAATATGCCGCTCTGTGTCCCGTGATGTACGAGAAAGAAAACAACGCAGTTAACCTTTTCTCTAGCCCACTCATGGTGGCTGCTAGCATTTCTTCCGTCACGTAAACGGGAATGGGTGGATCGGGGGCCGCCTCTGCCCCCAGCACCCCCAATGGCTCTTGTACTATGCCACTCGGTGTCCTAACTGGCGAGGGTGGGGCCGTAGAAGCCTGGCCCAAATCCTCTGACCCCGATGGAGACCCCTTTTGCTTTTTGGCACCTTTAGCAGCCTTGGCTGGTCCAGATCCCTTTGGAGCCATTGTACAACCTTGGGTCACCCCTATAGCCAACACCTGACTGTTGCAGCTAGGAGTAACCAATATGAGGGCAGGTATGAGGAAAATGAAAAAGAACTAATTTCTCTCTTTTTCCTTTTTTTTTTTTTTTTTTCAAAAAATTTTTTTTTTTTTTACCCGCCTGGGAGGTGGCAATACTGAGGAAACCTGTGAGTATTGACACACCAATGCCCGTTAGCCGGAGTCCAAGGTAGACTCAGATACTGCTGGATCTAAGGCTGAGTCCCTTTAAGCAAAAAACTTCCTTTTTTTTTTTTTTCTGGTCAATAGTGGACCTAAGTCCTAGACCTGAAGATCCACAAAACCGCCACTAGGTGTCCCTGTGTGGCCAAAAGACCCAGCTGCACGCTCTGTATCCTTTCTTCCTCTGCCTCCAGGAGGGAAAGACCAGCAAGAGAAAAAGTTTTCCCTTTAAACAGACCCTGACGCTGCTGGCCCGCCCCCCCGACGCTATAAAAGGCGGCGTGCGCGCACACGCGCGCACGATCGCACGCACCACGCTGAAACCACATGGAGGAAGCAGAGGAAACAACATGGACCAGCGTTTAGGCAGCACCAAAAGACACCAGGTAAGCACTAATCTTATTGTAGTGCACACATAGCGAGGAAGCTGTCCCCATGGGCTTCCTAAGAAACAGGAGTTTTTACCAGCAATTTCCTCTTTAAAACATGTGGGGTTGCAGTATCAGTGTTAACAGGCAGACCTGGGGTGAGTAGCAAATATATAACTTACACAAGTATACATATATCTACATGTTATCTGGGTAAACATTAGTATCCCATCCTGCCTACACAGACATAGTGGAGATAGTGGCTGATGCACAAGCATACTGTTAGCCAACCCAGAACCCCCAGGGGGATACCTACTGTCGAACCAAGTCCCGCAGGTTCCCTCTTACCTGCTCCACGCCGCAGGGTATTGCAAAATGCAAGAGGCCCAATCTTCCCCCATCTCCGTGGGTATTGTCTTGGACCTTCAGGGACCGGGGTCCTGTGTTAAGGAACCCACACCCCTGGACCTATATAGCATCCTGGCATCAGTAGCGTTTAGTTCTTGGAAGAGACTAAGGCACTGGAGCCCAGAATCCAGCGCTCCAAGGAGAGGCATTATAGGCAAAACCCCACTCCAGCAGGGCCCGGGTACCGTACACCTTGGCTTTGAAGCACTTCGGACGGATCCGGCTAGCTATCCTGGGTCCCGAGACCTCCGAGGGACAGCTAGACGTGACCAACACCCAAGACACTGGCGAAAAAACTAAAGCACTCTCAGTGGGAGGGGGTTATATAGGGAGGAACTTCCTGTGAAGTTGATTACACCAGTGTCCACACCTGAAGGTACCCATATAACCCATATGTAATGGCTATGCGCTCTGTGTCCCGTGATGTACGATAAAGAAAGAGCAGAGTTTTTATCTGTCTGCCTGCTATGGGTTCTGCCAAGATTTTGGTAAAAATATGGGGCGAAGAGGATAGCCCGAATGGCAGAGCTTGAAACTGTAGATGTACAACTATTCCATTTAGGTCCACCGCAAGTCGCAGAAAACTCAGAGCTCTCTGCGATCGGGACATGCAAGTATGCATCTCTGAGGTCCAGAGATACCATGAAGCAGTTGTGGGGGAGAAGGGCTTGTACACAATGGATCTGTTCAGAAGTTTCAAATTCAGAATTCATCTGAATTTTCCTGAGGGTTTTTTTTTTTTTACCACCAAAATGTGTGAATAAAACCCCTTCCCTTTCTCCACCCCTGGAACCCTGAGGACAATCCTCTGATCCTCTAGCTCCCTTAGGGCCCCCAGCAAGGCTTCGGACTTTTCCTCCCTGACCAAGGACTGTATGCAATCTTTACACAGAACCTTAGCCCATGACACTGGGGAAGCATCAGCCCTGCGCCGGAGATGACGTCATCTGCCGTCCGGCCTGCCTGGTTCAAACCAATGTTTGCAGCCTGTAGAGTGTACAGGGCAAGAAGAGCTGCCTCCCCTGCAGCGGCCCTGTTGACGCGATAGGGGTCCCCCACAACCTACTACCGCGCTCAGTGAGGATGGGGTGGCGTCAAGAGCAGCGGTATGTACCACCTTTTGATACCCTGGAAGCCCCTGCTTCCCCTCCCTATGTGAATGGCCTCAGCCCCCTGACTGCTCAGCCTGGTTCCTTGCACAGTGTCTCCCCACCGGAGGAAACACTAACAACTAAGGTCTGGCAGGGAGAAGTGAGAATTTATGTGCTGGCGCAGTGTTTCCTGAAGGAAGAGGAGGAGACTCTCAATTGTGGCTGTCCTGAAAGACAGGAAGGGAAAATTACATTTTCTTCATCATACATCACGGGACACAGAGCAGGATTGCCTGGATGACGAGGCACTAGCCACCGAAGCAGCAGACCCCCTATAAAGGCAGACACTTGCCCTTTTAAGCAGCAAAAGGGTACTCTTTCCACCAGAGATATTTTGGACATATTTGTCCAAGTCCAAATACTCCCCAAACAGGCGTTCTTCATGAAAAGGAAAGCCTGCCAACAACTTTTTACAGGGCAGCTCAGCAGACCAGCTTTTTAACCACCCTGCACATATGAATGACTCCAGAGCCAAAACGCAAAATCTGCTGCATGGAGTCCCATCAAGGCATCTATCGCAAAACACAAGATCCAAAGTAATTTTGTTAATCCCTTACTAGTGTCCTACACATGCACCCGTTTTTTTTCTTATCAACCGCTTAACGCAGGTGAGCCCAAAATGTGGCCCACAACCTCCTGCTCTGGGATGGTGGGTTGGCAAGCCTAGATTGCAGGTTGCCAACCCATCATGGCAGAGGATGAGTGTTGTAAATGAAGCCAGCAGTAAAGCTCAGGCTCCTGTCATAGGCAGGAGTGATACCAAATGCACTCTGCCTGGGACAGCAACAGCCGGTGATACTTGAATAGAAGACTGCTATTAAATGTACGTTTATTACTAAAATTACAGTGTACATATGGACATATCTGTTCTGCAGTATTTACTGGGCTACTTGCAAACTGACCTGCAGGTGAAGCTCAGTGCAGTAAGGTGAAGGTTACCTGCACTAAGCCATAGACTTTTGGTTTTACCTGCTGGTTTGGTGCATTTTCAGAAAGTGCACTGCAGGATATAATAGAATTCTATGGCAAAGTGAAGCCAACCCACAGGAAAGCCACAGGTGCACTGTGCTGCACCGGCGGTGTGAGTAAACTGCAGACCATCTTTTAAAAGCAGCCTTAGGTGAAGGGGATCTTTCCCTCTTTCTACCACTCTGAATCATGGATACAATCATCCCAGCAATCTTTCCTTCCAGGGCCATCAACGCCGCAGCCAAGCTATCCTTAGTAACATACGCCAAGTTTGACACGCTCGCAGTAAAAACAACAATGCCAAAACATTTGTGTGAACACAGAAGTATTACGACTAGAGTCCTCTGGACCTGATGGCAGTGTACTTGCACCCCTCCCGGCTGAGCTGCCCTCAGCTTTCTGTTAGACATTCCTGTCAAAATAGGAGCTGCTATTTAGCAAAACCCCATCAGCCAAACAAACCAATGCAGCAATAATGCAAAAGAACAGGAATGCAGGCTACCAGTATCTACCCCCTTGGTATTACTCATGTGGCCCAAGTCATTAGCCTGCACTGTGTCCCCTGTCCCAACTGCCTCCATAAGCCTTGTTGTCCAAGTAAAGGCTTCATATACCCAATGCGTGCCCACTTCCGGCCCATACAGTACATGCGTGTGGACTTCATGCTCTCCCACCCCAGGCTCAAAAAAAAAAAAAATGCACCAAGCTTATGGAGGCAGAAATACAAGCTGCAGGTGAAAAAAACAAAAAACAAACACACACACACACACACAAAAGGGACCACAACGTTTCTTAATAAATAAAATAATAAAAAAAAAAAAAAAAGAGCCCAGGAATGAGGCACATCACATATAGGCCAAAGAAAAAGAGCCACAACACATACCCTGTTCCTAGTGGACAAAATGAAGACACCTGGCAGCCCAACATTTCTTAAAGAGACCCTGCTAAAAGCAAATAATCCCTTACCAATCCTGTCGCAGGACTGTCCTAAAGCAACCTTTAGACAGAGAAAGGGACTAAACTAAGGACACAGATTCCCCAGTCCCTTTCACTGCAGCCTCAGTCAGTTCGGTGCTAGCAGGACGCTCTCACACGAGTCGGCTCACCAGAGACAGATCAGTCAGGCAGGTGCTCCCCCAGCCCCTGGCTGCATCCAGGACTCATAGCATCAGCTCTCCTTCTACCCCTTTGGCCAGTACCTTTCTTCGGGGGTCTCACAGGTAAGCCTGCTTCTCTCTGGGTGCTTGTGTTCCCCCCCCCGCCTCCCTGCCTCCCCTGGGACAGCGCGGCCGTCCTTTTAAGGATAAGCCCCGGCTCTGCCCAGCGGAGCAACGATCCCCCCGCCACCTCTCCGCCTCAGATCCTCCCTTTCCAACCATCCCACTAACCGCCGCTACCTTAGGGCGCAGTGTGTTCTTTCCTCCGCGCCGATCGGTGGAGATTCGCGGCAGCCACGACTCAGGAAAGGCCGCGGCTTCATCCGCGGCCTAGCGGCGCGCCGCTCTCCACCCCCCAACAGTCGGCACTATTTCATTAATCGGGCCACAAAGCCCCCCCCCTACCCCAGTAGAGCCCCCTTGCCCTCCGATCATCACTCTTAGCCCCCCAGGCGCCACTCAGCCTGGTACCCCCCAGCCTGGATCCTGCTGCCAGGTCGGCGGCCATCTTGCTCCACCCTGCCCCATCCCTCTCAAATTCATTATAACTTGATCCAGGGCTTAACCCGATCGCCTCTTTAGGGGTCAGGAAAGATTTTTTTTCCCTACCACAGCTTATTGGCGCAGCGTGCTCAGGTTTTTTTTTTGCCTTCCTCTGGACCAAGCCAGGATCAGAGGATTCAGTTATCCTTGTGAATCCAACCCCCCCCCCCCCGCCCTTGGTTCCACGGCGGCCATGGTTAAGAGGCAATACTCGGCGGAGAACATTTGGGATCTGGGTCGATTTGCCGCAATTCTGCCGGCCGCCACCAAAAAAGCCCTAAGAAATCTGCGACTTTTGAGGATCGATCGACGATCGACTGCCAGAAATCGCAGCCATTTACCCCAGCCTAAGCACATTTCATTTGATCAACACTAGATCGGCAGTAAAACACAGATTAGAAATCCATGATTTCTTATTGCAACATGACTTAGACTGCCTCTTTATTACAGAGAGCTGGCTCACAGCCGACTAACACCATTCTAGGAGAATTGGTGCCAGAAAACTACCGTATTATAACGGAAAACAGAATAGGGCAAAGAGGAGGAGGACTGGCGGTGATCCATAAGACGCGTCTTGCGATCACAAAACCAAGCCTCCAAAACCCTCTTCCATTCATGGAAACCCTTACTCTTCAACTGCAAGTAAATGGCCAGGAGACCGTCCGGATTCTACTCTGCTATAGGCCACCTGGCCCCAAGTCGCAGCTGCTCCCATCTTTGACGGACTTTGTCTCCACTTATACCCTGAACAGCAAACACCTTTTGCTGCTCGGGGACTTCAACCTCTGGGCCAACTCCCCGCAAGACCCCATTGCCGACGCCTGCATCGACCACCTGGAAGGATTAGGGCTTCAGCAACTAGTATGTGGGCCCACACATGCTTCAGGTCATACGCTTGATCTTATTTTCAGGCAAGATCTGGAAATAAAATCTTGGAAAATGAACCATTGCCATGGACAGATCACCATGCAATTAAATTCATTATTTCCGAATTCCCCCCCTTAACAAAAACATCAAATCCAGTGACAGCACACTGGACCAGATGTCAGAAGAAGCTCCACTCGGAACTCTTCAAAGCCACGTTAGGGGAAAAAATAAACACAATTCAGCCGCACCAAACAGCGGAAGAAACACTGGAGGCCATAAACACAGCACTATTGCAGTCAGCTGACTTGATAGCGCCGAAACGAAAGACCCAGATCAGGAAAAATAACTCCGGCTGGTTCAACAACCAGCAGACGTTACTGAAGCAAGAGAGCAGAAGGGCAGAAGCAGCCTGGAAAAGAAGCTCTTCAGATGAGAACCTCTCGATCTACAAGGCAATAACCAGAAAATACTACAAGCAAATCTTCGAAGCCAAGAAAAACTATTTTTCGGAGGCTATCAACGGTGCCCTAAATCGCCCCCGCGAACTCTTCAAGCTGGTCACTCAGACCATGAATCCAGGATGTCTTGAAGCCCCCAACTTGGATACACAAGAATTTTGCGATGAGTTAGCGGATTGCTTCATTAACAAAATTGAGGCAATCCAGCAAAGCATTCAGCAAAACAATTTCTCTCCCAGCCCCCCCCCCCGTAGTCATTTACACAGCACCGGCAGCAATTCACCACAGTTAGGTGAGTTCACGCTGGAACCCATCTCCATTCAGACCACTAAAAATATCATCGGCACTCTGCGCAACAGCACTGCGCCAAATGATATTATCCCCACCAAACTGCTGAAGGAATGCGCCGACATCCTGGCACCTCCTGTCACGCAGCTTATCAACCAATCCTTCAGGAAGGGCATAATGCCCTCCCAGCTGAGGGAGGGCTTCATTCAACCTATCTTGAAGAAAGCCACCCTGGATCCTAAGGATCCACTTAACTGGCGCCCCATAACAGGCCTAAATGTTTTCTCCAAGGTAATGGAGAAAGCAGTGGTACAGCAGCTGCAACAGCATCTAGATACCCACAACTTACTCGACCCATTTCAATCAGGATTCCGTCCCGGACACGGGACGGAAACAGCATTGCTTAAGATATGGGACGACGTTCTCGAGGCCGCAGACGAAGGAGAATCTTCTCTTCTGGTTCTGCTGGACCTAAGCGCAGCCTTTGATACAGTTGATCACAAGCTGTTATTGACTCGGCTGGCTAAAATAGCCAAAGTCGCAGAAAGCGATCTATCCTGGTTCTCCTCTTTTTTGGAAAACCGATCGCAAATAGTGAAGCTAGGACCCTTCACTTCTGAACAACGCACATTATCGTGCGGGGTCCCTCAAGGATCTCCCCTGTCGCCGATGTTATTCAACATCTATGTGCGTCCTCTTTTCGAAATCATCAGCAGCCAAAAACTGCTATATCACTCTTATGCAGACGACACGCAACTGTACTTCCGCATTTGCAATAAAAAGGATCACCACCTCAACCTAGAGACATGCCTCTCTTTGATAGAGGACTGGATGACAAAGTTATCTCAAACTCAACGGAGCGAAAACAGAACTTCTTCTGTTTCACGCCAAGCGTAGGAAACAAACAACAACCTGGATCCCCCCGCCCATTCTGGGCAAAATCATCACCTCTAGCGCCAAAGTCAAAAGTCTTGGGGTCATCTTTGACTCCGACATGACAATGAACGCACAAATAGGGTCAGTAGTCAGCGGATCTCACCATCTGCTGCGCCTACTACGCAGACTCACGCCTTTTATTCCCAAGAAAGACATAGCGGTCGTGGTGGGAGTGATTGTAAACTCCAGACTGGACTATGCAAATGCCCTTTACCTCGGACTCCCCAAGTACCAAATCGCTCGTCTTTAAAAGTCGTTCAAAATACGGCCGCCAGACTTGTGACTGGGAAAAAACCCTGGGAATCAATCTCACCTTCACTGAGATCCCTTCACTGGCTACCAGTTAAAGACAGAATCACCTTTAAAGCTCTCTGTCTAACGCATGGATGTATCCATGGGAATGCTCCCCATTATCTATGCGAAAAATTAAAAGTTCACAATCCCAATCGTATCCTACGATCCACCAATCAAAATATATATGAGAGGACTTCTTGGTCTGCCAGTGTCCATTGACCTATAGATAGCGCATAGCCCAGATGGTCATGATTATAGCCTGCTCTGTGTCTTGTGATGTACAATAACGAACAATACCTGTTGATGCTGAGAAATATCTAGGTAACTTGCAGCTATGTTAGGTAAATTATGTCACAAGCTTTCCTGCCCACAACTCATTAGCCCAGGAACAGCAGCTGACTGTTAGATTTGGAACAAACAAAAGCTCATCCCTGACTATACTGTACATAGAAAAATGTACCCCCCGGAGCGTTCCTGCCAGAGATGACAATGTTTATCGCCGCCTCTCTTAACTGTCACTCAGAGTTTAGAGATTTGTTTGCTTGGGAGCAGCGTGGTTTACCAAAAATGGGGGCTCTCTACCACATTAGCTGAGCTACAGGCACTTTGTACCCCTAGGAAAAAATATTTCTGGTGAGAATTTTCAGTTTAAAATATGCAGTTTAATTGAGTCTATGGATAACAAAAATAGCCCTCTTTTCAAGGTAATAAACATGTCTTTTGGTGGTATCAGTCAAGATATACTATTTGTTTGCATGGCTTATTCTCGTGACCTTTTCAAATTATGGGTCTTTAGGCGTAGAAAGAAAACGTTATTAATCCAGTGGCCACTAGGCACATTGATATCGTCCGAAAAAATGTGATATTTTTATACAGCCAAAGAAAAAAAGCACAACATACCTTTCACTAGAAGGAGGTATAATGCTTGACATCCATAAATTTGAATTTCTTCTTTATCAAAGAACATTTTCATCGCATCAAATATAAGCATAAAAATGTCTGCATCATGATCCAAAACTAAAAAATGTATCACATCTATATAATAGAAAGATATTTTAGAAGTCGGGACACAGACCAATAATATAGATTAACAATTAGAGGCAAAAACGTATTTCATGTACGCAACAATATTTTTTTCTAAAATAAACCCCCCCCCCCCCCCCCCCCCCCCCCCGCCCCAAAAAAAAAAAAAATTCCCACACATACGGTATTTAAAGGATGCATTAGGCATTAACCAACAACAATAGTATCAAAATTACATTTTTTTTTAAATATTAAACAAAATTTGATGAATCCGAAAATAAATAAATGTAAAACTTCAAATACAAAGCTTGAATATCTGCAAAAAGGTATATACAAAGCAGACAAGGCTTTAGGACATGGTGTTCTAAAGCCTTGTCTGCTTTGTATATACTTCTTTGCGCGCTAACTTTTTTTATACACAACATTAGCCAGTTGGCCCCTTTAAAAAATAAATACTGTATTTTGTTTTAGGACTATCCAGCAGCCTCAGGCAAGTCATTGTTTCAGTAAAAAAAAGGTATATTGTATGGCTCACATGTCATTAATTTAATCAAATAAGCAATGGTAGTGATTACAGTCACATGTAAACGTCCTACCTGAAGCAAGTATAGTAGTTAAAACTTTCAATCCAATTGTCAAGACACTAAGATTTGTAACATAAATGGATAGGATTTTCAGAATTTGCCTGTGAATAAAAACAGCAACAACATTAAGATATCTTGATAAAAGAAAATATGAAAAATGACCAGATTCCAACCACAAAAAGTGAGCATTGTTTTTAGAAAGTTGGCAATTTAGACTAAGGCTGCATTCACACCTGAGCGACAGTCGTTTGGTCGTTTTTTGGGCGTTTTTTTCCAGCGTTTTGCATGCTTTTGTTATTCATGCTTATTTGCGCGTTTGCATACATCGTTGTCCGACGTTTTTGTACTTTGACGTTTTTTATTTTAGCCAATAGGAAAAATGATCATCTTTTCATCACTTGTTGCTATGTTGGTAGATTTGTTTAATCTTCTGCCTGGGTGAAAAGTTCTATTGATTAAAGCGACAAAACGCCTGTAGCAAACGCTCGTTGTCGCGCTAGTCGCTTGAATCGAGCGTTTCCATTACTTTCTATGGGAAATGAAAACGCTCAAATACGCCCAAACCGCCCGATACGCGCGACAAAAAAGGGTCCAGAACTTTTTTTAACTACAGGCGATGGGCGACAGACGCATCAGCGTTCAGATGTGAACCATCTCCATAGGCTTTCATGTATTTTTCTCCCTCTGGCGTTTGTGAGCGTTGCGCTACAGGCGACAAAACGCCTAGGTGTGAATGGAGCCTTAGGCAGTGAGAAATGAGGTCAGACCTGACTTTCAGATTTACAGTGCGAGAAATCAGCAGTAGAGTGAAATATTACAAAGGAGGAAACGGAGCCCCCATATATAAGGTTTGAATAAAATGCACTATAAATTACTAACTATACATAGAACAACATAAAACCAATCACCTATACACATATCTAAAGAGATCACAGTTTTCCATTTAAAACGGTCAGCACATACATTTATTTAAAAAAAAAAAAAAAGTAACAAACGCGTTTTCTAGGAGTCGTTTAGGACAGCACTAGAGAAAGGCTTCACGTCCGGAGGCAGGAAACACAAAAGGTTAAATCTATAAAGGGCGGCTGCAGTCCTCCTTCCCAGTCATTATCCAAGAATGGCTCCTTAAAACAACAAAAAACTCGTCCAAGGTTATAACAGTATATAGGGAGGGAATCTCTGCTGTCCTAGAAACCGAGTAACTGGTAAGTCTAACTCTGGCTTTCTCTAGTCTGTCCAGGACAGCACTACAGAGAATCAACGAGAACCTACCAGATTAGTGGGGGGGGGGCTACCGCCTAGAGGACCTCCTGCATGGAGATAAGGTCCAGTCTATAATTCATGAACTTCGAGTAGCTTGACCATGTCGCTGCTCGGTAAATTTGTTCTGGTGTTGCCCCAGATGGCTCCGCCCAAGAAGCAGACATCACCCACATGTAGTAAGCCACCGGGGGAAAAGGACACAAAATTTGGTAAGCTTTCACAATAGCTTGTTTGATGCACTGGGCAATTGTGCTTTTCAAAGCTTGGAACCACAACTTTTTACCAGAATACAATATGAATAGGGCATTACATTTCCTAATGCCTTCGGAGAATTCCAAATAACGCAACACACAGGCCATCACATCCAGTTGGTGGAATTCTGCTTCTTTTGGATTAGTTAGAGATGCACAAAAAGGCAGCAAAACAATCATGAGTCCTGTGGAATTTAGAGACCACTTAGGCAAGAATCCCTGGTCCGTACACATTAGAAAGTGCCTGGAGCTCGTTAATGCGCCTAGCTAGCTTAAAGAACTCGCTAACTAGTGCGTCCAACAGCAGGTGTTGCTCCAAAAAACACAATGGGGCCACCTGAACCTTTAATGTTGGCCAGTCCTTGGTCCACGCCGTCCTGTAGAAACTCTAAAATGGCTGGTATACTAGCAAACACCTTCTTGGTGTCTAACAGTGAACAGAAAACGTTCCAAAACTTAGCATAAATGGCTTGGGTCATTTTCTTTCTACTGGAAAGAATTGTATTCTCTACCCTGTCTGAGAGCCCCTTAGACTTCAGAATGCTTTCCTCGGACACTATGCCGACAATTTTGGGCTCTGTATTTTTTCCAACAGGACTAGGCCCTGAGAAAGCAGATCCTCTTTCTCGAGCATGAGGGGGGGGGCTCTGTCGCCAGGTGTAAGTGTGGGAATACCCAAGGCCTCTTCGGCCAAGACAGGACTACTAGAATCATTAAGGTGCACTCTTGAACAAACTTTTTCAGGACCAGGGGAATAAGTTAAACGGAGCAAGGGCATAGCCTATGCGAAATGCCCACTTTTCAGCCAAGGCATCTATCCCCTTGGCCCCCACTTCTCTTTCCAAGGAGAAGTACACTGGAACCTTGGCATTTGTTTTGCTGGCAAATAAATCCACTTATGGAAGGTCCCATTTCACTGCTACTAGCTGGAAGACGCCCTTGTTTGGGGACTGTTACGATTCGCAAACTTGGTGTAGCATTTAGAAAGTCCACCAGATGATTGTCCACTCCCTTTAGGTGGACTGCGGATATTGAGCACAGGTTTACCTCGGCCCAAGAAAAAATGATGCTCGCCAGCCTGATTAAAACGGAGGTCCGTCTACCGCTGCAAAAATTAAAATCCAGTAGTTACACATACTGCAACTGCTGGCTAATAATAGTAGGACACTTGCCTTTCATTGAGTACAACGATGTCAGCACTGCAGCCGAAGTTTGTCAGAAACCATGAATCAGACCGAGACAGAAATACAGTTAAATCACACTTGTTTAATAATAAAAATAAAAAGGTAACCAGTAAGAGTCGGTTCACACTGGGGCGACCTGGAATCCGACTTGAAGTTGCCCCAAGTCGTATGGTTGAGAAAATCAATGGAAGTGAATGGAGCCGTCTTAATACATACTACTGAAGTCGCTCAGACTTCAGAAAAGGTTCCTGTACTACTTCAATCCGACTTGTAGGCAACTTGTACCCATTGATTTCAATGGAAGTTGCCTCAGAAGTCTGATCACTGTCTTAACTGAAGCAACAGTACAGGAAGATGACATACATTTCTCAGGCAAACCCCCCCTCCCTCCCTTCATCCCCCCCCTCCCACAGAGCTGGTTGTTGTTTGATTGGCCACTGGAAAGCCTCCTGTCCTGGAGGCAACTTGAAGTTGCCTTGTAAATTGCCTGATGATTCATACTCAAGTCGTGTCCAAGTTGCCTCCCAAAGTCTTGCTAGAAGTCGTGTTGCCCCTGTGTGAACCGGCTCTAAGCGTAGTCAAAAGATAGCCAGAGTTGAGTAACAAGATGGGGTAGTCGGCCAAGCCAATGTCCAAGAACCAGCAATAAATGCAGTAGGACAGCAAGCAGGATCTATAACCAGAGGGAACGTCAGTCAAGCAGGTCTTCCAACGGGAAGCATGAGAAAGTTTCTTGTGATGTTAACACAGGCGAAGACAAAAAGAAAATGAACTGGGCGGCTTTAAGTAGGCAGAGCTGACGAGCAGGATCATCAATAGGTGGATCTCTGCGGAGAGATGGGAGCTGACAGCTGATCTGCCAGCACAGAGAAGGAAGGGCTGAGCCCAGCCCTGACAGTTTCCATCAGCTGTCAGGTGCTGTTGCCACCACTGCAGGTAAGGAACACAGCAGTGTAGCCTTACGGCTTCAAGTAGGAAACCCTACTGAGCATGCGCTCCGCTCCTCTCTCCTACTGGCCTGGCAGCAGGGGAGGGAGCCGAACGGTGACAACAGCCAAGGCTCCCAGGTGTGGGGACAGGATATCAACTCCCACCGAAAAGTGTCTACGTTAGAGTGGAACTCCGCTTTAAGGAGTTTTTATAAAAAGAGACCAGCTCTTTGGCGTATTCCCTTAGCGCCTCCCATATCGTCTGTAACTTCCTCCTGTTGGCTGATATTTAGGACTGTTTTGGCCCAGTGCCCTTGGGTTACTCTTGACCCCCAGTGGGTCCCCCAGACACTGGCATCCATGGTGATATGGACGGACACCTGAAAAGACCACTGCAGACCATGCAAAAGGTTTTCTTTGTTCCTCCACCACCACACAGACCTCTTGGTCTTCAGGATAAGTGGAAGGCCACATCCAGCTAGTGTCCCATCCCAGCTTTTAGGCTATTTGCCAAGAGACACCTAAAATGAGCCCTTGCCCACAATATTGTTGCTGCCAGAAGACCTAGACTCCACATGGCTGAACGGACAGATACCGCCAGATTGTTCAGAAAAAAGGCTGCTGTCACCTTTACTTTTTCTACCTTCTCTGAGATAGACGACCTGCGTCACCGAGTTCACCAAGAACCCTAGGTATCACAAAGCCTCAGCCTGGGTCAGGTTTGATTTGTCTTTATTTACCAATCACCCCAGATCTTCAAGAAAGAAAATGGCCAACCACAGATCCCCTTGACGTTGCAGCGAGGAGGGAGTAAAAAATAAAAGGTAGTCTAAATGAGATGACCGAGATCCCTTTTAGTCTCCCAGTATCCAGCCAGCAGAAAAAAAAATTCCCTTCGCTGCAAGCCCGTGTGGGGAGTGTCCAGCCCTCCCTAGGCTGATCTGGAGGTAAGGAGCCAGTTCCAGCTTGCCTTCAGCCTGACCGGGGGACCCAGGATCTGTCCCATACCCCGCAAGGTACAGAAGACCTTCCTCCCTGGGCAGCTTTCCCAAGTTCTGGCGGGAACCGGAGCTCCAACCAGTCTCCTCCTCCAGTGGAGGAAACAAAAGCCTGGGAAAGAGGGACAGCCTTTATGGATTTAACCCTTAGCGTTTCCTGCCTCCGGAGGTGGAGTCTCTTTCTAGTGCTGTCCTGGACAGGTGACTAGAGAAAAAAAAAAATAGGATTTTTTAATACAGCTTACCTGTAAAATCCTTTTCTTGGAAATACATCACGGGACACAGAGCCTTAATTACATAATGGGTTATGTAGTCACCACAGGTGATTGGACACTGGTTAACGCAGTTAGAATTGAGTTCCTCCCCTATATTACCCCGCGCTAATGGACAGTGGCTCGGTTTTTTAGCAAAGCAATAAGTGTTCCACGTTAAACTCCAAAGAGGGGTGGGAGCTCTGTGTATTAAGATGCATTTCCAAGAAAAGGTGTTTTACAGGTAAGCTGTATTAAAAAAAAAAAAAAAAAAACTATTTTCTTGGTCATACATCATGGGACACAGAGCCTTAATTACTTAATGGGATATCCAATAGCAATACTAAATACTAGAAGGCTGGCATCTGTGGTTACCACTTTCCAGGTAACTGGAGTGAAGGATTTCCCTTCCGACAGATTTTGGGGGAGAAACCACCAATTGAGGCTCTGGCAAACCCCTAGAGATAAGACCCTGGGCCTGAACAGCCTTGTACCAAGCTGACAGAATCCTGCCCTGTAACGGTCTTGAGTGAAACTGGGCGTAAGGGAAAGCCTCAAATGAGGCTACCATCTTTCCCAACAATCTCATGCAAAGACGGATGGAAGGCCTTCTATTTGCCTTTAACATTTGGACCAAGTCTCCTATGGCTTTTGCCTTTGGCCTGCTTAGGGATGTGTCTATGATCATGCCCAAGTACTACAGCCTTCTTTGAGGCTGAAAGGAAGATTTCTCCAAATTGAGGACCCAGCCTAGGTACTCTAAATATTCCACTGTGCTGTGCACATAGTGGTCCAAGCGAGCGGCTGAATACTCGAGGTGCTGTAGCCAGCCCGAAAGTAAGGGCCACAAACTGAAAGGTGGCGCTGATCCACCGCAAACCTTAGGAATCTTTGGTGAGCGGGACATATTGGCACATGCAGATATGCATCTTTGATGTCTATTGATGCCAGGAATTATCATCCCTTAAGGGTGGGAACTATTGAACGAACAGACTCCATGCGGAAGGAGCGAATGTTCAGAAACTGATTCAGACACTTTAGATCTAGGATAGGTCCGACATCCCCGTTTGGTTTTGGAACCGTAAACAGGTTTAAATAGAATTCTGACCCCGATTCCTCTGGGGCCAATACCAAGATTACCACTTGGGACAACAGGTGTTCTAAGGCCAATAGTAGAGGCCGGCCTTCTTTTTTCTGGAACTTTGGTAAATCTTTATCTCAGAAAACAGTGTGGCGGAAGTTCTCTGAATTCCAGCTTGTAGCCTGAGGACACTGTGGAGGTGACCCACTTGTCCTGAATCTCGGCCCACCAGGCGTTTCCGAAAAGCAGCAGCCTTTCCCCCACTCAGCTGAGCGGGGCCGTCCCTTCATAGGGAAATTTTGGGGGTCCGTTTAGAGACTTTGAACCCCAAATTCTTTTTTGCCCTTGGACTTGGCTCTGGGCTTTTCCCCTAGTGTTAGACTGGTGCGGCCGTCGCCACTGCATGGAGACTGAGGCTCCAGGGGCTGGAGAAAAAGTATGTTTAAATGAGGGATGCTTACTCTTAACCGGCGATGGGGTAGATTTGCCACCGGTAATCTTTTGGATGTATTTATCCAGGTCATCTCCAAACAGGGTCTCGCCCCCAAAGGGGAACGCTGCCAATTATTTCTTGCAGGAAGCCTCGGCTTTCCAATGTTTTAACCAAAGAGACTTGTGCATGTGTACCTGCAGGATATTCAAGTGAGATGCTTGTTGAACAGAGTCTATAATCGCATCAATCGCAAAGCACAAGGCCTTAGGAAGGTCCTCATAAACCTCAATCCCCTCAGAAGGGAGATTAATCTGCTTCATTTGTTCCTTGAGGAATTGACATACACCAACGGCTGCAACAGCAGGTTGTACTACAGCCCTAGCCAAGGCAGAGGAGGCTTTTAATAGGGAATCTAGCTTTTATCAGTTGGATCCTTGAAACCCTGCGCATTGTCAATAGGACAGTTCAGGCTTTTGTTTGCACAAGAAATAGCTGCATCAATAGCAGGTACCCCCCCATTTCTTGGTGAAACCTTCCTCCATAAGATAAAGGTGGGAAAACTGCTTAGGAGGAGAAAACAGTTTGTCTGGGCGAACCCAGTCATCATACATCAGTTTATCCAGCAAGGGATGAACTGGAAAGGAGCATGCAGCCTGCAGGGACTTCCGAGATCCCAAAGAGGAAAATAGAGGGCCTAGAAGATTCAACAGGAGGCAATTTGTAAGTGGCATGCACCATCTCTGCATAATATTGCACCTGCATCTTTAGCAACTGAGAAGTCGCAGGAAAACTCCCATCCTCTGAGACCTCATCTGATGAGAGCCAAAGCAGATGAAGGGGATCTTTCCCCAAGGAGGTTGCAACAATATTAGCAATCCTTCCTTCCAGGCCATCCATAGCCACCTTAAAAGCGCCCTCAGTGAAATATACAGGAGCTGCCATAGGAGAGGCTGCAAAACCAGACAGGGGCTCATCCTGTGATGCTGCTATCAGGCTAACAAAGGGGGATGGTAAAACTGCAGGCAAGCTCAGAATCCTTAGCCGTACGTGGGGATTTTCTGGGGCCTTTTTCATTTGCCCTAGACCCTCTTCTAGAAGAAATAGTCCTTACTGCAAAGCGAAAGGTGCTATCCACAATATGTAAATGCAATCACTGTTGTACTATAGTCTTATAATACACAAAACGTATAAGCTCACTGCACAACCTGATGCTGAGTAGGAGTCTTAGGTTTGCCTGGTTCAATCCACAGGGATACTTACAGCCCACAGCACTGTGTCCATGCTGCTTACAGAAGGCTCTGGCGTGCTGGGCTTTAGAACCAGCCTCTTGGCGCCTGCACACAGACACTGCAACCACTTTGGGCCGTCCCCCTATCCATGCCTCCACCCATCAGAAACGATTTTGTTTCTGCAAATGATCACTTCCGGCGCACGTGCATGGCGGCCCCTAGGAGACGAGGAAGCGGGGGAGAGTTACCGGGGGGCATCTGAGGACCCCTGCATGCGTATCGTGGCAGTGCCTGCAGCAGAAGGAGGTGAGTGGAGTTTATTATGACTGACTTCACTGAGCATGTATATCCTGGCTATGTAAGAAAACACCAGGTTGCACTTACTTCCTCCAGTGGTGAAAACCAAGAAAGACATCCTACTCCAGGAAGATAATACATAAATATAAAGAATTATCTTCCTCTTACCTTATCCATGCCACAGGAAAGCTAACAAAGTAGTTCCAGCTTTTACTCATCACGGCAGACAAGTTGTGCCAACCTTCACCTGGACCTGTAGAAGACTGCCAGAAACTTTTCGTGCCACGTATGTATTAGTACACCAAAGTCTGGAACCCAGACCTTCGCAGAGAGACATTACAGGCAAACCTCGTTTCTTCTCAACACGAGGCCCGGTACCAACCATCTTAGGCCTTTGATATCAGCCCGAGGAATGGATCCCGTTATAGCTCCTAGGTCTCCGCAGCCAGACCATCAAAAGGAGCATTTTTCTTCTTAGCACATGTTGAACGTGACCAACCACCTTAACACTGGTGAAAAAAGGGATTTTTAATAACAGCTTACCTGTAAAATCCTTTTCTTGAAGTACATCACGGGACACGGAGCGCATAGCCATTACATATGGGTTATATGGGTACCTTCAGGTGTGGACACTGGTGTAATCAACTTCACAGGAAGTTGCTCCCTATATAACCCCCTCCCACTGAGAGTGCTTCAGTTTTGTAGCAAGCAATTTCTCCGAGGTTATACAATGTTCCCCAAAAGAGGGGTGGGAGCTCTGTGTCCCGTGATGTACTTCAAGAAAAGGATTTTACAGGTAAGCTGTTATTAAAAATCCCTTTTTCTTTATCGTACATCACAGGACACAGAGCGCATTGCCATTACATATGGGATGTCCCAAAGCAATGCTCCATGAAGGGAGGGAGACCGTAAGGCCAAAAATAGCCAAACAAAAACATTATCAGGAGAAAAAATAGCTCCACCAACAGAAAAACAAGGGGGCGTGAACCGGGCCAGAGGATTCTATACTGCTGCCCGTAGGACCGCCTGCCCAAATGCTGCGTCCGTAGCTTTTGCGACGTCCAACTTATACAATTTAATAAACGTATGTACGGAAGACCAGGTTGCCGCTTTGCAAACCTGTGCCATAGAGATCTGATGGTGTGCCGCCCAAGAGGCACTCATGGCCCTCGTAGAATGGGCTTTAACTGATAAGGGAGGTGGAATGCGCTTCAGCCCATAGGCCTGAAAAATCAGCTGCTTAATCCACCTAGCCAAGGAAGACTTGGCAGCCGTGTGACCCTTTTTGGGGCCATCCGGAAGAACAAAAAGCACATCTGTTTTCCGAATCTTCTCTGTAGCCCTGAGATAAACCCTCATGGCTCGGACCACGTCCAAAGTATGAAGCAGTCTTTCCTCTCTGGACTGGGGAGTAGGAAAGAAGGATGGTAGGACTAGGTCCTGATTCAAGTGAAAACTGGATATGACATTAGGAAGGAAAGAAGGTTGAGGCCGCAGAACCACTCTGACCTTATGCCGAATCAGGTACGGTTCCCTGCAAGACAAGGCTGCCAGCTCGGAGACCCTTCTGGCCGAAGCCATAGCCACCAAGAAAACCGACTTTCGGGTTAGCAGCACAAGAGGGATTTCTGTCAGAGGTTCAAACGGTTGTCTTTGTAAAGCTGACAAGACGAGTTTTAAATTCCAGGGGCAGAGGGGAGCTCTAATAGGGGGATTTACATGCAAGACCCCCTGCAAGAAGGTTTTCACAAGCGAATGCGCGGCCAAAGGCCTTTGAAACCATATCGATAAGGCAGACACCTGCCCCTTTAGAGTACTAAGAGCTAATCCCTTATCAACGCCAACCTGGAGGAATCGCAAGATCCTGTCGATAAAACTTACGAGGATGCCCTCTTTGAGACTCGCATCACTCCCCATAGGTCCTCCAGACTCTGTAATAGATATTTCTAGAGACTGGTTTCCTAGCCAGAATCAACGTAGATATGATCTGGGCTGAGAGGCCTCTGCCCTTAAGAATTAGGGATTCAGCCGCCAAGCCATCGAATCTAGCTGCTGTGAAGCAGGGTGGCATATCGTGCCCCGAGATAACAGGTCTGGGCGCAGGGGGAGTGGCCCCGGTGCCCCTACTGACATCCTCACGATGGGCGCGTACCAAGCCCTCCTGGGCCAGGCTGGGGCCACCAGGATCACAGGCCTGCGCTCCTCCCTGATCCTTCGTAGAAGGCGGGGAATCATCTGCAGTGGAGGGAACGCATACAGGAGAGACAACTGGTGTCAGGGGCAAACCAACGCATTGGTCCCGTAGGCCGAGGGATCCCTGGCTCAGGATACAAATTTGTCCAATTCCTTGTTGACTCTCGTTGCCATGATGTCTACATCGGGAACTCCGAATCCTTGGCAAATGTCTTGGAATACCTGGGGGTGAAGAGACCAATCCCCCGGGAGCAACTGTTGAAGATTCAAAAATCTGCTTGAGAATTGTCTATCCCTGGGATGAACACTGCCGAGATGCAGGGTACATGGGCTTCGGCCCATGAGAAAATCAGGTTTACTTCCCTTTGAGCCACTAGGCTCCTTGTGCCCCCCTGGTGGTTTATGTATGCCACCGCCGTGGCATTGTCGGACTGTACCCTTACTGGTAGACCCTGAAGGGGGAGAGTCCAGACGACCAGGGCCAACCGAGCAGCTCTGATCTGTAGGATATTAATGGGAAGCAGTCTTTCTGCCTCCTATCACTGTCCCTGCTGGGTCAGTCTTCCTAACATTTTCCATGTGATGGGGCAAAAGGATTTCCCCTTTGACAAATATTGAGGGACCAGCCACCAGAACAGGCTGCGCCGGACCCCTGAGAGAACTAACGGACTAGTGCCTGCATGGACTTGTTTCAAGCAGAGAGAATGGCTTCCTGGAGAACTCTGGTATGGATCTGGGCATAGGGCACTGCTTCGAAGGCGGCCACCCTCTTCCCCAGCAGTCGTATGCCTAGGCGAATAGTCGGCCTCTTCTCGCCTAAGACTATTTGAACTGTTTGAGTCAATGACCTGACTTTTGCTTGAGGAAAAAATATCCTCTGGCCGACTGTATCTAGCCGAAGGCCTAGAATTCTAATTGTTTTGTGGGTTGCAACCTCGATTTTTCTTGGTTCAAAATTCACCCAAACTCCTCTAGATGCCGAACTGTGCGGACTACTGCATGATTGAGGTTGGAAGCTGATCTGTCGATAAGCAGGAGATCGTCCAGGTATACCAGGACCAAAATGCCTTCTGTCCTTAGGACGGCCAGCATCGGGGCTAACACCTTTGTGGATACCCGCGGAGCTGTTGCCAACCCGAAAGGGAGGGCTACGAACTGGAAATGACGTTGATCTATCATAAAATGAAGAAACTTGTGATGTGCCGGGTAGATTGGCATGTGCAGATAAGCATCCTTTATGTCTATAGATGCTAGAAAGTCGTCATGATGTAGGCTGGCTGCCACCGAACGTATGGATTCCATACGAAAGGTCTACATCTTAGAAAGCGATTTAGGCGTTTGAGGTCTAAGATAGGCCTGACGTCACCATTGGGTATTTATGAAAAAGGTTGGAATAGAATCCCAGACCCCATTCCTGGGTTGGTACTTCTACAATTACTCCTTGGAGCCAGAGGCGATTCAATGCCTTTACGAGAGAGGCCCTCTTTAATGGGCCGCTTGGAAGACTTTGACCCCCGAAAATGAGGAGGGGGGACTTTTCGAAACTCTAGTTTGTAGCCTGTGGCTACCACGAACCGAACCCAAGAGTCGGGAATTCTGGCTTTCCACACTTCGGAGAAAAACCGAAGTCTTCCGCCCACCCAAGAGAGTGGGGGCGCCCCTTCATGAATCTGACTTGATGACAGGTTTAGCCGGCTTGCGAGACCATGGCCTCTTGTTTGCCGCGGCTTGTCCCTGTGGGCGGCTATTAAATGTTGAACGCCCGGGAGGCCGTCGATACTGACGGGAAGCTGAAGGGGCCGAGCCAGTAAAAGGCCCGTCGCTTAAACGCGGGCCCGCACGGTCTTTTCTTGATCGGTAAGGAAAAACTTTTACCACTTGATATGGTTTGGATATATTTATCTAGGTCTTCACCGGATAGTCTTCCACCCTGAAAGGGAAATCCTGCTAAAAGTTTTTTGCAGGGTGCCTCTGCTGATCAGTTCTTTAGCCACAAAAGACGACGCATATGAACCAACAGCAGAGATAGACGGTAGCATCTACTGCAAAGCAGAGAGCCCTTGGGAGGTCTGCTAATTCACGAGTTTGCTGAGCCGGCATGTCCTTTTAAAAACTGTTTCTTTAAAGCCTGACAAACGCCAATGGCTGCCACTGCTGGCTGAACCACGGCACCTACTGTGGTAAACGAAGCCTTCAGTAGGGTCTCCAATTTTTTGTCGGCCGGATCTTTGAACATCTGGACATTTCCAACTGGACAGGTCAGGGATTTATTCACGCAGGAAATGGCCGCGTCCACAGTAGGGAGTGCCCATTTCTTTGCAAATTTTTCTTCCATAGGATAGAAAATAGTGAACCTTTTAGGAGGGAAAAAGATCCTATCAGGTCGAGCCCAATCCTGAAAAAAACACGCTCTCCAGAAGGGGGTGAATTGGAAAAGACACCCAAGTTAATGGTGCCTTTAAAGAACCTAATGAGGATACTGCAGGGGCTAATAGTTCTGACACTGGAAGTTTTTAAAAACAGTGCGAACAATATCTGTCAGAGACTGGATCCACAGGCTCTCCGCTTGAGAAGCCGAAAAAATTTATCTAGAGTGGAACCCTCCATGTCTGAACCGTCGGGACTCTGGTCCGCTTGATCCCCTTGTGGGTCCTGTTCCTCCGGCGAGGAGACCCCGCATCTGAAAACACCAATCTAGGCGACGGGGATCTAGCCCGTTTGCCACCTGGCAAAGAGCGGGCAATCAAAGCCGTTAACCTTTCCTCTAGCCCACCCAGGGTGGTCGCTAGCATTTCTTCCATTACGTAAACGGGAATAGGTGGATTGGGGGCTGCCTCTGCCCCCAGCACCCTCAATGGCTCCTGTAAGATGCTACTCGGTGGCCTATCTAGCGAGGGTGGGACCATCCTGGCCCAAATCCTCTGACCCCGATGGAGACTTGTTCTTTGGCACCCTTTGCTGGTCCTGATCCCTTGGGAGCCATTGCACAACCTTGATTTTTCCACGCTCTAGAATGTGGCAATACCGAGGAAAACCTGTGAGTATTGCAACACCAATGCCCGTTAGCTGGAGCCCAAGGTAGACTCGGATGCTGCCGGATCTAAGGCTGAGTCCCTTTAAGAAAAAAACCCTTTTTTTTTTCTTTTGGTCAAAGTGGACTTTAAGTCCAGACCTGAAGATCCACCAACCGCCACTAGGTGTCACTGCATGCCAAAAAAATGGCTCAGCTGCGCGCTCTGTGTCCTTTCTCCACCGCTCTCAGAAGGGAAAGACCAGCCGGCCCGCCCCCCCTATGCACGAGGACGCCATAAAAATAGGATTTTTTATGACAGCTTACCTGTAAAATCCTTTTCTTGGAGTACATCACGGGACACAGAGCGGCAATCCATTACTATGTGGGTTATAGAGTCTACCTTCAGGTGTGGACACTGGTGTAATTAACTACACAGGAAATTCCCTCCCTATATAACCCCTCCCATACTGGGAGCTCCTCAGTTTTTGTAGCAAAGCAATAAGTGTCCCAATATCCCCAAACAAGAGGGGCGGGAGCTCTGTGTCCCGTGATGTACTCCAAGAAAAGGATTTTACAGGTAAGCTGTCATAAAAAATCCTATTTTCTTTATCGTACATCACGGGACACAGATTCCATTACTATGTGGGATGTCCGAAAGCAATGCTTACTGAGGGGAGGGAGACACAAACAACGCAGGCCGCCATCAGATGTGAGGATCTATAATGCTGCCAGATGCATACTGCGCCAAAAAGCTGCATCCTTTTGCCCTCCTATGTACATCTGACAAGAATCAGTGAACCTAAGCACAGACGCCAAGTTGCGGCCCTGAAAATCTGCGTCATAAAGGCTCGGTAAAGCATCGCGCATAAAGCGCTTACAATCCTGGTACGGAGCACCCCCCCCCCCAAGAAACAGGGGGAGTCCCACTCTCCGAACCACAAGCCTGAATAATACCCTGATGAATCGATCTTGAAACAGTTGATTTTAGACGCTGCCTGCCCCTTCCTGGGGCCTCCTGGTAGCGCAATAACATCAGCTTTCCGTATCCGAGCAGCCGCTTCAGATAGGCCTTGACCCTTCTACTCCAAAGGAGAGAGTGTAACCATTTTAATAGCTGAACTGAACACTGCCTGCCCACATCTAGGGTCTTCTGGCAGCACAATAAAAACTTCAGATTTCTATATCTGAACCCTCAGATAGATATTTAACTGCTCTCATCTCTACTGAGAGAAAGCAATAACCTTTCCTTCCGAAAACAAGGTCTTGAAAAAAAGGGGAAGGTAAGAATATCTAGATTCAAATGAACACTAGATCCTTCTAGTAAATAAGGCTGGGTGAGGATTAACATCACCCTACTAGTAAGAATAAGTATGGTTTTATACCAAGAGGTTGCCAATACTGAAACTCTCTTGGAGGCTACCACAACCAAGAACACCAATTCCCTTGTTAAAGGCTGAAGGGAAATATGGTGCATCGGCCCACAGAGCTGACCCTGTAAGCCGACAAAACTAGAGCCAATCCTCCAAGCACAAGGGCGACTAAACTGGTGGACCTATGCGCGTCACCCCTTGTATAATGGCTCGGAACAAAGAGTGTGAAGCAAGCGACCTTTGGAGGCAAGGCCGAGATCGGATCCTTGATGTAACTTAACGCTGGCTCCGTCTCCTTTCCAAATGCAGGAAGGCAGGAATTTTATCTTTAACAAACTTCCAAGGATGCCACCATCTATTTCATACCAGGAACATGGGCTCTCCCGATCCTGGGATATCTGGTCCTGGAGGCCAGCCTTCCTGTATGAATCAAGGAAGTGCCGTTGATTCTAAAAACCCTGATCCTGAAGAATGTGGGCTAAAATAGCCAGACCATTAATTCACCTGTTGCACGACAGGATGTAATACCCCCTTTGAAGTAGGCCTGGACAAGATGTAAGGGACCATGGGTCCTCTACTACCACCCCTACTGTCCCTGCACAGAAAAGGTCGTCAGGGCTATGCCGAGTAATCAGGCCAGCTTCCGCCATCCTCTAATGTTGCATGGAAGCCACAAACGCCGCGGCACTGGGGGGAGAGACATAACCAGTGACCACTGGTCCCACCAGATTACCAACACATCTGCCCCGCATGCGGGTGGATCCCTTGTCCTTGACCTCAAGCTGTTCAATTTCTTGTTGAGCCTGGACGCCAATACATCTTATGTACAGGGTACTATTTCTGTAGCCCTTGGTCAGGAAAACAGTCGGGGTGTAGAGGTCCTTCTTCTGGAGACACTTGTTGACGGCTGCAGCGAATCGCCTGCCAATTCTGCATTTCATGAAATGACGAATGTCAATAGGCAAGGCACAAGCTCCTCCTTGGTAAATTAAGTAAATCACTTAATATGGTATAGTCTGATTGAACTCTGACCGAACCAACCAGCCCCTGAACGTTCAGGCCCCTAAGCCAGATGCTCCATCGGTAGCTCTAGCTGACAGATAAGGCTCCCTTGGAGCTCGACTACTTCCCCTGGGCCAAGGTCTCTTCCTGACCTGGCAAACCCTTTAGTTAAGAACCACAAAGAGGAATTCCAGCCTATCTCTGGGACCGGTTCTTTGGATAATGCTAGGTCAAGATCCACTCCTAGGCCAACACAATACTGTTTATAACAGTCCTGAATAAAAGTATAGGGAACTGTCTTGAATGAAGCAGCATCTTCTCTAGTGCCTTAAGCAGAAAGCCAAAAGTAAGGAACTGTTCCTTGCCGTAACCACCTAGACCAGCTTTCTTATAGCGATGGTCTTGTCTTAGGCCAAAAGTACTCTCCTGGTGCAAAACATACCCAGCTTCTTGTCAATGAAGAATGTATATTTAGACTGGAATCCTAACCCAGGAGATCCAGATACCTGACCATGCTGGACACCCTTAGGTCCAGCCATGCTGCTGACTGATCCATCAGCAGGAGTCTGCTTCCGTACTGCCATTACTGCTATACCCTGGGCCTACAGACCTGCTAGAGGCGGGCCCTAGCACCCTGACAACCCAGAAACGGAGGCTAACCCAAAAGGGCAAGACCACCAACTAGAGATAGTGCTGTTCCCCTGCACAACGCAGACAACCTCTGCAGTCCCAAGTAAATAAACACATATGCAACTGGCTCCCCATATGTGTATGTGGCAAGTGTTAAAGCCATATGCCTCAATGGAAGCGCGTGTACATGGCAGTGTGTGTTCATGGAAGCATGAAATCATATAAATATGTCTCACGCCAAACATGCATATAGCATGTGTGCTCTGGAACGAGCATCCTTGCAAGCAAGCATGTGCTATAAACGTGTTATGCAACAATGTGCAACATGAACCCATGCAGACACGTATCTCTATGCAAACACAAGGCATCCTGTATTGCTTAATTAAGCCACCATGTGCAACTTTAAAGTAACCATGCATGCGATTCAGCATCTTCCATGCGATCAACATCTTATGCATTTTAAGCACTACTGTACGGACAAGAACCCTTGTGTGACCAAGCACCCCTGTGCGTTCCAACATCCTTATGCACCCAAGCATCTTAATGCGACTTTAGGCATTTCTGTGAAACAAGCCTCTCTATGTGATCAAGTATCCCTGGGTAATCCAGGACTCTGTTGATCCAACAACCATGTGTGATCCAGCTTCTTTTTGCATTCAAGCATCTTTAAGCCATCCCTTTAGGCCTTGAGTAATCCAGGACTTGGGTGATTGGGTAATCCTGTGTGATTCAGCATGTTTATACCTTCAGGCCTCTTTATGCGATTCTAGGCATTTCTGTGGGAACAAGCCTCTTTGCATGACCAAATATCCTTGGGGAATCAAGGACTTGGGTGATCATGTAATCCTGTGTGATTCAACCTTTTTATGCATACAAGCATCCTTTATGCGATTCAGCATTTTTATGCATACAAGCATCTTTATGCGACTTTAGGTACTTTTGTGGAAACAAGCCTATTTGTGTGACCAAACATCCTTGGGTAATGCAGGACGCTGATGATCAGGTAACCATGTGTGATCCAGCATCTTTTTTGCATCCAAGCAACTTTATGCGATTTTAGGCCTTTCTGTGGAAACAAAGCTCTTCTGTGTAACCAAACATCCTTGGGGGAAACAAGGACTTGGGTGATCAGGTAATCATGTGCGATTCAGCATTTTTATGCCTACAAACGTCTTTATGCGATTCAGCATTACAAGCATCTTTTATGCGACCTCTTTTGTGGAAACATGCAGCACCATATAGACAGAAACATGTATGTTTATGCGATCCACAATAGAATCTGCTCTGTTACTTGTTTTTATCCCACATGCATTCCAAACTCATGTTATGCAACATGCGGACTGGTAAAGAGGAAATTATCCTCTGCAGATGTGTGTTTCCTCAATTAAGAGACATTAGCAATGTGTGCCCGCAACTGTGCATCCCTCCGATGCATTTGGTTAGCCTGAAGCCGACACCAGGCTGAGGATTATATGGAGGTCTTACTAGCCACCTATAGGAAAACCTCTCTTTACACTCTAAGGAGAAGATAGAGGTGTAATCAGAACCTGTAGAGCTTTTGATAGCTTCTCCTTGTTAGGCTGCAGCTCCTGTCTCCTGTCCTCTGACAGTGAAACTTTTATCCCCAAGCTTTCTAATCCCTTTGTTTCAGGATTAAAGCAGGAAAAGGGGGACACCCCCCTTTTTTTTTTTTTCTTGCAAAACACAAAACACATGCAGAGTGATTGCAATGTTGGGGGAAGGCTGCATTGCCTGACAGGTCTGATGGCTCAATCTATGAGCTGTTTAAGTCTCTTCAGAGGAGAATAAGGGTCCACCAGGTTCAGGTGGCGATCCCTCTTTATATTCCTACCCCTGACCTTATTCAATGGGGAGACCAAGTCCTAAGCTAAAGCAGAGGCACTTAACCCAGGTGCATCAAATAGCTGAATTTAGTCTGACACAATGCCTGCGAATCTGCACAGCTAGATGCGAGTAGGCGTCTTAGATGAATCTGTATCCAACTCACACAAGGTGCTTACGTTTGTGTCCCCCTAGCTTTACAGAGCTCTGACGTCCGGGCCCTTTGAAGAGCCTTCTCTGCGACTGCACTGAGCCGGTGAGCACGTGCAACATGGTAGAGCCTGAAGAGGAGGAAGTAGGACACAATAGATCAGCTAACACTTAAGCTTCCGTTTTCTGGAAAGCATGGTAAGCAAAAACATCAGGCATGTCTTCTACTGCCCATAGTAGTGGAAACACAGATAAGACTTGCAGCTACTCACGGAAGACAATCCTTTGTATAGGATTAAGGGCATATTTATTTATTTTTATTTTTTATTTATGTACCGGCCCCTTCAAGGGGAGATAGACAGGATGGCTGCAGTACCTATATAACAGACATGGTGGGCCAGGCTGCATGCCGGCTAGGGGAGGTATATGGGTGCCCTGAGCCATCCTGTCTCAGAAGACATAGTGGTTTACATTGCCCATGCATAGAAGCATAATATAGGCGAGACCCAAGTCCCCCACGGAGGACCTACTGTCGAACCAAGTCCCGTAGGCCCTCCTCTTACCTTCTCCACGCTGCAGGGTATTGCCAAGCAAGAGGCCCAATCTTCCCCCTTCACCGTGGGTATTGTCCTAGACCTTCAGGGACCGGGGTCCATGGCAGGAACACCAACTCCCCTGGACCTATATAGCATCCTGGCAGCAGAAAAAACATTTGGTCCTTAGAAGGCACAAAGTTCTGGAACCCAGGATCCAGCCCTCCGCAGAGAGGCATTATAGGCTAAACCTCGTTCTTCGTACCGAGGCCCCGGGTACTGTCCACTTTGGCTATGAAGCACCTTGGACGGATCCGGATTTATGGAGGTTTTTTACATCCAGCATGGATCCCTCCAGTGGAGCTCCTAAGAGCACATGTTCACTCGTGACCAACATCTTAGACACTGATGAAAAAACTGAGGAGCTCCCAGTATGGGAGGGGTTATATAGGGAGGGAATTTCCTGTGTAGTTAATTACACCAGTGTCCACACCTGAAGGTAGACTCTATAACCCACATAGTAATGGATTGCCGCTCTGTGTCCCGTGATGTACGATAAAGAAAGACGGCGTGCAAGCGCGCGCACACCCTCCCCACGCTGAAATCAACATGGAGAAAGCAGGGAGCAGAGGAGAAGCATGGACCAACGCCAGCAGCCCAAACTGACACCAGGTAAGCACCAATTCTCAATGTAGTGCACACATAGAGGAAGCTGTCCCCATAGGCTTCCTAAGAAACAGGAGTTTCACCAGCATTCCATCTTTATAGTACGTGGGGGCTGCAGTATCAATGCTAACAGGCAGATCTGGGGGGAGTAGCAAAATATATATCTTAAACAAGCATACATATATCTACATGTTATCTGGGTAAACATTAGTACATCCCATCCTGTCAAAAAGACATAGTGGAGATAGTAGCTGATGCACAAGCATACCATTAGCCAACCCAGAACCCCCAGGGGGATACCTACTGTCGAACCAAGTCCCGCAGGTTCCCTCTTACCTGCTCCACGCCGCAGGGTATTGCAAACTGCAAGAGGCCCAGCCTTCCCCAATCTCCGTGGGTATTGTCTTGGACCTTCAGGGACCGGGGTCCTGTGTTTAAGGAACCCACACCCCTGGACCTATATAGCATCCTGGCATCAGTAGCGTTTAGTTCTTGGAAGAGACTAAGGCACTGGAGCCCAGAATCCAGCCCTCCAAGGAGAGGCATTATAGGCAAAACCCCACTCCAGCAGGGCCCGGGTACCGTACACCTTGGCTTTGAAGCACTTCGGACGGATCCGGCTAGCTATCCTGGGTCCCGAGACCTCCGGGGGACAGCTAGACGTGACCAACACCTAAGACACTGGCGAAAAAACTGAAGCACTATCAGTGGGAGGGGGTTATATAGGGAGGAACTTCCTGTGAAGTTGATTACACCAGTGTCCACACCTGAAGGTACCCATATAACCCATATGTAATGGCTATGCGCTCTGTGTCCCGTGATGTACGATAAAGAAAAAAACACTGAGGCACTCTCCATTTGGGAGGGGTTTTATAGGGGAATAAATCAATTCTAAATTGGGTTAACCAGTCTTCAATCACCTGTGGCGACTACATAACCCATTAAGTAATTAAGGCTCTGTGTCTCATGATGTATCATCAAAAAAAAAAAAAAAGTTTCTTTAAACCTCCCTGAACCAAAACATTCTTTAAACCTCCCTGAACCAAAACACTCAGACGACAGCTTTATGCACATCAGCAGAGGGCCAGAGAGCCACCCGGTAAACCTTTAAGTATGACCAAAATAAAAAAGGAGGCAGCCTTTGAACGGGTGATGCTGATAGACCCAAAAAACTCCAACAAAAATGGTGCAGTGGTCCCAGATAAGAAATGGAGGAAACCCTTTCCTTAAAGGGCATAAGCCTTAAAAATTAGCGGAGTCATCTGGCTATGGTGGAATAGGAAGCATAATGTTCCACCCTGGGACCTTCAGGGAGGATAAAGTATTTGTTCTGAAAGAAGATGTTACAACCAAGTAAACACTAACTGTTCTGACCACATGCAGGCAATTTAACAAAATCTCCATGACGTGCTTCAAGACAGAACAGGTGGAAGGGAGGATTAAGGTTACAGGTTATTGTTCACTTTTGACGCACGTTACAGTGAGGGAAAAAGTATTCGATCCCCTGATGATTTTGTATGTTTGCCTATTGACAAATGATCAGTCAATAATTTTAATGGTAGGTTTATTTTAACAGTGAGAGACAGAACAACAACAGAAATATCCAGAAAAACACATTTAAAAAAAGTTATAAATTGATTTGCATTTTAATGAGTGAAATAACAGGATTTTTATAAACAGCTTACCTGTAAAAACCTGTAACAGAGCCAGTCATTACATAATGGGTTAAGAGTCTCCAGTGGCGATTGGACACTGGCACAACCAATTGAAGACCATTCGACTCCATATAACCCCCTCCCATCAGGGAAGTACCTCGGTTTTGTAGAAAAGCCGTAAGGCTCCCATAAGAAGGGGGGGGACCTCTATGTCCCGTGGTGTACTCCAACAAAAGGATTTTACAGGCAAGCCGTTTTAAAAATCCTGTTTTCTTTATCATACAACATGGGCCACAGAGCCAGTCATTACATAATGGGATGTCCCAGAGCAATGCTCAAATGAAGGGTGGGAGACACTGATCAAGAAGGCCGCTTACAGACAAGAAGCCCTATACTGCAGCACACTACGCCCAAAGGCGGCATCCTCATGTCCTTTCACGCCCACTTTATAGAATTTGGAAAATGTATGGACTTACGACCAAGAAGCAGCTTTACAAATCTGAGCCATTGAAGCCTGGTGATGCACTGCCCATGAAGCACTTATCGCCCTGGTAGAGTGCGCTTTAAAAGAAAAAGGAGGAATTCTGTTCTTTAAACTATAAGCTTTAATAAATTACTTGTCAAATCCACTTTGCTATGGTGGAATTTGATGCCGCTTGTCCCTTCTTGGGACCATCTGGAAAAATAAACAAAACATCCGTTTTACGTATCTGACCGGTTGCCTGCAGATACACCTTTACTGCTCTCACTACATCCAGCATGTGCAATAACTTTTTTTCCGCTGTCTGTGGGTTAAGGAAAACAAGGAAGGCATTACAATATCTTGATTCAAATTAAACGCATGATATTGGTGTACAACGACTCCACATCTATCGTAACCAACAGCGTGGACTTGTTCACACCAATTGGTTCAAGCAACTGGATAAGGTCCCTGCTGTCCATCTTTACTTAAGACGACCAACCCCCCCCCCCCTCTTTGTCCGCTGGTCTGACCACTATTTTCTTCCACTTCTCTAATTTCCTAATGCCCTGCCATACCCCGTCCGCTTTCTCAGGTTTCTCTGGTTTTATGAATAGCTTATTTTACAAGTCCCAATAATAAGGCATTCTAAATGGGCAAGGTTACATGAGTGAAAATGACGGGTTGCAAACTTCCGGTCATCAGAATAACCATTTCCGATCATGTGGCGAATGGAAGGGCAAAAGCAAACAGTCAAGATGGCGGATCGAGAACGTCCGGGATGACCACTTCCTGCCATACGAGACATGACAGAACCTGGGGATGGCAACACCCAGGGCTGTAGGTGTGTGTATATACATTATATATTTATATTATATATTAAACCAAGGGGGAGAAGGTAAAACGGAGAGTTTAGAGTAATTGCATTAACATGAACATGTGAGTGCAATAGTCTTTTAATCTTAATAAATTAATTTTTATTTACTACACCATGATGGCTATCCATTTTTTAGGATTATCAATAGAGGAAGAAAAGCCATAATACCTTGTCTACATTGGAAGGCTGGAGCTTGATTGATCGAGCAGGATTGGTTATCCTAATGAACCAAAGGCGTAGAAAAAGTTGTATCTGGTGAGTGGCCATTGCAGAAGGTGGTGGGACAATCACCAAAGTTGTGAAAACAGATGCACTTTGATCCATACACGATGAATGTTAAACTTTTTTTGGAAAAGTTAACCACTCACTGGGACTATTCAATATAACAGGAATTTTTTCATTGTTTTTCTTTTTTTCTTTATATTACAACTTAATGTTTAGGAGACTTAATGGAATAAATCGAGGAGGCACACTATAAAATTGGTGGTATTTGATATCTTGTGTTGCTAGCACTTGCACGTTATATCTAATAGGATCAGTAGTCAGCGGATCCCACTACCCTCTCCGCCTACTGCGCAGACTCATCCCCTTCATCCCGGAAGAGGACAGAGCGGTAGTAGTCGAAACAATCATCAATTCTCCACTCGACCATGCAAACTCCCTCTACTTAGGGACTACCAAAATATCTGATCTCACACCTACAAGTCGTTCAGAACACAGCAGCTAGGTTGGTAACAATAAAAAAACTCTGGGAATCCATCACCTCATCCTTGAGGGCCCTTCATTGGCTAACAGTAAAGGATCGGATCACATTCAAGACCCTCTGCCTCACCCACAAATGCACACAAGGAAAGGCGCCTCAATACTTATGCGAGAAAATAAAACACTACACCACCCACCGCACTCTCCGATCTACTAACCAAAACCTCCTCTAAATCCCCAAATACAACTACAAATCAAAGGGAGAATGAAGATTTGCAGTCCAAGGACCAAGGCTATGAACGCTCTACCAAACGGACAGCCGCATGGAAGAAAACGATTGGGCCTTCAGGAAAATACTCAAGACCCACCACTTCTGAAGGATTAGGTTGGCGACGGATGGAAAGGGCCTTGAGGCGATTTGGTTCGCATTTGTAGCGCTATACAAGTTGTTCACTCACTTATCTAACTATAAGCACATGGAACTGCTTGTTCAAATAATGCATTTTTAGGATTTTTTTAATATATATATACACATATATATACACATATATACACATATATATATATATACACACACACACACACATATACACACACACACACATACCGGTATATATATCCATTGTTTAAACAACTACAAAAATAGCCCACTTATTCTTTCCCCCGAATAGAGATCAGTAAAAAGATTTATTTTAGGAGTGACCCAGACAATAGACTGCACATTCTATCTGTTCATGAACAGGGAATGTCGTGAAGGTCTCCTTTTACCCAAAATGAGTCTGCTTTCACAATATGAAAGCTTTTGCAGACAAAGGTAATAAGCTTTACAACATTAGCAAGCTTGTTGTGTGAAGCTTCCTCTTCGATATAGTGACACTTGGGGAGAGAAAAATTATCTGCCGCTTCCCCAATATTTCATTAATATCCTCTGCATTTCCTAAGTCTCCATTTTAGGATTGGCATATCAGGATCCGATTTCTATTGAGAAAAATGAGCAAGGTGTTTTTGGGGCCTAGACAGAAATGGCTGTATTAAGGACCTAATCCGTCAGAGAAAATTTGATATAAGCTACTTGTGTTCCTGACATAGGGATATAATCGGATGGCGATACTGATGTTAGAGCCAGTTATTACTGTGGCGCAAGAGACCCATTATTACTCTGAGGTTGAGTTTTGTGTGGGCGTATGGTAGCGTGAATGTTCGCTGCAATTTTGAGTTGGCTCCCTTTTATCTGGCATCTACCTTAAGTAAAGGTATTCCCCTGTGGGGTACTTGCAGAATAGGGGTGAGCATGTCCGTAAATAGTACACATTATCCTAGGTGTAGATTGTACTTTAAATAACACTTGTGGAGAAAGAACAGAAGAATGCACTCAAGTACTTTAGAAGGGATATAGGCAGACTTGACGTTTAACACCTGGTGTGATAAAACACCTGGACATCCATCAGGAAAGTTTAATTAAAAGATTTTACAATAGTACAATAGAAACAGAGCAAGTTTTCAATTACAAAGCCAGAGTCCAAAGGTTTAGGTAGACCAACAACAGCATACATAACCCCAAAATATGCAAACTGCTAGACAGTCCTATCCCTGAGAAATAACAAAGGTGGGAGGAGGGGAAGGAGGGAAAGGTGAGGTAAAAAGGCACACAGTTAAAACAGTCAGACCCCAAGCATCAATTTTGCCATTCCACACTTTATTAAACTTATTGGGATAATTCCTACTAGCACAGGCAAGTTAAAACAATGGAAGAGTACTATTTACCGTCGTCTTCTAGTCAGTCTCTGTAGGTAGAATAGGGGATTTCCATTTAGGGAGTACAGTGCCTCGAAAACGTATTCCTGCCCCTTAAAATTTTTCCACATTTTGTCATGTTACAACCAAAAACGTAAATGTATTTTATTGGGATTTTATGTGATAGACCAACACAAAGGAGTCGATTTACTAAAGGCAAATCCACTTTGCACTACAAGTGCACTTGAAAGTGCAGTTGCTGTAGATATGAGGGGGAAGATCTGAAATGCCCCCATCCATCTTCCAATCAACTCTGACCAGCTTCCCTGTGCCTACTGATGAAAAGCATCACCACAACCTGATGGTGTGTTCAGGGTGATGTGCATTGTTGGTTTTGAATTTTTAGGCCAAAAAAAGTAAAATTTTGGTCTCATCTGACCACTTCACATTCACAACTATGTGCCACTTTGTGTTGATCTAAATCAGGGATCTCCAAACTATGGCCCTCCAGCTGCTGTGGAACTACACTTCCCATGAGGCATTGTAAAACTCTGACATTCACAGACATGACTAGGCATGATGGGAATTGTAGTTCCTGAACACCTGGAGGGCCATAGTTTGGAGACCCCTGATCTAAATCTTAATAAAAAATAAAAACACGCTTACCTTTTTGATTGCAACGTGACAAAATGTGAAAATTACGGGGTATGAATACTTTTTCAAGGCACTGCATTTCCCTTCTAGCGTAGTATACAGCAAAAAAATAAAAAATATTAACTATTTAACATACTTGGTGGTCTCCACCATATCTACCACCCTAGTATAGAAAAAGAAAAAGAAAAAGAAAAAGAAAGAAAGAAAGAAAGAAAGAAGGTTACACAGAAGAGACAGTCCACTAAACCCATTGCTGGTAGTTATAACACCACACCAGAACTGCTGCAGTGTAGGGCACATCCAAGAGATATGAAAGTAAGAGCCGACTGTCAGGGTATATCACAGCCAACCTCTGCGGTGTAGAATAGAATCCGTGAATAAATCAGAAAAAATTAAGAAACCAGTCCCTAGCAGATATAGTAGGCACAAACTGCAACAGGAAATCTTCCCAGTCATCCTCGGACAGAGAAGGAATATCAAGTTGCGGAGGCTTAGAAAGTCAGAGCATAGGTACGGGGCTTTGTTCTTTCAGAGCCCACGCACCAGTGATGTCACTGGCTGCATCTACACTAAATACCTTCTAAATGGTGAGAGAGTTGTCCTCAGCCAATATGCAACGTTCCACAGAGCAGATCACTAAGTTTCCAGGGTTTAATTTTTTCAGCACTATCCAGGGTCAACTTTATTCAGGTTGTCATGACTCTATACGGAAGGTGCTTCATTTATTTTGAGTCCAAGCATGCCCTGACTCAAGCTAAATGGGTTGTATACGATGTGGGGACACCCACAAATTCTATATGTGAAGCTAGAATGTGATAAAGGTTGAAAATGTGGACTATGGCAACTGTTTATGCAAGAGTTCACGATTGCTTTGAACATTTATCATTATATAAACTATTGGGAGATGAACAATTAATAAAATTGTGTTTTTGGTTTGAAATGCTCAGGTGCAGTGTGTATGTTCACTTTAAGTAATAACTAAGTTATTGTCGAATAAACAGGCCTATAGCAGAAATTTAAGAATTCCTTTAATCAATAGGGGTTGTACAAGTTCACTCCCACAAGATTGTCTGCACCTCAAAAAACATTGAAAAAGCCAGCTTTTTATTATTGGAAAAAGCCTCATCTTATTGGGTAGTTTTTCAGCTCAGACATCATATTTTTATATACAGGCAGTCCTGGGGTTAAAAAAAAAAAAAAGTTAGATTTTGTAGGTTTGATCTTAAGCTGAAATTGTATGCAAGTAGGAACAGAAAAAAAAATAATGTACCTGCAACTTAGGTTTTGGTGGCATAGGGAATGGTTAACACCCCTGTAACTGAGTTTTTTGCTATTTTTCCTCCTTACTTTTGATTTAATGACTGACACCCAAAATCTAGTTGCTACTGGCTATTCCGTGGTAAGGATCTAACGGAGCTCGTAGCTCACAGTGACTGCCTTGATTTTGCTATATCCTCCCCTTGATTCTCTGTGGTTCACACGGGGTGGGTCTGATCTGAGTTGCTGGGTCATTGCAAAATGAATCACTAGTTAATGGGCATGTACTAGATGTGTTGTGATTATCCAATGTTAATGTTGTTTGTTACTTTCACTGTGCCGGCGCCGGACCCGCAGTTCGCGTATGCCCATGTTTGACATGCGTGGTTTGGTTTTGGGTGCGTCCCGGCTCCCCTGCTCGGCGGGGGATCTGGTTCTCTGCTGCGGTCGCCCTCTCGGGGGCTGGGATCTGCGCTGCTCCGACTATTGCACGGCAAGGATTTGCGTGCAGCTGGGGGTTCCCTCCATTTGGTTATTCTCGTTCACTGTTTACTTGCTCTTCTTATTTTTCCTTTTTCTCCCTCTCCCTATCTCTCTGCATTTTCCCCTCATTCCTTTCCCCGCTCCCTCTCCCCTCTTCCTGCCAGCCTCACAGGGGTTTGCTGTGCCGTAGTCCCTCACCGGAAGCAATGGCCACTGTGAATCTTCTATCCATCAATGTAAGAGGTCTTCACGCTCCAGGTAAGCGGCACACCCTATTTAGGGAACTTAAACGCATGCAGGGGGATATTGTTTACCTTCAAGAAACGCATTTGACACACACACTACATCGGTGAAATTGTTTAACCACCATTATCCTACCTGGCATTATAGCTTATCAGATGTTCCTAAAGCGAAGGGAGTGGCCATTGGGTTCCGCAGGGGGACCTCTTTTGTTTTGGAGGAGTCCTTGGCGGACCCCTGTGGTCGTTATTTGTTTGAGGGGTACTCTGGGCAAGCTGAAATGCACCTTGGCTAATCTTTATACCCCAAATCACGCACAGGTGAGCTTTCTGGTGTCCACTTTGACTAAATTGGGGGACTTTGCTCAGGGGTGTGTCCTGCTGGCAGGAGATTTTAATGTTCCACTGGAACCCGCATTGGATACCTCCCTGGGCAGGTCCTGCATTTCCCATAAACGTCTTACCCACATACGTAAAAAATTATACGGAGGCCCAGCTTTTGGATGTTTGGCGCATAATGCACCCATGTGAGAAAGACTACACCCACTATTCGCACCTTCACAGCTCTCGCTCTAGGATAGACTACTTTTTTGTAAATCATCATTTCCTGGAACTTGTCTCTAAATACAGCATAGGAATATCCACATTCTCAGACCACTCTCCCGTTAGCTTAACCCTACGTGTCCCTTCCCTGCCATTAAAATCAAATAACTGGAGGCTTAACGACTCCCTGTTAGCTGAAGATGTAACTAAACAGGGAGGTGGGCGAACTACTCTCCACGTACTTCAGGGAAAATGGCCCCTCTGTCACATCTCCGGGCGTCCTTTGGGAGGCCCACAAGGCCTTTATTCGAGGCAGGCTCATAGAAGTGGGCGCTAGGAAGAAGAGGGAAAGGAACCATTCCAAGCTGCGTCTTATTAAGGAGATTGGTGAATTGGAGAAAAATCATAAACTCTCTAGTTCACCAACTGTCTTCCATGAGTTAACGCAAAAGAGAGAGGAGCTGAAAGCTCTATTTCACGTGGAGACCACTGCAAAGCTTAGGCTAGTATCCCAGCAATTTTATGAGTGGAGTAATAGACCCAGCTGTCTCCTGGCCCGCTCCCTAAAGCAAAGGAAATCTGCCTCTAATATAGCCAAAATTAAATCGTCCTCTGACTCCTTACTGTATGACACTAGAGACATTGCAAGGGAATTTCGTTCCTTCTACCAGCAGCTATATAATGTGGGGCGGCAGTTGCAAGATGGAGAGTGTAAATCCACTCTTATAAAAAGTTATTTGGAGCAGGCTAGATTACCGAAACTTCCCGCTGTGGCGTTGGAGGCTCTGGAGGGGGAATTCACCACTGCGGAACTTAGAGTGGCACTTAAATCCATGGCTGCCGGTAAGGCGCCTGGCCCTGACGGGTTCTCCGTCAACTATTACCGAGCGTTTGCTGACACTCTTCTTCCGTTTTTTGCCTCATATGCTAACTCGGTTTCGTCAGGTGGTGGATTTCACCCGGAGACTTTGCATGCCCATATCACTGTACTACCCAAACCGGATAAGGACCCTAGTCTTTGTAGTAGCTATCGCCCTATTAGTCTGTTAAATATCGATGCCAAAATATACGCGAAGGCAGTGGCGATGAGGCTGATGCCCTTTGTTCCTCAATGGGTTTCTAGCAACCAGACTGGGTTTATACCTGGCAGGGAGGCGAGGGACAACTCGCTCAGGACGCTGTCATTGATTTCCTTTGCACGACGGTGCTCCCAGCCCACCCTCTTACTGTCCACTGACGTGGAAAAAGCGTTTGATAGGGTGGACTGGGAGTACCCGATGGCTACTCTGGGGCATTTGGGGCTGGGTCCGAGTATGTTATCTAGAATCTCAGCTCTTTACAGTACGCCAACTGCTCCGCTACGGATTAATGGTACCCTGAGGGACTCCTTTACTCTATATAATGGTACTCGTCAGGGGTGTCCCCTATCCCCGATTCTTTTTGCCCTTTGTTTAGAACCTTTGCTATCCTCCATACGTAATAATCCTGACATTCATGGTATCGTGGTTGGCCCTTATGAACACAAATATGCTGCCTATGCTGATGATATTCTCTTCTATGTCCAGCAGCCCCTCCTTACTCTCCCCACACTTATGTCGGCATTCGGCGCCATCTCCAATTTCAAAATTAATCTTTCTAAATCGGAGATACTGAACATATCTGCCCCCCATAGATTAGTAGCTCAACTGAAACCCGTCTTCCCATTCACTTGGAAACCCCACTCATTGAAAAACTTAGGCATATTCTTAACCTCCAATTTAGACTCCCTGTTTCGTTGCAATTACATCCCACTATTAAATTCTATTAGATCTGACTTACAAAAGTGGACCCAGTTGGCTCATTCGTGGCTGGGGCGCATTAACATTGTGAAAATGAACATTCTGCCCAGACCGCTTTTCCTGTTTCAGATGATACCATATGGGGTCCCCCTCGGATTCTTTAAGTTAGCTCAATCCTTGATTAGGAGGTACGTGTGGAATCGCAGACGCCCCAGGATCGCATATGCCTGGCTGATTAGGCCAAAGCGATCTGGGGGCCTCGCGCTTCCAGACATACGAAGGTATTTTCTTGCTACTGTACTGACTAGGGTATCGGACTGGAAATATCATAAGGAATCGAAACTATGGGTGCAATTGAAAATGGACTTATACGGAGCGAATCTGTTCGCCTCCTTATGGATACCTCCCAAGTTTCGCAAAAAGTCACAGAACATGTCCCCCCTCTCCAAATCATCATTTGCCATATGGGACTCACTCTGCAAAGCGCAACATTGGCCCTATAATTCGCCGTTAATGCCTATTGCTGGTCATGATTTTTTCCCCCCCAGGAACATTGACTCTTCCTTTGTGAATCGATTTTCACCTACTCCATTATTGCTCCATCAAGTGATTTCTGATACGGGGATTCTTCCTTTATCGACCTTGATTACAGCAACACCGGCCTCCTTCATGGATCAGTGGAAACACCACCAACTCTCACAATTTGTGAAATCCCTACCCCCACCCACTGAGGTTGGAGTCGGAACTGACCCTAGTTGAAGAATTGCTAAAAGGGTACGCAGCCGCCTGTGGAGGCCCATATCTAGTTTTTATCACTCCTTGCTGGACCTTCCACCCATTGCCCAACACTCATTCCTCTCCAAATGGGAACAGGATCTCCAAAGTCCATTACCTGAATCTCAAGTCCCTTCATTGTTACATTTGGCCCATATTTCAGCCATATCTTCTAAAACAGCTGAAATGAACTATAAGCTGCTGATGAGGTGGCACTACACGCCGGAAGTATTGCACAGATTTTTTTCCATCAATTTCTGATCAATGTTGGAGGGGATGTGGTGAACGGGGCTCACATGCTCATATATGGTGATTTTGTCCCCAAATCAAACCATTTTGGTCTCAAGTGCTTTGTTGGATTGAGAAAATTCAGGGGGTTAGGGTTCCTGAAGACCCATGGGTGGTGTTTCATTGTACAGGTGAACCAATAGGATCGTATTCTAAATCTATTACCCCCCATCTCCTTAATGCGGCCAAAGCCCTTATTCCCCAGCTGTGGAAGCAACAGAGGGTCCCCACTCTGAAACAATGGCTCCTGGAAGTGGACCGCATTTACCATATGGAAAATAGCACACTGGAGCTACGTAACAAATCCGAATTGGCGCTTAAGATATGGTCCTGCTGGTTCGCCTTTAAATTCTCCTCGGCATATGCAGAGGTTATGGCACAATCTGTTTAGTATGTTAATGTGTGGTTAGCATTTTTACAAGCGGTGCATCCCCTGTCTTGGCTGGCTAAATGGACACTAAAGTTGTTCTGTTTATCATGGGTTTTATCTTATCTTTGAGATTAGTTACAATGTATAGTTTTCAATTATGTGCAAAGGGTATTAATATTCAGTAAATAGATTTCAGCTTATTGCAGTCAGGGTAATGCAAGACACACGTATGGCTTTCTACAATAGCCAAGCAGAGCAAATTGCATCCAGTGGCTACAAGCAGACATAATAAATTACATGAAAAGCATATTCCCACCACAGATTGACGTTACGAAACAAAAAAGTGAACCGTAAGATATGGTTAAAGCCACTCACTGATGAACACCAAGCACTTCCCATTCACGTCCAAGATCCAGAGGAGTATGTAAGCTGTGCAAGGTTTGTGGACAAATCTCTATCAACCTGCACAGGAGAGACCAGCCCACCTGTAACACATAAAAACAATCCATTACTGCAAAGCATTCAGTTTAAAAGCCATTTGTCCATATTCGAAATCATTATAGTCAGAAGTATAATGAATAATTGACTGTGCCAAAAATGAAAGAACTTGAACATTTGTCTTTTATGAGCAAACACTTAACTCTTAACTTGGCAAACATTACAAAAGCAATTTTGCAAGGAGAAAATTGCTCAACAGATTAACCATTTCCAATACTGATAATATTTCAGGATCTCTAGTTTTCAGCAATCAAGAGGATTGATAATAAGAGCTGGCGATCAGTTATTCAGTAAATGTGATCTAGGCAGCTCTACAGCAACCGGATTACTTTTACTGAAGTGAGAAGGGCTGCACTTTCACCCATTTCTGCTTCCACCCATTGTAGTTCCCGGGCCCTACTGTTCCTATGGGGAGCCCAAGACTGTCATAAATGTCTGGAATTGCAAGCTACGGAAACATCCGCCCCCCTGATATCCTCTGTAACTAATGAACCCAGAAGAGGGAAGAGATGAGGATTTAAGACCTACCCCGATAAGACCTAGCATGATTCTCAGGAAGGGCTGCAATATAAGCCCTACCCAGAAAATAAGCCCTAGTAAAATCTGTTAAAAAAAAATTTTTCCGACTTGCAGTATGATTACAGCGTCAAAGTGTGCGCGTCACCCTTTATAACTGCACCATGCAAAACACCCTATTTAAAGACTTGCTGGAGGTCTTCTCCTCTTCTCCTGGCTGACGCCCACAGCCCCCCCCTTCCCCAACACACGGAGCTGGCCAACGCCAGCGCGACAGCTGCTCCCCCCTCTACTCTCCTCCCACCTGATGCCCGCAGCCCCTCCCTCCTCAGCACACAAATTAGGTCAATGCCAGCGGGACACAGGATCCCCCTCCTCCTGCCAGTGGCCCCACCTCCTCAGTGCACAGAGCGGGACGCCGACATCGGGGATCTCAGGGCAGAGAAGAGCCCAAGCAAACCATTCGACGCCCAGGGGAGCTGCAACAAAGGTATTTCCTACAAAACAATCACAAAAGGGAGATACATTGCACCCCACCCAGGCACAATTCCTACAAAACAAATTACTTAATTCTAGAAGGATGGATTTTAAGATGTTTTTTATGACAAAATACTGATTCCTGACCTGACAGGGAGGGGGAGAAGACAGGTGACACAGGAAATGGATAAATGACACAGCAGAAGCACTATGCAATCTATCATGCTTTATAGGAAAAGGATTTATTTTTTAGGGTTACAACTACTTTAAGATCATTGTACATACTGTAAATAAGACATCCCCCGAAAATAAGCCCTAGTGTGTTTTTGGTTGCCAAAATGAATACAAGACCCAGACTTATTTTTGGGGAAACGCAGCACTTTCATATACCTTTGTTTAGACACATTCAATGTATCTAGTAAGCCCTTGGTGCACAGATTTCTATTTTCTCTAAATACCAGTAACAATAACACATCTGTAGTAAATGCAGTGTAAAATTACAGCATTTCAAAACGAAAACACAATTAGACACATTTAGATATGTCCTATAAACACATAAGCCCATGTATGTCATTGCCAGTAAGAATGAGCCCGAATTCAAGGTTCACTATTTTTTCTGAATTCATTCCTGTCCGCTGTGTAATGTATGCAACTGTGGGATATGGATCATCATAATAATAATAGCACATGTTTTAAAAGGTAAAATGCTTTTTTTATAAAACAGTAGCTAGTGGATCGTGGGTGCAATTTGGAGACACTTACTAAAACTTTATGCCCATATCTTTGTATGGACTTCCAGTTTGAAAGCTGGAGGAAGTGTGAATGGACTACAAACACAGTGATCAATGTGCTTGCCAGTGGCGGCCCGTCCATAGGGGGCGCATGAGCGCCGCCCCCCCAAGCTATAAACAACAAAAAAAAAGTGAAAAAAAAAGAAAGAGATTCCCTTTAAGAGTGTCAGGGCTCTGGACATACGGTGGTCTATAGGAAGCTTCCCAGCTTGCAATCAGCTGATTGCGAGCTGGGAAGCTGATTTGCCCACATTTAGGGTGTGTGCAGGGCGCAAGCTGTGCGCCCACACACACTCCCACTCTCCACTGATTTGTTTTTGTCCTCCCTTCCTGTATTTTAATTGGCAGTGATCGAGTTCAGTGGGCGGTGCTTTTTTTTAGCACACCCGAGTCACTTCCGGGTTCCCGACTCACTGGAGTGTGAAGTGGGCGCCAATGATGACTGAGACGGAGTGTCAGTGCGGCTCCATAGGCAGAGGTAAGCCCCGATGCAGAGGCAGTAACTTTACTAGGCATGATAGAACAGATAAGGGGAAGCAGCTCTGTATACCGTAGGTGCAGGGACTGAGCACTGAGGGATGAATTGGAGTCCTCCTCTCCCAGCGCGGCTCCATAGGCAGAGTTAAGCCCCTATGCAGAGCAGAGGGAGTAACTAGGCTTGATGGAAAATAAGAGGAAGAAGCTCTGTATAAAGTAGATGCAGGAACTGAGCACTGAGGGATGTACTTGGAGCAGCTCATGATAACAGCTCACAGCACACTAGGCTCAGCCTTATATGCAGGAGATGACGATCTTCCCCAGTGACAGGTTGCCCTCAGACTGCTGCTATCTCACTGTTTGTTGAACTTGTCTCCAGTTACAGAGGTATACTGTCCCAGCAGTAAATGAGGCGGAGCCTGAGTGTGCAGTGAATGTTCTGTTATCACGTGATGACCGAGGTTAACCCTTTACTTCCCTGCATTTGTTTTGTTGGTTTCTCTGATTACCTACTGGAGGTAGGGTATGAGCCTAGGTTCAGACTACTGCAATTTAATACATGACATGTGATTTGCACCCGCACTGCGGTGCGTATAGCATGCGATGTCAGTGAGATGCGAGTTCAGCCAGATAGTCGTTTGGCTGAACTCGCATTAGATTCGCAGGAAAAAAAAAGTGCAGGGACTTTTTTTCCCCCCCACACACTGAAATCGGATCGCATGTGTGTTCTCACCTATGTGATGCGATTTCTGTGTGAGTTCACAGTTCACACTGCGATTTGTGAACCAAACTGGGGGTGCCATTAACATTGTAATGACACCCGCAGCTGTTCGTAGAGGGCAGTGTGACCTGCCTGCAGGAGAGATGCGATGCAGCCACCAATGCTGAAATCGCACTGGTTCCCGCATCACAATCAGTGTGAACCCAGGCTAAAGGAGAAGGATCATCTAAAAAAAAACAGGGCTGGTGCTCCATGCTTCTAGATTAGAAGCATCCACTATTTTAGAATTTAACTGTTTGTTCAACCCAGGTGTATTACAAGGATGAGGATGATGATGACAGGTGTATTATAGAATGATGAGGATCGGTGTACTATACAAGTATGAGGATAAAGAGGACAGGTGTATTATAGAATGATGAGGATCGGTGTACTATACAAGTATGAGGATAAAGAGGACAGGTGTATTATAGAATGATGAGGATCGGTGTACTATACAAGTATGAGGATAAAGAGGACAGGTGTATCATAGAATGATGAGGATCGGTGTACTATACAAGTATGAGGATAAAGAGGACAGGTGTATTATAGAATGATGAGGATCGGTGTACTATACAAGTATGAGGATAAAGAGGACAGGTGTATTATAGAACGATGAGGATCGGTGTACTATACAAGTATGAGGATAAAGAGGACAGGTGTATTATAGAATGATGAGGATCGGTGTACTATACAAGTATGAGGATAAAGAGGACAGGTGTATTATAGAATGATGAGGATCGGTGTACTATACAAGTATGAGGATAAAGAGGACAGGTGTATTATAGAATGATGAGGATCGGTGTACTATACAAGTATGAGGATAAAGAGGACAGGTGTATTAGACGACGACGACGATGACAGGTGTATTATACAATGACTGGAGGGAGCAATCAGGGTGTCAGACAGTGTTATTAACCTCCCTGGCGGTATGATTCTTTCAGATTTTAGGTGCTGAAAGTGGTACCATTATTTGCAAGGGAATTTGGCGTTTTATACTGTAGGCTTGTAATGCTTATGAATAACTCACTTAAATCTATCCAAACAAGAGTCTAATAGGCCTTCCGGGTATGATTTTTTTTTTTTTTTATTAAAAATTATAATATAATAAATAGTTATAAAAAATTATAACAAATAATATAATTATAGTAAAAATTATTCAATAATGTAATCAAATCAAAATCACTGAAATTTGCTCAGTTGCAGAATTGTTGCTGTCTTTTTTTTTTTATGACGAATTTCCCCAAAAATCGCTATTGCTAAATTCTGCAAGTGATTCTGATTTATTATCGCTGTTTTTTAGCCATAAAGGGACACTTTTGGTTGCTATGGGCAATCTACAGTTTGCAGGGAGAAAGAACAGTTTTTAATATATAAAAGGACATGTAGTGTACATGGCAGACCACTAGGGACATGGGGGGTGTGTATTTTTTACATACAGTACTGTAATCTATAAGATTACAGTGTACTGTATTTATAGTGTTTGTTTACATTTTTGAATTTGGCGCCGTTCTCTGTCCCCGTGCGTCGTAACATCGCAGGGAATGGAGATCGGCGGCGCGAGGGGACGCTGTGTGAATCGAGCGAGCACCCGCTCGCTCACACAGCGCGGATGCATCGCTGGATCCACGGAGAAGGCAAGTAAACAGTCTCTGTGGATGCTGCGAGGCGAGCCCGAGTCTGACTCGGGGTTACCGATCGTAGCACAGAAATCTAACCCCGAGTCAGACTCGGGAAGACCGCCAGGGAGGTTAAGTGCCACATCATGTCTCGCTGGCTGCTTTGCAATACATGATTTGGGGGATTTCTGCCATGCAATGTGCTGACTGTTACACTACATAATAGTCACAAATTGTGAGTACATCTGTCCTGTAATGTATACAGCTATATACACCCACCTGTATATAGAAACCATCCTCCATCACTGAATGTAGATATACATTATTATTGTATTTATTTTATTTCATTTCAGGTACTTATATAGCGCTGTTAAATTCTGCAGCGCTTTACATATACATTGTACAGTCACATTAGTTCCTACCCTCAAGGAGCTTACAACCTATGGTCCCTAACTCACATTCAAACATACTAGGGCCAATTTAGACAGGATACAATTAACCTCCCAGCATGTCCTGTTACTGTATACATAGCTGTATACAGGACAGATGATGCATATCTGCAGTCAGTGATGATGGAGGAAGGTCTCTATATACAGGAAGGAATGTTGGTGTATATAGCTAGCTGTATACAGGACAGATGATGTATACCCGCATACCCTGATCTGTGTTATACTGAGCTATATACCCTGATCTGTGTGATGCTAGGGCTGTATGCGCTGTCCTGTGATGCTAGGGCTGTATGCGCTGTCCTGTGATGCTAGGGCTGTATGCGCTGTCCTGTGATGCTAGGGCTGTATGCGCTGTCCTGTGATGCTAGGGCTGTATGCGCTGTCCTGTGATGCTAGGGCTGTATGCGCTGTCCTGTGATGCTAGGGCTGTATACTCCTGACACTATGGGTGGAATGCAGGGAATGGTGTGGGTGGAGTATGTAAGGGGTGTGGCTTATTGGAAGTGGGAGGGGACAACCATGAAGGGCGGAGTCTTGTGCCCCCCCCCCCCCCATCCTTAAACTTCAACCAGCCACCACTGGTGCTTGCTTGTAGTCTATTGAGAACTACAAGTCATCTGCCATGGTGGAAGATGGGTGATCTCTGAACGACTAATGCGGCTGTGCAGGCAGAGCCCTGCACAGCTGTGCCAATTTTAAATGTGACAGCTGTTGCAGGAAAGATGAATCCCCACCTGCTACAACAGGGGAGAACTAAGGGGGAGAGTGAGGCTGCTGCAAAGCAGCATATTACACCATAAATATGGACGTAACATATTACTAAAGCTGAACCTATCCTCTAAATTTCAAAATTGTCAACAGCGACATCATTATCTATGTGTAATGAAAGAAATATTACCTTTTGTACAGCAGAGACTTTCATATAAGAGTCCAGTACAAGCAGCAGAGGTGAATGAACATTTATGCGGCTGCATATTTCTGAGGCTATATTGTTGAAAAAAAGAAAAAACAGTTAAAAAAAAAAAAAAAAAAAAGAAGGGTTTGTTTGTCCTAGACAAAGTTATGCAGATCGGAGGTCTGTTAACCCATATGTACTATGTGAGAAAATTCTCTTCATGTACGTACTCGTCTTACCTTTTTTTTACCACAACATTCATGGACAAGAAAAAAAGAAAAAAAAAAAAACTCCCCCAACCTGCCATTTCCTGTATGCCCTCTCTATACTGACCACGATAACCAGGGCTACTGAGCCCTGACCACCGTGGTCAGAGGGCATCCCCCCCATCATACACTGCAGTCTCCTCTGCTCTCCTCTCTCCCCCTCACCCACTCCTTCCTGTCAGCTCCCCCTCTCTGTCCCCCCCAAATGCCATTTAAAATTAAAAACCAAAAATTGTCACTGCCAGACCCTCTCTTAGAGCCTGGCTTACCACACTATGAAAGTTTTTTTTTAAACGAGTGTTCTAAATACCCATTTACAGCTGTCTTCAGGCCGAACAGCTACAAGACAGAGCTTCTGCAGGAGGAGCGTGTGGCCATGTGATCTCTCCAGCTGGCGTCAGAGGGAGATCACAGCTCCTCTTGCAGAAGCCCCGTCGTGTAGCTGTAAAGCACCCACGAGTCATGCGAGTGGCCTGAAGACAGCTGTAAATAGGCATTTATTTTTTTAAATAGCTTCCATGGTGTGGTAAGTCAGGCTCTATTAGAGGGTCTGGCAGTTACTTGCAATTTAGACTGCAAAACACTAACCACTTCCCAACAGCCGTACGACTATATACGGCTGCAGGGTGGATCTATATTTCTGGGTCGGCGTCTTAAGGAATCGGCGCCACTGGGGGGCATGCGAGCGCCGCTGGCGGCGCGCGCGTGCCCGCCGCATCACCGAGATGCCGATGCACGTGCCTGGCAGCTGCAATGTCCGCCAGGCGATCGGCGGTTACAGAGACAAGGACGTGGATCTGTGTATGTAAACACACAGATCCACGTCCTGTCAGGGAGAGAGGAGACATAGGGGACTAGGGTTGTCCCGATACCTCTTTTTTAGGACCGAGTACAAGTACCGATACTTTTTTAAATGTGTCCCCAAATGCAGCCATGTCCCCCCACACATATTGCAGCCATGTATGTCCCCCACATATTGCAGCCATGTATGTCCCCCACATATTCTATTTAGGTATCGGGGGTACAAGTACTCCCGCAAATACTCGGTATCGGTCCCGATACCGGTATCGGGACAACCCTAATAGGGACACAGATCGGTCACCTCCCCCAGTCACCCCGCTCCCCCCACAGTTAGAACACAATGTAGGGTACACATTTAACCCCCTCCCTCACCCCCTAGTTTTAACCCCTTCAATGCCAGTCACATTTATACAGTAATTAACGCATTTTCATTGCACTGGTCGCTGTATAAAAGTGAATGGCGCCAAAAATGTGTAAAAAGTGTCCGATTTGTACGCCATAATGTTGCAGTCCCAATAAAAATCGCAGATCACCGCCATTACTACAGTGCCTGCCGCCGAGAATGTGTTTTTAGCACGCCAGCATCGCGCTGAATCTCGGCGACAGGCTGCCGATATCTCGCACTCGCTGGAATAGTAAAAGCACATTCCAGCGAGTGCGTCATAGAAGCGACGGGGATCCGACGCGGATTCCCGCCAATTCTGCACGTGGGCGGAGTTAGTTATGAATCCTGAAGGAGAAATCCCCGCCGGATTTTTAAAGAAAAATCCGGCATGGGTTCCCCCCTCAGGAGCATAACGGGCCCTTAGGTCTGTTATGGGTTGTAAGGAGACCCCCTACGCCGAAAAAACAGCGTGGGGGTCCCCCCACAATCCATAACAGACCCGTATCCAAAGCACGCCGGCCGGTCAGGAAGGGAGTGGGGGCGAGCGAGCGCCCCCCCCCCCCTCCTGAGCCGTACCGGGCAGCATGCCCTCAACATGGGGGGGTCAGGTGCTCTGGGGCAGGGGGCGCACTGCGGCCCCCCACCCCAGAGCACCCTGTCCCCATGTTGATGACAGGCCCCCTTCCCGACAACCCTGGCCGTTGGTTGTCGGGGTATGCGGGCGGGAGGCTTATCGGAATCTGGAAGCCCCCTTTAATAAGGGGGCCCCCAGATACCGGCCCCCCACCCTAAGTGAATGAGTATGGGGTACATTGTACCCCTACCCATTCACCTGCAAATAAAAAGTGTAAACACAAATAAACCACACAGGGTATTGAAATATTTTATTAGTTGGCCGCCGGGGGGGGGGGGGGGGGGGGTGTGTGTGTATGATCGCTTTTATAAAAGCGCCCCCCTCCGGCGGGCTTCTGTGGGGGGTGAGTGCCGCCGTCTGGTTCTCTTCCGCCGCCGGGGGGGGCGCTTTGATAAAAGCGCCCACCACCCGGCGGGCTTCTTTCGACGTCTTCGGCGGCTGGGGGGTCTTCTCCTGCTCTCCGGGGGTCTTCTTCTTCTTCAGGACTCGCCGCCGCTAACTTTGTGTGTTAGCTCAATTACTAGCGGCGGCGAGCCCCCTCCTATGTGACGTCGTCTTCTTCTTCTTCCTCTTCTGTTCTCCAGATGTTGACGCGACGCTTCCTTCCGCTGTTATGCCGGGCGCGCGGCTCGCAGCGAGTTATATAGGCCTGTCTTGTGACGTCGCAGTCCCATCATGCTCCGGTAGGTACCATGTGCTACCTACCGGAGCATGATGGGACTGCGACGTCACAAGACAGGCCTATATAACTCGCTGCGAGCCGCGCGCCCGGCATAACAGCGGAAGGAAGCGTCGCGTCAACATCTGGAGAACAGAAGAGGAAGAAGAAGAAGAAGACGTCACAGGGGAGGCGGCGGCGAGTCCTGAAGAAGAAGACCCCCGGAGAGCGGAGAAGACCCCCGGAGAGCGGAGAAGACCCCCGGAGAGCAGGAGAAGACCCCCGGAGAGCAGGAGAAGACCCCCCAGCCGCCAAAGACGTCGAAAGAAGCCCGCCGGTTGGTGGGCGCTTTTATCAAAGCGCCCCCCCCGGCGGCGGAAGAGAACCAGACGGCGGCACCCACCCCCCACAGAAGCCCGCCGGAGGGGGGCGCTTTTATAAAAGCGATCATACACACCCCCCCCCCCCGGCGGCCAAAATATTTCAATACCCTGTGTGGTTTATTTGTGTTTACACTTTTTATTTGCAGGTGAATGGGTAGGGGTACAATGTACCCCATACTCATTCACTTAGGGTGGGGGGCCGGTATCTGGGGGGCCCCCTTATTAAAGGGGGCTTCCAGATTCCGATAAGCCTCCCGCCCGCATACCCCGACAACCAACGGCCAGGGTTGTCGGGAAGGGGCCCTGTCCTCATCAACATGGGGACAGGGTGCTCTGGGGTGGGGGGCTGCAGTGCGCCCCCTGCCCCAGAGCACCTGACCCCCCCATGTTGAGGGCATGCTGCCCGGTACGGCTCAGGAGGGGGGGGGCGCTCGCTCGCCCCCACTCCCTTCCTGACCGGCCGGCGTGCTTTGCATACGGGTCTGTTATGGATTGTGGGGGGACCCCCACGCCGTTTTTTCGGCGTAGGGGGTCTCCTTACAACCCATAACAGACCTAAGGGCCCGTTATGCTCCTGAGGGGGGAACCCATGCCGGATTTTTCTTTAAAAATCCGGCGGGGATTTCTCCTTCAGGATTCATAACAAACTCCGCCCACGTGTAGAATTGGCGGGAATCCGCGTCGGATCCCCGTCGCTTCTATGACGGCTTTGTCTCCATCGCGGCAAGCCAGCTCGTAGGTGGTCAATCTCGCCGAGAAAGGGAGCGAGATTGACACAATATCCCAGTCACCTACTGTAGTAAAAAATAAAAAAATAAAATTTAAATTCTGTCCCCTATTTTGTAGGCGCTATAACTTTTGCGCAAACCAGCCGCTTATTGCGATTTTTTTTTTTTTTTACCAAAAATATGTAGAAGAATACGTATCGGCCTAAACTGAGAAAATAAATCGAAAAATTATAGCAACAAGTAAAAAATATTGATTATTTTTTTCAAAATTGTCGCTCTATTTTTGTTTATAGCGCAGAAAAAAACAAAAACACAGAGGTGATCAAATACCAGCAAAAGAAAGCTCCATTTGTGTGGATAAAAGGACGCCAATTTTGTTTGGGAGCCGCGCAATTGTCAGTTAAAGCGACGCAGTGCCGGGGGGGGGGTAGATGTGCCCAGTAAGGAAGTGCTTAAGGTTCAGGAAAAAAAGAAAAGCAACAAGAAATGACGGCTGATACTTACCACCAAGACAGAAGGTTGAACTATGTAAATCTTCCAATATTTGAACAAGGGTGTCAATCTGTTTTCCCTCTTCCACATTTCTGAGTCGTACAACAAGCTTCTTAATAGTTTCTTCAAGTTCTACCATACTGGTCATTGTTTATCTCCAGCTCCACTGAGGTTCATCATTTACAGTTTCTCCACATTACAACAAAAACTCCACTGCAAGATGAGCAACAGAAACAATACACTGGGTTACCCTGTAGAGCAATCACATTGACAAGTCTTTTTGACAGCAAAAATGACATACTTACTAAGCGGTGAAGCCAGTCTCAGTCACACCCAGCATACTCACATGAGCACAACGGTCACCGACACTTAGGTATGTTTACACAAAGATGATCTGAAACAAGTAGCAATAAGGTGAAGCCGTTTGAAAACAAAAGTATATTTTTTAGCGCAAAGTTATACAAAAGTAAAAATGGGATTATTCTTGAATCAAAAAAAAAAAAAAACTTCAACCTGTGCATTTTAAAATTCTATAATTGGGTTGGAGAAGTTTTGAGTTAGCTGCTCTACAACTACTGTACATGCCCAGTTTTTGCACCATCATCTAATGTCTAGTGTGAATACTTACCGTAGGATAGCATGTGAGGTGTATACATACGTAGGCTCCAAGGCCAAAATTCAGCATATTCTAACATAGCGTACTACAGGTACTATGCCTCCTAAGATACTAGGATAAAAGTAGGAAACAAACACTGAGGCCCTTCCTGCTCAAAAGGTTGCCTACCCATGATCTCGACTGTACCACCAACAGATACAAGGAAGGTGTGTGATATTTTGCAACAAACCCATTTATAGGTCAGCAGCGGCATCATAGTTACAGGGGAATGCTAGTTAATTTCGCATTAATAAGTCCACAAAAATGCATAGCATAACTTTATAGTGGTTGTAAACCTCAGACATGAAATATGAACAAAGCATATCCCTCTATAGTGTGTACTTGTCTCAATTAAGAGCACCAAGTGTGATTTCTGTCTGGTGCTTTTTACTTCTGCCATCAGCATGAACCACTTTTGACTGAAGTTTTCCTGACACCAAGAGAAAAAGGTGACATGGCCAGCACACAGCCTGCAATTGGCAGCTTCAGCTCTGTTTTTGGGCATGGGAAAAGCCTACATCAGTAAAGGTCTAGGGCTACGAAACACATCTAGGCCCTGGTAGCCATCTTTTTCTTATGAAAGAGTTTTGGGACCGTCTGGTTTTCTTTCTAGCAAACTACATAAGAGACTAGGTGCGCATCTTCACTGGTCTCACGATTTGAGAATATGGTCAACGATTCAATTCCACAATGCATCCACGATTACTGACACACTCCTACTTCCGCTTGGATTGCTGCAAGCTGTCACGGCCAGACGCCCACAGTAGTACTGCCAGCGCCATGGACAGGCAGGGGGAGAGAATGGAGGGTTTGGGTGGCCATGTCGCTGGATTGTGGGACAGAGGAGTATCTTTTTGCACACACTTGTGGAATGGTGACAAACTATGGTACCTAAAAATCTCCATATGCAACGCTTTTAAAAAAAAATAAAATAAAAAAAGAGTTACAGAGGTGGTCTAATGCTAAAACTATTTCTTCCGCGCCGACGATCGTGGCGATACCTCACATGTGCGATTTGAACACAGTTTACATATGTGGGCGCGACTTGCGTATGCGTTTTTTTTGCTGCGCGAGCTCGCTGGGACGGCAGAGCTTTTTTTTTTTCCCCCACCCCATTTATTTTATTTATCTTTTAACATTGCGTTTAAAAAAAATACAATAAAGGTTTGATCACTTTTACTGCTGTCACAAGGAATGTTTACATAAGACTGCTGTCGTCCTTGTGCTTGCTTGCCATAAACTGCTCCCTGTCAGTCGCTGAATCATCTTTCGCCTCACATCAGTCTCAGCAGTCAGAACCCAAGGATGGGAGGCTGAAATTGAGCAATATACGTGACGGCATTATGTACATGCACCCAAAAAAAAAAAAATGGTCCGTCCACTGCGCTCACCTCATTTTTCTGGGCCACCAGGAAGTGTGGAGATCAGAGAAGTATTACAGCTACTTCAAAGCAAAAAAACAATAAAACAACAATAAGAACATGAAAACCGCACTGCATTAAGGTAAAGGAAGCCATTTAGCTAAAAAAAAAAAAAAAATCCTTTAGTGATCCTTTAAGCTTGGAATTTCATTTTCATTTGGTTTTTCAATAAAATTGATCCTGGCAGCTCTACAGCTACCCAAACCATTTTATGTTGGCAAGGAATGTATTCCCCCCACATGCTGGGGAGCCCTCTGAGTAATTAAGCCGGAAGCAACAAACATTTTGACACTTTTACTTTCAGTTCATTAATTTGGTAGGGGAGACATTGGGGGTCAAATAGACCATTGGTTTCAACAGAATGATCACCTGTCCATGCCATCACAAATAGGGGGTCTAAAGGGGGAAATTGTAAAAATTAAAAAATAATGAAAAAAAAAAATAGGATTTTTGTACTCACCATAAAATCCATTTCTCTGAATTTACGGACAGACACAGCAGCATTGACCTTAGATATCCTTCCTTTCAGGAGAGACTAGGCAGAAAAAACAGCACTTCAAGTGTTAAAACTGTTTCCTCAGTACAGCACCTCCCAGGGGGCGGGTCCCCGGGTATACAGTATCCCACTCTCTGGCTCATGCAGCTCCAGTTCGTAACAGACAGTACAAACCAAAAAGGAGGGGCGGGTGCTGTGCGTCCATGAACTTTTACGGTGAGTACAAAAATCCTATTTTCTCTTCCATTCATGGACGGACACAGCAGCATTGACCGCAGGAACGTCCCCAAGCAGTGTCAATTTTTTTTTTTTCGAGGGGTGGGAAAACACAGCAAACCAAACTTCACCCCAAACAAAAACCGGAGTTTCTCAACGAAGGAACTCCAACCTTAAACTGCCGCCTGTAAAACCTTGCGGCTGAAGGAGGCATCAGAAGATGCACTCACATCCACCTTGTGAAATTTTGATAAGGTGTGAATTGGCGCCCTGGTCGATTGCGCTGTAACCTGAAAGGGAAGCGCCCGCCCCTTTAGGGCACAGGCCTGAAGCACGACCTGTGTGATCCACCTAGAAATGGTGGCCAACGAGACCGCCAGACCCTTTTTAGGACCAGTCACTGACACAAACAGTGAGTCCGACTTCCGAAACGGAGCCGTAGCAGACAAGTACACCCGTAGGGCCTGAACCACGTCCAAGGAATGCAAAGTGGCCTCCTTCAGGTTTTTCGGCCGAGGACATTAATGAGGACATTGTTTTACCATCCTTTATGTGAAAAGCCAAAACAACCTTTGGAAAGAATGACAGCTGCGGCCGCAGCACCACCTTCTTATGGATGACCAGGTAGGGAGCCTTGCAAGACAAGGCCGCCAGTTCAGATACCCGTCTGACCGAGGTAATTGCCACCAGGAAAACCACCTTCTGGGACAGAGTCAACAAGGGGATCTTCCGAATGTCCTCAAACTGAGCCTTTTGAAGCACTGAAAGGACTAAATTCAAGTCCCATGGAGGCAGTGGAGGACGCACAGGCGGGGCCACATGCCAAACCCCATGCACAAACGTACGCACCAGGGAGTAAACAGCTAGAGCCGAAATCTGACTCTTAACTATACTTAAGGCGAGAGCCTGATCCACTCCACGCTGTAAAAACGGCAGAATCCGGGACATCACGTATGTACGGGGATGCCATTTCATCTCTTCACACAGAGAAGTAGGCCTTCCACGTACGATGAAAAGTAGGCCTTCCACGTACGATGATAAATCTTTTGTACAGTAGACTTCCAGGCTCATAGCATGGTAGAGACTAGGGTTGTCCCGATACCAGTATCGGTATCGGGACCGATACAGAGTATTTGCGGGAGTACTTGTACTCCCGAAAATACCCCTGATGCCTAAATAGAATACTTGCCCCCCCCGCCGCCGCCGTATATCACAAAGCCGCCTCTGCCGCGTTAATCACCGTGCGGCGAACATTACAGGCACCTTTAGTTTGAATAGCTGTTTTGCCCGCTGCGCCGTGTATAGACACTCCCTCTTCCTCGGGATTGGACGGATCGGTCCAATCCCAGGCAAGGGGGAGTGTCCTTTACACGGTGCGGCTGGCAAAACAGCTATTCAAACTAAAGGTGCCTGTAATGTTCGCCACACAGTGATTAACGCGGTGGCGGCATCATCATTAGGTATGGGGGAAATGCCGATATGTGGGGGGACATGGCTGCATATATGTGGGGGACAAGGCTGCATTTATGGAGGGACATGGCTGCATTTATGGAGGGACATGGCTGAACATTACAGGCACCTTTAGTTTGAATAGCTGTTTTGCCCGCTGCGCCGTGTATAGACACTCCCTCTTCCTCGGGATTGGACGGATCGGTCCAATCCCAGGCAAGGGGGAGTGTCCTTTACACGGTGCGGCTGGCAAAACAGCTATTCAAACTAAAGGTGCCTGTAATGTTCGCCACACAGTGATTAACGCGGTGGCGGCATCATCATTAGGTATGGGGGAAATGCCGATATGTGGGGGGACATGGCTGCATATATGTGGGGGACAAGGCTGCATTTATGGAGGGACATGGCTGCATTTATGGAGGGACATGGCTGCATTTATGGAGGGACATGGCTGCATTTATGGAGGGACATGGCTGCATTTGGGGACACATTTAAAAAAAGTATCGGTATTCGGCATCGGCGAGTACATGAAAAAAAGTATCGGTACTTGTACTCGGTCCTAAAAAAGTGGTATCGGACAACCATAGTAGAGACCACCAAGCCCGACAGGCCTCGGTCCTTCAGCACCTGGCTCTCAACAGCCACACCGTTAAAGCCAGCAAATATAAAGCAGAGTGAAAGATCGGACCCTGCGACAGAAGATCTTCTCTCAGGGGTAGACGCCAAGGGACGACAGAGCCGGAACGTACCTTTCAGCCCACCGGAGGATTTGTGCGACTTCCGTCGCTGCAGCCGAGCTCTGTGTGCCTCCCTGATGATTGACCTATGCCACGACCGTGGCGTTGTCAGACTGGATCCCGACTAGTCGGTCCTGCAGACCCAGGGACCACTTGGAAAGACGCAACTTGATCGCTCGGAGCTCCAGTACATTGATTGGAAGGTGGGACTCCTCCTAAGTCCAGCGCCCCTGGGCTGACTGGACATCCCAGACACCCCCCCCCCCCCCAGACTGAGAGGCTGGCATCTGTCGTGACCACTGTCCAATGGCACGGCAGAAAAGACTTCCCGGTCCGAAATACTGGAGAAGTCAGCCACCACACTAGGGAGGACTTGACCAGTCGACCCACCCGAATCTGGTAATCCAGAGACGAAGGGAGCTTGTCCCAACGTGACAGAATCTCTTTCTGCGCCACACGGGTGTGGAATTGGGCATATGGAACTGCCTCGAAAGAGGCCACTATCAGACCCAGAACCCTCATGCAAAAGCGAAGCGACGACCACTTCTGGGTCGTCAACTGCTGCACCGCAGACTGTAGTATCTGAAGTTTTTCCATTGGGAGAAAAACGCTCGCCTCTGAGGAATCCAGGACTAACCCCAGGTATTCCAGCCGCTAAGACGGTACCAATATTGACTTCTGGACATTCAGTAGCCAACCGAATTCTCAGAGGATCTGGCAGGTGATAGACACGTCCTCTTCTAATTCTGAGCTTGAGGAAGCTCTCAGAAGAAGGTCTGGTATCCTACGATAGCGATCCCGCACTGACTCAGCAGGGCCAGAACCGGAATGAGCACCTTGGTGGAGACCAGTGGCGCCGAGACCAGGCCGAACGGGAGGGCCACAAATTGAAAGTGGTCCTCTCCGATCACAAAGCGCAGAAATCTGATGTAAAATGGGGATATGCAGATACGCGTCCATGATGTCCAAGGACGCCATAAAATCTCCCTAATGGAGCGCTGCCACTACCGAGCGAATCAACTCTATTCAGAATTTTTGCACTTTGACAAAACAATTGAGGTCCAGGATTGGACGGACCCCTTCCTTCTTGGGGACTACAAACAGATTGGAGTAAAACCCCTGAAACCGTTCCATTGAGGGAACTGGCACAATCACTCCCCTGACCAGTAGATCCTGGACAGCCCCTGACAGATCCTTCCGGCGATCCGGAGGAAGCTGGAGGTTGGAAGGAAAAAAACGGTTGGGGGCAGTAAAGGAGGGCCCTTGCCTACGGCAAGGATCCTTACCCTTCCCAGATTGTGGGAGCAGCGTGCTCTTACCGCCTGTGGCATCCTTTATGATGTCATCCAGGGACGCCCAAAAAAGCCGTTCCCCCCTTAAAGGGTAAATCCACCAAGGCCTTTTTTGAAGACTGGTCCGCAGACCAACACTTCAGCCACACAAGGCGGCATAGTACCACCGCGTAGGCAGAGGCCCTGGAAAGCAAGGGGAGCGTATCCATGGCCGACTCACAGACCAACTTTAGTCCTTGCACTAACTGGTCAGCCAGGTCAACACAGGTCTCAGAAGCATTCTGCGCCTCCAGCTCCTGCAGCAAGGCCTTTGCCCGTTCGGTAAGTGTCTGCGACACCAGAGCCCGGCCAAAACCGGTCTCACCGCCGACCCCACCAGTGAACATAGAGCAGGCCACAGCCTCAGCTCTCCTATCTGCGGGATCCTTAATAGTGGGTGCCCCTTCCACAGGCAACGTGGTGGCTTTGTTCAGTCTGGACACAGGGGGGTCCACTGACTGAGGAGAAACCCACTTTTTGAAAAAGTCCTCCTCAAAGTGGTAACAGTTTGTCCAGATATGGAACACAAAGGAAACACTTTTGCGGTGCGGGGTGGCTTGCAGAACCCAAAAGGGACCGGCATATCCGATGTCTCTGCCAAATCCTTACGTTTTTGAGTATCCCGCACCGCAGTTAGAGCTCCAACAAGCGCCTCATCATGCGCTGACCCTAAAGCAGAGTCATTCTCACTGTCCGTGTGGGCTAAGCCTGCATCATCTGACATGACAGAACCAGGGCTTGATTCCGTGTCAGAGACATCCCCAGAAGCAGGCGCAGGGAGGGGGCGCTTTTTACCCCTCTTCTGGCCACTTGCTGCTTTAATCCTGGCAACAAACGCCTCAAGGACTGCCGTCACAGCATCCATGGAGGCCGCAGGAACAGGGGCACTAAGGGTGAACTCAGGCATGATTGGGGGTAGAAGCCTCTGGTTCAGACTCCATGCTGATCCACCGATATGCCGCCCTAACAGTGCAAGGCAGGGACCCACAGGCCACCCTCCCGGCCGCAAACAGAGCAGGGGACTCAGCACCCGACCAGGCTGTAGTGCTGCTGAAGCGCTGAGAGTGCTGTCCGTGCTGTGCCGTCCCTCAGGAAGTATTCTGCGGGCTTTAGCGCCGTTATTTCAGGTACTAGAGGCCAAAAGCTTTTTCATGATGGCCGCCGTCATGCAGAACAGCATGCGGGCTACAAAAAAATGGCCGCGAATACATAGAACCGCAACCCCAGTAAAATGGCGGCCATACATGTGTTTAAAAGATACAGTAACACACAGAACACAGTTCAGCGCAAACCGCACCACAAAAACAAAAAAACAGCACCTCACAGCAGCACAGCCCCCCGGCAGTAACTGAGCCCCACCCAGGTGGACCCCCAACCTCACAGCCACCACCCAGAATGGGAAAGGAGGGAGAGGAAAGGGTGAGAGCAAAACAGGGCGAACCCTCAATCGACCTCCCCAGGAACACACAAGCCGAACCACCCTGCCAGGTCAACGGGATACTACTTACCCATCCTGCGACCACCGGCTGGAGGGATTCCAGACAGACCCAACGTCCGCAGCAGATACGGCATGGCTGTCGGCCCGGAAAACTGCGACACAGCCATAGAGACCAGTCATATGTGTGCCCTGTAGCATAGTGCGGAAAAAAGGTATTTGAACACCCTGCTATTTTGCAAGTTCTCCCACTTGGAAATCATGGAGGGGTCTGAAATTGTCATCGTAGGTGCATGTCCACTGTGAGAGACATAATCAAAAAAAAAAAAAAAAAAAAAACAGAAATCACAATGTATGATTTTTTTAACTATTTATTTGTATGATACAGCTGCAAATAAGTATTTGAACACCTGAGAAAATCAATGTTAATATTTGGTACAGTAGCCTTTGTTTGCAATTACAGAGGTCAAACGTTTCTTGTAGTTTTTCACCAGGTTTGCACACACTGGAGGAGGGATTTTGGCCCACTCCTCCACACAGATCTTCTCTAGATCAGTCAGGTTTCTGGGCTGTCGCTGAGAAACACGGAGTTTGAGCTCCCTCCAAAGATTCTCTATTGGATTTAGGTCTGGAGACTGGCTAGGCCACGCCAGAACCTTGATATGCTTCTTACAGAGCCACTCCTTGGTTATCCTGGCTGTGTGCTTCGGGTCATTGTCATGTTGGAAGACCCAGCCTCGACCCACCTTCAAAGCTCTAACTGAGGGAAGGAGGTTGTTGCCCAAAATCTCGCAATACATGGCCCCGGTCATCCTCTCCTTAATACAGTGCAGTCGCCCTGTCCCATGTGCAGAAAAACACCCCCAAAGCATGATGCTACCACCCCCATGCTTCACAGTAGGGATGGTGTTCTTGGGATGGTACTCATCATTCTTCTTCCTCCAAACACGGTTAGTGGAATTATGACCAAAAAGTTCTATTTTGGTCTCATCTGACCACATGACTTTCTCCCATGACTCCTCTGGATCATCCAAATGGTCATTGGCAAACTTAAGACGGGCCTTGACATGTGCTGGTTTAAGCAGGGGAACCTTCCGTGCCATGCATGATTTCAAACCATGACGTCTTAGTGTATTACCAACAGTAACCTTGGAAACGGTGGTCCCAGCTCTTTTCAGGTCATTGACCAGCTCCTCCCGTGTAGTCCTGGGCTGATTTCTCACCTTTCTTAGGATCATTGAGACCCCATGAGGTGAGATTTTGCATGGAGCCCCAGTCCGAGGGAGATTGACAGTCATGTTTAGCTTCTTCCATTTTCTAATGATTGCTCCAACAGTGGACCTTTTTTCACCAAGCTGCTTGGCAATTTCCCCGTAGCCCTTTCCAGCCTTGTGGAGGTGTACAATTTTGTCTCTAGTGTCTTTGGACAGCTCTTTGGTCTTGGCCATGTTAGTAGTTGGATTCTTACTGATTGTATGGGGTGGACAGGTGTCTTTATGCAGCTAATGACCTCAAACAGGTGCATCTAATTTAGGATAATAAATGGAGTGGAGGTGGACATTTTAAAGGCAGACTAACAGGTCTTTGAGGGTCAGAATTCTAGCTGATAGACAGGTGTTCAAATACTTCTTTGCAGCTGTATCATACAAATAAATAGTTAAAAATTCATAAATTGTGACTTCTGGAATTTTTTTTTTGATTATGTCTCTCACAGTGGACATGCACCTACGATGACAATTTCAGACCCCTCCATGATTTCCAAGTGGCAGAACTTGCAAAATAGCAGGGTGTTCAAATACTTATTTTCCGCACTGTAGCTCACCGGCCACCCCTGGAGCAACAGGGTATGTCGTGGACAGCCCAGTGCGTAGCTAAAGGCCGGCACACGCTCGATGGTCGAACATGGGGGGACTCCAAGGATCGAGGATTTAGCCTGTCACCCAGTGGGCAGTTGATTGTAGATCCCAGGATCCAAAATCCAGGGGAAAAAAAATCAATTAAAAGCAAAAAAAAAACAACACTCCAGAGCACATGGGCTCCAGAAGGGCCATGTCTCCCCCTGGGAGGTGCTGTACTTTTGTTTTAATACTTTTAGTGCTGTTTTTTCTGCCTAGTCTCTCCTGAAAGGAAGGATATATAACCCCAAGGTCAATGCTGCTGTGTTCGTCCATGAACCCAAGAGGAAAAAAAAAAAAAAAAAAAAAAAAAAAGGAGGAGCATGCCATTTTTACCACACATACATGCTAAACGCATTCATACACGTGCAATTGCATTCCCCCCGTCGCGGGCCTTATGAAAGCCCAAGCTTCCTTCTGTGATCTGGTGCCATCTGGTGGTGGCCGCTGGCATTAAAAGTAAAACAGTAGTTCTAATGTAATTTTTTCACTGTTTTCATTGACATCTCCTTCCCTCTATTTAGAACCCCCAAACATTTTTTATTTTAACACCCTAGAGAATAAAATGGTGGTCGTTGCAATACTTTCCGTCACACCGTATTTGCGCAGCGGTCTTACAAGAGCACTTTTTTGGGGGAAAAATACACTTTTGTTTTATTAAAAAATAAGACAACAGTAAACTTATCCTAATTTTTTTTTATATTGTGAAAGATAAAATGTTATGCCGAGTAAATTGATACCCAACATGTCACGCTTCAAAATTGCGTCCGCTCATGGAATGGCGACAAACTTTTACCCTTTAAAATCTCCATAGGCGAGGTTTAAAAAAAAAAAATTCGACAGGTTGCATGTTTTGAGTTACAGAGGAGGTCTAGAGCTAGAATTATTGCTCTCTCTCAAACGATCGTGGCGATAACTCACATGTGTAGTTTGAATAACGTTTACATATGCGGGCGCTACTCAGGTATGTGTTCGCCTCCGCGCGCGAGCTCGGCGGGACGGGGCACGTTTTCTGGCTCCTAACTTTAGCTGGCTACTAGATTCCAAGCAAATTTGTCAAACCCTGCTTTAAAGGGTCACCTGTGATATATTTTAGATTTACATTTTTTTTGCAATTTCACGAACAGGCATAATTTTGAGCAGACAAGTTTAATATCTGAAAATACATAATATTTTAAGCAACTGTATAGCAAAATTTGTGTTTTTTTTATTGCTCCGGACATGAAGTGGTTACACTGTATTTCCCATTTTGCAGTTAAATTGGAGAACACCTATATGTATCCGTTTTATGTTCCCAGTCACCCAATCACCCAACATAGGATATTATTTATATTAAAAGGACTTTTAAATAAAAGGACACATAGCTGTCCTACTCGCCCGCGATGTCAGCCCCCGTGGCCGATCCCACGATCCTAGCAGCTCCCGGTGCACCATCATCAGTAAGGCTGCTTTCACATTGCAGCGGGAGGCGCGGTGACGGTGTAGCAGCACGATTTTTAGTGCTGCTATACCGTCGTATTTATCGCGGTATTCGGCCGCTAGCGGTGCGGTATTAACCCCCGCTAGCGGCCGTAAAAGGGGTTAATACCGCCCGCAATGCGCCTCCGCGGTTTCCCATCAGTAAACACTTCGCTCCTATACCGCTCCAAAGATGCGGCTAGTAGGACTTTTGGAGCAGTCCTGCTAGCGCAACGCTTCAGTGTGATTTTTTCAGGCGGTATAACAGCGCTATTTTTAGCGCTGTACCACCTGAAAAACGCCCCAGTGTGAAAGGGACCTAAGGGAAACGGGCAGTAAAGCCATGCGGCTTCACTGCCCGTTTCCTACTGGCAGCTCTTTGTGAATGGGTCGGCTGCACTCTTTGATACACAGTTCCCAGAAGGCAGCGCGCCCCATTCACCAGAAGACACCGCGACTAGGACGGAGGAAGAAGACCCACCGCGGACGATGAAGATGCAGAGATTATGGACTTCCACTATTTCTGGCAAGTACTATTAAAAACAATGGATGTTTACTTTGTTTTTTACCTAAAAATCTTACTTAGCTTTCCACTTATGTTAAAAGGATAAGTTCAGCATTGGGAACAGGTTACATGTTCCTACTGCTGCAGCCTCTCCCTGGCCCGTCGTCTCTAGTGGTAAATAGTACTCTGAATGTATTTAACCCATGTTGTTCGCTTTAAGGCATGTTCTAACCGTACTAAAAACATAACTAACACATTCAACGGTTAACATGGCACTTATGAAGGAAATGAATGATATGGCTTTCAAAAAGGTAAAGCGGGGTTATAGATACTCAGCTTAACTTAATAAAAAATAGTTCAAGAAATCTAAAAACAGACAACCTCAAACTTACAGCTCATATACACAAGATCCATTGAGCGGTGTTTCATCTGTAAAAATATAAAATTGTGGTCTCCTTGGTTACACTCTTTTACAGCCCATCAAGTATCTTGTAGTTTTTGAGAAAGCTAATCCGGGTGCAGACAGGTTGGTGACTTTATTACGATGGGTGGAGACGGAGTTTGGACTCCATTATTGAGAAAGCAAGATTAACTGTACTTATGTCTTGCCTGCGAAATCTCTGTGTGCAATTTGAGGTTTTTTTAACCACTTCAGCTTAAGAAGGTTTTGACCCCTTCCTAACCAGGCCATTTTTTGCAATACGGCACCAAGTTGATTTAACTGACAATTGCCTACAAATAGAGTTTCTTTTTGTGGTTTTTATTTGAAGGAAAAAAGGAAGGAAGGAAAAAAGGAAGGAAGGAAGGAAGGAAGGAAGGAAGGAAGGAAGGAAGGAAGGAAGGAAGGAAGGACTGACTATTTTTAAAATAGAATGTAGAATAGAGGAGGGTTTGACGAATTTGCTTGGAATCTAGGAGCCAGAAACGCATCCCGTCGAGCTTGTGCGCAGAAGCGAACGCATACATAAGTAGCGCCGGCATATGGAAGTGGTGTTCAAACCACACATGTGAGGTATTGCCACGATTGATAGAGCGAGAGCAATAATTCTAGCCCTGGACCTCCTCTGTAACTCAAAACATGCAACCTGTAGAATTTTTTAACGTCGCCTATGAAGATTTTAAAGGGTAAAAATTTGTCCCATTCCACAAGCAGACGCAATTTTGAAGCGTGACCTGTTGGATATCAATTTACTTGGCGTAACATTATCTTTCACAATATAAAAAAGAAATTTTAAATGTATACATACACACACATTTGTTTATATTGGGCTAACGTTAATCAGCCCTCAAAATTTTCACTCGCCTACTAGCATTTGGCGAGTGGATTTAAGCTGGGGGCGAGTGATGACAGGGCTGCATGACCAATCTCTCTCCAATCTGTGCCTACACTTTGAGTCCCGATGAGATTGGCGGCTGAAGAGGAAAGGTGCATGCTCGGGAAAAGTAGTCTGGTGAGCCGCGTACAGGTGCTCTCCTTACAATTCTCATTAAGCCATGGGACCTAACAGTATGACCTCTCTGAGCCTGCCCCCCTCCCCCCGACCAATGTAGCTAAAGAGCAGGAAGTAATGAGTGAGGTGAAGGATTGCGAAAATTACCACTCCGGTGCAGCGCTCATTGAAAGTTGCCCTGACATGAGAGCGGCAGCCTTCCAGTTTGTGCAGTTTTCTTCTCCTTGTGCTCTATGTAAGTGTCCAACAGTTCATTTTGAGCTCTGTAAACAGACCGGTCTCAATATGTGCCGTGCGGGGTAAGTTTGCGCTGTGCTATGGTGTCAATGACTGTGCAGTTGTGTGGATCTTAGCGCTGGATTGTGCTGCAGCTCCTCTCCTCACTGCTAGCCTGAATAAAAGGGGAAAGTGGGGACATGCAAGTGTGGAGCCGCAAACACAGGAGAGAGAGAGAGAGAGAGAGAGAGAGAGAGAGAGAGAGAGAGAGAGAGAGAGAGAGAGAGAGAGAGAGAGAGAGAGAGAGAATGGAAGTTTCAGAGGAGACAGCAAGAGAATGGGGGAGAGACCCAGTTCTAGTGCCCTGTCCCTCTGGTCTGCCCCCAGTGCCCTGTCCCATTTTGTTAAAGTTGTTGTTGGTAATATAATTGTGTAACTTGATTCTGCATAAAACATTTAACAGTGTCATTCCATGAGATAATCTACGAGGGCGTGTTTACAGGTGCAATTAGGCGCAGGGCAGTGTATGAATTAGGTGGGGCAACTGGTGGCGAGTAACTTTTGAGGCCTGGCTAGTAGCTATGGGCTTGAAATTTTGAGCCCTGCGTTAATGTTGACTTATTTTTTTAATTCAAAAAAGTGTATTTTTTTTTTTTTTACCAAAAAAGTGCGCTTTTAGGACCGCTCCGCAAATACAGTGTGACAGAAAGTATTGCAATGACCACCATTTTATTCTCTAGGGCGTTATAAAATGTTTGGGGGTTCCAATTAGAGGGAAGGAAGGAGATGGCAGTGAAAATACAGGGGACGCTCCATTAGCATTGCTGGTTGTCTTGTCATGCCAACAGCCACCACAAGATGGCGCCAGATCACAGAAGGAAGCATAGGCCTGCAGAAGGCCGCAAAGCCTCGGCCTTAATTACCGGCTGGCGCGATTGCACGGCGGGGGGAGCACGGAGACCTTCCACAGGCCTATGCTTCCCTTCCTAGGTGTCAGGTCGCCATTTCTGGTCACAATTACGACCTAGCACCCGGATTTTTATCAAAAGCCTGTGATCTCGCTCTCAAAAATCTGACACAAAGTGACTTTTTGGGGACCAGTGACACCAATACAGTGATCAGTGTTAAAAAAAAAATACAAATGCACTGTCACTATATAAACACTGGTAGGGAATGGGGTTAACATCAGGAATGAACAAAGGGTTAAGCGTGCTCTTAGGATGTTTTCTAACTGTGGGGGGGGGGGGGGGGGGAGAGGATGCAGTAGAGAAAATGCACAATCTCCATTTTCCCTCTCAGGCAGAATGGCGATCTGACTTGCTTACGTTAGGCAGACCGCCGTTTTGCCTCTTCTCTGAACAATCTGCACCCCAGATCTCGTGCACAAAAATCATACAGGTATTTGATTTTGAACAGTCGGTCCGCCCTGCCGTTGAATATTTGCGGTGGGCGATTCGGAAGCGGTTAAATAAAAAGGATACAGCAGTCTGCACTATTTGCATCTTTATGCTTCTTTTTTGGTCCATATACTCCTGGGAGACGGTTTGTCACCAAGTTCCAGCACAGAGATGAGTGGAAGTCTATATATGTAAAGAAAGTGCAACTGAATCCTTATTAGTTGGATCCCCATTATCATATGAGAATATACCATAAAGGGGTAGTGAAGGGCACTTGGTTGTTCACCAACGTGAAAGAAATTACATTTATTGCAAGGACCTGAAAATCGTTTACCGATTGCACAAAGAATGGATGGTGCATGGGACAATTTATGTGTGTGGATAACTTATTTCGCATATCGATTTTTAGGCAGTTTTTGATGCACGAGATGTCACAAAGTGTGATTTGAGATACAGTATATTATCAAAGGAAAATTGTAATTTAGATTGTCACTTTAAAAAAATAAAAAAAAAAAGGATTGAAAGAACTTCACTATATGAATTTTCTACATATTGTAGTTTTGATGTGATGCAACCTATTATACCAGGTTACTCTATGTACTTTGTGAAATTGGCTTAATTCTAAACCACTTAAATTTACCCATGACCTTTCAACATTCTTGTAATGTCTGTTGATTTCTGTGACTGTGCAGTGTATCCTAAAGTGACTGTCAACCCTTACCTTGTAAAAACAACCCATTTTTAAATGGAATTGAAGGGAAATCTATTTGTATATAGGATTACATACCCTCTGTCCTCAGCTGCATAAGAGCTGGGGGAGGAGAAACTGCATCACAATGATCTTCCCAGTGAAAGGCTGTGCAGTGGGGTAGAGGAGGGGGGTTTAGGGACAAGTTTGATCATTGGAGGAGAGCAGCATGAATCAGACACCGAAAATGCAGCAAAAAAAAAAAAAAAAACAATCACACCTTTTTAATGCAATGGTAAAAATTGTAGAGAACAGTAAACGTAATCAAAACATTGCCAGGGATCGGCGCCATTGTTACATCCCCAGTTATCCTGAAGGATACGCCTCTGGTTACCCTTTCTTGGTCTGAGTCGCCCATCGATACACAGGCTGCAATCCACTCTCGGGCTGCAGGCCTGTTCATAGATAGTGCCTTTGTGTCTAAGCACTCGATTCCTGTGCAGCTTCGTGCTACTCCACTTTCAATTGATGGGAGACCTTTACAGCCTTCCCGTGATTCATGAGACTGCTCCATTGACCATGGCCGTAGTGGCTCTTCACCATGAAATAATCCAATTTCAAGTCATTTCCTCACCTCATTACCCAGAGGCAATTGGTTATCCTTGGTTACAAAAGGCACAATCTCTCAATTGGCATTGTGCTGTTTTTTTTCCTGGTCACCGCAATGCAGAAAAAAAATGTGGTAAAGGGTCTGTGCATGTCTTCACACACTCTTCTTTAGCGATGTCTTTGACAAACGTCAAGACAGTATTTTGCCTCCACACCGGTCGTATGATTGTGCAATTTACCTTCAACCTGGTGCCATGCCTCCTTATAGCCAGAGCTACCCTTTTGTCTGTCTGAGGATAAAGCAATGGGAGGACTATGTTGCCGATTCACTTTTTCAAGGGTTCATTTGCAAATCCTTGTCTCCTGCTGGTGCTGGCTACATCTTTTTTTCACAAAGAAAAGGAGTGGTGAACTAAGATCTTGTATTGATTATATAGGGGTATCAATCGCATCACGATTAGGAATGCTTATCCGATTCCACCGATTTTTTTTTAGCATAAACAAAAAGAAAACGTGTAGCGCTTAACTGAAGATAAATAGCAAATAATAACATATGCAAAAAATAACACAGTAGGTGCACTTGAAGTGTCTCTAAAATGGTGATAAAGTCCAAATAGATCAATACAAAGTGACTGGGTGCAGGTGCAATCTGGATGGTCCACCACCGTAGAAGAGACTGAGGAGGCTTACCAGATGAATAGCGACCAAGATAGGTATACACCCAATTGGTCAACTAAGGCTTAAATGAGACATCAAGGATCGCTCACATAGGGACTCCAGTGGAAGAGAGATGATGAAGGTATCCAATCAGATGAAGGACCAGACACACAAAAATTTCACTTCTCAGTATATGTAGCCGACAGGATGACTCAGATGGCCCATTGATAAAGAGGAAAGTAAAAAAGCAAACATAGTGTAACTCTGATAAAAAAGTTTTACTAAAGAAAAGAAAATATTGCACTCACATTTGGTATGAACAATCATGGGCATATATGTATACAGGCAGTAGGATCTATCAATTGGGAATTGATTGATCATCTCTACGGTGTTATTTTTTGCATATGTTATTATTTGCTATTTATCTTCAGTTAAGCGCTACACGTTTTCTTTTTGTTTATTCTATGCTTGCTAAATTGATCATTTAGTTGTGTTAGCTGCTGTATTTGCTTAGTGGCGCGGTGAGTGCATATACCAAGGTATATACCGTTTTTCCCAGATTTTTTTTTAGCGCCTCAAGGGAGCAACGGTTTTCACAAAGCTCGTTTTGAGAGGGGCATACAATCCCGTGAGGATCAAGGAGGGCAGTAAATAGAAAATTGCATTTTAATACTAGGACCAGACATTACGAATACCTTGTAATGCCGTTTTGATCTATGTGTAGTGGTCTCGACGATATTCTCATATATTCAAAACCCCTAGAGAGCCACAACAAAGATGTCTTCCATGTACTACAGAGGTTGAGAGAGATAATAACCTGTATTGTAAGTTGGAAAAGGTGCGAGTTCCATCGTGAACAGGTTAGATTTCTGAATTAGGTTTTGCTGCCGGTTTTTCATTAGACCCTGAGAAATTATCTGCAGTTCTACAATGGCTTCAAGCCATAGGTCTCCGTCCACTACAACTTTTTTTGGCTTTGCCAATTATTAAATCAGAATTTTTTTTATCTATAAATTTTTCTTCTCTGGTCAATCCCCTGAACCATGAAGGACTGCAACCCGCAGAATTGGTCTCTGGATTCCATTAAAGCCTTTGAGTCTCTCAAGGCTGTCTTTGTTTCAGCTCTTATGCTGGCATATCCTGATTCTACATTACCCTTGTTCCCCCCAGAAAGGTGCCAAATGTGACACCGAAGATGCTTCTGGTGAAAAAAAAAAAAAACACTGATGATACAAAAGCAGAAGGGTTTCTCAAATGAAAAAAAAAAAAAAATCTACTCATACTTTCGTTATGGTTCTCATTTCATTTTTATAAACGTATTGTCTTTGAGGCACCGCTGGCATGCAAGGATGTGTTTTGCTGTCCTTGTAGCATGTGGAAAAGAATAATATTTTCTTCTCACAATATTTGCAAATTGCAGCTTTGCTCTCTACAGAAAAATTGCACCATGGAAAGGTTTCCAAACTCTAGATCAGAGGTGTACAAACTTTTGACCTTCCTGGGCCACATCGAAGAAGAGAAATTGTCTTGGGCCACATATAAAATACACTAAACAAAGATAGCGGATGTGATCTGCCTGACTTTTTCTGCCCAAGTTAACACTGATATGTTCCCCATGACTAAGCTCCGGGGAGCGAAGTGAAATGTGTCAGGGTGTGGCCTGGTCAGAGTCTAGGCTGAGGTTGCCACTCCATTCATTGCAGGATGACAGCATAGATGTGCGACTTCTAGGGGTTACCCTTTCTTCCTTGAACCTTTGCAGGAGCTAGGACTGGTTCCATCCCCGGTTAGCATTCTAGCAGCAGCAGCACTGTCCACATACCTCCTCCCTATTGACCCTGAGCAGCCCACATGACGACAACATAAAACTTGTGCGATATTTGACACGGTTTGTGATAAATTAATGCATCAATATCTGCTTCGATATATGTAGTAGCAATTCTCAAGGCGTTTATCAAATAACTTAATTCTAATTTTGCCCGTCATGTGCGTCATCCTTGAAAATAGTTGCTCACAAATACAGGTGCTGCCAAAAACTGATGACATGAATAAGCCGCGATTGTGAAGAGTGGGATATTTTTCTTTGGGAAGATAAAAGTCCATTAGAGACACACTAATTTTTTTAATTATAAATGCATATTTTTTTTTTTAAATACTTTATTTAGTATTAATGGAATTTAACAGTGCAATACAGAAAACAAGCTACAATGGGAAGCACATAACAGCGTCACATAGTAATGCCCAAGTGAGCAATCAAACAATCAGGTCATGCACCTTTAGAACTAGCAATGCAGATCACATACTTGGAAGGATAGCATGCATCTTCACCTGTACAGAAATAGGATTGTGATATCTAGGTGCATTCTGCAATCAGCAATAAAAAGATAACAATTAAGATATTTTATTCATTTTTAATACAGAGGTATTAAAGTAATCCCTACAGCAAGCAAGTTGTAGTAGACTGTAGGGAAAGAGTAACAGTAATGAGTGAGAAGCTGTACGCTCCATAGAGCTGCATTTCAGCAGAAAACAAAATGGCACGTTTCGAGTTCACGGAAAAGCACGTGGGAGACTCCAAAAATGTATGGAGGAAGGTGCTTTGGTCTGAGGAGACTAAAATTAAACTTTTTGGCCATCAAAGAAAACGCCATGTCTGGCGCAAACCCAAAACATCACCCAAAGAACACCATCTCCACAGTGAAACGTGGTGGTGGCAGCTGTGGGGATGTTTTCCAGCAGTCGGGACTGGGAAACTGGTTGAGGGAAATATGGATGGTGCTAAATACAAGGATATTCTTGAGCAAAACCTCTACCACTCTGTGTGTGATTTGAGGCTAGGACGGAGGTTCACCTTCCAGCAGGACAAGGACCCCAAACACTGCTAAAGCAACACTTGAGTGGTTTAGAGGGAAACATGTAAATGTGCTGGAATGGTCTAGTTAAAGCCCAGCCCTCAATCCAATAGAAAATCTGTGGTCAAACTTAGAGAATGCTGTTCACAAGTGCAAACCATCCAACTTGAAGGAGCTGGAGCAGTTTTGGAAGGAGGAATGGGCAAAAATCCCAGTGGTAAGATGTGGCCAGCTCATATAGACTTATCCAAAGCAACTTGGAGCTGTGATAGCCACAAAAGGTGGCTCTACAAAGTATTGACTTTAGGGGGTGAATAGTTTCACGCCCTCTTGGCAGAAGGTTGACTTAGGATCCTCGGGAATTTGATTTTTAATGGAAACCTTGGTCTAAGCTATCCTTGTTAACACTAACCAATTGGCAAAAGCCACTTTATTACAACATATCAATATATAGAACTAATTTTAGGGCATATTTTTGTATACTGTTGGTCCATCCATATGCCATTTCAAACGAATATAATTTGTATGAAAGCATCAATAATGCATCCTATAATAATGCCTTTGATGCTTCACCATAGGTGCCGATCGCACCCTCGTGCGCGCCCCCAGGGGTGTCTTTCTCCCTAGCATTCTGGGAGGCTCAGCGGCCAGGAGACCACCGGGATCTCTCTTTAACATATTTGGTGGGACTCCAGTTAGGAATACTGTTCCTACAACACAGTTGATTGGTAACTATATATTCTTGTTCTCTAACCATTGGGCATACACCTAGGCAGGGCTCAAAATTTCAAGTCCTGAGCTACTAGCCAGGCCTCAAGGTGTACTCGCCACCAGTTGCCCCCGCCCAACCCCTACCATGCCCCGCCCTAACCATGCCCCTAGACACACCCTCATAAATCTCATGAAATTTAAATGACACTTAAATGTTTTATGCAGAATTAACCTATAAAAATAAATATTAACAACTTCATCCACGCCCAAAAATACAGCCTGCCCATGTCTACCAATGCAGCATGTGTCCCCAGGGCATCAAAATGTCCCCCACTTTGCAGCCAGAATCCCCCCCCACACTATTGCAGCCAGAGTCCCCCCCCCCACACTATTGCAGCCAGAGTCATCGTCCCCCCACACACTATTGCAGCCAGAGTCGTCGTCCCCCCACACACTATTGCAGCCAGAGTCGTCGTCCCCCCACACACTATTGCAGCCAGAGTCGTCGTCCCCCCACACACACTATTGCAGCCAGAGTCCCCCCCCACACACACTATTGCAGCCAGAGTCCCCCCCCACACACACTATTGCAGCCAGAGTCCCCCCCCCACACACACTATTGCAGCCAGAGTCCCCCCCCCACACACACTATTGCAGCCAGAGTCCCCCCCCCACACACACTATTGCAGCCAGAGTCCCCCCCCCCACAGACTATTGCAGCCAGAGTCCCCCCCCCCACAGACTATTGCAGCCAGAGTCCCCCCCCCCACACTATTGCAGCCAGAGTCCCCCCCCCACACTATTGCAGCCAGGGTCCCCCCCCCACACTATTGCAGCCGGGGGTCCCCCCCCCACACTATTGCAGCCAGGGGTCCCCCCCCCACACTATTGCAGCCAGGGGTCCCCCCCCCACACTATTGCAGCCAGGGGTCCCCCCCCCACACACTATTGCAGCCAGGGGGTCCCCCCCACACTATTGCAGCCAGGGGGTCCCCCCCACACTATTGCAGCCAGGGGGTCCCCCCCACACTATTGCAGCCAGGGGGTCCCCCCCACACTATTGCAGCCAGGGGGTCCCCCCCACACTATTGCAGCCAGGGGGTCCCCCCCACACTATTGCAGCCAGGGGGTCCCCCCCTCCACACTATAGCAGCCAGGGGGTCCCCCCCTCCACACTATAGCAGCCAGGGGGTCCCCCCCTCCACACTATAGCAGCACCAGAAGTGTGAACCGTTGATAAAAGGCAGGATGGATAAATGCTTTCAGTTGTGTACGCTAAATTCTGACCCTACCATCTGGAAAAAAAAAAGACTCATTAGCACAGGCAACATTTTACAATCTTCTACGGTCCAATTTTGGTAAACCTATGACAATTATAGCCTCAGTTTCATGTTTTTAGCTGGAAAGAGTGGCACCCAGTGTGGTCCTCTGCTGCTCTAGCCCATCTGTGTCAAGGTTCAATGTGTTGTACGTTCAGAGATGGTTTTCTGCATACCTTGGTTGCAACGAGTAGTTATTGGAGTTACTGTTGCTTTTCTTCCATACAACCTCCGCTCACTGGATATTTTCTTTTTCGGACCATTCTCTAAGCCCTGGAGATGGTTCTGTGTGAAATACTCAGACCAACCCATTTAACAACCATGCCACGTTCAAAGTCACTTAAATCCCCTTTCTTCACTATTCTGATGCTCGGGTTGAACTTTAGCAAGTCGTCTTCACCACCTCTTGATGGCCAAAATGCAATGAATTGCTGCCATTTTATTGGCTAATTAGCAATTTGTTTTACCAAGCAATCAAACAGGTGTACCTAATAAGGTGGCCTGTGAGTGAGTGTATATATATATATATAGCCTCTTTCACACGGAGCAGTCCGTTTTTTCGGTCCGCTCCGTGTGTGTCCGTCGGCTCACTCCGACGGACACTGTCTCTCCTCCGCTATCCCCTATGGGGAATCGGATGGAAACGGACCGTCTGTCCGTTTGCATCCGATCCGATCCACCGGACGGAAGAAAAATAGGGTTTTCTTCCGTCCGCAAAACGGATCCAGACGGACGCGGATCGTAGGCGGACGTTAGCGGATGCATCATCCGCTAACGAATCCGCTCCCATAGGGACACATTACAAACGGACTTGTAATTAGCGGACCGTTCGTCCGCTCATGTGAAAGGGGCCTAAAACATACATATAAAAAAGCAAAAAACAAAAACACACACACACACACACACACACACACACACACACTTTTCAAAAACTGCAGCACTGGCACATGCGTTCTGAAGGAACATTTTAAACACTCATACACACGATCAGATTTCCATCGGACAAATAGGTTTAATTTTTTCTGAAGTCTGTTGGCCGTGAACTTCTTCTGCATACAAACGGCAAAACGTTGTCAACCAACAAAACAAAATTACGTGGTTTTTCTGCTCTTTAGCGCCACACTTTGGGCAACTTCTGTTAATGTTGTGCTATGGTTAAAATATGAAAAAAAAAAAAAAGGAGATGGTGTTGCGCTCCAATAGCATAGAATGGTGTAAGTGTATAAATAACCAAAATAGTATAAATGATAAATGAATGTGCAATTAGACTAAGGGTCCTTTCACACGGAGCGGACCATTTTTCGGTCCGCTCCGTGTGTGTCCGTCGGCTCAGCGGGATCCCCGCTGTCTCTCCTCCGCTCTCCCCTATAGGGAATCGGATGAAAACGGACCGTTTGTCCGTATTCATCCGAGCCGTTCCGCCGGAAGGAAGAAAAATAGGGTTTTCTTCCATCCGAAAAACCGGATCCAGACGGACGCGGATCTTTGTGGACGTTAGCGGATGCATCATCCGCTAACAGACGCGATCCCATAGGGAACCATTACAAGTCTGTTTACGGACTTGTAAAAACGGACGAGCGGAGGCGGACGTGTGAAAGGGCCCTAACTGAAAGAAAAAAAAGGCTATAAATGCCAAGATAAGGTGCACCCAAAGGTGAACTGAATGAATGTGCAAACAGTGCATAAATAAAATCACAATGTAAAGATAATATATGCAGTCGCAGAGGAAATCGCAGCATGGTGTTATGCTCCAATCAAAATGAATGACTGAACATAACTGATATACAACAATGATGGATAAATAAACAGTGAACTAAATAAGAGTGCAAATAAATACAAATGGGTGACTGCATAATGCAAGAAAAATCACATTGCATGAATGGTGGATAGAACCACAACATTGTCCAATTGTTACAAAGTGCAAATGGTGCAACTGCGACTCAGTCCAGGAGGTAATGCAATTTAATCAAAAGAAATTGCAAAGTGCGAGTGAAGTGCTGAGTGCTAAATGACATCAGCAGGTGGCAAGGTGACTTACTGGTGAATCTTCGGTGTATGGCGACACCCGAAGGTGTGCTAGCAAAATTACCTTACGGCTGCAAGGTAAGCAGCATTCAATAAAACCAATGGAATCACTCGGGGGTAGAGGGGATAACTCCTATCCGTCCTTCCAGTAGTGTGGCGCCTAGGGGGTTAAGGCTTCCTTCCAGGCTGGGTGGAAGCAATGCTAACCATAGCACCTCCATCTCTCCGATGAAGTCACGTGACAGTGATGACCGTGCAAAGTGGGGTTCACCGCTCCAGGGAAATCCCAAGCGCACTCGTGGATCAGTCCAGGTATATGCGGGTGCTGGCAATGCACTAGGCAATGGAAATAAAGGATGGACGGCCGCACACCGGAAAACGCTTGAGTTGTCTATTTAAAAAGCATAAGCAGGCACCACAGATACACAGTGAGAATCATGAATAAGCACCAACCGTGTGTGAAACGCGTCGGCTGTTTTTTTGATTCTCGCTGTGTATCTGTGGTGCCTGCTTATGCTTTTTCAATAACGACAACGCAAGAGTTTTCCGGTGTGCGGTCGTCCATCCGTTCTTTCCATCGACAGTGACGACCGTTTTTAAAACTTTTTTCCATTAATACATGTTCCCTGGGGCAAGACCCAGGTTCTCAAACCAGTTTTACTACAATGACTTGCATATTAGGCTTTAAACTTTTGAATTTGAACGTTCGAGTCCCATAGACTTCAATGGGGTTCTAAATGTTCGTGCGAACGTGAGGTCCGTTCTAAGGTTCTGGTGCAAACCGAACGGGGGGGCTCATCCCTAGTCACCAGGCAGGGTAGAGAAAACAGAGGAAGCTCTCTAGTGTAATATGTTTTGAACACTTAGCGGTTTATTCAAACATATAACAAACAAGGTACTCACATTTAAAGCAGTAATGTAGTGTATCAGAAACGAGTAGCGAGCTTGCACCGTGCAAACGTCACTTCCAGTATCCTAGTGTCTGACACCTATCATCACTGTCACGCGACTTCATCGGAGAGATGGAGGTGCTATGGTTAGCAATGCTTCTGAGCATGCGTGTTTGTACTTTGGATTTTTTGACGGACTTGTGTACACACGATCGGAAAATCCAACATCACACATTTATATTTGCTATCCAACAATTGTCCGATGGAGCATACAAACGGTCGGATTTTCGGACAAAATCCTGCCATTACACAATTCCCATCGGAAAATCGGATTGTGTGTATGAGGCTTTATCCTTCTATATCTTCGTCCATAAAAGGAAAGGAAGAGAAAATATATATTATATATATATATATATATATATATATATATATACACACACACACACACACACATATACACACATACATATACACACATACATATACACACATACATATACACACATACATATACACACATACATATACACACATACATATACACACATACATACATACAGTGCAGAAAATAAGTATTTGAACACCCTGCTATTTTGCAAGTTCTCCCACTTGGAAATCATGGAGGGGTCTGAAATTGTTATCGTAGGTGCATGTCCACTGTGAGAGACATAATCAAAAAAAAAAATTCCAGAAATCACAATGTATGATTTTTTTTAACTATTTATTTGTACGATACAGCTGCAAATAAGTATTTGAACACCTGAGAAAATCAATGTTAATATTTGGTACAGTAGCCTTTGTTTGCAATTACAGAGGTCAAACATTTCTTGTAGTTTTTCACCAGGTTTGCACACACTGGAGGAGGGATTTTGGCCCACTCCTCCACACAGATCTTCTCTAGATCAGTCAGGTTTCTGGGCTGTCGCTGAGAAACATGGAGTTTGAGTTTCCTCCAAAGATTCTCTATTGGGTTTAGGTCTGGAGACTGGCTAGGCCACGCCAGAACCTTGATATGCTTCTTACAGAGCCACTCCTTGGTTATCCTGGCTGTGTGCTTCGGGTCATTGTCATGTTGGAAGACCCAGCCTCGACCCACCTTCAAAGCTCTAACTGAGGGAAGGAGGTTGTTGCCCAAAATCTCGCAATACATGGCCCCGGTCATCCTCTCCTTAATACAGTGCAGTCGCCCTGTCCCATGTGCAGAAAAACACCCCCAAAGCATGATGCTACCACCCCCATGCTTCACAGTAGGGATGGTGTTCTTGGGATGGTACTCATCATTCTTCTTCCTCCAAACACGGTTAGTGGAATTATGACCAAAAGGTTCTATTTTGGTCTCATCTGACCACATGACTTTCTCCCATGACTCCTCTGGATCATCCAAATGGTCATTGGCAAACTTAAGACGGGCCTTGACATGTGCTGGTTTAAGCAGGGGAACCTTCCGTGCCATGCATGATTTCAAACCATGACGTCTTGGTGTATTACCAACAGTAACCTTGGAAACGGTGGTCCCAGCTCTTTTCAGGTCATTGACCAGCTCCTCCCGTGTAGTCCTGGGCTGATTTCTCACCTTTCTTAGGATCATTGAGACCCCACGAGGTGAGATTTTGCATGGAGCCCCAGTCCGAGGGAGATTGACAGTCATGTTTAGCTTCTTCCATTTTCTAATGATTGCTCCAACAGTGGACCTTTTTTCACCAAGCTGCTTGGCAATTTCCCCGTAGCCCTTTCCAGCCTTGTGGAGGTGTACAATTTTGTCTCTAGTGTCTTTGGACAGCTCTTTGGTCTTGGCCATGTTAGTAGTTGGATTCTTACTGATTGTATGGGGTGGACAGGTGTCTTTATGCAGCTAATGACCTCAAACAGGTGCATCTAATTTAGGATAATAAATGGAGTGGAGGTGGACATTTTAAAGGCAGACTAACAGGTCTTTGAGGGTCAGAATTCTAGCTGATAGACAGGTGTTCAAATACTTCTTTGCAGCTGTATCATACAAATAAATAGTTAAAAATTCATAAATTGTGACTTCTGGAAAAAAAAAATTGGATTATGTCTCTCACAGTGGACATGCACCTACGATGACAATTTCAGACCCCTCCATGATTTCCAAGTGGGAGAACTTGCAAAATAGCAGGGTGTTCAAATACTTATTTTCCGCACTATATATATATATATATATATATATATATATATATATATATATATATGCTGTACCTCAGAGGTCTCTCAAGCTAGCTATACACGGATTAAAACTCATCCAAAATCAGCAGGGATTGGCCAAAGTTTAATCAGTGTGCGACTGTCCCTGCTTGACACATGCGACACATAGGGCCAGATTAAGCAAGACTTGCGCTGGAGTAAATCGATATGCGCCGCGTAACTGTAAAGATGCGCCGTTGTATCTATGTGGCCGTACCCACCAACCTAGCTGCGCCAGAAAACGGGCCTTTTCCGATCGGCTTAACTTTCCCTCGCCAGAGTATCGTTAGCGCATATTTTCACTCGTCGCATCCGTCGCGCCTATTGATTTGCCATGCAAATATGCAAATGAGGGAGATTTCCCGATTCGCGAACGGATTAGCACCATACGCTGGCTACATGCACCGCGCGTATGTGGAACGGCTAGCGCAAAGTTATTTCTACAAATAGCTGCTTTATCTTTACTCCAGACGGCCTCAGGTCAGCAGGAGAGCAGCTACAGCAGCAGCGAAACTAGCAAGCTGAACAACCACATGTGCAAGGACAACACCTCTGTGTGCCAACATGCCAGGGGCAGTCGCGGTCCTAGCACTAGTACTGGGTCCCCCGGTACGGAGGAGGCGGGCACATGAGAGGATATACCGCACGCGCATGAGCCTCTTTGGCATGGGGGATGAGGAGGTGTATCGCCTCTTCAGATTAAGCCCTGATGCAATCCTTGAATTAACCACAACCCTGCAGGATGACATCACCAGCAAGACACACCGCTCACAAGCAGTGCAGCCACTAGTGAAGGTACTGGCAACACTTCATTTCCTTGCAAGTGGATCATTCCAGCGTACAAGTGGAGTGGTGGCTGGGATGTCACAGTCCTCCATGAGCAGATGTGTGCACCAGGTTGTCCCCGCAATCCTCAGACGCATGTCCAACCACTTCATCAGACCAACCACCGAGGAGCTGCGGCTGAAGGCAATGACAGATTTCTACAGAATTGCCAGATTCCCACGCACTGTGGGGGCCATTGATTGCACACATGTGGCACTCCAGCCCCCCAGTGCCACAGAGCACATATACCGCAATCGGAAGCATTGGCATTCCATCAACTTACAGGTGATAGCTGATGCCCAACGCCTCATATGGCACGTCCGTGCCAAGCACCCAGGGTCCAGCCATGACAGCTTCATATACAATCAGAGCCCCATCCCAATGGAATTCGAACAGAACATGTATGGGGACAGCTGGCTGGTTGGTGAGTGACATGGGTGGCAGGCATGACTATCCCCTCCCATGATGCACACATCACAAGGGCCACATGCATGACTAACATCCTCCTGTCTTTTCCCTTACAGGTGACTCTGCATATGCACTGGGACCCCATCTCATGACTCCTTTCCGGAACCCCCAAACCAGAGGAGAGAGAAAATACAATGAAGCCCACATCAAAACCCGTGCAGTGGTGGAGCAAACATTTGGGCTCTTGAAGTCCCGTTTCCGCTGCCTGGATGAGTCTGGGGGGGGCCTTATTGTATTCCCCTACCTTTGTGTGTCAGATCATCTGTGCATGTTGCATTCTGCACAACTTTACCATGAGAAAAGGCCTGCAGATTGACATACGAGATGACCTGACCCCCCCAACCAGACAGCCCCCCCCTGCCAGAGGAGACCCATTCAGCTGATGGAAGAGCAGTCAGGAGGGTCCTCACCGTAGAGATCTTTGGACACTAAACAAATACAATGATCACACGGACAATGCACGCATGCACACCACTGATGTCCCTAGATCACACACACCACATCCACATCACATTGGATTAGCCCAAGTCCAACATGTAAAACTTGGGAGCAGCAACGCCAGCGTCAAGGCCCCAATGATGTCGCTGTCCATTCATACACCTTTCACACGTCATTCACACAGCCGTGGGGATAACTTCTCCACCACGGCCGAGGGTGACACCCCTTACTGGCAGGAGTGCCACCCCCTCACATACACACACCATTCACACTGCAACGTGTGCAGTATCAATAAAAAAAAATCTCATATCCTGAGCATAATCACAAATAAAAAAGCTCATAACCTGAGCATTAAGAATAAAATAAAAATCTCATGTCCTGAGCATAATCACAAATAAAAAATCTCATATCCTGAGCATTAAGAAAAAAAAAATCATCTGGGATGCCGGGGGCTCCTTCTGGTGGCCCCTCTTTGGCTCCTCAGCTGCCTGGATGGAGTGGGTGGGGGTGCGGGGGCATCTGGAGGTGGCTGATCCCCGGGTGGGCCACTCCTGGCAGGTGTGGCCTGCATGCCCTCCAAGGCCATGGCTATCCGGCCGAGGTAAGAGTTGGTCTGGGCCTGCATCCTGAGCTGCCGGGTGACCTGGTATTGTTGGGCCCGCCGACTCTGCCTCCCCTGGTCCCGGATGGCAGCAGTGTTTGCCTGGACGGCTGCAGTGAGGTGCCTTATATCACCCTGCACCTCCCCCAGACTGGTCACCACTGCAGCGCAGTTGCAGCTGACATCCTGCACTGCATTGGATATCTGGGCCACGGAGCACAGGTTGTCAGCCACTCTGTCCAGGTGCCCAACTATGTCCCCCATTTGCTGCGTCTGCCTGGCGTGATCCCTCGCCACCTGGTCCTGGACCAGATCAGACACCCCCCTGGTCTTACGGGTGGCCTTCCTGGGGCCAGGAGATGGTTGTCCCCGGGGGGATGGAGTCGCCCTTGAGGGGCTTCCTAGGATGGGGGAGGGTATTACAGAGGGCCCTGCAGAAGAGGAGGACTCTTTCAAAAATAAAATTATGTCCTGCTCTGCCACAACAGGCTGCTCCTCAACCACCTCTGCAGGTGAGGTGTGGGCACTCTCCTCCTCCACCTCGGTCTCTTCACCACCCATGGGCTCGGGCACAGGATGCAGTTGGGGGGATGGGGTGGACTGGGCGCCAACAGATGGCCCAGCTCCGTCATCTGTGGATGACACAAAGCAGACACATGTTGGGTGGTCCCACACTTGGCACATGTACCCTCCCCCCCCCACCTGCAACACACCAAAAAGGGGGTAAAAATCACTTACCTGTCCTGGAGCCTTCCTCCATGGAGTCATATCCAGGGACCCCCTCCAACTGCTCCCTGTCCAGGCAGCGGGCGACCACCTCCTCCGTGGTCAGGCTGACCGCACATGGGGGTCCACCACCCGTGCCCCTCTCATGCCTCCTGGTGGTGGCCACCTTGCCACGGACCTTGCGCCGCAGGTCATTTTTTTTTTTTTGTATATCGCCAGCAGTCCGGGTGGAGTACCCCAAAACATTCACCCTGCCAGCAATAGTCTCCAGGATGCCCTGCTTCCTATCCCGGCTGGTCTTCCGACTTTTTTTGCCGTGGAGGAAGTCATTAAAAGTCTCCATAGCCGAGATTATAACAGAGACCTCCTGTGAATTGAAATTGAGGTTCCTCCTCTCTTTGGGGGGAGCGGGAGCAGCCATCTCTTTGCAAAAGTAACTTCCCTGAGGTGGGGGGAAACGGAAATACTTTTGCACCGGAATGGCGCTTCCGCTAGCGCTTTTAAACGCACAACGGAAAACATTGCGCTGACGTTTCCCGTGAAGTGGTGCCGACGGAAGTTGTGAGCATGCGCACAGGGGGCCGAGTGAAGCCTCACTCACTGCGCATGCTCCGTGGATGATGCGCTGAACGTAAGCCTCTGCGCTGGGCTCCGCCCATCATTTACATATGATCACTTCCACTTGCGTCGGGTTACGCCAGCGCATTTCCGTTACTCCGGTGCAAAGTAACGGACAGGCGCTTGGTGAATACTGTACTTCACTCGCTAGTTTGCGTCAGCGCAGCATATATGCGATGCGATACGCTGGCGAAAATATGCGCGCATCTACCTGAATCTGGCCCATAGTAGCCCATTATGTGCCACTTACCTGCGGGGAAAAGCCTGCAATCGCGTCAATCTTCAACCCCTCTTCCTTCCGGGCCGTGGATCTATTGGCTGAAGCCGACGGTCACTATAGAAACGGCATGGATCGTGCCCTTACTTTAGCGCGCATGCACCGATTATGTTGGCGCCGGCTTCTATGGCCAATATCTCCTAAACAGTAGAGGTTTAGGAGATATTTCTAGTACCTACAGATAAGCCTTATTATAGGCTTACCTGTAGCCTGCCGATTTTGTTTTTCGCTCACTTCTATTTTATAAACTATAAACACTTAAGCTTTTAAAGCGTTAGCTTTGTTCGTTAATATTTTTTTCACCGTTTACATGTTCCACATTGAAAAATGTTTGCAAAATTAAAAAGGATTTTGTTTGTAAATAACTTCAATGCTTTGTACCATTGCTGACAGCTGAAGTGTAAACAAAACAATTGTGGTAGGCATCGGTAATTAGTGAAAATAAAAAGGGAAGAAGAAGGAAGAAGTAGAAGTATCGGTACCCGTACTTGAAAAGGGAAAACAATGGTATCAGTGCATCCTTAGTTAAAGGAGAAGTATAGCCTAAGCTCGTTTAGCTGTACTTCTATGAGTGCAGTTCGTCATGCACTCCTGTGAGTGACCCGTTTTCACCAGAAAGCAGGCTAAAGTCCCCTCTCTGCTGACGTCACAAAAGTCGGTTCAGGCTCCATGTCATTGTGACAATGGAAGTTGGGATCCGCCAGGTGCCTGGACCGACACGTAGAAGGTATTTCAGACCTGAAGAGGCTGAAAACTAGAGAGACTAATGTGAACTCACTGGCTGGTTGACAATCAAACGTATATATTAAAAATAACTTTTATTAATCGATAGATAACATAGGAATGAGAGATATTTGTATAAAAAGGAGGCTGAGATGCCAATATAGTGCAATCAAGATATAGATTTGATGCTGGCACAAACATACATATTCAAGACTTACAAAAAGGAGTTTAAAAGACTGTCCGGACGTCTGCTGGTGATAGAGGAGCTATTAATCTCATGGAGGGACAAATCGTCCCTAATTAGTCATCTTAAATAAGTATAGAAAGGTTTGAGATGAGATAACTCTAATCACCGGGGTGCTCAAGCAAATAATTAATTGCATAAACGAGGGGGAGAGAAAAAAAAAAAAAAGGGAAAGAGAGGTGAAGGTGTAAAAGGCTGCAGCCGCAATATACCGTTACTATATTGTATGTAATCAACACTGTGGTCATAAAGTTCTGCACATTTCAGATTGCTATTATTTGATAGTTCATATCCGCTGTCACCGATATGGCTGTATGTATTTCAGTGGGAAAGCAAAAGATCGCGGTACTTTACCAAGTGTTGATTGGAGTATCACATTCGGATTGTGGGTTGGTATTTTGCGGTGTATCCTATGAAGAGCTTCTGGATCTGTGAAAAGTTCTCCAGGTTTTCCTTGGAGGCTGTATATGCTCTAGTTCAGGGATCCTTAAACTACGGCCCTCCAGCTGTTGCAGAACTACACTTCCCATGAGGCATTGTAAAACTATGACATTCACAGACATGACTAGGCATGATGGGAATTGTAGTTCCTGAACACCTGGAGGGCCGTAGTTTGAAGATCCATGCTCTAGTTGGTACTGGTATGATCTTTTCTCCCCAGGGAAGGACACCTTGCTGGGATATAGTCAGATTGCAGGTATAGGTGTCACCCTTCACTCATGAAGTATCACATGTATGGGAAGCAGTAACGTTTTGCATCCATTAAAGTCTGTAGTACGATGTGATAGATCGTTTAAGTTTTTACTCTCTTTCCATTTGTTCGCAGCCCCTCAGCGCACCGCTGTGATAAAGATCATATAGACCGGGGAAGGGGGGATGGTCTATTGCAAGGGTCTCCAAACTACGGCCCTCCAGCTGTTTCGGAACTACATTTCCCATCAGGCATTGTAAAATTCTGACATTCACAGACATGACTAAGCATGATGGGAATTGTAGTTCCTGAACAACTGGAGGGCCATAGTTTGGAGATCCCTGGTCTATTGGACGAGTTAGACAGTCGGGTAGAGCCGCCGACTAGTTTCGCTAACTGGAGCGTAGCTTCATCTGGGCGTGGTGGTGATGGGCAGGAGTTCCCTCTTTATAGCGTCACTCCCTATTAACCCATCGTTTATCAGATTGAAAGGAAGAGGAATTAAAAACACATAAATGAACATCGTATGTTGATCTGCGGTGTCAGTCATTGTGGTGATTTGCTTCTCCCTGGTATGTTGGTTGTTACTTCACAGGATAACTGTTCATCTTTGACCACATAGATCGTTATCTTGGTACCTTTTCCAAGTGTTGAAAAAGGAGTTTATAATCATTGTAATAACAGGAACAAGATAGAGGAAGGGGACAGATAGGAGATGAGAGAGGGCAAGAAAGTGAGGAAGATGGAAAAAGGGAGATATGCAGAAAGCAACTAGTTATAAGGAATAAATGCTGATTATATCGCTAATGCTCATGTTTTGCTAGCCTGCAGCCTCCTTTTTAATATATAGGTTTTTTCCTATTGACGGCAGACAGCGTTATCCCTGTTTCGTTGTTTTAATGACTTACTGATATGCATAGATATAGTTCTCCCTAATAGTCATGAATTACTGAGGATATGTTGTCAATTATCACATCCTAGGTGTTTGGATGTTTTTATTTTGATGAGTGCATTGTTATGATACATTGATGCATCCGCTCGCACTAGCCGTACTGCATGGGGTTTTCATTACTTAAAGCGGATGGTTCACCAAAAAAAAATATTAAAAGCCAGCAGCAACAAATACTGCAGCTGCTGACTTTTAATATTAGGACACTTACCGGTCCTGGAGTCCAGCGGCGTCCGCAGCAGAGGACGAGCGATCGCTCATCTCCCTGCTGCTCCCCCCTCCATCCACGGTGAGGGAACCAGGAAGTGAAGCGCTCCGGCTTCACTGCCCGGTTCCCTACGGCGCATGCGCGAGTCGCGCTGCGCCCAGCGATTGCCTCCCGCTGTGTGCTGGGAGCCGAGAGTTCCCAGCACACAACGGGAAAAGCCCGTCTTTTGCCCGAGACTGCGGGCCAGAAGTGGGTGCAGATACCTGTCTTTAGACAGGTATCTGCACCCCCCTCCCCCCTGAAAGGTGTCAAATGTGACGCCGGAGGGGGGGAGGGTTCCGATCAGCGGATCTTCACTTTAGGGTGGAGATCCGCTTTAAGGTATAATACCTTGCAGTTCATTCTGACTATGTATGATTTCTGATATTAGAGAGAACTATATATCCATATCTTAATATATGGGTTGAGATAAAGGGCTGATATATCTATTAGTGTTGGCTCAGCTTTATAAGGAAGATGATTTACTGTGCAGAAGTGGGGAGAGAGGAGCAGTAGTCCAATTCTATCTCATCTGGGTAGAAACGGTTGGAAGTTTAATTCTGTGTTTAACCGGCTTGCGGCACAAGGGAATTTAAACGGAAGATCCACAACTTCTCTTTTTGAAGGAGGATCTGATCAAAGTCTCCGCGTCTTTGAGGAAGATTGAGGGAATAGATGGCTTTGACTTCCCTTGTTCCCTTTAAATCACCATTATGACACAAGGTATAGTGTTTAGACAGAGGTTTTTCAGGGTCTTTTTCTCTTATCTCCCTCATGTGTTCTCCTAGCCTTACGCGTAGTTGGCGTTTTGTCTTCCCAATGTACATTTTATCGCATGGGCAAGTCAGCATGTATATTACCCTGGAGGAAGCACAGTTCAGTAAGTCTAAGATTTTATAGTTTTGTTCCTTACTAGAGTCGCTGAATGTGTTGGATCTATCTACTAGGGGACATAGTGTCCACATGGGAACATTCCTTTGCTTCTTGGGTATTCAGAGAGCCAGGTGCCATCTAGTGTTTTTGTGAACTCTGAATGGACTAATATGTCTCCTAGATTTTTTGCTCTTTTGGCTGTCATCAGTGGTAAACGTCCCACTATATTAGCTAATCCAGGGGTGTTTGTTAAAACTGGCCAGTGCTTTTGGAGGATTTTTCTAACGTTTTCCCATTGCGCCCCGAATTGTGTAATTATTCGGACTGGTCCTGGTGGGTCATTTTTGTTTTTTTCTCCGTTTTAGATAGGGGGTCCTTCCGATCACGTTTTCCCGCTATGCTTTTTGCTTTTCTCAGTTGATTGTGTGAATAGCCTCTTCCTCTAAACCTCTGATACAGGGCATTGCTTTCTATTCGATAGTCTTTTGGGTTCGAGCAATTACGTTTGATCTGTAAGAATTGTCCAACTGGTATCCCATTCTTTAGACTTCTCGGGTGATAGCTTTCTGCCCTTAGCAATGTGTTTGCTGCCATGTCTTTCCTGAAAGTTTGGGTGGTGAGGGTCCGACCTTCAATGCTTATTTTCAGGTCTAGAAATGAAATAGATTTCTGAGCGTGTAAAAAAGTTAGCCTGATATTCCGATTATTGTAATTTAGTGCCAGCATGAAGTCATCCAATGATGTGGAATCGCCCTTCCATACCATCAAGACGTCATCGATGTACCTGAGCCAGGTATGTACCTGGCCCAGGTACATCGGAAGCGTAAAGACAATTTCCTCCTCCCAAAGTCCCAGATGAAGGCACGCATACGCGGGTGCCCATGGAGCTCCCATGGACGTGCCTCTGGTCTGCTGGAAATATTTGTTGTCGAATTGGAAATAGTTGTTATTCAGAGGAAACTGCAATAATTCCACTATAAATTCATTCTGTACGTCTATGCCAACTAGAAGGACATCTTCCATTAGTTCAATTTGACCGATCAAGGCAAGTACATCACGGGTGTCTTGAACATATGATTTGAGGTCTATCACCATGCTTTTCAGCAGACTCTAAGGCCGCGTACACACAATCGAATATATCTGCTGAAACTGGTCCGACGGACCGTTTCAGCAGACATCTCCGATCGTGTGTATGGGCTAGCGGACATGTTTTCCCAGCAGGAAAATTTCAAAGCATGCTTTGAAATTTGTCCGCCGGAGACATGTCGGTCGGATATATCCGCTGGTTAGTACACTAACCAGCAGACAGAAATCTCCGTGCATGCGTCAACGTCACCGCCATGTCACCGCGTCCTCAGCCCGAGGGGATTTTCGTCCGATGGTGTGTACACGCCATCGGACTAAAATCCGATGAGACATGTCCGCTGGAAACGGTCCGTCAGACATGTTTGAGCGGACATGTCTGATCGTGTGTACGCGGCCTAAGGCCCTGTACACACGATCAGACATGTCCGAGGAAACATGTCCGAGGGACCGTTTTCATCGGACAAGGCTGAATTGTCTGTTGTGAACTCACTGGCTGGTTGACAATCAAACGTATATATTAAAAATAACTTATTAATTGATAGATAACATAGGAATGAGAGATATTTGTATAAAGGACTGGACCGACACCTAGCTCAGGCTGGGTTCACACCATTGCGAATTGGATGCAGTTTTTCACATCCAATTTGCAATAGCAGGAGATTTTGACCAGCTCTCTATGGTGCCAGTTCGAATATCTCCGCTGCGGCTCTGGTGCAAAATTTGCACAGGAGCCCGTGCGTCTTTTGGTCAGTTTCGAGTCTGAATTTGGGCAAAAAAATTGGGCTGAAATTGGACCTGAAACAATGAACCAGCACCCACCGGACCTTTGCTGGGAGCCGCATGGTGCGATGGTGTATAACAAGGCTTAGCCTCACAGTGAGCTGCTAAGAGCCTGAGCCAGCTGCTCACAGCCCAACACTCCAATGAGCAAGGAAGGAGCAGAGAGCTGCTGACTGACAGTCTGCATCTCTCTACTCTGTGATCTGTCAGAACCAAGCAATCGGCGGTGTTCGATCACTCGGTATTCAGTGTAGCGGCACCAGAAGGCAGATGCAGTATCAGACCAATGTTGTATCCACCTACATAGGTATGATTATAGAAAGAAATTGATTCCCATACTACTCTTCTAAAACTAATGATGGTCAGTGATTACTCTCACTGATGCGTGGACATTTTCTACTTACACTGGCCACAGTCCGTGCCAACCCCGCCCCAAAGCCTGAAGGACAGTAATCTGCCATTTTGTTTAAAAAAAGTTTGGAGACCCCTGCCCTAGACAAATGCAAGCAGCTGACCTTCTCAGGGTGGTATCATCAGGGCTGGTGCAAGGATTTTTGACACCCTAGGGCATGGGTGCGCAACCTGTGGCCCTACAGCTGTTGCAGAACTACAAGTCTCATGAGGCATTGCAAGGCTGACAGTTACAAGCATGAATCCGAAAGGCAGGAGGCATGATGGGACTTATTGTTCCACAACAGTGGGAGGGCCACAGGTTGAGCACCCATGCCCTAGGGAAAACCTAATTTTGCCCCCCCCCCGGCTTCACCCATATTGCCCTGCCCATGTATACCCCACCTTTTTAACTAATTCCCGACGGCCGTATGACTTTGTACGGCCGCAGGGTGGCTCTAATTCTCTGGGAGGCCGTGTTTTTACGCCCTCTGCTCCTCCAGGCCACTAGAGGGCGCACGAGCGCCGCCGGCGGGGCGCGCGTGCCCGCCGCATTCCCAAGATGCCGATGCGCGTGCCTGGCGGCTGCGATATACGCCAGGCACTCACGATCGGCGGTTACAAGACAAGGACGTGGATCTCTGGGTGTAAACACAGATCCATGTCCTGTCAGGGGAGAGAGGAGACCGATCTGTGTCCCTTGTACATAGGGACATAGATCGGTCACCTCCCCCCGTCACCCCCCTCCCTCACAGTTAGAACAAAATTCAGGGTACACATTTAACGCCTTCCTCACGCTCTAGTGTTAACCCCTTCAATGCCAGTTACATTTATACAGTAATTAGTGCATATTTATAGCACATATAAATGTGAATGGCGGCAAAAATTTGTCAAAAGTGTCCGATGTGTCCGCAATAACGTCGTAGTCCCAATAAAAGTCGCAGATCGCCGCCATTACTAGTAAAAAAAAATAAAAATAATAATTCTGTCCCCTATTTTGTAAGTGCTATAACTTTTGCGCAAACCAGACGCTTATTGCGATTTTTTTTTTTTTTTTATTTACCAAAAATTTGCAGAAGAATACGTATCAGCCTAAACTGAGAAAAAAAATGGGCTATTTATTATAGCAACAAGTAAAAAATATTTTTCCTAAATTGTCGCTATTTTTTTGTTCATAGCACAAAAAATAAAAACCGCAGAGGTGATCAAATACCACCAAAAGAAAGCTCTATTTGTGGGGGGGGGGGGATGTAAATTTTGTTTGGGAGCCATGTCGCACGACTGCGCAATTGTCAGTTAAAGCGACGCAGTGCCGGAAGCTGAAATTTCACCTGGTCAGGAAGGGGGTATACGTGCCCAGTAAGCAAGTGGTTAATGAAGTGCCCATCAAATGCAGCCCACCAGCACCCATCAATGAATGTTTGCTTGCTTCCATACTTCGTACTCGCTTGCTTCGTACTCTATACGGCGCCTGCGCAGCGACGTTCGGCTTCTTTCAGAAAGTCGTGACGCCCAGTATGCGCCGGCCGGAGGAACGTCATTCAACTACGAACGCCCAGCCCCGCTAGAATCGTACCCAGAAGCCGAGGGGTGAAACACTGCTAAAAACCCCAGCCTAACCGGTCGGCTCATGGTATTTTTAGATATTTTTTTTTAGGGTGAACTTACACTTTAAAAGGGACGTCGCTAGGAATAAAGTGTACGCTGTGCCCTGGCGTCAGTGTTTTTGGCGCAGAGCTACGAAGGTAAGTGATGCGTCAGGTGGTAAATGATACCCAGGACTGGTGCTACCACTAGGCAGACGCCTAGGGCGCCCGGCCACTGGTGTTACTACTCTTTTCTCTCTGCAGCAAGCAACTACGTCTCAGCATCAGCAGCTAGCCGCGGCTCCATTTGCACATAGTGTCAGAGGCACAGTGGCGGCGGAGGACTGTTTCTGTGCCCTGACTCCTGAATTAATGGAATGAAAATAAAAAAAACAGCCTCCCCGCAGTCTAACCGGTCGGCTCAGGGTATTTTTAGAAAAAAAATTTAGGGTGAACTTCCACTTTAAATCTTTTATATAGAAGCTCTGGTCAGGTGTTTTGTAGATCAGGTGCGTGTCTCCTGGGCTGGTCAAGTGAAGTTCCAGAGGAAGAGTTTTTTCCTTCACGTAAAAAAAGTGTGCGATGTTTGTTTACAGGCGCACCCGATGAAGTCTATGGGGGCACAAAAATGCCAGAATTCGCACACAAAAACAAAGGCCCGGATTCACATATTTTGGTGCATATTTATGCCGCCGTAGCGTATCTTCTTTATGCTACGCCGGCGCAACGCAGAGAGGCAAGCAAAGCAAATGCTCCCAACGTTGCACCGGCAACGGTAACGTAAATTCGACAGCGTAAGCCGGCCTAAGTCAAAGTAGGCGTGATGCATGTAAATGAAGCGTGACCCCATGCAAATGATGGGCTGAGCTTCAGACACGTACTTAAAATGAACTGCGCATGCGTTGTACCTTGGACGCATCTCAGTGCGCATGCTCACAATCACGTCAAAACAACTGCCTAAGATACGTCGAATTACTGCCTACGACGTGAACGTAACCTACGCCCAGCCCTATTCACATACAGCGTAAAAATTTGACGGCGTTCGTTCCCTGGTCCATACCTTTGCATGAAATGCGCCTCCAATAAGGGGAATAACTTAACGCCGGACTTACGCAAACCGCGTATATTTCCCTTATTTGCATCAAAAATCAATGGGAGTGCCAAATCCGTCCAGCGTAAATATGCGCCGGCGTAGGAAAGTTACGTTGGTTGGATGAAGCTTATTTTTCGACGTATCTAGCTTTGTAGGTTGGCGCATAGATATGACGGCGCACATTTGTACTTACGTTGGCGTAAGTGCTTTGTGAACCCGGGCCAAAATGAGCATAGAGCAACTCAGCATACAACTGAACAGGAAGAATTGGATTCTTCACACCAGGTCTAATCAGACATGAGGAAACAAGCTGAAAAAAAAACACACAAGTGTGACACCACAATATAACTCGATCACTAACTATACCAGGACAGAAAACAGAAGAGCACATAACTCGGCTAACACACATTCATAACACTTAGTATACACTGCATGACGACAGATCCTGACCTGGCAGCCGTATGTCCTCTCTCCACTGTTCGGCCCCGCTCTCTTCTTATGCAGAAAACATAACAAGCCCCAAACGCACTTAGCGTTCCGCTCTGCAAGCATGGACTGCTAAAGGAAAGCCTTCTCAGCGCACCGATTGGATAAGTGAGCTGCCACTCTGCGGAACTTGCATTCTCATTGGTGTCCCCACCCGCTGGCTCCAGAGAGAGGAAGGGTGTAGTATGCAAGTCCCAGGAGACTTTGAAGTTGTTGAGGAGAAAGTGAAGCGAGAGTCCCTGTGCGCACAATGTCTGACAGACGGGGAAAGCTGGACTTCCTGTGCTGTCTAATAAGTGGGTTCCGGTGTGCTTCACTGCCCTTGTCCCCTCAGTATACCCCCTTCCTTCACCAGGGAAACACCCACAGTAACTGGAGCTGACGGTAATGATACCTCCCTGCTTGGGAACTGAGAACAAGAATAGACATAAGTCAGAGACAATGGTATGTACAGGAGTCACTTTAATACAAGCGCCTCTGCTCTGTGTTCATTACAAGGCGGGCAGAGAGTTTGGAGGACTCCACTAATATTAGAAAAAGGCTTAGTCTTTATCAACGAGGAACTACAGTTTGCTCACATAATTTGGAATAAAAACATCTTTGCCATTCTGAAGCTTCCCTCCAACCACTTTGCATTTTATTTTATATATACCGTGATTCTGTACTTGCCAAATATGCCGCTGAAATCTTCCTCCACTGAGTCTGGCTGCAGTCATTTTAACTGTGGGCAGCTGAAGCTGCTGTCTGTTCACTTCCTGGATTTACACAGGCACACTTTCAGCTCTGCAGCTCTCATTGGCCCTCGTATGACTCATCTAATCTAAGGGGGGGGTGTTGATATAAGCTGACCAATATAATGGTGGCCTCTAATGGGGGTGCTGACTGCTGATCTAATGGTTGGTAAGCAACCATTAAATCAGCAGTCAGGATTCCCCATTAGCTTAGAGTCACTTTATATCATCGCCCCTCCCTTACAGACCCCCATTAAAGTCCCTTTATATTAGCACCCCCCATTAGGTCAGAGTCCCCTTATATCAGCACCCGCCAATCATCTGGCAGAGACTCAGAACGGAGCTCTGCCTATGTGAACAAGGCTGAGTTCTGCTCTGACAGGTGGGAAGGGATGGATTCTGTGTTCCTGCAAAGCAGAGACTCAAATCTGTATTTTCCCCTTAGTAAAAGCAACACACGTAGTATACTAAACACTGGCTAGGCACACATTTAACCCTTTGATGTTTAACCCCTTCCCAGCCATTAGTACAGTGCATATTTTCAGCACTGATCACTGTATTAGTGCGCCTTGTTAGTGTCCGATTGTCTGCCGCAATATCACAAGTTGCTGATCACCATTACTAGTATAAAAAATTCCATAAATATATACCATAGTTTGTAGATGCTTTAACGTTTACGTAAATCAATCATTATACGCTTATTGGTTTTTTTTTTTTATTTTTTTATACTATAAACATGTAGAATACATTTTGTCCTAAATGTATGAATAAATTAATTTAACATTTATTGGATATGTTTTATAGCAGAAAGTAAAACATTTTTCAAAATTGCCTCTCTTTTTATATATATGTATATATATATATATATATATATACGCAAAATAAAAAAAAAATGCAGTGGCGATCAAGTACCACCAAAATAAAGCTCTATTTTTGGGAAACAAAATCTATAAACATTATTTGGGTACAGCATTGCATGACCACACTATTGTCAGTTAAAGCAACGCAGTGCCGTATCGCAAAAAGTGGCCTGGTCATAAAGGGGGGTACATTTTCTGGAGGTCAAGTAGTGCTTGCACAGCTTATGGTGCAGTTCAGTGCGAATTCAGCCCGTTGAAATCAGTGGGCTAAAGTCGCTCTGCACCCAAATTGCATAGGAATGCACAGCACGTTCTTGTGCAATTCATCGTGCGAACCAGCACTCGGTTGGCATTGTTTTGAAGTTTGTAAACGTGCTTTGTGAAGAATTCCACTTATTTACTTTCTTGAATTCTGTGACACGTGTTTGTTCACTATACACTGTAAGTAGGCACTGCTGACACCGTTCACAGAACCCGCCTTCTGAGCTGCTGAAATTTGTACTCCTTCAGACCTAAAGGAGCATTTAACACTTGGAGTGCATGGGCAGGATTGTTATTTTTATTTTGAGTTCAATTTCAGTTTTTTATTAGATCAATTGATTGCTGTAAGCTAGAGCATTTAAATATCACTTACCTCATTTTTCCTTTTGACCTCCAAAATACAGTAATCCAGGTTTGAAAATGCCATTTCCTGTCTCTCCTCTTCTTGCTTTCCACCAGCATCTGAGCCGTTTTGCATGGTGGAAAGCAGAATGTGCTCACCCCCTCCCTATGACTACAGCCCTGCGTGAAGATGCTCTCTTATCCCTCACAGGCATGGAGGCTAAGCCTAATGGGAACTGTAGTTCCCATTAGGCCGTGATGTAGCAAGAATGAATGCGCACCGCAAACCAGGAAGTCAGTGAGAATAACGATTCAGGAGTGACGGAGGTGAATAAAACAGCTCGATTTCAACAGGTATCAAACTAGTTATAATGCAAAACATTATTATTTTACTTTATCAGCTACTGTCAGACTTTAATTTAAGAGGAAAATATTTTTGTCTTTCCAACCCCTTTAAGGTCTGCCCACAGTATATATACAGGGGGCGGACAGCCCCGCTGCGCCAGATCACGTACATGATCCGGCATTTTCAGGAATGCAGCACACGTCGGTCAGCAGTTCTTGACCTATGATTTATGGCTGGTGACCTCCTGGCCGGGCCTGGTCACGAAGTGGGTAAAACCTTTTGTAGCTTAAAGCGGAGGTCCGCCCACCGCTTAAAAAAATCAGCTGCACATACTGCGGCTGCTGACTTTTAATAATAGGACACTTACCTGTCCTGAAGTCCAGCGTTGTCGGCGCCCACAGCTGATGTTTCCATCAGCTGTCAGGTGCTTCTGCCGCCATTGTGGGTTGAGGAGGGAGCCGGGTGGTGACATCAAGGGCCGCGGCTCAGGCTCCCAGAAGTGGGGACAGGATACATGGGAAAGACAGGTATTCCCCCCAGATTAGTGGAAGTTCCACTTTTGGGTGGAACTCTGCTTTAAGTGGTTAAAGCGGAGTTCCACCCTAAAATGGAACTTTCACTTTTCTGAATCCCCCCCCCCCCCTCCGATGTCATTTGGCACCTTTTAGGGGGAGCAGATACCTGTATAATGCTGTTATTTGCTCCCACTTCCGGGCATAGATAGTGGCTATCTATGCCAAATCCAGCCTCTCCTCCATTCCCCCTGCTGTCTTCTGGGAGACATACAGAAGACAGCAGTGACCATTCAGATTGCGCAGCGCAACTCAAACATGCGCAGTAGGGAAGGCTTCACTTCCTGATTTCCTTACTGAAGATGGCGGCAGCAGAACCCGAGAGGCAAGGGACAGAACGGCTTAGGGTGCCGACATCATGGGCGCCCTGGACAGGTAAGTGTCCATATTTTAAAAGTCAGCAGCTGCAGTACAGTGGAATCTTGGATTGCGAGTAACGCAGTTAACGAGCGTTTCGCAATACGAGCACTGTATTTAAAAAAATAATAACTTGGTTTACAAGTTTTGTCCCGCAAAACGAGCACGATTCAGGCCAAAGCGGTGTGCAGTACCTCATTTGGCCTGAGGGGGGCGCTGGAGCCAAGCAGAGCTGAACGTCGCCAATCACAGCCGATCGGCGCCATTCGGAAATGCACAGAAAGGCCCGAAGACACCTCGGCTGACCTAAGCAAATCTCGGGAACAAAGCCAAGGTGTCCTCGGGCCTTTTCAGAGCCTCTCCGGCGCCCCTATACCTCTGGCCACATGCGGTATTGCATGCCATTGAATTCAATGTGGAACTAATTATTTTTGTTTGCATTGACTTCAATGGGGAAACTCGCTTTGATATGCGAGTACTTTGGATTCCGAGCATTCTCCTGGAACTGATTATGCTCATAATTCGAGGTTCCACTATATTTGTAGCTGTAGCTTAAAAAAAAAAGTTTCGGCGGAACTCCACTTTAAAGTAATATTAAAGCTTTGTTTTGTTTTTTTGGAATAAACTAATAAATGTTATGTCATACTTACCTGCTCTGTATAATGTTTTTGCACAGAGCAGCCCAGATCCTCATCTTTTTGGGTCCCCCGCTGGTGCTGCTCGCTCCTCCTCTTTGACAGGTGTCCCTATAGAAAGCCACTTGCTATGGGGGGTACTTGTGTAGGCTCGCTCCCGAGCCACTTTGTCTGCGACTATTAACACAGACAGGGTGGCTTGGCCCCAACCCCTGCTTCCTTATCACAGAATTTGATTGACAGCAGCGGGTGTCAATAGGTCCCGTTGCTATCACTCTGCCCAGTAAGAAGGGACAGAGCTGGAACATGGAACATCCGCTTTAAATGGCCATGACCCCCTGACATGCCACATTTTGGGGGGGAGGATACGCTCTTTTTAGGGCTATCCAGCTCCCACTTCGTCCTGGGGCTCCGCGGCGACGGAAGCAAGTTCACCTCTCCCTCCTCCCTCTGTGCAATCTTCTGGGACAGGTCCCTGAAGTTTGCCCAGCCAAAAAGCTTTAGGCTTTAGAACCACTTTAAGTGTTGTAGTTTTGCATTCACTATAAATTTGCTATCTGGAAGTTTGATTGTATTTCCAATATTTTATTAACATATGAAATGATTACAGCTGTAACCACATAACAGAATTACAATTTTTAAAATATATGAAGGATATGCAAAACAGATTAATTTGTGGAGTTGTGCACTATGCAGAAATGTTCCACATGCCAGTCTTCTTTGTTGTACACACAAAAAAGTTAGTATTTGTTTTTACTATTTTGTTTGTTTTTACTGTACCCTAAAATTGAACAATTCCTTTCTGTCATTTTTGAAAGTTACAAAGTGACCAAAATGCAATCTGTCTGTTTCTGGAGAATTGAAATGTGGCACTTCTTTTTCTGATTGCTTCATTACACATTGCATTGTTCAACACACAAATTGCTTCATTGCACAATGTCTTCCGCCTTTCTTACCAGGTTTAAATCAAACACTTCAGTATTGGGATTTTTCTCAAGAGCAGTCCTTTTTATCTAAAGAGAATATAAAAGCACAATTTAAAGAGACATAAAGGTGGAATGGTCAGTGGTTTTAGAAATAAGATCACCAAGCACAATCAGACAGATAAAACAGATTAAGCTAATGCTTTCAGAAGACTAAAGCCTGGTACACACGGTTCGTTTGTCAGAAGGGTTATTGTCTGTTGACAGACTGTTGTCCTAAATTCTTACTATTAGTAGGCTCCTTTAGACAATTGTTTTCCAATTTTCCAGCAACAAATGTTGGCTGACAGGCTAGTACATTTTTTGCAGACAACGGCTCCACATCAGATTTTCATATGGTCCGTACACAAATTCGTCACACAAAAGATGAAAGTACAAACACGCATGATTGAAACCAATGCTCACCAAACACAAAATTAGCAGAAGGGGCCCAAAGGGTGGCGCTCAAGGAAGGTGGTCACACCTATTGTTTTACAGAATGTTGCCATTGGTGGTCTTTGAGAGATCAAAAAAAAATGAAATAATAGTTTGTGGTAAGTATTAAGACCATTATTATATTTAGTTGAGTTTTAGCTGAAAAATAATTTAACATACAGTACAGACCAAAATTTTGGACACACCTTCTCATTCCAAGAGTTTTCTTTATTTTCATGACTATGAAAATTGTAGATTCACACTGAAGGCATCAAAACTATGAATTAACACATGTGGAATTATATACATAACAAAAAAGTGTGAAACAACTGAAAATATGTCATATTCTAGGTTCTTCAAAGTAGCCACCTTTTACTTTGATTACTGCTTTGCACACTCTTGGCATTCTCTTGATGAGCTTCAAGAGGTAGTCACCTGAAATGGTCTTCCAACAGTCTTGAAGGAGTTCCCAGAGATGCTTTGCACTTGTTGGCCCTTTTGCCTTCACTCTGCGGTCCAGCTCACCCTAAACCATCTCGATTGGTTCAGGTCCGGTGACTGTGGAGGCCAGGTCACCTGGCGCAGCACCCCATCACTCTCCTTCTTGGTCAAATAGCCCTTACACAGCCTGGAGGTGCGTTTGGAGTCATTGTCCTGTTGAAAAATAAATGATGGTCCAACTAAATGCAAACCGGATGGAATAGAATGCCGCTGCAAGATGCTGTGGTAGCCATGCTGGTTCAGTATGCCTTCAATTTTGAATAAATCCCCAACAGTGTCACCAGCAAAGCACCCCCACACCATCACACCTCCTCCTCCATGCTTCACGGTGGGAACCAGGCATGTAGAGTCCATCCGTTCACCTTTTCTGCGTTGCACAAAGACACGGTGGTTGGAACCAAAGATCTTAAATTCGGACTCATCAGACCAAAGCACAGATTTCCACTGGTCTAATGTCCATTCCTTGTGTTCTTTAGCCCAAACAAGTCTCTTCTGCTTGTTGCCCTTCTTTAGCAGTGGTTTACTAGCAGATATTCTACCATGAAGGCCTGATTCACACAGTCTCCTCTTAACAGTTGTTCTAGAGATGTGTCTGCTGCAAAAGGTGGCTACTTTGAAGAACCTAGAATATGACATATATTTTCAGTTGTTTCACACTTTTGTGTTATGTATATAATTCCACATGTGTTAATTCATAGTTTGCCTTCAGTGTGACTCTACAATTTTCATAGTCATAAAAATAAAGAAAACTCTTGTAATGAGAAGGTGTGTTCAAACTTTTGATCTGTACTGTATATGGGCTTTAAAAAAATAATAATGGAGAAACGTAGAACAAAAGTAAAGCTGTTGCTGCCAGCAACCAATCGTTCATTCAGATGTATAATGTTATTCTCTGCAATTTTACTGAGGGCACATTCACAGTTGTGCTTTGCAGTAACCAGCACCACAATGCACAGTAATGCACATAACGTACAGTATGTTGTGGTGCACTGTCACAAAATTCATGCATGTCCAATTTTTGTCTGTTTCTTATGGTACTCTATCAGCCTAATAATAATGGACTGCCTCAATGCAAGACATGTTAGCTCATGTTCCTTAATGCACCACAAAGAAATGTAAAACGAACTGGGACATGCACAGAGTTTTCAGATATGATTTACTGAGTGTGGAAAATATACTGATAACTGCTTTAAATAAATGAATTGTCTTAAAGGGGTTGTAAAGACAAAAATATTTTCCTCTTAAATTAAAGTCTGACAGTAGCTGATAAAGTAAAAAGTAATGTTTTGCATTATAACTAGTTTGATACCTGTTTAAATCGAGCTGTTTTATTCACCTCCGTCACTCCTGAATCGTTATTCTCACTGACTTCCTGGTTTGCGGTGCGCATTCATTCTTTCTACATCACGGCCTAATGGGAACTACAGTTCCCATTAGGCTTAGCCTCCATGCCTGTGAGGGATAAGAGAGCATCTTTACGCAGGGCTGTAATCATAGGGAGGGGGTGAGAACATTCTGCTTTCCACCATGCAAAACGGCTGAGGTGCTGGTGGAAAGCAGGAAGAGGAGAGACAGGAAATGGCATTTTTAAACCTGGATTACTGTATTTTGGAGGTCAAAAGGAAAAACAAGGTAAGTGATATTTAAATGCTCTAGCTTACAGCAATCAATTGATCTAATAAAAAACGAACCTTATGGCCGCGTACACACGATCAAATTTGTCCGCTGAAAACGGTCCGATGGACCGTTTCAGCAGACAAATCCGATCGTGTGTACGGGCTAGCGGACAGGTTTGTCCATCGGACAAATTTCAAAGCATGCTTTGAAATTTGTCCGCTACAAAACTGTCCGTCGGATATGTCCGCTGGTTAGTACGGCAAACCAGCGGACATATCTTCCCGCACATGCGTCGTATCCTGTGAATGGATCCGACGCATGCGCGCGGAAGTGTTTACTTCCTGGTGCGGTGACGTGGCGGCGTCAACGTCACCGCCGCGTCACCACGCTGTCTGCCGGCGGGGATTTTGATCCGATGGTGTGTACACGCCATCGGACCGAAATCCGATGAGACATGTCCGCTCTAAACTGTCCGTCGGACAAGTTTGAGCGGACATATCTCATCGTGTGTACGAGGCCTTAGTGTTCCTTTAATCATTATAAAAGCCTGAAGGAATCAAATCTGTAGAAATAGTAATGATTCAAATTCCAGACGCTTTGTTTAAAAAAAAGAAAATAAGCGTATTTTGGTAGTTTGTGTCACACAATTTCTTTCAGACGTGTTTCATACATAAAATTGTGTCAAAGCATGTATACAGTATGTCTGAAGAAAATAATATTTGAGGTTTTAGTTTGCTCATTTCAGTGAATTGCAATAGTACATTATTGAAGAATGACTGAAATCTTGTTTTCATGAGAAAGAGGAAGGATATTTCACTACTTTTCTATTGCTACAAAGTAAAATTGAAGTGATATAGGGAAGTTATAGAGAAACTTATTGTTTTCATAGACCGCTTTAACCACTTCAGCTCTCATCTCTGTAACCAGTGCCCAAGGCAAAAATGGGAAACTGCCCCATCACCCCGACCAACCCCTGTTGGATGGAGAAGGGGCTACCCACCACGCTCCGTGGGTACACTAGCCCTGAGTGTTCAGTTAATTGCCTGTGTCTGCGCTCCAGGTTACTCTGGCTCATTTACCAATCACACAAGGGTGGGGGGGGGCCGTCTTCAGGTTCATTCACGCGCAGTGGTCTTGACGTTTCTGCTTATGTTCTCGTACTTAGTTAGGTGCCAAGAGGGTGGTGTTTGTTGCATGTCTGGTGGTCTGTTGTCTTGTTTGCTAGTTTATGTTCCTAAGTCTGTGAGTCTGGCTTGGTTCCCATGTGCCATGATGCTATTGCCTAGTGTATTGGCCTTATCCGCCTTCTCCAGGTAGCTAACACTTAGTCTCCTGCCAGTTGTCCTTTTTGCAACTTACCCTCTCACTTCCCCACATCCGCATGGGTAGTGCCCGGTTGAAGGATTTCAATCCGTTTGGCCCTTGCTCCATTTCCCAATGCATCCTCTTGTCACAAGCAGTTCATGCCTCATGGCGGGATTGTCTCGGGCATCAGGCTAGATCCATCTTTCATGGCTCATTGAGTTCTGAGCGGTTTCGCAGGTTCTATAGGGGTTTCCTTCTGTCACAAGTCATGGGTCGGTGGGTTCCTCCTGTCATAGAGGATACGTATACGGTTGCCTTCCAGGCGCATGCTACTCCATCAGACAAATTGTTCTCTACCTTTCTTCACCTAAACATGTGTCTTTTGCCCTCTTCTCAGGCATACCGACCAGCTAGGCAAAGGCACACCTCAGGCCTTGGGTTGTTAGGGTTATCACAGTTCATGCTCAAAGACTCTGACTACAAGTGTAAAGGCTGGCCGTAGGAGGAGGAGTCTGCTGAGTACTTAAGACTCCTCCTCTGTCGGGTACTGTGTTGGCGCCATTTTTATGTTTCCCACCCACCCGTTCCCCCAGCTTTCATACACACTATTTCTCTTTTTACATTTTCTTATTCTTACATTCAGGGTATGCCCTCTTCTCAGGCATACCGACCAGATAGGCCAAGGCACACCTCAGGCCTTGGGTTGTTAGGGTTATCACAGTTCATACTCGAAGACTCTGACTACAAATATTATATATACTGCATTGCACATTACTTTGGATGACACACTGTGACGGAGCCAGCCAGAGCCATGATAGAGTGCCTGCTGCCTGTGTGGTATTATAATTCTAATGATCTTAAACTTAAAGATCTTAACCTGCCTGCTGTTTGTTATCAAGAATTCTTTCACGTGGGGCGGAATCCACTTGTTTCGCGGAGCGGGCAGATGGCAGGTCTATGTCTGCTCAGTTTATTCAGCGCAGACACAGACACTGCAGACTCTGCTTCAAGGATGGCTAGTGTAAACAAACCGGCTGTCAGTTTATACCTGACTGCCCTCCAATCCGGGATGCTAGACATAGGGGAACAGATCCCTTTCCGTTTTTGTTTAATGGATCGGATTGAAGGTTGGTGGGTGTAAAGGGACACAAGTCAGTTTACATCCATTGCTCTATAGAAGTGAAAAATGGACAGGCGGACCTCATCAAGCCTGTCTTGTGAACCCAACCCCCAGCCCCTTTCCTTTAACTGCCACCTTCCTTCAGTACATTTACTTTGGCAGGGTGACACGTGCAGGCCAGGGCCAGGGGTGGGGTTGAGGATGGGGCTGAAGGAGTCCCTGTCAGGTAGGCTGTACGGGGCTCATGGAGGGCCTGGTACCAGGCATAACTCTATATTGACTCCCTTCCCCAGGCCGGTGTTCCTTTCTTGTCATCCTCACGTTGTAGGGCCAAGCAAGTTGTCTAAGCAGTTCCCCTCACCTGGCTGAAATAAACCTGTGGCTGACCACCTATTGCTTCCCAAATGTAGACCCCGCTTTACAGACCCTTAACCCCGCCGGCCCCTTATTTGTGGGGGCAGGGCTTGTGGCCAAGTGACCACCGTGATTGGCTGGCAAATGGCAATTGGGAACTTTCCATGAGCTGCCAGTCACTGTGCCAGAAGTGCATAAGACGCAAACTCTCGGCACAGCACTGTCGGCGCTATTGCGCCTAAATATGCGTCCACTCAGCGCCAAGGCCTGGCTACCAAGAGGCTGCATATTTGCTTGTCCTTGGCGCAAAGTGGTTAAATAATCTTTTTACATGGGTCTACTTGCTGCCATTTGGGATTGTTGCCCTGCTAAATGCACTGCTGTTCCCAAGAGTGACACCATGGCTATGCATCTGTCTGGTATGTAGATTCTGCTGATTGTAAAGCCTTTTTAATTACCTCTGCGCATGCATGCTGCAACTTACTTGGCCTTATGTGTGTCTAGATCTAATATATCCCCTTATGCCAGCTGAAACACTTTGAGTTCCACAGCGATTTGGGGTGGAACAAATGCACCTGCCTGGATGCATGTGGGCTATTTAAAGTGCAACTCCACTTTTATAAAAAAAAAAAAGAAAAACAATGTACCGTATGTACTCGAGTATACGCCGACCCGAATATAAGCAGAGGCACCTAATTTTACCACAAAAAAATGGGAAAACATATTGACTTGAGTATAAGCCTATGGTGTCCATGTGCGTGCCTCACGGTGCCCATGGCTCACTGTGCCCATGCCTAGACACGTTTAACATGTGAATATATAGAAAGGGTGCCCAGCTTTGAAAAATCAGTGCTCCCTGGCCATAGGTCCCCCAGACAACAAACTTTTAACACTTGCAGAGGAAGCTCCGGGTCAAGGGGAACTACGACTGGCTGGTACCGGGTCCCCAATGTCACCGGAGAAATTACCATTTAACATGGGAGTCCATGGAAAAAAATCAGTGCTCCCCGGCCAACAAACTTTGCACACTTTAGTGGGGCTATATGTGTGCCAAGTTTGGGGTTCAGAGGACCTACGGCTGACCAGTACCTGGTCCCCAAAGTCCGGGAGATCAGGCGCAAGAAAGGTGACTCGAGTATAAGCCAAGGGGGGCATTTTCAGCACACAAAAAAATGTGCTGAAAGACTCGGTACTATACGGTAATTATGATATTGGCAATTCCTTTGGGTTATCTGTGTATGTGACAGAATATCATTGTAAATCTGTTAGGCTCCTTTTAGATAGGACAGACTCCGTCAAGCGACTTGCTCAGTATTCTTATTTGTCAAGGATTTCATTTTTACAAGGACAGGTCCTTGTGTAGCTTGCAGTCTGATCCCTCTGTTCTGTGACTGGTCTACTGTATGTAGGTTAGTAGCTGGTGGATGCCAGTGCCCTCCTTTCTGGTATTTTTTTTTCCAGCTTGTCAGTTTTTCTGTGGGCCTCTTAAAGCTGTATGCTCTTATCTATCCTAAGCCATGGGTTGTCACCTCATCCTTGTACAAGGTAAAGGACATCTTTCAGGTAAGAGTTTTCTTTCAGGTAAATGAAAAGCTAACTAGATAACTAAATGTTCCATTTAGTCCCTCTAGATTGGCATACATCATCATGTACACCTAAACTGGGCCTGTGTGGCTCATGCCTTGACAAGCAAAGCCCTGTATGAATCCTGCTAACACCTGAATGGTTGTCACATTCATTAAATACATGGTCAATACACTAAGGCCCCTTTCACACTGGGACGGGAGGTGCGGTGGCGGTAGAGTGCCGCTATTTTTAGCGGCGCTTTACTGTCAGAATTGCGGTGGTATTTGCCTGCTGGTATTTGGTGCGGTTTTCCCCCCCACTAGCGGACGAAAAAGGGTTAATACAGCCCGCAATGCGCCTCTGCGGTGCATTATGGGCAGTATAGCCGTAGTTTCCCATAGCTTCCCAGAGCGGTAACACACCACACCTTCACCGCTCCAAAGATGCGGCTAGCAGGACTTTTGGAGTGGTCCTGCTAGCGCACCGCTAGCAGCAGCTGCTGTTTCAGGTCGGTTTGCAGGCACTATTTTTAGCACAATAGCGCCTGCAAACCGCCCAGTCTGAAAGGGGTCTGAAGGAGTTGTTTCCACTTTTCCTGTGGGCAAATCAACCCTCTCCAGGCTCTTCAAAGAGAGGTCGAACATACAGTAACTGTATACCGTAAATCCTGCTTTGTCTAAGCAGCCAGAGATAAAGGTGACAACACCTAGCAGGTTGTCACATTCATTAACCACTTCAATACTGGGCACTTAAACCCTCTTCTTGCCCAGGCCAATTTTCATCTTTCAGTGCTGACACACTTTCAATGACAATTGAGCGGTCATGCAACACTGTACCCAAACTAATTTTTTTATCATTTTGTTCACACAACTAGAGCTTTCTTTGGATGGTATTTAATCTCTACAGAGTTTTTTCATTTTTTGCTAAATAAACAAAAAAAGTCAAAAATTTCAAAAAAAATTATGTGTTTTTGTTATAACATTTTGCAAATATATAAACGTTCTTCATAAATTTGGGCCAAAATGTATTCTGCTACATTTCTTTGAAGAAAATAACCCAATCAGTGCATATCATTTAGTAGAAAAGTACAGATAATCCCAATCCTAATTTTTAGAAAGTAGACAGTCCAAGGTATTTATTAACCACTTAAGGACCGCCGCACGCAGATATACGTCTGCAGAATGGCACAGCTAGGCACAAGGGCGTACATGTACGTCCCCTTTAAGAACTCAGCCGTGGGTCGCGCACCGCTGGCGGGACGCTCGTGACCTGGTCCTCTACTCTGTGACCGTCCCCATGGGAAAAGCGGACCCGATCGCCGCTGGTGTCCTACAATCTGGGTCACAGAGAGGAAGAACGGGGAGAGGTAAGTGTAAACAAACCTCTCCCCGTGCTTCCTAATGTGGCTGTCTCTGATCGTCTGTTCCTTGTCATAGGGAACAACGATCAGTGACATCACACGCTAAGCCACGCCCCCCAGTAAGAAACACACATTAGGGCACACTTAACCCCTACAGCGCCCCCTCCTGGTTAACCCCTTCACTGCCAGTGTCATTTTTACAGTAACCAGTGCATTTTTATAGCACTGTTCGCTGTAAAAATGACAATGATCCCAAAATAGTGTCAAAAGTGTCCGATGTTTCCACCATAAAGTCGCAGTCACGATAAAAAAATAAAAAAGACGCTGATCATCGCCATTACTAGAAAAAAAATTATTATTAAAAATGCAATAAAACTATCCCCTATTTGGTAGATGCTATACATTTTGCACAAACTAATCAATAAACGCTTTTTTTTATATGTAGAAGAATACGTATCGGCCTAAACTGAGGAAAAGCAATGTTTTTTTATATGTTTTTTGGGGCTATTTATTATAGCAAAAAGTGAAAAATATTGATTTTTTTTTCAAAATTGTCGCTCTATTTTTGTTTATAGCGCAAAAAATGAAAACTGCAGATTTGATCAAATACCACCAAAAGAAAGCTCTATTTGTGGGAAAAAAAGGATGCCAATTTTGTTTGGGAGCCACGTCGCACGACCGCGTAATTGTCAGTTAAAGCGACGCAGTGCCGAATCGCAAAAAGGGGCCATTTTGGTCCAGGCTTGTCCTTAAGTGGTTAAGAGGCATGACAAGTTTTTTGTAATTTTGTCATAATATTTTGGAAAATTTAAGAAATTACAAAAAAATATATATATACAGTATATATATATATATATATATATATTTTTTTTAACATACTGTCACCAATGTAGCATTACCATATAACTGGTGTAGCAGTGATCAGGGACACCCACTGGTGAAAGTATGTAAAAAAAAAATGTTTCTTTATTTTTACATTTTTTTAACACACTTGCAATGTACTACTCTGGTGAAGTGATGATGATTTTTTTTTACATATTATGATTGCTTATAGCAGTGAATTTCATTGATTTAAGCAAGCATTGGAACTCACGCTTGTCCTTAATTAAAACGAGACTGATGCACTAAAAGGGTGGCTGAATACCTTACTAAACAAATTCTATAAAAATATTAAAAATGCATTATCTCAAACACATATTGTGTGAATGTAAAAATCACATGTGAGTCATTGATATCCTGGCATATCATATAACCACTGCCATATAAAAATACAAGTATTCAAAGTGCTAAAATTCATATAATGTGCAAATATTGTGCAAAAAAATCATATAATAAATATTTTAATTGAATAATCAAATATTCGTGCATAAAAAATAAAAGTCAAAACAAAGTCAATCAAGGTGCAAAAAGAGTGCTCTTGTGCTTAAAACAAATTTAAATTAAGTGCTTCAGTGTCACCACCGTGCTCATAAGGGCAAACAGGCTGCTTACCAGGCCAAAAGATCCAGAGGCGTAACTAGAACCTTCATTGCCCCGGTGCAGGAAACCATGGAGGGCCCCCCTGACCTCTGGTCCCAGGAGAGAGGGGTGGTCTGGGGAGAAGAAGGGATGTGTGGGGGGGTCTGAGGAGGAAAAGAGAGGCTCGGGGTGGTCTGAGGAGGAGAGATGAGGTGTGGGGTGGTCTGAGGAGAAGGGAAGCGTGGGATGGTTTGAGGAGGAGAGGGGAGATGTGGGGATCTGAAAAAGAGTTGGTGTGGGGTGGTTTGAGGAGAAGGGAGCTGTGGGGTAGTCTGACAAGGACAGGGGAGGTGTGGGGTGGTCTGAGGAGAGGAAAGGAGGTGTGGGTGCTCTCAGGAGGAGAAGCATCCTACACCTCCCTTCTCCTTCAACCACCCCACCCACACCCAATCTGCTCCTTGGACCCCCCCCCCCCCCCCACACACACACACACCTCATTTCTCCTCATCTGATGGTCTGATGAGGAGAAATTAGGTGTGTGTTGAGCAGGGGCCAAGGAACAGATTGAGCGTGGGTGGGGTGGTTGGAGAAGGGAGGTGTAGAATTCTCTCATAAGGTGTGGGGGTCTGAAGAAGAGAGGGGGTGTGGAGTCGTCTGAGGAGGGGAGAAGAGATGTGGGGGTGGGGGGGGGGATCTGAGGAGAAGGGAGGCGTGGGTGGTATAAGGAGGATAAGGGAAGTGTGAGGTGCTTTCAGAAGGAGAAGAGAGCTGTGAGGAGGACAGGGGAGGTGTGGTCTGAGGAGGAGTGATGAAGTGTCTGTGGGGGGGGGAGAGGGGTTATCACAGGCAGACTAGCACTTACAGAGGCAGAGATGCCGAGAGCGGTTCACCCCTGCGACTAAGCGCACTTCGACCCCTAGAAGTGAGACGGGAGGAATGGCACGAAGAGGCACAGGCTAGCCAGCAGGTGCAAGTAGATTGTTAACAGGGTCTTTCAAGTGGTCGAGTAGCTGTGTCAAACTGGCAGGTGCGTGGTTTGCTGTAAGAACTAGATCAGAGAGTCCAAAACCAAGCTGAGGGTCAAGCACAGGCAGGTAAGATAGTCCAAACACAGACGGAGGTACTGTGTAGGGAACACACAAGGCAAGTCCAGGTCACAGGCAAAAGGTCAAACACAGGAGACGAGTGGAGTTCGTAGTACAAGCCGAGGTCAGGTCCAGGAGAAGATCAGCAAAGTCAGAGGCATTCCGGGTCACAGCAGGTAATCGAACACAGGAACAAGCCACAGGAAGCTGAAGACGAAACAGCAATTCCTCTGAGCACTTGCTCAGCTTTTATAGGCAGCCAGGAAGTCATGTGGTGCGTGCACTACGCAGCTAACAGCCTCTAAGGCCTCGTACACACGAGGGGATATGTCCGCTGAAAACGGTCCGATGGACCGTTTCAGCAGACATCTCCGATCGTGTGTATGGGCTAGCGGACAGATTTGTCCACCCGACAGATTTCAAAGCATGCTTTGAAATCTATCCGGTGGGAATCTGTCCGCCCGACATGTCTGCTGGTTAGTACACTTACCAGCAGACATGTCGTCCCGCACCGCCGCCGCCGAATGGATTCGGCGCATGCGCGGAAGTGTTTTACTTCCTGGTGCGGTGACGTGACGGCGTCAACGTCACCGCCGCGTCACCGACACGTCACCGCGCCGTCCGCCGGCGGGGAATTTGATCCGATGGTGTGTACACGCCATCGGATCAAACTCCTGATCGGACATATCCGATGGAAATGGTCCGCGGACCGTTTTCATCGGATATGTCCGATCGTGTGTACGACTAACTGTCAACTTTGCTGCCATCTAGTGTTCAATGGATGTATAACATGTCTCTTTATAATATGTTTCTCTGACAGGGGTGGTCTGAGGAGGAGAGGGGTGGTTTGAGAAGGAGGGAGGTGTAGAGTGCTTTCAGGAGAAGAAGGGAACTGTGGGGTGGTCTGAGGAGGAGAGGTGGGTGTGGGGTGATCTAAGAAGGAAAAATTAGATGTGAGGAGGGGATGGGATGTGGGTTGGTTTGAGGAGAAGAAGTGAGGTGTGGGGTGCTCTCAGCGGGAGAAGGGAGCTGTGGGGTGGTCTGAGAAGGACAGGGGAGGTGTGAGGTGGTCTGAGGAGGTAGAGCAACAATAAATATGAGGGTCGATTTGATGACCTTGATCAACGTTGCCTGAATGCATGCGCCTAAATGGCAACTGTTCTGGCCTTTAGAGGGCTCCCTCCATAGTAAGGTCCTTGCAAGGATGTATGCCACTTAACCAAGCAGACTTGACATAATAGCTTGTCAGGCAATAACTTTCCACCACAAACGCAGCAACTATTAGGTCTGGTAAACTGTGGTGTTTGTAGATGGGGAGCAATATTAATGAGATGATGACCTTAATCAACGTTGCCTGGATGTCTGCGCCTAAATAGTGACTGTTCTGGCCTTTACAGGGCTCCCTCAATTTTGAGGTCCTTGCAAGGCTGTATTCTGCTTGCTCCAGGCAGACTTGAAATACTACAGTAGCTTGTCAGGCAATGACTTTCCACAGTAAATGCAGCAATTATTAGTGCTGGTAACCTGTGATGTTTTTTTATACAGGGAGCAATGATAATGAGAGGTGACATGATGACTTCGATCCACCTGAATGTCTGCTCTTAGATGGCGACTTGTCGGCTCCCTCTATCTTAAGATCCTTACAGGGCTGTGGATATTGGCTCTATTTTTCTCAATATTTTCACTACTTACTTCATTCCTCCCAACTTTTTGAATGGGAATAAGGGACACCTATCAGCAAAAGTATGCAGGCATAGGACACACCCCTTGCCACACCTCTTAAAAGAGAATTGTACAAAAAAACAAGATTGGTTAAACCCACAAGTGCTTGTTTTACCACAACTAATCCTTTATATTATAAATGTAAACAACTACAGCGCTACTAACTCTTAAAATACAACACACAATTAATAACCAAATGTAAAAAGCTGCAATTAGTGAATGGTGACCCAAACCAGAGTGAAATTATTAAAATATGATAATTGCGCTAAAAACAACTAATATGTGTGATACCAGTACAGTATTAAATGTGTACGACCAATACATCAATATGATAAAATATGATACAAAAGGTGACGTGTTCACAATGATGCCTTCACTAGGAGCACCGCTCTCTGATAGGACAAATCCAGCAGCGTGATGAGTAAAACCACCTGATGTCAGTGCTTCACTTGCTCACACTACGAGCATATGATAATGCAGACAGCCAACTGATGTCAGTGCTTCACTTGTTCACACCACGAGCATATGATAATGCAAATTCCCCTATATTTGCCGCTCAGTAACAGGCTGAGATCCTCACTCGGAAACCTCCGATGGTCTCGTCACGATAGGCTCCTCCCCTACGCGTTGCGTCACTTGTCACGCGACTTATTCATGGGTAATCTCTAAGTCGCGTTACAAGTGACGCAACGCGTAGGGGAGAAGCCTATCGTGACGAGACCATCGGAGGTTTCCGAGTAAGGATCTCAGCCTGTTACTAAGCGGCAAATACAGGGGAATTCGTGAGTGCAATCACACACTTGGTATCGCATCATCCACCATACCATACAATATTATGCCATATTGTTGTTTCTCTTTTCACATATACACTGTGGATCATATGGAGCGATGGTAAAAGTTGGCTGTCTGCATTGTCATATGCTCGTGGTGTGAACAAGTGAAGCACTGACATCAGTTGGCTGTCTGCATTATCATATGCTCGTGGTGTGAGCAAGTAAAGCACTGACATCAGGTGGTTTTACTCATCACGCTGCTGGATTTGTCCTGTCGGAGAGCGGTGCTCCTAGTGAAGGCATCATTGTGGACACATCCCTATTGTATCATATTTTATCATATTGATGTATTGGTCGTACACATTTAATACTGTACTGGTATCACACATATTAGTTGTTTTTAGTGCAATTATTCCTTTATATTAGCTTTTCGAATTTACAAATGCAGCAATTTAAAAATCAGAATGAAAGGTTTAGCTCTGGGAAACACTTTTTGAAAGATAAATAGTGCATTTTTATATACAACTATATAAATCAGACCAAAATGAGAAGAAATGAGGGACAGAGGGACTTTGCTCCAAATCAGAGACACTACCTCAAAATCAGGGACAGTTGGGAGCTATGCTTACTTAGTTCCGTTAACTTACAAGCAATGGATGGTCTGACTGGTCAGTGTTTATTAAAACAGAGCAAAGCAGCAGACTGATATGATAAACAGAATAACACAGCAATCCCAGAGGAAGCATTGAGAAGGAGATAGGAAGAGCTCAGGTGAATGACAGAACGAGCAGTGATCCCAGAGCAACACTGAGAAGTAGATAGGAAAAGTCCTGATGAATGCCATAAAAAGGTAAAACATATCTGCAAACAATAATCACATAAGCAACCAGCAAGCATAAGTAGAAAACACCACCATGTGTTGCCTAAAGATGCCTTAAAACCATTTTAAAATGGTACCCTTAACTATTGGGGATGATTTCAGTGCCTGATCTTGGAAAAGGTCAAGCCACGAAACTGACCACAGCGGCCGCATCACTTCCTGCCTTTCATGGTCAGAGTGTACTTCTGCAGACATCTTGGAAATGGTCCACAGCTTGTTTAAAACTTTATTTGCCAGGGGGCGTGGTTTGGACATGCTGCTGTGAGGACGCGTTTGCCTCGAGCTCCGGCACCGACACATCTATTAGCATCTTTTGCATTCCTATAACCACGCATCTCTGCAAGAACTATGCGAAAGACGGTGAAGATAGCCCTTCCCGCCGCTCGGAGGTACGTGTGGACGACCTACCTAACAGGTCGGAGCTGGCTTCTCTATTCCAGGGCCTGAAGAGGACCATAAAAAAAGAACTCTCTGCGGTGAGGGCGGATCTCTCGCAGGTGCTGGGTCGTGTGGAGGAGACTGAGCTCTCGCTTGATTGTCACGCGACAGCCATCCGGTCCTTGCAGGCCTCCACCCGGGGTCTTGCTATTGCCCACAGAATGGCTCTATACAAAATAGAGGACCAGGAGAATCAAAACAGGAAAAATAACATACGCATTAGAGGCCTCCCAGAAGCGACGGGTGATGATGACCTCCTTCCCTCGGTTCGCGGTATTTTCAACGGTCTCTTGGGCCTGGCGGCACATAATCCGCTTAAGATTGATAGGGTCCATAGAGCCCTACGTCCTCGTGCATTGCCTTCGGACACTCCCAGGGACGAGGAGAAGGAGCGTATTATGCGGAAGGCCCGCAAAACTGCCTCTCTGGACTTTGATGGTGCTGCCCTGTCCTTCTTCCCTGACCTGGCTAAAGAGACTCTGGATCGCCGCAGGGCCCTGCGGCCTTTGACGGAGAAGCTCAGAGAGGCGTCCATTAATTACCGCTGGGGTTTCCCTGCTGCTCTTATCGCCAACAGAGATGGCAGAACAGCCGTTCTGCGGTTCCCAGAGGACATGGATAAATTCTGCGCTGAGCTTAACATCACTCCACCCGAGCTCCCTGGCTGGCAGGATGGTATCCCTACTCTACCGGGCTCTACAGATCCGCAATGGCAGAAAGTTAGCCGCAGGAATCGTCGCTCAGCCACCCCAGGGGCCTCTCACTCTGATTTGTGGTGCTGTGGTCTTATTTTTGTTTTTTATTCCTCGACCACGCTTTTTTCTGTTTTAAAAAATATATATATATATTTTCATTTTTGCCCTACGCCCCTTGTACGACCTTCTTGCTGATGTCCCCTTCTCTACTGCGTCCTAGTGAATTGTTGTCTGCAGTTTCGACACAGAGGGACATTACTATTCTTGCAGCATTAGGCTGATGGGACTTTGATTTACAATCGCTGGTCACTGGCAGGGCTATATGTTTTACGTTTGTTGTGCTATGTTTGACCTAACTTTACGTGTTATTTTACAGTGTGTCGGCGCTGGGGCGGATAGGCGGTGATTCTGGCGCGCTCGCTTCCTGATGCCTGTGTCCCAGCGCTCCCCTCCTTTGGGGTCCGGCCCCGCCCTGTCTTCTCATGCTGCCACCTCTTCGGGGGTGGTTTGCGTGGGGGGGCCGGGCCGCGTGTGTGACCCTTCAACGCACGGCAGATTTATGCGTGCGCATGCTCTTTCCCTATGTGGGTTATCTTGTTTTGACAGATTGGTGCTATGTGTTTTTTTTCTTTATTTAAGCTTTTATTTTTTTACTTCCTTCCTCTCCCCTATTTTCCTACCCCTCATCATTGTCCTCTGCAATGACTTCCTCCGCCTCTGGTCTGCCCTAGGGAATCCTCTTTATCGAACCCCATGGCTACGGTGAATTTTGCTTTCATTTAATGTACAGGGACTACATACCCCAGGTAAGAGACACCAATTGTACAGATGTTCATAAAGCTAAGGGGGTAGCCATTGGGTTCCGCAGGGGTTCCTCTTTTGTGTTAAACGCCATGGTGAGTGATCCTGTGGGCCGCTTTCTGTTCCTGAAGGGTAGCCTAGGTAGTATGCCATATACGATTGCGACCATTTATGCTCCTAATCGTGGTCAGGTTTCTTTTATTTCCAATACCCTTAGAAAATTGACTGATTTTGCTTGTGGTTGCATTCTCCTGGCGGGGGACTTTAACGTCCCGTTGGAACTGTCGTTAGACACATCGTTAGGGACCTCTTATATTTCATGGATGGCGCCAGGCATTTTTGCGCAGACGTCTGCATGAGGCCCAATTGATGGATGTGTGGAGGATTATGCACCCACGAGTGAAAGACTATACACATTTTTCCCACTTGCATACATCCTACTCGAGGATTGATTATTTCCTTATAGACCATCACCATCTATTCCTCCCCACCAATTTGGGTATCGAGGTTTCCCCTATATCGGACCATGCTCCGATTTCCCTTTCGCTGACAGTACCTTCTGTGCCGGTCAAAAGCGCCAACTGGAAGCTTAATGATAACTTACTTCTTGAGGACGTTGATAAAGAGATGGTTGGGGATGCACTGGCTCAATATTTTGCGGAGAATGCGGGGCCAGAGGTGACGCCGGGAACGCTCTGGGAGGCCCATAAGGCCTACATCTGGGGTAAATTTATGGAGATGGGCTCTAGGAAAAAGAGGGAGCGCACCCATCAGCAATTACAATTGCTTTGGGAGATTGAAGACCTGGAGCGTCGGCACAAGGATGGGCTGTCGCTGTCGGTTCTTCAGGTTCTGGTCCAGAAGAGGGAGGAGCTGAGAGATCTCTTTCATTTAGAGCAGAAACAGCGGTTCCGTGTGGTGGTCCAGGGTTTGCATAAGTGGGGCAACAAGCCTGGTCGGCTGTTGGCGCGCTCACTGCAACAAAATAAGTCTGCTACGTTCATCGCCAAAGTTAAATCCTCCACTGACTCTCTAGTGTATGAAACTTCGGCCATAGCCAAAGAATTTTGAACGTTCTACCAATCGCTGTATCGTGTTCAGCAGGTTGTAGAGGAAAGGGATGTTAGGGCGCAGCTCATTCGCGATTATTTGACTCAGGCCGGCTTGCCGGCACTCCCTGCGGACACATTAGCGACTTTAGAGGGCGAATTCTCCATCTCCGAGATGCGGGTGGCTCTGAAGGATATGGCCAATGGTAAAGCGCCTGGCCCTTATGGCTTTACGGTAGCTTACTACAGAGCCTTTGCAGATCTTCTGCTTCCGCGTTTGATTAACTACGCCAACGCGGTCTCGGGGGGCGGATCTTTTCGACCTGAAACACTCCATGCCCACATTACTATCCTCCCTAAACCTGGTAAAGACCCATGTATCTGCGGTAGTTACCGCCCCATTTCTCTATTGAATCTGGATGCTAAACTCTATGCTAAAGTAATTGCTAACCGGATTCTCCCTTTAGTCCCCCGATGGGTCTCTAGAGACCAGACAGGATTTATCCCCGGCAGGGAGGCGCGAGATAATTCCCTCCGCACCCTGTCTTTAATAACTAATGTTCGGCGGACCTCCTAGCCCACCCTTCTGCTTTCCATGGACGTGGAAAAGGCGTTTGATAGGGTGGACTGGCAGTTCCTACTGGCTACGCTTTCCCATCTTGGTGTGGGCCCCTCTCTCCTTTCTCATATCTCAGCCTTGTATGAATCCCCTACTGCCCAGTTACGTATAAATGGAACGTTAAGTGAACCCTTTACGCTCTACAATGGTACCCGCCAGGGTTGCCCCCTTTCACCCATCTTATTTGCCCTCTCACTCAAAACCTTTCTTTTTTTTTTTTTTTACTTATCTTTTATTTTAGTTTTCAAGAAAGAAAAATAGAATACAACATATTATAGCTAATGCACATACATTTACAAACCAAATTACCGATTCCTTATACTTCACCAAATACCTAATATTGGTCTATACATTTATCCTTTCCATTTTCCTTATTTTCATACATTACCCCCTTCTCCACCCGCCCCCCACCCAACAACTAAAAAAAAATAAAAATAAAATAAACCCACAGAACCCCCCCCCCCCCCCGAGCAAACCCCCCCCGAACAAAACCCTACCCAGGCTGCAAAACTTACAGTCTTAGGCTCTCTCCTTACATCCTCTCCCCTCATTCCTCCACCATAAGTCTCTTCCCTTCCTCTGTTCTTATAAATTGATTCCATCTTGACCAAGTTTCTTTATATTGCATCCTCCTATTGTGAGCAGAAAGAACCAGGTCTTCCATTACTCCTACCTCCTGGGTCCGATTGAGCCATCCTGCGACAGAAGGGGGCCTTGGGTCCCTCCACCTCAAAGTAATTCCCACCCTTGCTGCATTGACCAGATGACACACTACCGACTTCTTATACTTCTGCACCCGAATCTGTGATAGGTGCAGCAAGAAGAAGGCAGGGTCATCTGGGATCTGCTCTTCAATACATTTTTGGGAGATTCTCCGTACTTCTTCCCAGTACTGTCTGACCTTTCGGCATGACCAAAACACATGAAGAAGCGTTCCTTGTTCCTCCTCACATCTCCAGCACTTTTCCTCTACTTCGTTATCGAATTTATGTAGCCTTTCTGGGGTGTAGTACCACTGGGTGAGAAGCTTGTAGTTAGCTTCTTGGGTTTTCGAGCACCTTGAGGTGTTAAGAGCCAGAGCAATTATTTGCTTATGCTGGGCTGGGGTGAAGCTTCTCCCCAGATCCCTCTCCCACTTACTAATGCTAGGCATCACATATTCTTCTGGGGGTGTGTTCAAAAACCCATACATTTTGGATAACACTCCTGAGAGTGGCTCCTCCCCACTACAGCTTCTCTCCAGCACCGTCAGTTGCCTTTGGAACTCTGTTGCATGGCCCATTGATCTCAGGAAATGGCTTACCTGCAGTGCTTGCCACATCCTAAGCTCAAATGGGCCACAGACCCTCATTAGCTCCCCAATGGAAGGCCACAAACCCAATATCACAAAATCTGAGGCCTGACTGAGGCCTTTCTCTCTAAACTTTCCAGCTGTGTCCCTCTCCATCCCTGGTGGGAAATTGGGATTTCCTATTATAGGTAATAGTGGTGATTTACCTGATGAAAGTTTCTTGTTTCTACATATTTTTGCTGAAACTCGTAGGGTAGTCCCTATTATAGGGTGTCTCCTAAGGTCCCCGGGGAGTGCTTCATAGCACCACGGTGCTCTATTCAATGGGACCGGACTAACATATTGCTCTATTTCTACCCAACGTTTACCCTCCCTATGTCTGCACCAGTCTACCAGCCTTGTTAAATGTGTTGCTCTATAGTATTTAACTATATTTGTGACTGCCATCCCCCCTGCGGTCTTTGGCATTCTCAGCAGATCTCTTTTGATTCTGGCTCGCTTCCCTGCCCATATAAACTTCATAAATAAGGCATTCACCTGTCGGAGAAAGACTGCTGGGATGGAGATTGGCAAGGCCTGGAACAGGTACAACACCTTTGGTAGAATACACATTTAACTATATTTCCTCTCCCAAACCACGAGTGCATCCCGTGCCCCCATTTGTCTAGTAGTGCTCTTATTTCATTATATAATGGGGGGAAATTCAATCTATAAGTGCTTTTTATGTCCGATGCAATATATGTCCCCAGATACTTTAAGGCCTTTTCCCATTTAAACTTAAAGTTCTTTTTTAGTACCTCTCCCATTGCGCCTGGGACCTCGATTCTCATTGCTTCTGATTTGGTGTTATTGATTTTCAGGTTAGATAGTCTTTCATACATCTCAATTTCTCTTATTAGGTTGGGTAGTGAAACGTGGGGGTTAGTCACTGAGAAGAGCAGGTCGTCTGCGTATGCTGCTACCTTGTGTGTCCGCTCTCCCATCTGTAATCCCTGAATGTCCGGGTTTTGCCGAATTTTGTTTAGTAGGGGTTCCAGTGAGAGAGCGAACAACAGTGGCGAAAGGGGGCATCCCTGTCTTGTTCCGTTCGTAATCTTGAAGTGACGTGATAGTACACCATTTACTCTTACTGAGGCCTGTGGGTTCGTGTATACACTCATGATCCATCTGACCATCCAGTTTCCCAGACCCACCTGTCTCAGTACTTCTTCCAAGAACCGCCAGTTCACCCTATCAAACGCCTTTTCGGCATCAGTGTTCAGAAATACACAGGGGATCTTTTTTTCTCCAGCCCAGTGCACCAGGTTTAGAATTTTAATCGTGTTGTCCCTGGCCTCACGTCCAGGGACAAACCCTACCTGGTCTAGGTCTACTAGCTGTGTTATCCATGGTTGAAGTCTAGAGGCAATAATTTTAGAAAAGAGTTTTAAGTCTGCATTCAACAATGAGATTGGCCTGTAGCTGCCACACTCCGCCGGGTCCTTCCCCTCTTTAGGAATTACGGTGATATGGGCTAAAAGTGCTTCCGGAGGGAATGCCGCAGCACAACCCAACTCATTGTAAAATTTTGACATCTGTCCTGTTAGAATCGTGGGGAATTCTTTATAATAGCTTATTGGGAAACCGTCTGGACCTGGGGATTTCCCGGATTTAACCTTTTTAAGAGTTTCCTCAACCTCCTCAGCAGTGATAGGGCTCTCTAAACACTCCCGGACTGGGGATGGCAATCTAGGCATTCCTGCTTCGGAGAGGTATTCTTTTATCCCCCCCTGTGAGTTGTCAACTGGAGGCAGGTTGTATAATGAGGAATAAAAATCCCCAAATATCTGGGCTATTTCTCTTGTTTTTTTTGCTAACTGCCCCCCTTTTCCTTTGATTTGCTGTACATAAGTTGCCCTGTTCTTTTCCTTCAGTTTCCCTGCAAGTAATTTACTGCATTTATCCCCCAACTCATAATTCACCTTTTTACCTCTTTGTATAGTGGCTTTAGCTTTAAATCGCATAATCTCTGAGATCTGTCTTCTTAATTGACCTAGTTCCTGTCCCACTGTGGGTAGTTGTATTTTTTTATGTTGGAGTTCCAGTCTCTGGATCTCCAGTAATATTTCCCTGATCTGTTTCTCCCGGTTTTTTTTCAAGTATGATCCATGTTTTATCAGGATTCCCCTGATAACCGTCTTGTGTGCCTCCCACACCATTCCTGGGTCACTCCCTGGCGTGTCATTGACCTGAAAGTATGCCGCAATCTCCTTTGCCACATCCTTTTTAACCACTCAAGGACCGCCTACTGCACATTTACGTCGGCAGAATGGCACGGCTGGGCACATCAACGTATATATACGTTGATTTTAGTACCCAGCCGTGGGTCGCGGGCACGCGCCCGCGACCCGATCCGAAGCTCCAGGACCGGGACCGCGGGATTTGCGGACCCGATCGCTGCTGCAGTGCGGCGATCCGTCCCTGGAGCGGAAGAACGGGGAGAGCCATGTGTACACACGGCTTCCCCGTGCTTCTCTGTGGCCGTAGCATCGATCGCGTCATCCCTGTAATAGGGGGACGCGATCGATGACGTCACACCTACAGCCACACCCCCCTACAGTTGTAAACACAACACATAGGTCACACATCCCCTACAGCGCCACCTGTGGTTAACTCCCAAACTGCAACTGTCATTTCCACAGTAAACAATGCAATTTAAATGCATTTTTTGCTGTGAAGATGACAATTGTGCCAAAAATGTGTCAAAATTGTCCGAAGTGTCCGCCATAATGTCGCAGTCATGAAAAAAATCGCTGATCGCCGCTATTAGTAGTAAAAAAAAAAAAATTAATAAAAATGCAATAAAACTATCCCTTATTTTTTAAACGCTATAAATTTTGCGAAAACCAACCGATAAACGCCTATTGCGATTTTTTTTTACCAAAAATACGTAGAAGAATACGTATCGGCCTAAACTGAGGAAAAAAAATGTTTTTGGGAGATATTTATTATAGCAAAAAGTAAAAAATATTGAATTTTTTTTTAAATTGTCGCTCTATTTTTGTTTATAGCGCAAAAAATAAAAACCGCAGAGGTGATCAAATACCACCAAAAGAAAGCTCTATTTGTGGGGAAAAAAGGACGCCAATTTTGTTTGGGAGCCACGTCGCACGACCGCGCAATTGTCAGTTAAAATGACGCAGTGCGGAATCGCAAAAAGGGGCAAGGTCCTTTACCTGCATTTTGGTCCGGGTCTTAAGTGGTTAACCTCTGGATTCTGTAGCAAGCTTTCATTCAGCCGCCAGTATCTATCTTGAGTGAATACCGCACTGGAGAGGGAGAGACACAGACTAATCGGAGCATGATCTGACCATGTTATGTTTCCTATTGTTATATCCTTAACTGCCGTAATCAGGTAGTGGGGGATCAGGAAAAGATCAATTCGGGAGTATCTCTGGTGCGGGTTAGAGAAGAAAGTGTAATCTTTTTCATCTGGATGTAATATCCTCCAGGCGTCTACCAGCTGCCCTTCATGTAGTTTCCTTATTATCCCCCTTCTGATATTCCCTGGGAGGATGTCCCAGAGGATGTGTCTAATCTAGGATCAAGCGTGATGTTAAAATCGCCCCCCCCAAATATTAATTTACCCTCTGCAAAATCTCCTAGCTCTGTTAGGGCTCTCCTAATAAATACATCCTGATTAGTGTTTGGTACATACATAGTAGCCAGAGTCACTTTGACATCTCCTATACTCCCTTTCAGGAAAAGGAACCTACCATTGGGATCTAGATATTTATCTTGTAGCGTCCAGGCCACTCGATTGGAGATCAGAATAGATACTCCCTTGGATTTTGCCTCCTGATTCATCGCATGGTATACGCTTGGGAAGAATCTATTCTGTAAAAATGGTAGGTCCCCTGCCCTGAAGTGGGTCTCTTGCACGTATGCTATGTCTGTCCCCCAGTTCCTTAAGTCTTTCAACATCATCCTACGCTTTTCTGGGATGTTCAATCCTTTAGCATTCAATGATGTTATTTTTTTTCCCTCCATCTCCAGATTCAGGTAGGAGTCTGGTAGGTAGGAAAAAGGAGAGAGAGAGCCAGAGAGAGCCCAAAAAAAAAAAAAAAAACCCCAACCCCCCAACGCAACCTCGAGTCCCTACCCCCTCCCTCCCTTAATCTATCCCCCTCCCCCCTTATATGTCCCTAACGGGAAAAACACCCTGGACTGAATCCTTCTCCAGTCACCGACGTGGGTGTATACCTACTATAGGGGAAGTACCAAGACCGGTCAGATGGCTCCCACCCCATCTCCTTCAACCCCCCCCCCGACTCTAGTCCTCATCCCTTTACTTCCACGATCTCTTATCTGTCCTTATCTTCTTATTCCTGGTAGCTGCTGTAACCAGTCTGGGACCTCAACCGGCTGTATTCCCAGGAATTTAAACAGGTCAGGGAGTTCCGTGGGCTGCTGTAACAGGAAGGAGTCTGCTCCTTTTCTGATAGTAATGGAGATTGGGTACCCCCATCGATAGGTCCCCCCAGCGGCCCTTATCCTCTCCAACAAGGGACGCAACATGGCTCTCCGCTGTAGTGTGGCCCTGGATAAATCTGGAAGGATCTTTATTTTAACTCCATCCAGCTCAATATCCCCCCTCTCCCAAGCTGCTCGGCTAATCATCTCCTTATGCGCATAGCGATGGAAGCAGCCAATTATGTCCCTGGGCCTATTCATGTTTGATGAGCGGGGGCCCAAAGCTCTATGTAGTCTTTCAAATTCAAGCACCTGGGAGGGCAAAGAGGGGGTTAATTGGTTACAAATCCTGTTAATAGTTGACTGTAGGGCGTCCTTTTCAACTGTTTCAGGAACCCCTCTAAATCTTAAGTTCCTGCGCCTGCTGCGATCTTCCATCTCTTCTAATCGCAGTTGCATGCGATCAACCTGGGATACTTTCAACATATATGTCTGTTCTATAATAGAGACCTGAGCGTCTAAATTAGTCAACAACAATTCATCTTTATCCAACTTATCTGATATCTGAAGGACTTCCTCCCGGACGTTCTCCATATCTTTGCGGTGGGACTCCTCCCTGCGTTTTACCAGCATCTCCATATCCGTCCGTGTGGGTAAGGCTTGCAGCATGGCTTTCAATATGCTCAGTTCCGTTTCTTGCTCTCCCTGTGGATGGTCTGTATGGGGTTTCTCGCCCCCTCTTATTTGTCCTCCCTGCTCTCCACCACATAGAGAGGGCTGCATCTTGGGATCTGAGTGCGGCTTCACTACCGACGCGGCTGTGGAGAGAGAGGTTACTCGCTCCAATGCACCCCCACGCGTCTCTGTGTCACTTGACCCGGTCTCGCGATACCTGATCGCCGCTGACCGCGTCAGAGGGAAGTATCGTTGGATCTCCGGCTGGGATGGACGCAGCGGGTGAGTCAGCTGGAGCGGCTGTAACGACTGCGACGGTCGGCTCAGCGGGGACGGTTCACTGTAATCTCCCCCTCCAGGTATTGTGCTCACTTCCTTTTTCTTCCTCATCCCCTGGTGGAGTTTTACACGATCTCTCCTACCAATTTCTGCAGCGCTGTGATATCCCCTATTCTCTGGGAGAGGCAACCACTATCCCTCTGTCATTTTGAGTCGGGTGGAGGAGCGGAGCTGTGAAGCTTGTCTGTCTCTACTCCACCATCTTCCGGTCACGCCCCCCTACTCTCGGATAGATTCATCAACCTTTCTGTCTTCAATTAGGCGCAATCCGAATATCCGGGGAATTATGGTGGGTACTACTGAGCACAAATACGCTGCCTACGCGGATGACATCCTGTTTTATGTGCAACAACCTATTACAACCCTTCTAAATCTAATGGCTGCTTTCGACTCCTTTAGTGCTGTCTCTAATTTTAAGATCAATCTGTCCAAATCAGAGATACTAAACCTGACAGTTCCCCCTCGTATTGTGCCTCATTTGAAAGCATCCTTCCCCTTTAGCTGGCAGGCCCACTCGATGAAATATTTAGGCATTTTTCTCACCGCCAACCCCGCTTCTTTATTTCGTACAAATTTTATACCCTTACTGAACGCGATTAGGTCCGACTTGCGAGGGACCTACTAGTTAGGCCCAAGAGGGAGGGGGGTCTGGCTTTGCCGGATGTTAAACGATATTTCCAGGCTGTGATCCTGACTAGGATCTCGGACTGGAGGTACCATAAGGAGTCTAAGTTATGGGTGTCGTTAGAAATTGATTTATATGGTACGGATCCTTATACTCAAATGTGGATCCCTCGGAACTTTAGGTCTCTTACCGCTGTGACATCCCCCCTGACGCACTCCACGTTGATGATATGGGATTCGATGTGCAAGGCTCATGGTTGGCCATATAACTCTCCCCTGATGCCGCTATCTGGTCATAATTATTTCCCTCCTGGAAATGTACAACCGCTACCCCGGACCTGGTCTTTGGGTTTCGCAACGCTACTCCACCATGTTGTTTCTTCATCAGGCATTGCTCCTCTCTCTAGTATTGTAGGGTCTTCTGTAGTTCCGCCTATGGTGTCCTGGAAATACCGTCAACTGGCGGCCTTTGTACGCTCTTTACCGCAGCCCCTCAGAGATGGCACAACCCTTACGCCTGTGGAGTCTGCATTTGCCGAAGACTGGCCGGTGGAGAGGCCCCTCTCCTATTTTTATAAAGCTTTGTACTCCTTGTCTGCCCCTGGGACTCCTGCCTTTTTGTTTTCCTCAAGTGGGAGAATAATCTTCATAAGAAGCTCTTACCATCCCAAAGAGACACTATTTTGCTCCTTACACATACGTCTTCTATTTCATCTAGATTTGCGGAAGTTAAAGAGGAGTTCCACCCAAAAATGGAACTTCCTCTTAATCCACTCCACACCCCCTTACATGCCACATTTGGCATGTAATTTTTTTGGGGGGGGAGTGGGGGCTTCAGTAGGAGTGGGACTTCCTGTCCCACTTCCTGCTTCCGCCGAGGGGCTGGTAAGGCGAGAGGCATAATCGCCTTATTTCAGCCCCTCCCTGTAGGCGATGGCCTAGGACACTGACAGGTCCTAGGCAATCGCCTGTCCAATCAGCGGCGAGCAGCGCGCATGCGCAGTGCGGCTCGCGCATGCGCAGTGGGTGCCCGGCCGTGAAGCCGAAGGCTGTCACGGCTGGGTGCCCACAGTCGGGATGGAGACGCCGGCTGGGGAGGGGGGGAGAGGAGCGGAGCCCCAGTCGGCGCATCGCTGGAACGCAGGAGCAGGTAAGTGAGTGTTTATTAAAAGCCAGCAGCTACACTTTTTGTAGCTGCTGACTTTTATTAAACACATTTTTTGGCTGGAACACCCCTTTAATTATAAACTGTTAACTAGGTGGCATTATACTCCAGCGGTGCTCCACAAGATTTCCCCCCCTGACATCCCCGCTCTGCTGGCGAGGTTGTGGAGAGAATGCTTCCCATGCACATATATGGTGGTACTGTCAATTCATTCGCCCATTTTGGTTAGCTATTTTGCACTGGATGAAGGAAATACAAGGTTTTGAAACCCCGAATGACCCCTGGGTAATCTTGCTGCAGTGTACAGTCGAGCCAATCGGATCGTATAAAAAATCACTAACTCCACATTTGCTGAATGCAGCAAGGTCCCTTATCCCCCGATTTTGGAAGCAAACGGTAGTTCCCACTCTGCGCCAATGGTTGGAAGCAGTAGATCATATTTACCATATGGAGGATCTCACATATTCTCTTAGGAACAAATCTGACTTGTCACGGAAGATATGGTCCGATTGGCTCGCCTTTAAATATACGTCAGCATATGCTGACATTATGTCTCAATCAGTATAAAAACCGTATGCCTTACTGTTTATTTGATGCAATGTTGAGCCTTGGATTTTTCTTTAGTTTGAGGTGGCGGCCATGGGCGGAGGACTTCCCCCTACCTTTCCCTCTCCCCTCCCCCTCCCTTTTTCTTTCCTTTTTTCTCTTTCTTTTTTTCTTTCAATCTCCTCTCTACTTTTATCTTCTATTTTTATTTTCATTTTTAATTATGGTCTACAGTTTTTCATTTGCACATCTTCATATGTTGAGCGGATCAAGGCTCTGGTTTGTTTGTTAATGAACGGCAAAGTCTAGAGGCAATAATTTTAGAAAAGAGTTTTAAGTCTGCATTCAACAATGAGATTGGCCTGTAGCTGCCACACTCCGCCGGGTCCTTCCCCTCTTTAGGAATTACGGTGATATGGGCTAAAAGTGCTTCCGGAGGGAATGCCGCAGCACAACCCAACTCATTGTAAAATTTTGACATCTGTCCTGTTAGAATCGTGGGGAATTCTTTATAATAGCTTATTGGGAAACCGTCTGGACCTGGGGATTTCCCGGATTTAACCTTTTTAAGAGTTTCCTCAACCTCCTCAGCAGTGATAGGGCTCTCTAAACACTCCCGGACTGGGGATGGCAATCTAGGCATTCCTGCTTCGGAGAGGTATTCTTTTATCCCCCCCTGTGAGTTGTCAACTGGAGGCAGGTTGTATAATGAGGAATAAAAATCCTCAAATATCTGGGCTATTTCTCTTGGTTTTTTTGCTAACTGCCCCCCTTTTCCTTTGATTTGCGGTACATAAGTTGCCCTGTTCTTTTCCTTCAGTTTCCCTGCAAGTAATTTACTGCATTTATCCCCCAACTCATAATTCACCTTTTTACCTCTTTGTATAGTGGCTTTAGCTTTAAATCGCATAATCTCTGAGATCTGTCTTCTTAATTGACCTAGTTCCTGTCCCACTGTGGGTAGTTGTATTTTTTTATGTTGGAGTTCCAGTCTCTGGATCTCCAGTAATATTTCCCTGATCTGTTTCTCCCGGTTTTTTTTCAAGTATGATCCATGTTTTATCAGGATTCCCCTGATAACCGTCTTGTGTGCCTCCCACACCATTCCTGGGTCACTCCCTGGCGTGTCATTGACCTGAAAGTATGCCGCAATCTCCTTTGCCACATCCTTTTTAACCACTCAAGGACCGCCTACTGCACATTTACGTCGGCAGAATGGCACGGCTGGGCACATCAACGTATATATACGTTGATTTTAGTACCCAGCCGTGGGTCGCGGGCGCGCGCCCGCGACCCGATCCGAAGCTCCAGGACCGGGACCGCGGGATTCGCGGACGCGATCGCTGCTGCAGTGCGGCGATCCGTCCCTGGAGCGGAAGAACGGGGAGAGCCATGTGTACACACGGCTTCCCCGTGCTTCTCTGTGGCCGTAGCATCGATCGCGTCATCCCTGTAATAGGGGGACGCGATCGATGACGTCACACCTACAGCCACACCCCCCTACAGTTGTAAACACAACACATAGGTCACACATCCCCTACAGCGCCACCTGTGGTTAACTCCCAAACTGCAACTGTCATTTCCACAGTAAACAATGCAATTTAAATGCATTTTTTGCTGTGAAAATGACAATTGTGCCAAAAATGTGTCAAAATTGTCCGAAGTGTCCGCCATAATGTCGCAGTCATGAAAAAAATCGCTGATCGCCGCTATTAGTAGTAAAAAAAAAATAATTAATAAAAATGCAATAAAACTATCCCTTATTTTTTAAACGTTATAAATTTTGCGAAAACCAACCGATAAACGCCTATTGCGATTTTTTTTTACCAAAAATACGTAGAAGAATACGTATCGGCCTAAACTGAGGAAAAAAAATGTTTTTGGGAGATATTTATTATAGCAAAAAGTAAAAAATATTGAATTTTTTTTTAAATTGTCGCTCTATTTTTGTTTATAGCGCAAAAAATAAAAACCGCAGAGGTGATCAAATACCACCAAAAGAAAGCTCTATTTGTGGGGAAAAAAGGACGCCAATTTTGTTTGGGAGCCACGTCGCACGACCGCGCAATTGTCAGTTAAAACGACGCAGTGCGGAATCGCAAAAAGGGGCAAGGTCCTTTACCTGCATTTTGGTCCGGGTCTTAAGTGGTTAACCTCTGGATTCTGTAGCAAGCTTTCATTCAGCCGCCAGTATCTATCTTGAGTGAATACCGCACTGGAGAGGGAGAGACACAGACTAATCGGAGCATGATCTGACCACGTTATGTTTCCTATTGTTATATCCTTAACTGCCGTAATCAGGTAGTGGGGGATCAGGAAAAGATCAATTCGGGAGTATCTCTGGTGCGGGTTAGAGAAGAAAGTGTAATCTTTTTCATCTGGATGTAATATCCTCCAGGCGTCTACCAGCTGCCCTTCATGTAGTTTCCTTATTATCCCCCTTCTGATATTCCCTGGGATTGATGATGTCCCAGAGGATGTGTCTAATCTAGGATCAAGCGTGATGTTAAAATCGCCCCCCCCAATATTAATTTACCCTCTGCAAAATCTCCTAGCTCTGTTAGGGCTCTCCTAATAAATACATCCTGATTAGTGTTTGGTACATACATAGTAGCCAGAGTCACTTTGACATCTCCTATACTCCCTTTCAGGAAAAGGAACCTACCATTGGGATCTAGGGGGCAGATTCACATAGATGTAATCTTCCGCTGCGTAATCGAAATACGCTACGCTGCCGTCTATCACCAGACTCTACGCCGAATTCAGGTAGTTTTTTTGCGCGTACGCTATTGTATCGTATTTTTTTTCCGCCGCGCAATCGAAATACGTGAGTAGGGGGCGTGAAGCATTTAAATTAAGCGCGTCCCCGCGACGATCGAACTGCGCATGCTCTGTTCAGGAATTTCCCGCCGTGCATTGCGCGAAATCACGTCGTGACGTCATTCGTTGTTTGAGTAGCGGCGTTTACGAACATTCCTATTCCCGGACGACTTACGTTAAAAATAATAAAAGAAATCGAAAAACGTTGAAATTCGACGCGGGAACGACGGCCATACTTAACATGGGCTGTCTAATATTAGACCAGCAAAAAGCTGGTATAGTGAAACGGAAAAAAAAGATGACTAAAGGTGCCGTAAGAGATTGCGTTTGAAGAGCGAAATTTTGTGGATTCCAGGCAAAAGCTCATTAGCATACCATGAAGGTGAAAAACAACAGGAAGTCCGCCCAGTGGCCGCAATTTTCAGGCAGCGTAGATCTGAAGGCGTACTAACACGTAATAAAGTCGAAATTTAGCACGCAGGTGTCTTTTCATGGTTTGAGGATTTCGACTAGCGTAAAAACGCTCGTAAATCGAAATTACTCCTGTCTAACAACATTTACACAGGCGTAATCGCTTTGTGAATCTAGGCCTAGATATTTATCTTGTAGCGTCCAGGCCACTCGATTGGAGATCAGAATAGATACTCCCTTGGATTTTGCCTCCTGATTCATCGCATGGTATACGCTTGGGAAGAATCTATTCTGTAAAAATGGTAGGTCCCCTGCCCTGAAGTGGGTCTCTTGCACGTATGCTATGTCTGTCCCCCAGTTCCTTAAGTCTTTCAACATCATCCTACGCTTTTCTGGGATGTTCAATCCTTTAGCATTCAATGATGTTATTTTTTTTCCCTCCATCTCCAGATTCAGGTAGGAGTCTGGTAGGTAGGAAAAAGGAGAGAGAGAGCCAGAGAGAGCCCAAAAAAAAAAAAAAAACCCCAACCCCCCAACGCAACCTCGAGTCCCTACCCCCTCCCTCCCTTAATCTATCCCCCTCCCCCCTTATATGTCCCTAACGGGAAAAACACCCTGGACTGAATCCTTCTCCAGTCACCGACGTGGGTGTATACCTACTATAGGGGAAGTACCAAGACCGGTCAGATGGCTCCCACCCCATCTCCTTCAACCCCCCCCCGACTCTAGTCCTCATCCCTTTACTTCCACGATCTCTTATCTGTCCTTATCTTCTTATTCCTGGTAGCTGCTGTAACCAGTCTGGGACCTCAACCGGCTGTATTCCCAGGAATTTAAACAGGTCAGGGAGTTCCGTGGGCTGCTGTAACAGGAAGGAGTCTGCTCCTTTTCTGATAGTAATGGAGATTGGGTACCCCCATCGATAGGTCCCCCCAGCGGCCCTTATCCTCTCCAACAAGGGACGCAACATGGCTCTCCGCTGTAGTGTGGCCCTGGATAAATCTGGAAGGATCTTTATTTTAACTCCATCCAGCTCAATATCCCCCCTCTCCCAAGCTGCTCGGCTAATCATCTCCTTATGCGCATAGCGATGGAAGCAGCCAATTATGTCCCTGGGCCTATTCATGTTTGATGAGCGGGGGCCCAAAGCTCTATGTAGTCTTTCAAATTCAAGCACCTGGGAGGGCAAAGAGGGGGTTAATTGGTTACAAATCCTGTTAATAGTTGACTGTAGGGCGTCCTTTTCAACTGTTTCAGGAACCCCTCTAAATCTTAAGTTCCTGCGCCTGCTGCGATCTTCCATCTCTTCTAATCGCAGTTGCATGCGATCAACCTGGGATACTTTCAACATATATGTCTGTTCTATAATAGAGACCTGAGCGTCTAAATTAGTCAACAACAATTCATCTTTATCCAACTTATCTGATATCTGAAGGACTTCCTCCCGGACGTTCTCCATATCTTTGCGGTGGGACTCCTCCCTGCGTTTTACCAGCATCTCCATATCCGTCCGTGTGGGTAAGGCTTGCAGCATGGCTTTCAATATGCTCAGTTCCGTTTCTTGCTCTCCCTGTGGATGGTCTGTATGGGGTTTCTCGCCCCCTCTTATTTGTCCTCCCTGCTCTCCACCACATAGAGAGGGCTGCATCTTGGGATCTGAGTGCGGCTTCACTACCGACGCGGCTGTGGAGAGAGAGGTTACTCGCTCCAATGCACCCCCACGCGTCTCTGTGTCACTTGACCCGGTCTCGCGATACCTGATCGCCGCTGACCGCGTCAGAGGGAAGTATCGTTGGATCTCCGGCTGGGATGGACGCAGCGGGTGAGTCAGCTGGAGCGGCTGTAACGACTGCGACGGTCGGCTCAGCGGGGACGGTTCACTGTAATCTCCCCCTCCAGGTATTGTGCTCACTTCCTTTTTCTTCCTCATCCCCTGGTGGAGTTTTACACAATCTCTCCTACCAATTTCTGCAGCGCTGTGATATCCCCAATTCTCTGGGAGAGGCAACCACTATCCCTCTGTCATTTTGAGTCGGGTGGAGGAGCGGAGCTGTGAAGCTTGTCTGTCTCTACTCCACCATCTTCCGGTCACGCCCCCCTACTCTCGGATAGATTCATCAACCTTTCTGTCTTCAATTAGGCGCAATCCGAATATCCGGGGAATTATGGTGGGTACTACTGAGCACAAATACGCTGCCTACGCGGACGACATCCTGTTTTATGTGCAACAACCTATTACAACCCTTCTAAATCTAATGGCTGCTTTCGACTCCTTTAGTGCTGTCTCTAATTTTAAGATCAATCTGTCCAAATCAGAGATACTAAACCTGACAGTTCCCCCTCGTATTGTGCCTCATTTGAAAGCATCCTTCCCCTTTAGCTGGCAGGCCCACTCGATGAAATATTTAGGCATTTTTCTCACCGCCAACCCCGCTTCTTTATTTCGTACAAATTTTATACCCTTACTGAACGCGATTAGGTCCGACTTGCGAGGGACCTACTAGTTAGGCCCAAGAGGGAGGGGGGTCTGGCTTTGCCGGATGTTAAACGATATTTCCAGGCTGTGATCCTGACTAGGATCTCGGACTGGAGGTACCATAAGGAGTCTAAGTTATGGGTGTCGTTAGAAATTGATTTATATGGTACGGATCCTTATACTCAAATGTGGATCCCTCGGAACTTTAGGTCTCTTACCGCTGTGACATCCCCCCTGACGCACTCCACGTTGATGATATGGGATTCGATGTGCAAGGCTCATGGTTGGCCATATAACTCTCCCCTGATGCCGCTATCTGGTCATAATTATTTCCCTCCTGGAAATGTACAACCGCTACCCCGGACCTGGTCTTTGGGTTTCGCAACGCTACTCCACCATGTTGTTTCTTCATCAGGCATTGCTCCTCTCTCTAGTATTGTAGGGTCTTCTGTAGTTCCGCCTATGGTGTCCTGGAAATACCGTCAACTGGCGGCCTTTGTACGCTCTTTACCGCAGCCCCTCAGAGATGGCACAACCCTTACGCCTGTGGAGTCTGCATTTGCCGAAGACTGGCCGGTGGAGAGGCCCCTCTCCTATTTTTATAAAGCTTTGTACTCCTTGTCTGCCCCTGGGACTCCTGCCTTTTTGTTTTCCTCAAGTGGGAGAATAATCTTCATAAGAAGCTCTTACCATCCCAAAGAGACACTATTTTGCTCCTTACACATACGTCTTCTATTTCATCTAGATTTGCGGAAGTTAAAGAGGAGTTCCACCCAAAAATGGAACTTCCTCTTAATCCACTCCACACCCCCTTACATGCCACATTTGGCATGTAATTTTTTTGGGGGGGGAGTGGGGGCTTCAGTAGGAGTGGGACTTCCTGTCCCACTTCCTGCTTCCGCCGAGGGGCTGGTAAGGCGAGAGGCATAATCGCCTTATTTCAGCCCCTCCCTGTAGGCGATGGCCTAGGACACTGACAGGTCCTAGGCAATCGCCTGTCCAATCAGCGGCGAGCAGCGCGCATTCGCAGTGCGGCTCGCGCATGCGCAGTGGGTGCCCGGCCGTGAAGCCGAAGGCTGTCACGGCTGGGTGCCCACAGTCGGGATGAAGACGCCGGCTGGGGAGGGGGGGAGAGGAGCGGAGCCCCAGTCGGCGCATCGCTGGAACGCAGGAGCAGGTAAGTGAGTGTTTATTAAAAGCCAGCAGCTACACTTTTTGTAGCTGCTGACTTTTATTAAACACATTTTTTGGCTGGAACACCCCTTTAATTATAAACTGTTAACTAGGTGGCATTATACTCCAGCGGTGCTCCACAAGATTTCCCCCCTGACATCCCCGCTCTGCTGGCGAGGTTGTGGAGAGAATGCTTCCCATGCACATATATGGTGGTACTGTCAATTCATTCGCCCATTTTGGTTAGCTATTTTGCACTGGATGAAGGAAATACAAGGTTTTGAAACCCCGAATGACCCCTGGGTAATCTTGCTGCAGTGTACAGTCGAGCCAATCGGATCGTATAAAAAATCACTAACTCCACATTTGCTGAATGCAGCAAAGTCCCTTATCCCCCGATTTTGGAAGCAAACGGTAGTTCCCACTCTGCGCCAATGGTTGGAAGCAGTAGATCATATTTACCATATGGAGGATCTCACATATTCTCTTAGGAACAAATCTGACTTGTCACGGAAGATATGGTCCGATTGGCTCGCCTTTAAATATACGTCAGCATATGCTGACATTATGTCTCAATCAGTATAAAAACCGTATGCCTTACTGTTTATTTGATGCAATGTTGAGCCTTGGATTTTTCTTTAGTTTGAGGTGGCGGCCATGGGCGGAGGACTTCCCCCTACCTTTCCCTCTCCCCCTCCCCCTCCCTTTTTCTTTCCTTTTTTCTCTTTCTTTTCTTCTTTCAATCTCCTCTCTACTTTTATCTTCTATTTTTATTTTCATTTTTAATTATGGTCTACAGTTTTTCATTTGCACATCTTCATATGTTGAGCGGATCAAGGCTCTGGTTTGTTTGTTAATGAACGGCATAGGAGGATGCGGGAGCTGATCTTCCCCCGTTCTGCTGTTCCTATTGTTGCTCCTGAATGTCCTTCTCGCCAGTATATCTCCATGTCTTTATTGGTGCTTACTGTTGAGTCGACCTGATCGTCAGTATTATTATTTTCTGTTATTTCCTGTTTCATTTATGTTCTTTTATCCTGTATGTTCTCATATATATCTTTTACTCAATAAAAACTTTATTGAAAAAAATAAATAATTATTTGCCAGGCCTGCACCACCAGAATTTGGCTCCAATCATATAGCTAATTTAGAGGCTGTACAAGAAGGACTTCCATTCAGGAGAGGCTGAACTATGCCCCCAAGACCACCAAATGGGTCTCCAACCATATAGAAGTTACCCACAGAATGACACCATTTTGGAAAGCTAACACCCCAACGTGAATTCTGAGGCATTTTGAACGGTTCATTTTTTTTTCCACAAGTCTTGAGAAAACGTGGGAAGAAAATTAAAAAAAATTTTTTTTCTTTTACAGAAAGTGGTCAATTTATAAGATATTTCTAACACACAGCATGTACATAGCAAAAATTACACCCCAAAACACATTCTGCTACTACTCCTGAGTAAGGCAATACCACATGAGTGAGACTTTTACACAGCCTGGCCACATAGAGAGGTCCAACGTGCAGGGAGCACCATCAGGCGTTCTGGGAGCATAAATTGCACATAACATTTCCTAATTACATATCACATTTTTGAAGGCCCTGGAGCACCAAGACAATAGAATTACCCACAAAATGACCCCATTTTGGAAAGCTAACACCCCAAGGTATATTCTTTGGGGCATAATGAGTCTTTTGAATGGTTAATTTTTTTTACACAAGTCTTCAGAAAACATGGAAAGAAAAGGAAAACATATTATTATTATTTATTTATTTTTTTGTTACATAAAGTGGTCAATTTATTAAATATTTCTAACACACAGCATGTACATAGCAAAAATTACATCCCAAAATACATTCTGCTACTGCTCATGAGTATGGCAATACCACACATGTGAGACTTTTACACGGCCTGGCCACATAGAGAGGTCCACCATTGAAGTAAAACCTTCAGGCGTTTTAGGAGCATACATTACACATATAATTTTATTCCTACCTATCACACTTTTGAAAGTCCTTTGATGGGCTGGTGACAGTTGCTTTGATGGGTGGTGACAAGTCCTCTTTATTGGGGGGGCAATCAGTGTGTTTGGTGTATACTGTAAGCAGTAACGAGCTGTTTCCGCAATCTCCTGTTGCCTGGTAACAGCTCATTACCGGGGTTGGTTGACATTCTGTGACTGGACACAGCAACAGGAGCTGCGAGAAGCCCGGGGCGTAATATGACGTCGCCCGGAGGGACAGAGTGTTCCTTCGGACATCATATGACAATGGCCTGATATGGAAGTGGTTAAATATGACCCAGAGAATTGGATTATGTATTGATATTGTATTTATATGTAGATGTCCTTATGGGTTTTTTTTTTCCAGCCCTGATGAAGGGGGCACTATTGTACCTCTGAAACACATTGGTTACTTTTTGGATTGTCCCCCTGACTTTTATTGGAATAAAGTTGTATCTGAGTCTGCTTGGGCTACTAAGAGCATATAAAAGATTCTGGTGACCTGCAGCATTCTCTTTTGGATGTCTACAAAAGGGAGTATTTTTCAGCTAAATAACATGCCTAATACAGTCGGGTCCATAAATATTGGGACATCGACACAATTCTAATCTTTTTGGCTCTATACACCACCACAATGGATTTGAAATTAAGCAAACAAGGTGTGCTTTAACTGCAGACTTTCAGCTTTAATTTGAGGGTATCCAACTCAGGTGAACGGTGTAGGAATTACAACAGTTTGTATATGTGCCTCCCACTTTTTAAGGGACCAAAAGTAATGGGACAATTGGCTGCTCAGCTGTTCCATGGCCAGGTGTGTGTTATTCCCTCATTATGCCATTTACAAGGAGTAGATTAAAGGTCCAGAGTTAATTTCAAGTGTGCTATTTGCATTTGGAATCTGTTGCTGCCAACTCTTAATATGAAATCCAAAGAGCTGTCACTATCAGTGAAGCAAGCCATCATTAGGCTGAAAAACAAAACAAACCCATCAAAGAGACTGCAAAAACATTAGATGGGGCCAAATTAACTGTTTGGAACATCCTTAAAAAGAAAGAACGCGCCGGTGAGCTCAGCAACACCAAAAGACCCAGAAGACCACTGAAAACAACTGTTGTGGACGAACAAAGAATTCTTTCCCTGGTGAAGAAAACACCCTTCACAACAGTTGGCCAGATCAAGAACACTCTCCAGGAGGTAGGTGTATGTGTGTCAAAGTCAACAATCAAAAGAAGATCAAGTGAATACAGAGTGTTCACCACAAGATGTAAACCATTGGTGAGCCTCAAAAACAGGAAGGCCAGATTAGAGTTTGCCAAGCAACACCTAAAAAAGCCTTCACAGTTCTGGAACAACATGGACCAAGATCAACTTGTACCAGAGTGATGGAAAGAGCAGAGTATGGAGAAGGAAAGGAACTGCTCATGATCCAAAGCATTCCACCTCATTAGTGAAGCATGGTGGTGGTGGTAGTGTCATGGCATGGGCATGTATGGCTGCCAATGGAACTGGTTCTCTTGTATTTATTGATGATGTGACTGCTGACAAAAGCAGCAGGATGAATTCTGAAGTGTTTCGGGCAATAATATCTGCTCATATTCAGCCAAATGCTTCAGAACTCATTGGACGGCGCTTCATAGTGCAGATGGACAATGACCCGAAGCATACTGCGACCCGAAGCATACTGCGAAAGCAACCAAAGAGTTTTTTTTAAGGGAAAGAAGTGGAATGTTATGCAATGGCCAAGTCAATCACCCAACCTGAATCCGATTGGGCATGCATTTTGCTTGCTGAAGACAAAACTGAAGGGAAAATGCCCCAAGAACAATAAGGAACTGAAGACAGTTTGCAGTAGAGGCCTGGCAGAGCATCACAAGGGATGAAACCCAGCGTCTGGTGATGTCTATGCATTCCAGACTTCAGGCTGTAATTGACTGCAAAGGATTTGCAACCACGTATTAAAAAGTGAAAGTTTGATTGATGATTGTTAATCTGTCCCATTACTTTTGGTCCCTTTAAAAAGTAGGAGGCACATATACAAACTGTTTTATTTCCTACACCGTTCACCTGATTTGGATGTAAATACCCTCAAATTAAAGCTGAAAGACTGCAGTCGTGTTTGTTTCATTTCAAATCCATTGTGGTTGTGTATAGAGCCAAAAATATTAGAATTGTGTTCATGTCCCAATATTTATGGACCTGACTGTATATGTTAAATGTACATACAATCTTTTGGGTAGACTGTTGTTTAAATAATTAGTCTGAAGTGTTATAATAACAATGCAAATTTGTTTTGTTATTTAAAATATTTTTTATAATCTAATCATTTATACTCTTTCACTGTATTGTCGCATACTTTAATTTAGACAGCAGATGTCAGTATTCAACCAAAGTACTGTTACTGTGTATTTATTACTTTGGATGCTTTGATTATTGCACTTTTCTAAAGAGGGACTTTCCGTCCTGCTTCTTGACTTGCAGTACATTTGCCAGTTGCTTTTTTCAGCCCACACAAACATCATAGGATTATACATAGATGTACAAATCAGGAATCATGTGCGATCAATTGCTTCAATTACAGCACTCTTTCTCTCACTCTCTCTCTCTCTCCCCTTTCTCTCCCCCTTTCTCTCTCGCTCTCTCGCTCTCTCTCTCGCTCTCTTGCTCTCTCGCTCTCTCTTTCTCTCTGTCTCTTTCTCCCCCTCTCTCTCTCTCTCACACTCTCTTTCTTTCTCTCTCTCTCTCTCTCTCTCTCGTTCTCCCTCTCTCTCTCTCTCTCTTTCGTCCCCTCTCTCTCTCTCTCTCTCTCTTTCTCTCTCTCTCTCTCTCTCTTTCGTCCTCTCTCTCTCTCTCTCTTTCTTTCTTTCTTTTTTTCTTTCTTTCTTTTTTTCTTTCTTTCTTTCTCTCCAGATCTTGAAATCTTTGACTCTATCCTTTGATTGAGTACTAGCTATTCGTGCTTGCTTGACCACCCATAACACTGAGGTCCATCCAACCAGGTGAGAGCATTACCAAGAGCATGTAGTATGGATTTGGAGAGGGCACCAAGAAGAGTGTGTCCATGGGCTGTCAGGGCTGTCCTAATGAGAGGGCACACCTGGGCACTGCCCAGGGGCCCCAGCTGCATGGGGGACCCCTGCACTTTCCCCAAAGCAGCTGGTCCTTGAGCCCACACTGCCCTGAAGTTGGGGACCCCATGATGGCACTGAGAGTGATAGATGCAAAGGGGAGGCCGTCTGTCCCCCTACCTACTTAATGTCTGTTTACCTGCACTTTCATCATTATAGGGGCCCCAGAGCATTACTTTGCTTAAGTTTAAGAATAGTTTGTAAATCTTAAGTTTAGATTCCTATTGCCAGAACTGTCTTTGGTAAATATTTATATATCCCTCAAGCAACTACTTTTGCTTTTGTTTCCTGGGACTCATTCTCATTAATCATGGAAGAAGAGTAATTTCACTCTTTTATATACATTTTCTCCATAATATATTTCATTTATGTGTTTACATGTGTGCTTATTCTTTGTTTAATTATTTTTTTTATTTTTTTTAGAGGAATGTACAATAACATGGTATACAGCAAAGTACCTACTCACATTTGAAGAGTATTAAGAACAATAACGCATTTTGTATTGGTTTTTGTTATTCTATGTGTGGTTTATTTGTTATTTGTAAGTAGCATGTTGTCTCTGGTCCATTTGTCATTGCAGGGATGAGGAGGGGGGGGGGGGGTTGTTTTTTTGGAGGTACATCTTTCTTGGATTATTTTCTGTTTTTATGGTATGAAGAGGTGTTTAATTGGAGGGATGGATATGAGGGATGTGTGGGGAGGTGACACAGAGATAGAAATAGTTAGTGAGGAACAGTTGGGTGACAAAGGGGGGGGGGGAGGTTGCTGAGTGGTGGGAGGCAATAGCAGGGAGCAGAAGGAGAAGAGTAGAAAGAAAAGCAAGGGAATGAAGATTCATCATTATGTTAAGTGGAGAAGGTATCTGTACAGCAGGGAACTCCTCACAAATTGTATCAATCTTATTTTTGATGTTATTGGCGATCTTCTGGGCAGTGAGTGAGTGAGTTAGTGGGTGTAGGCAGTGGAGGATGAAGACGAGAGTTGAAGGTAGAGAAGAGATGATTGGGGACGAGATGATAAGTTGTTGATGATAGTGATGAAATAGGTCTGCTTGGCACTGAGGAGGCAGGAATGGTATTTTTGGAGGGCAGATTTATATTGGTTGAAATATTTCTGAGACTTGGTCTTAAGCCACAGGCACTCAAAAGAACAGCAATTTTTTTTCAGACTCTTGGTGTCATCTGTTTGCCAAGGTTGTAGGAGTTGGGCCAGATTCTGTGAGTAGTGAGGGGGGACCAGTGTGCCCAGGGAGGATGACAGTGAAGTTTTGTAAACAGAAGTGGCTAGGTTGGGGCAGGATAGGGGTGAGATTCACAACAACATGTAGAGATGAGATGAGTTACGGCACACCTCCTATCCCGCAACGCTAAATCTGTAACAATATGTAACAATACAAATGGACCTAGCTCCATGGTTTCCTTTATGAATAGATAGCCCAATGTTATTGGCAACATAGGTGTGTGTTATACATTCTATGGCAACATTGCTGTATTATAATAGAAAATGTTTTTTGTATTGTTCGTTTGTATATTTTTTAATAAAGCTAACTGAATTTTAATATGTTGTCATTGTGATGCCTATAAAGTCCATCATCCATTCTATATTTAGTCTTGCAATCTAATGGGGACATGGCACTTTTGTATCCCCCTTTTCTGTATCTACAGTACCACTCTGTGATGAAGAAAAGATTTAAGAAGGCGAAGGTTTCTATGGGTAACTGTTAGGTAGTTGGAGGGAGAGGATGTGGAGGAGAGAGTGAAACTAATAAGGTAGTGGTCAGAGAGGGGTAGTAAGGTAGTAAGGGGTAGAAAGGATAGTTGGAGAGTTGTACGGAATGCATAATTGAGAGAAAACAAGGTCAAGGGTATTGCTATCAGAGTAAGCAGCAGTGATCCATTGTTTCAGGTCAAAGTAGGCGGTTAGACTGTGAAGATTGGAAGTAGCAGGAGTGTTATTATTAACAGGGTGTCAAGTATCTTGTTGTGCTTATTAAGGAAAGTTTTCCTGCACAGTATTACGTTTTTTTTAACGATGATATTTTTAAGATACAGAGTCAATCTATTATGACCACAGTCTAAAAATATGAAATATATTCACCAGACATGTAATCATACAAAATAGTTATATATATTGGTTGACATAAACAAACGTTACATAAAATTTAAAATACTGATTGCGTTACATAAAATCTTGAATATTAATTGAAACACCCGCTAAATTGAAGTGTAGTACCTTTGACATTATACAGCAATGATAAACTTCTCTGTAGAATCAATAACGTAATATAAAATAACAATTACACAGAACGTCTGTATTTCACAAATTCAACCGTTACTATGATGCAGGTAAGTAAATGGTTAACAAGTGAAGTAAAATTAGACATTTGTTATATCATAAAATGGAAATGATGCAAATTGAAAAATGTATTGAAAATGGAATTTTTAGAGAAAAATCTAAAAGGCGGTTATTAATTTGAGAGAATAATTATCAATTGTATAATAATCAATTAATATTTAAGAGAACACAAATGAACAAATGAAAATCAACACAACATAATTATCCGTTCCAAAACGGCTACTGGTCTGAATTGCTGGTTACCAGAGATTTTAGAATTGCTGCCGTGGCTTTCAAGATGGATACTCTTAACCACTTAAAGACCGCCGCAAGTACATTTACATTGGCATAATGGCACGGACAGGCACATCAGCGTACCTGTACGTGGCTGCTTTGACGTGGGTCCGATCGGGACCCCCCCGGTACATGCGGCGGTCTGGTTTGCTGTGCGAGCGATCCGGGACGAGGGGGCGTCGGTTCATTTTTGTCCGCCCCCTCCGGATCGCTCCCAGCCAATGAGCGCGCTCCCCCTGCAGTGCACTTCCTCCTCCTGTGTAAACACAGGAAGAGGGAGGTGATGTGATCTCTGCTCTCGGCGGTATTTTCAACCGCCGCTGAGGAGAGATCACATCACACAGTGAGTCTGCACAACACTACACGGACACCAGTACACGCAGGCACATTAACCCCTTGCGATCACCCATCCCCCCACCCCCCTGTCACAGTGTCACTGAATGCAGTGATCAGGGTAGCCCCCGTACCCCCCTAATAACGTTTTAACCCCTTGACCACCGCCCTAGTTAACCCTTTCACTCCCTATTGCCAGTGTCACTAAGCGATCATTTTTCTGATCGCTGTATTAGTGTCGCTGTTCCCGCTGGTTGCTATTTTTTTATTGCGATTTTTTTTTTACTAAAGACGTGGCTAAATTAAATTTTGGCCTAAATGTTTGACTAAAATTTGTAGTTTATTTGATTTTTCTTATAACAAAAAGTAAAAAATATAGATTTTTTTTTCAAAAATGTCGCTCTATTTTTGTATATAGCGCAAAAAATAAAAATCGCAGAGGCGATCAAATACCACCAAAAGAAAGCTCTATTTGTGGGAAGAAAAGGACGCAAATTTTGTTTGGGAGCCACGTCGCACAAACGCGCAATTGTCTGTTAAAGCGACGCAGTGCCAAATTGTAAAAACCCCTTGGGTCATTTAGCAGCATATTGGTCCGGTCCTTAAGTGGTTAAAGAGGGATTACTTCTTGCGACCTTTGAGTTCCAAAGCATAAGGTGTTCAGGAATCTTCATGAATGTAAAAGTGTGTATTGATGAATGGTGTATGTGTCTGCGTGTATGATTGATGGTAATCAGGTGTTTTGAGTCTTGAATGTCCTCTCATGGCATCTCTCTTCTCTCTAAATACCATCTCAGACAATAAGATCTTCTTTTTCATTGGTTGGAAAAATCTAAAGATTTACTTTGGTGAAATTCAGGTAATATCACCTTCAACCACTAGGCATGTCTGAGAGCAGAAAAATGTGTTCTGAACTATCTTTTAAATAATATGTTCTATTTTCATAATGTGTATCAGTTTTTATATTAGTGCTAAGGAATATATATATTATTTATATTATTCAGGGATTATGGTAACCAGCATAATAAACAATATTTTGATTAATCAATATCACATAAAATGGTTTTATATATTGTAACAGTAAGCGCTACTGTAACTATAAAAATGATGTTGAAGTGGACACAGAGTCTGCATTCATCCAATATGCAGAGCTGCAGAGCATACATTTAAAAACAGAGAAAACTGCGCTGGCAGTTTTCTTATATTTTTCCTATTACTTCATGGGGCTCTATGGCTTGGAGATCCTTCAGAGATCTGGGTGGGACTGGATCTCCAACCTGTGTCCAGGTTTTTAAGATGGCCTGCAAGCTGCCTTCCCAGGTGCAGACAGCTCATTAAAGGAAGGAGAGGGGAAGGAAGGTGAAGGAAGTGGGAGCAGTGGCTGTTATTGTCTCTGTGTGAGGATAGATGCTGTACGCGTTGGAAGGCTTCGGAGCCGTGTGCATCCAGGACCGTGGGTCTGGAGGAGGTGATGGTTTGAGGAACCTGTACCTGTAGCCGCAGTGCTGTTAAAGAGTAGCTAGGTGGGCTGATATTTTCATTTTTGGATAACGTTTAAACCCCTGCGTGGGATTCCTGAATGGACTTTTGTTTATTTTTCTCCTTTAATAAACGTGGGCTACCAGGCCCTTAACGTTATATGCCTGTTTGGTGTTGACTCACTGCACAAAAACGCATCTGCCACAAGAGTAAATTACCCCCAATGTCTACAGTGGTGGATTCAGCGGGCATCTAGACGGTGTAATCCGGGTCCTTGCTACAGTGGTGAGTCGCATCAGGAACTGCTGCTAGCTGTGTGTGGCAGCCAGGCAAACAGCATTGCACAGAAATTTGATGGACTGTGTTGCATACAGGTTGTGTACCTGTGAAAGGAGAATCACATTTTTTCTCTCTTCTCTGCTATGAACTGTGTTACTGGTTGCTGTGTGCAACACCGCAAGGATGGGGCGGTCAAAACAGAAAAAGGAGGCGTTACTTGCTGAAGCCAGAGATAGAGCTCTGTGGCTGGAGGGGTTGTTACCGCCTGATAGAACCCCATACATGCCTGAACAACGTTTTTCAAGTGAAAAGAGGGCTGCTGTCGCCCCTAGCAACATGGCTGCAATGAGTGCATATGGGACTGCTAGTGTGGAGCATCCACCAGCATTTGAATCTGCAGTGGATTGGTGCAAGCGGCACCTGGCAGGAATGGACAAAACTGAAGTGGAAGGCAAGCCAACCTTCACTACAAAGAGAGGTGTTGTTGCCCCTGGCAACGCTGCTGCAGTTAAACAAGCAGCTATTGCAAAAAGTGTGAAAGCGACACAGCTTAAGACAGGATCCAGCGGAGGGAAGCCTGTGTTCTGTGCCAGAAGAGAGGCTGACCAAAGGCCAGGTTGGAGAGTGGTTGCCCATAGCAACACAGATGAGGCCAGTCGGGCTGTCTGTGCACCATGGGATGTGCCTCCCAAGCGTCATGACAAGTGGCTTCCGGAGGAGCCAATACAGCCTGTTGGAGAGAGGCAACAATGCTTTGCTGGGAGAGTGCGATCTCCCCTGGCAACAGAGAGCCATGCGTTGAGGAGATGCCAAGAAATTAAATTTCAGCGTCCAGTACCGTGCCTGGAATGTGGCCGAGTGGGACATGGCATCTTTACTTGCCCAAAGTTCTGGAACACCGCTGAGGAATCTGGAAAGGCTGCAGTGTCCTCCTGTGGCCCCAAAGAGACAGTAGCTGGTATAGATGCAGCTCAGAGACAGCGCACTCAAGTGAAGACTATGATACCAGCCACTGAGAATGGTAAGACTGTTTCAATGTATCGCAGTGAAGTGGGAGTGTGTCCAGTGAAGAGATCTGCACTACAAATGGACATGGACTTGCTGCAGAGCAGTGGGATGGCATATGGGGAAGCCCAGCTGACAGCAAGGTTAAAGATTCAAATGGACATGGGGACTGTGCATGCGCCTGCTATAATCCAGCAGAGTGCTGGGAAAGTTGAACTAGGGGTGACCAAAAGTGTCTTTGTGCCATGTTCCCTAGTGACAGGTGCTGCAGAGTTGCCCAGGGAAACCTCCAAGGAGCTTGCAGTGATGAAGCACAGCGTTTCCCAGGTCAGCTATGGAGCTGCTCAAGGAGCAAAGAGTTCCCCTTTAAATATAGAGGGTGCTGTGAGGAGAGGCTCACAGGCTGTGGTGGGTAATGGACAATGCGCAAAAGTAGAAGTTATGTCTAAGCGTAATGAAAATTCTGATTGTTATGCTGATAAAAGGGTAAATGTTGGCAAGTGTGATGGTATTGGTAATGATGACATTGAAAAATGTGTTTCCTTTAATGTCATGTCTGCAAATGTTGAAAATGTGTTTACTACCAATGGTGGGAGGAGGATATCTCCCATAGCAACCGGACGCACAGGATTGTCCAGGGAAGTCTCATGGGATCTCCATGGGTTGGAGCCAGTGGTTTTCCAGGATGGTTGTGGTGCTACTCTGGTAAAACAAGGGAAGACTGTGTCACACAGTGAGTGTGTGTGGGCGGAGCCCCACAACACTAAGTGTAACCCAGTTGTCAAGGGGTTAATTCAGCCTGCAAAAGCTGAAAGTGCAGAGCTGTGTGTGTCAGTAGCGCCCCCAGAGCTGGTAGGGCAAAAGCATGTATTGCAACCTGCCTTGTCAGATGTGTCATCCCAAGGGGATAGGTATAGAAATGACCCAGGTGATGTTGTGGCAAATGATTCCCAGGTTCCTTTGGTGCCTCTTGGGGCAGGTGTTGCAGCGCTGCAGAATGCCTGTCAGGGAAGTACCACAGACTGGGAAGCATGGTGCAAGGAAACAGTCGCAACGCTAAACAAAGTAACCATGAGTTATAAAGCAATGATGGGAGACAAGTGTGTGGACACAACATCTGTTATGCCAGACAGAGGGTTTGCAGAGTGGCCGGTGCTCAAGGGCATGTCAGTCCCTGTGAAGGTTGATCCCCTCCAGTCTGAAGGAGCGGTTCTTGGCATAGACATGGCAGATGTGTTGTCCACAACCCAGCAACTAAGTGGTAGCAAGTGTCAAGGTGACAATGTGACTTGTAATGACCTGCAGAGGCTCATTGACACTGGTGCAGAAGGGATAAGTGTGAGACATGTGTCTGACAGCGCTCTAGGGGAGCAACAGGCGGTGATGATGGGTACCTTCAAGGAGGTGGAGGTCTCTTCATATGTCTCAACCTTTCAACCTGCAGTGGATGAGCCCCTCCATGTCTTGGACAGGGAAAAGGTCCCTAGAAAGGTCTGGTATTTAGACATGGGTTGCATAGAGCTGACACAAACTTTATTAGAAATGTTGGAGGTGGTAAAAACGCACTCGCTGTACACTTGGGTGTCTCCAACGCAGACGGACCAGGTTGTGCTGCGTAGTACCAATAGGTGGGGCCAAGTGGTACAGGCTGTGCAGGGAAACTTTGATCAAGAGTTGTATTGGTGGGTCCAATGCTTATTAACAATGTGGCAAATAGTCCTGAGGTTCTTTAAGAGGATGCCCCTAGTTACTAAATGGTATGGAACGCCCTCAGAACTGTTGGAGACATCAAAGGTCTCTCCGGCTGATGTAGTGACTAGAAACATCCCTGCTGGTGTGGTCCGAGGTGCAGCTGAGCAGTGGTCAGTAGAGGGCGCAGATACTGTCTCACCAGCTGAGCCTCATGAGAAGGAAGGGCCCAGAATAGACGCAGCACTAGCAGAGATGCTTTCTAACGCTCAGAAAGAGGTACAACTTAAAGTACCCGGAGACGCTGTGAGAATTACTAATGTTGGTTTCTGCAACAATGTAATGTGTACATCAGAAAGAAGTAGTTTATGCGTGGATCAGTGTCATTTGTTAGATCAGTTGCCCATGGAGTGTTGGACAACAGGTGAGGTGGAGATTGGCTATGGACCAGTGGGTTGTAGTCACTTACCTGTGTGTGGTCCCTCCTCGGGTCTAGTTCTAACAAACACTGAGATGGATGGCACGGATTGTGTTGGACTTGGTGACATTGAAATGTCTGATTGGCTAATGAGTGGTGCTGTTAAAAGTGATGTGGTTGCCGTGGGTAACCAGAGAGAGTTTTTTGAACCTGAAAGTCCTGTGGTGAAAGGTAGGATCAGGGAAGGCAGAGTTTCCCCAAGAGAGGAGAGTATGCTCAGGGACCCCAAGAGAAGAGTGGGAAGGCAGAGTATACAGAATTATAGAACCCTGTTGCGATCCAGGGTAGAGCGTGCCTGGAAACGCACCCGAAAAAAAGATTGGGCCTACAGCTGGCGCAGAGGTGCCCCAATCAAGGATTCGGGCTGGTGTGTTCCGCCCCCTACAGGTTCGAAACAAGGGGGGGAGGTATGTAACAGTAAGCGCTACTGTAACTATAAAAATGATGTTGAAGTGGACACAGAGTCTGCATTCATCCAATATGCAGAGCTGCAGAGCATACATTTAAAAACAGAGAAAACTGCGCTGGCAGTTTTCTTATATTTTTCCTATTACTTCATGGGGCTCTATGGCTTGGAGATCCTTCAGAGATCTGGGTGGGACTGGATCTCCAACCTGTGTCCAGGTTTTTAAGATGGCCTGCAAGCTGCCTTCCCAGGTGCAGACAGCTCATTAAAGGAAGGAGAGGGGAAGGAAGGTGAAGGAAGTGGGAGCAGTGGCTGTTATTGTCTCTGTGTGAGGATAGATGCTGTACGCGTTGGAAGGCTTCGGAGCCGTGTGCATCCAGGACCGTGGGTCTGGAGGAGGTGATGGTTTGAGGAACCTGTACCTGTAGCCGCAGTGCTGTTAAAGAGTAGCTAGGTGGGCTGATATTTTCATTTTTGGATAACGTTTAAACCCCTGCGTGGGATTCCTGAATGGACTTTTGTTTATTTTTCTCCTTTAATAAACGTGGGCTACCAGGCCCTTAACGTTATATGCCTGTTTGGTGTTGACTCACTGCACAAAAACGCATCTGCCACAAGAGTAAATTACCCCCAATGTCTACAATATATATATATATATATATATATATATATATATATATATATATAATATATTCAGAAGGAATGCATGGAGCCGGGATGGGCTATGGATGGAGTGGGTTTGGGATCAGGGGGTATGGATGGAGTGGGTTTGGGATCAGGGGGGATGGAGCCGAATGGGTTTGGGAGGTGGATGGATCCCAGATGGGATCTTTGATTTGGGGTTAAAGGATATGTGCTAGGGGGTGCTTTGGGAGGGTAGAGGAATTGCGCTGGGGGCAGGGAGTCAAACTTCAAACTGCACCCTCCTACTTCTAGTGCAAGTCCTCTCTAACCCAAAACAAAGAGCTCCCCCTAGCTCTTATTCTCTGACCCCCCTAAAATCACTCCTGGCAGCATAATTGTTAACTGCCAATGACCCCCCAACCACTATGTCCCCCTCCTCTGCAATACTCCTGTTGCATACCTCAGGGTAGGTGCTGTAGCTTGGATGGCATGGTTGGAATCCTATTCTCTAGCTCCTTGCCCAGGACCATGGCTGCGACCCAGTGTAGCTGCTTCTCAGAACCATCGACCATCAGCAGTCAGCTATTGGGTCCAAAACCTCCGCGTGGGCTCCTAGTCACTTGGTCCCGCAGGTGACCTGACACAGGGATGTTGAAGTCCCAGAGAATGATTGTAGGGATTTCAGAAGAGGGAAGTAGTGTAGCCATTCAGAAAAGTCCTCAAGAAAGGTTGCTACCGGTGCAGGGGGTTGGTATTTGCAGCTATCCTTGGAGAAACTAAAGAGAAAAGACAAATGCAGTGTGCCTCAAATGAGGAGAGTGACAGAGAGGGAGGTGGGAGAAGTGCCTGAAAGGTGCTATGTGGGGATAGAAGGATTCCTACTCCTCCTCCATTGCATCGACTGGGTCTGGGGGAGTGAGTCCAGAGATGGTCACCATGGGAGAGGACAGAAGAGCACGCAGTGTTGGATTCCTGAAGCCAGGTTTCAGTAATTGGGAGTCGATGAAATGAGTTAGCGATAGAAAGAGGCAAGTTTGTTACAGACAGAGTGGGCATTCCAAAGGGCACAAGACAAGGGGAGTCTGGTCTTGGGAATAGGGGAATGGGAACTTAATTGTGTGGACAGAAAAACGCTAAATTGAAGAATAGGTGTCACGATCAGGTGTCAGGCTCAGAGGCCAATTGCTACAGCAGTTACAGAGCAGGTATCAGGCAATAGAGTAGTCCAGGAACAGGTCGAGGGTCAAACACGGGTGGTTGCAGGTTGGGATCAGGCAATAGAGAAGTCCAGGAACAGGCCGAGTGTCAAACACAGGTGGTTTCAGATACAAATGGCAGCAGAGCAGACAAATCGCAAGGCACTGGCTGGGAAGGCACAATAACCTGGCAATAGGGAAGTGCTGAGACAAGGCTTTTATAGGAAGTTCATATGAGGAGCTAGGGGTTCAATGTTCAACAACACTCACTAAACAAGGCAGAGTATTCCAATGGATCAGGTAGGTTTGTCCAGCAGATCAGACAGGGAGCTGTCTAGCATCCCAGATAGCTCAATGGGAAGAGTCAATGCCAGACACAGAAGAGGTCCCAGGTTCAAGCCCAGGTCCTGACAGTACTCCCCTCCTCTGAGGACGTCTTGGCTTGTGAGGAATCCTCTGGTGGAATACTCTTGTTAATCTAGGGAGTGAACTTTATTATTGCTTCAAGTTCCTGCCGGGGAGATTCTCCTCACTTGCAAGGATTTTTTAAACATCTCCAGCTCCTGCTTCCGGATAAGGGTGCCATTCGAGGCATACATACAGTCAGGTGGTAGAACTTCTTTGGCAGGACAGGAATTAGTGATGAAGCCAGACTTTACGGAAGTGGTGACTGTATCGGGAACAGGTGTTTCCTTAGGAAGTAGCAAAGGTGTTTCTGGAGCAGTGGTGGTTCTTTGGCAGGACAGGGTGATGTTACTGCATTTACCACTGTGGAGTGTGGGATGACTACTGGAACTGATCTGTTGTCAGGAAGATGCATAGTTGCCTTTAGGCCAGATGGTAGGGGTTTCACAGGGGTATTGGTTGCAGGTTCAAGAGGGGCACTGATATCATTGACCACCTTAGTCTGGGAACCCACTTGTGCCATTGAACATGGACAGGCCTTAAAGCAACCTTGGCAGCTCACAGGCCAAACAGCAGGGATAGCAAAATGAGTCCCAATAGTACACACTTGAAGAACCTTTGGCCGAGGTGGGCGAGTTGGGCAGAGGGAGATACTGTAAGGTGCCCTCTTTCTCCACAATAGAAACAAAAGCCATAGGGCCAGATTCAGGTAGATGAGAGTATCTTTCCTCTGGAGTAACGCTTCTCATTTACGTTACTCTGAAGACCCTTTCAGCGCAAGTCCTGTAATTCACATAGCAGTTGCGCGTAAACTTGCGCCAGAGTAACGATAATGCGCTGGCGTAACCCGACGCAAGTGGAAGTGGGTGTGATCATATGTAAATGATGGGCGGAGCCCAGCGCAGAGGCTTACGTTCAGCGCATCATCCAGGGAGCATGCACAGTGAGTGCGGCTCCACTCGCCCCCCTTGTGCGCATGCTCACAACTTCCGTCGGCACCACTTCCCGGGAAACGTCAGCGCAATGCCTTCCGTTGGGCGTTTAAATGCGCCCGTAGAAGCGCCATTCCGGCACTAAAGTATATCCTGCTCCCCCTCCCCGCAGTGATGTTACTTTTGTTCTGAGATGGCTGCTCCCGTTCCCCGCAAACACAAAGGAGAAGGCTGAACTTTAATGGCCAGGAGCTGACAGCCGTCATCTCGGCTATGGAGACCTATGATGTCTTCCTCCATGGCTGTAAAATTTGACAGACAAGCATGGAAGAGGTGTTGTCCTGCAAGTGGGGGTGCTCAGCTAGCTCTTATCGTCGGTAACGCTGCTGTAGCTGCTCTCCTGCTGACCTGTGACCGTCTGGAGTAAAGATAAAGCAGCCTTTTGTAGAAATAACTTTGCGCCGGACGGACGATATACGCGCGGCGCATGTAGCCAGCGTATGGTGCTAATCCGTTCGTGAATTGGGAAAAATCCCTCATTTGCATATTTGCAGGGGAAATCAATAGGCGCGACTGATGCGCCCAGCGAAATTAACCGCTGACGATACTCTGGCGTCGGAACGTTCCGCCGGTCGCAAATGACCCGTTATTGGGCGCATCTAGTTTGGTGGGTACGGGCACATAGAAACGACGGCGCATCATCACAGTTACGCGGCGCATATCCAAATACTCCAGCGCAAGTGTTCGTGAATCTGGCCCATAGCCTCTCCTCCGCTCTCTTTCACCTTTAGATAGCTTGGTCTGGATGACTCCGATCTCCATTGGTTCCACATCTTCCAGGATAGGTGTGTGTATAACCACAGGAACGCCAAGGTTTTGTGGCGTTAGGGCTTCACGGCTTGGCACATACTGGCATGGCTCGGAGTCGTATCTGTACAGGGTATTCCTGTCCCTGGGTCCCCGTAGGCCACATGAGCTAGGAGCAGACTTGGGAACCCTGGTTTTCTTTATCGTACATCACGGGACACAGAGCAGCATAGTAATAACTATGTGGGTTATAGAGCCTACCTTCAGGTGATGGACACTGGCAATCAAGACAGGAAGTTCCCTCCCTATATAACCCCTCCCTTACTGGGAGTACCTCAGTTTTTTCGCCAGTGTCTTAGGTGTTGGTCACGTTCGCAAAGCTCTTGCTTAGGTGGTCCTGTCTGGACTAAAGCAGGCTTGAATTCCGGATCCGTTCAGAGTGCTTCATAGCCAAAGTGGACGGTACCCGGGCCTCGGTGGAAGAACGAGGTTTGGCCTATAACGCCTCTCTCATTGAGGGCTGGACTCTGGGCTCCAGAGCTCTGGTCTATTCCATGGCTAAGTGCTTCTGATGCCAGGGTGCTCTATAGGTCCAGGGGAGTGGTGTTCCTACTGATGGACCCCGGTACCTGAAGGTCTTTTGGCAATACCCACGGTGAGGGGTGAAGATTGGGCCTCTTGCTTAGGCAATACCCTGCAGCTTGGAGAGGTAAGTGGGGGGCCTGCGGGACTTGGTCCGACAGTAGGTCCTCCAGTTTTTTCGGGGTCTATGGGTGGCCTGTTATGCTGATCGCAGAGGCAATGTTGACCACTATGTCTATACTAGACAGGATGGCTGCTATTCCCCATATGGTTATCCCCTGGCCAATCCTACATTTCTACTTGCATGGTTGATTGTTAAGTTTAAACTGTTACCTGTCGGTTCTCTTCTTTCAGCCTGGGTTAAATTGCTGAGTCCCGGATTGTTTTTCCTGCCTGGGGCAGTCACCCCCTTCCTCCTCGCTGGCCTCCGTTCGGCGTGCGCACCCGCGCGCCTGCGTGTGCATGCGCGTGCGCGTCTGTGGGCGCTCGCAGGTGCTAGTCTGTAGCGCACAGGGGCCTGGTGTGTGTGGCGTGCGCGCTTCTGGGGGGAGGGGCGGGTGACGCCCACCCGGATGCAGACAGCAGTGAGTTTAAAAGCTCAGTTGTGTCAGTCTGCAGGTGGGACACAGAACGGAAGCTTACCCTGTGGCTCTGAGAACCTTTGGTGGTGTGGAGAGAGCAGTCTCCTTCAGCGAAGACTCCCCTTAACCCCGAACACTCGGTTCCTCAGTAGGGTGTGTTGGATTGGCCCGGTAGCCCAGCAACAGTGTTTGGTAACTGTCCAGACAAGGAGGACTCAGGGTTTATCCTTAGAGTGATCCTTTCTTGTCTGACTGGTGGGTGTCCTGATAAGCAGTCCTGCAGACAGGGACATGGCTACTAAAGGGTCTGGGACAGCAAAAACCGCCAAAAATGCAAAGAAGCAAAAGGGCTCCCCATCGGGATCTGAGGATCAAGGACAAGCCTTTTTAACACCCTATTCCCCTGAGGCACCAGAGTTGGGCCCTCCGGTTGAGCCATTGGGGTCTTTAGGGGCTATTGCCAGCCTAACCCAGGCACCCCCTGTCTATGTTACAGAGGAGGTGTTGGCCTCCACCCTTGGGGGATTAGAGAAGAGATTGACTGCATTAATTGCAGCCGCTTTGCCCGAAAGAAAGCGGGCCAGGTCCCCCTCTCCAGGGGTACAATCCCTGGACAGGGAGTATTTCCTCTTAGAGGGGGACCAGGCGGATGAGCCAGAGACAGCTGATTCAGAGGAGTCCACCTTAGAGGAGCCTTTCTCGGCCACTCAGGCGGAGAGGCTTTGGGTCCAGTCCTTAACGGACATGGTGCATTCAGCTTTTAAGCTGCCCCGGCCTCTGCCGGCTGTCAGCACAGTCTCTTCATTGGGTTCCTTAAAGGTTCCACAATCAGGTTCAGTGTTTCCGATACATCCTCTCTTGGAGGATTTCATGTATCAGGATTGGGTTCACCCGGACAAACTCTTTGTAACCCCAAAGAGATTTTCTGTCCTCTATCCGATGGAGGAGAAGTTCACAAAGAAATGGGCAGTCCCCGCAGTTGATGCGGCGGTGTCATGTGTCAATAAAAATCTCACCTGCCCGGTGGATAATGTCCAAATGTTTAAGGACCCGGCTGATAAGCGATTGGAAACTGTGTTAAAGGCATCCTTCACCACAGCAGGGGCAGTCATTCAGCCGGCTATAGCGGCCATAGGGGTTTGTCAGGCCTTGAAAGACCAGACAAAACAGATCCGGAGGGATCTCCCACCTCAGCAGGCTCAAGATTTAGCCGATTTGCCTAGGGCATTGTGTTTTGCTGTGGACGCCATTAAGGATTCCATCCAGCAGGCTTCCCGTCTTTCCATGGCGTTGGTCCATATGAGAAGGCTTATACAGTATGGCTGAAAAATTGGCCAGCTGAGACCCCCTGCAAGAAACTCCTTGCGGGGTTTCCTTTTCATGGGGAAAGGCTGTTTGGTGGCGATCTCGACAAATACATTCAGAAAATCTCTAGCGGTAAGTGTACCTTATTACCAGTAAAAAAGAGGATCAGGGGCCCCACTTTTAAGCGACCCCCCTCTCCGGCCCAGGCGGCGTCTACCACTCGGCAGTATCAACGGCCTTCTGGTAGACCGGGCTCAGGAGGCAGACCACAGGGTCAGGTTTCAAGTCGCAGAAGGCCTTGGACCCATAAAACAGGCAAACCAGCCCCTAAAGCATCCCTCTGAAGGGGCGCCCCCACTCTCTCGGGTGGGGGGAAGGCTCCAGGGGTTTTAAGAAGCCTGGAGGAAAGAAGTCCTCGACAAATGGGTTCTTTCCACAGTTTCCTCAGGCTACCACCTGGAGTTTCGGGGATTCCCCCCTCCCCGGTTTCTGGTCTCAAACATACCAAAAGACCTAGGAAAGAGAAGGTCTCTTCTGACGGCCTTGGATCGCCTTCAACATCAAGGGGTGATCGTGGAGGTACCAGTTCCAGAACAGGGACTGGGTTACTACTCAAATCTTTTCGTTATTCCCAAGCCAAATGGCGACGTGAGGCCAATTTTGGACCTGAAGGGCCTAAACCGCTTCTTAAACATCCGGTTCTTCCGCATGGACTCGGTCCGGTCTGTGGCAGCGGCAGTACAAGGCAAAGATTTCCTAGCATCCATCGACATAAAGGATGCATACCTGCAAGTCCCGATATTTCCAGGCCATCACAAGTACCTACGCTTTGCGGTGGGTCACCAGCATTTACAGTTCGTGGCCCTGCCCTTCGGGTTGGCCACGGCTCCCAGGGTTTTTACAAAGATTCTGGCTCCCTTGGTGGCCAACTTGAGAATTCGGGGAATCTCGGTGATAGCGTATTTAGACGACCTTCTGTTAACAGATCGCTCAGTTCTAGAATTAAAGAGAGCAATTTGCATATCAGTTCATTATCTCCAGTCGCTGGGCTGGGTTATAAACGAGGACAAATCGGTCTTGCGACCAACAAGACGATTGGAGTATCTCGGCTTGCTGTTCGATACAGAAAACCAGAAGGTTTTCTTGCCTCGACCCAAGATCTACAGTCTATGGGCATTGATTCGGTTCGTTCTGAGCAGAAGACCATCCATTCGCCTCTGTATGCGGCTGTTAGGGAAACTGGTAGCCACATTCGAGGCGGTGCCTTACGCACAGTTCCATTCGAGAAAGCTGCAGGCAGCCATCCTGGCTGCTTGGAACAAGCAGACTCAAACATTGGATCACCCCATGTCTCTTTCTCCCCTAGTCCGACAGAGTCTATGCTGGTGGCTATCGCCCCAAAATCTCCAAAAGGGGTGATCCTTCACCCCAATCATATGGGAAATGGTGACAACGGACGCCAGCCTGACAGGCTGGGGAGCGGTAATGGGCAACCTATCCCAGCAGGGAACGTGGTCAGTTTCAGAGACATTCTTGTCCATCAACCAGTTGGAGATTCGAGCCATCCGGCTAGCCCTAAGGGCCTGGACAGCAAAGCTACGCGGCTGTCCAGTCAGAGTGCAATCGGACAATGCCACTGCCGTTGCTTATATAAACCATCAGGGAGGCACTCGGAGCCGGGCGGCCCAGAAGGAGGTCGATCAGGTCCTCACTTGGGCAGAGAGGCACATACCCTGCATTTCAGCGGTTTTCATCCCCGGCATAGAGAATTGGCGAGCGGATTATCCCACCCGCTGGCAGATCTCGCCAGGGGAATGGTGCCTCCATCACCAGGTGTTCCAGGATATTTGCAGCAAATGGGGGATGCCAGATGTAGATCTGATGGCGTTCAGATTCAATACAAGGCTGGACAGGTTTGTATCCCGATCGAGAGACCCGTTAGCGTGCCAGACAGACGCACTAGTGTGTCCTTGGACCCGCTTCTCTTTGATCTACGCCTTCCCTCCGGTTCGACTTCTGCTCAGGATCTGTATGGAGGGCAAGCCGGTTATTCTGATGGCCCCAGCGTGGCCCCGAAGGTCGTGGTATACCCTAATCGTAAGGATGTTGGTAGGGGACCCATGGCCTCTTCCTCTTCGGCCAGACCTGCTAACTCAGGGCCCGATCTGCCACCCTTCCTTACCGTCGTTAAGTTTAACGGCTTGGCGGCTGAATCCTACATTTTGAAGAGAAGAGGAATCCCTAAGTTGGTCATACCCACTTTGATTAATGCCAGGAAGCCTGTGTAAAGATTGATCTATTACAGGGTATGGAAGGCCTACGTGGCCTGGTGTGAAACCAAGAAATGGCACCCTCGCAAGTTTGTGGTCGGTAGGTTTCTGGAATTCCTTCAGTTAGGGGTGGACATGAAGTTGGCCATCAGCACCATTAAGGGGCAGATTTCGGCTCTATCTGTGTTCTTTCAGAGGCCGTTAGCCACCCATTCTGTGATCAAAACTTTCCTACAAGGAATCTTGCGGGCTAATCCCCCAGTTAAAGTTCCAGTGTGTCCTTGCGACCTAAACCTGGTTCTCTCGGTTCTGCAGAGACAGCCCTTTGAACCGTTGAGGGAAACCTTGGTGCTACTTACTAGAAAGCTAGTGTTCTTGGTGGCCATATGCTCGGCCAGAAGAGTCTCTGAGTTAGCTGCTTTCTCTTGTCGAGAACCGTATTTAGTCGTCCACAAGGACAGAGTTGTCTTACGTCCTCATCCATCCTTCCTCCCGAAGTTGGTATCGAGTTTCCATTTAAACCAGGATGTCATCCTTCCCTCCTTTTTCCCTAATCCGGCTTCTGGCAAGGAGAGATTACTACATTCTTTAGATGTGGTAAGAGCGATCAGAATATATCTGAGGGCTACTGCCCAAATTCGTAAGACGGACGTCTTATTTGTTTTACCAGATGGACCTAGGAAAGGCCAGCCGGCTTCTAGGGCCACTATTGCCAGGTGGGTCCGGCAGACCATCTCTCAGGCCTACGGATTAAGGGGGAAGGACCCCCCAGGGTCTATAAAGGCTCATTCCACCAGGGCAGTGGGCGCCTCTTGGGCGGTGCACCATCAGACCCCCATGGCTCAAGTCTGTAGGGCGGCGACCTGGTCGTCGGTCCATACCTTTACAAGGTTCTATCAGTTAGATGTTACACAGGGCTCGGACCTAGCCTTTGGGCAAGCGGTCCTGCAGGCTGCTGTTTAGATCCCTGGAACCCGGGGGTGCCTATATTATTACTCGATTTTTTCTAGTTTCCCTCCCCTCAGTAGGCATTGCTATGGGACATCCCACATAGTTATTACTATGCTGCTCTGTGTCCCGTGATGTACGATAAAGAAAAAGGGATTTTTATAACAGCTTACCTGTAAAATCCTTTTCTTGGAGTACATCACGGGACACAGAGCACCCCCCCCCCTCTTCTTGGGGACAGGGGGACCTGTATTGCTTGCTACAAAACTGAGGTACTCCCAGTAAGGGAGGGGTTATATAGGGAGGGAACTTCCTGTCTTGATTGCCAGTGTCCATCACCTGAAGGTAGGCTCTATAACCCACATAGTTATTACTATGCTGCTCTGTGTCCCGTGATGTACTCCAAGAAAAGGATTTTACAGGTAAGCTGTTATAAAAATCCCTTTTTCTTGGCAACTGTACAGTGAGAGTCCAGGGCTAACATAAATGCATTCCAGCTGTCCAAGGCTGGACTCCTTTCGTGTAATACCTAATAAGCCCATGTTTTGATTGGTCCAGTGAGCAGGCTGATAGTAGCGCAAACCTTTATATAATCGGTGGCATAGGTCCTAGGCCTAAGAGCAAACAACAGCTCGCAATCCATCTTGAAGCACAAGAATGATGCATGGCTACCATCAAACCTCTCTGGCATCACCACAAATGGCTCAGGACATGCTGGTTCCAGGGCTGAGCGTACTGTACCTATCAGTAACAGAACTTATTGCTCCAGCTCCAAAATTTGCTGCCTGAGAGGAGCCACAGCCTTTGCTATAGCGGCCTCCATGTTTTAAGCCAGGTTATTCTGTCACGATCAGGTGTCAGGCTCAGAGGCCAATTGCTACAGCAGTTGCAGAGCAGAGTAGTCCAGGAACCGGCCGAGGGTCAAACACGGGTGGTTGCAGGTTGGGATCAGGCAATAGAGAAGTCCAGGAACAGGCAGATTGTCAAACACAGGTGATTGCAGATTGGGATCAATCAATAATGAAGTCCAGGAACAGGCCAAGGGTCAAACACAGGTGGTTGCAGATACAAATGGCAGCAGAGCAGACAAATCGCAAGGCACTGGCTGGGAAGGCACAATAACCTGGCAATGGGGAAGTGCTGAGACAAGGCTTTTATAGGAATGTTATGGGAGGAGCTAGGGGTTCAAGGTTCAACAACACTCAAGACACAAGGCAGAGTATTCCAATGGATCAGGTAGGTTTGTCCAGCAGATCAGACAGGGAGCTGTCCAGCATCCCAGATAGCTCAATGGGAATAGTCATTGCCAGACACAGAAGAGGTGCCAGGTTCAAGCCTAGGTTCTGACAATAGGTAAAGATTCTACATATTAAGCATATTGGCGCATACTAAGGCCTCATGCACACTGGATGTTTTGTTTGCTGCATTTGGCATTTTTTTTTCTGCTGCTAGGAGGAAAGGAGTCAAGCTGCTTGACAACCGGATCACGCCAATATACATCAGCAGAATGACACTAAGGCAGATTAACGTACCTGTACGTCGCCTTTAAGACTCAGCATTGTGGGTGCGCGGACTCGACATCTGCGGGGATACCCACGATCATCTCACAGAGAGGAAGAACGGGGAAATGCTGATGTAAACAAGCATTTCCCCATTCTTCCTAGTGAGAGGACACTGATCACAGCTCCCTGTAATGGGGAGCAGTGATCAGTGTCATGTCACACATAGCCCACCCCCCCTACAGTTAGAACACATCCCTAGGACACACTTAACCCCTTCAGCACCACCTAATGGTTAACCCCTTCACTGCCAGTGTAATTTTCACAGTAATCAGTGCATTTTTATAGCACTGCTTGCTGTAAAAATGACAATGGTCCCAAAAATTTGTCAAAAGTGTCCGATGTGTCTGGCATAAAGTCGCAGTCATGATAAAAATCACAGAACGCCACCATTACTAGTAAAAAAACAATTACCCTGTAATAATACAAATGCCATAAAACTATCCCCTGTTTTGTAGATGCTATAACTTTTGCGCAAACCAATCAACATACGCTTATTGCGATTTTTTTTTTCCAAAAATATGTAGAAGAATACATATCGGAAAGTGAAAAATATACTGCGCTGTGACTCAAACTTCATATATATAAATATAGCAGCCAGCACAGCTGAAGACAAAAAGCAATGTGAATAGATAAAGAAAATGCAGTGCTATTTATATATGTACAGGTGTTGTGATTACCCTGGTGATAATTGTAATAAAACAATATCATGCATTTAAACGACTCTATGCATTAAATTGTGAACAATTAATATTGAAAAATAATCATAACCCAAAAATTGAATCATAGTTGACTAATAAAGTCCAAATAAATTATGTGTGTATCTAAAGGGCTAATCAAAGTCCAAACATAGGTGTATCTCTTCAAATGAAGACCAGAGTTGCTAGAAGCACCACCACCACTTGGAAAGAGGCTTACTGGATATTACAGACTTAAAGAGGCATATACCTCATAAGTCGTTAAACGCTTGTTGGTATTTAAGCGAGAAGATGCAGCTGGTCCTGGATCCAAAGCGGTTATTCAAGCTCAGCACACCGAAAACATCAATGAAACTCGTATGTATGGAGTGGTCCTTATGGAGGACACAGTGTCCATGTATTTTTGGGTAATAAAATTGAGAAAATGTCTCACATAGTGTGATATCGTTTTAAGAAAGTTTTAATGTAAGGTATATTAAAAGCACTCACATTTGAGTAGTAAGAAAAAGGCTTGTCAAGGTACTGGAATAGGAGCGATGTTGTTGTAAATATGGTACATCGACGCGTTTCATCTAACATGTCGTCATCTGGGGTATAGACCACTACCACAAATACATCGCTTATATAAGGCTAATGACCGAAAACTAATTACACAATTGCCGGAAGTGAACGCAAAAATAACGTCGCTTTCGGTATCCGGTATAAAAACTGGATTCTAACTTGTAAATTAGTATAGCTCCAAATGTGGCCGACAAGGCTAGGTAGCTTACAAATACCATACATGTAAATAATATACATAGAGCGCATAGTCTCTGTCTCCTGTTAAGACAGGAAGCGGCCAGTGGTTATGGACGTATCGTCCAAGCCTCACTTTAGCAAAAACAGCCAGATGTCATCATTTCCGCCGCAGCTCCACGTCTGAACATATGCAGGCCAAGCCACGCTATGAAACTTATGTATAAACAACAATAGGCGGAGACCAAGGATAGCTGTAAACCAAGCCTCGCTTTTGTAACAGGACGGCTATACCGAAAATACACCGGAAGTTTGAATCATTATGATTGCGGACCAAAACTCTCACTGAAACAGCACATCCACCAGGAAACTTCATTGGACCTAAACAGGACTTGCTGTAAACTTAGGCTCACATTAATTCGCTTAATTAAACCATGATTGTCTAAAAAATTATAATTCTAAATTGGGGTCACTAATTGGCATAATACCTTAATATTTTTTGCATAAAGAAAATGTTAAGAATTTTTTTATTTTTTTTATTTCATTCTTTATTGTATTTTTTATTACATACATATCTTAAATAATTCATTAAAAAAAAGAAAGAATTGTTCCTTATATATGTCATACTTTTAGTACAAATACATAAAGTAAATACTCTTAAATTAGCATGCTGGGAGGCAGATGATAGTATTCTAAATCCAAAGTCTACCCTTGTCATGGGTCTACCAAGCTATCCCTCTTATAACTTTTCAAACAGCTATTATATTTAGTTGTTCTCTTACCCCCTAGAGAGAGGTACCCTTTTTCTCCACCCATGGTTTCCACATTTCTTCAAACTCCTTAAGCTTACCTCTTTTTATATAGACTGCTCTTTCTTTACAAATTGATTCGTCTATTACCCTGGACCATTCTCTTACTGCCGGTGGAGTTGTTGCCTGCCATCTCATAGCTATTTATTTTCTGGCTTGAAACAAACATCTCAATAATGCAACTGTAGTACTTCTTTTCTCCTCCCGTTCCTTCCTGTATCCCAGTACACATAGTGTGGCCTCCATCTCCAACGCAATTCCAAATACGTCTCTCAAAATGTTAAGCACTCCCTCCCAGTAGCGAAACAGCTTTGGGCAACGCCACACCATGTGCACTAGGTCTCCAGTCCCTTGGCATCTGGGACATTTATCGTCTGGTCTTCTAACAAACTTAAACAGACGCTTAGCCATGTAATAGGCTCTATTTATCAACATTAGGTGAGAGATTATCTGAGAAGGTGAGACTGATACCTTTGATCCCATCTCTAATATTCTCTTCCACCTTTCCTGTGTTATTTCCCCTATGTCTTCTTCCCATCTCTCTCTCACTTTAAGAAGACCTCATCCTATATTGATCTTTTTGGTTATCTGTAGAAGCTCAGCTATGAGGAAAGATTAGAGGAACTGAATTTATTCACTCTTGAGAAGAGGAGAATAAGGGGGGATATGATCAACATGTACAAATATATAAGAGGTCCATATAGTGAACTTGGTGTTGAGTTATTCACTTTAAGGTCAACACTGAGGACAAGGGGGCACTCTTTACATCTGGAGGAAAAGAGATTTCACCTCCAAATACAGAAAGGTTTCTTCACAGTAAGAGCTCCCTCAAGAGGTGGTTCTGGCCAGCTCAGTAGATTGCTTTAAGAAGGGCCTGGATTCTTTCCTTAATGCACGTAATATAACTGAGTACTAAGATGTGTAGGTAAAGTTGATCCGGGGTAAATCCGATTTGCCTCTCGGGGGATCAGGAAGGATTTTTTTCCCCTCCTGTAACGAATTGGATCATGCTCCGCTGTTTTTTTTTGCCTTCCTCTGGATCAACTGTGGGTATGGAGTTGGGGGTATGGGATTGTACTGTGTTTTATTTTGTTTGTTTATTTTTTTTATGAAAGGGTAAGGATCTCGCGCCAAACAAAGTGTAAATATAAATAAATATACAACTGAAGTATATATAGTGCTAGAGCTGCACCCCAAAATTCAGAATATGAATGGATAAATAGAAACAGCAGGGGGCGCTATTATTACAAACAATCAAAATATAAACCACAGAATATAATAAAAACATCTATGGTTGCCTTACATTAATGTGTAAATATGTGCAATCTATATTTGATAAATAAAAAGTCCATAAATTGTGCAGAAACAAAATGTCCATATAATGTGCAAAAGGGTTAAATTCCAAAAATCCTTGTAAATTTCACATCCAGTGACAGTAGAGCCCTCGTTCCCACAGACTCCGTCGGGGTTTGTAAATTTTAAAAGGTCCTTCTTATATTTCACTCTGATAAATACGTGGATATATGTGATCAAAGAATGAGGATTTCCACCTTCACCAACCAGAACACCAGACAGTGAGTGTAAAAGATGGCTCCTTACCGAACCCAATTGACCCTTCTCGTTAAAAAAGAGGTCAAATAAAGCTTTGTGTCTCCACAGATGGTTAATAGCCTGGATACTCTTGATTAGATATGTTAACCGTCATAGGGCAAAAAAACACAGAGAAAAAGCCGCCATAGCATAATAACGTTTAATTAAAAGTAAATTAAAACACACAGTGCCGAGTGGCTCCTTACTGTTAGGGGTGCCCCACGTCCCGGCACTGAGGCTGAAGGCTTAGGTCTAAGAGAGAAATGTGTCCTTAGCTGGGGAAACGATCGCGTGCGTTCCGCCTCACTTGAGTTGAGAACCAGCTGGACCGGAAGATGCTGTGCGTGGTCACGTGCCGCCTCGACGTACGTTTCAATATGTCGTCATCAGGAAGCGCATCGCTTCCTGATGACGACATATTGAAACGTACGTCGAGATATTTCAATGTGTCCACCACCTTCACTTGTGGTATTCCCACTACCCCCACTTCTCCAAATGGGTCTACCGGTAATAACTCTGATTTTTCCCAATTTATTTCTAGGCCTGAAAAACTAGCAAAGTCCCCTACTATTCGTATTGCTCTTACCAGTAATTGTTCCGTATCACCCAAGTAGAGTAGAATATCATCGGCATAAAGTGCGATTCTTTCGTCTCCCATCTTCCTTTGAAATCCAGCTATCTCCGTGCTTGATCTTATGGCAATTGCCAATGGTTCCATCACTAGGGCGAAGAGCAGGGGTGACAAAGGACACCCCTGTCTCGTCCCCCTCTCTAGTAAAATCTTTTTTGAAAATTCATTATTAATTCTAATTTTGGCGCTAGGACTGTCATAAAGCATTTTAATCCAACCAGTAAATTTCGGACCAAATCCAAACTTTCCCAGCACCTTCCAAATATATCCCCATTCTACACTGTCAAATGCTTTTGTCACATCCAGTGACAGTAGAGCCCTCGTTCCCACAGACTCCGTCGGGGTTTGTAAATTTTAAAAGGTCCTTCTTATATTTCACTCTGATAAATACGTGGATATATGTGATCAAAGAATGAGGATTTCCACCTTCACCAACTAGAACACCAGACAGTGAGTGTAAAAGATGGCTCCTTACCGCAACCAATTGACCCTTCTCGTTAAAAAAGAGGTCAAATAAAGCTTTGTGTCTCCACAGATGGTTAATAGCCTGGATACTCTTAATTGGATATGTTAACCGTCATAGGGCAAAAAAACACAGAGAAAAAGCCGCCATAGCATAATAACGTTTAATTAAAAGTAAATTAAAACACACAGTGCCGAGTGGCTCCTTACTGTTAGGGGTGCCCCACGTCCCGGCACTGAGGCTGAAGGCTTAGGTCTAAGAGAGAAATGTGTCCTTAGCTGGGGAAACGATCGCGTGCGTTCCGCCTCACTTGAGTTGAGAACCAGCTGGACCGGAAGATGCTGTGCGTGGTCACGTGCCGCCTCGACGTACGTTTCAATATGTCGTCATCAGGAAGCGGATCGATTTTTTGGCCTTCTAGATTTATTATTAGGGCCATTGGGGAATGATCCCACACTCCTCTTGGCAGGTATTCTATCTTTCCCAAGAAAATTTAAATTTACATCACTGTTATGAATCTATACTTAATATATATGATTCCAAAAGTGTACATAAAAATACATGATGATATAACATGGTACATACTAATAAAAGGGGGTTTTGATTAAAAAAAAAAATGTTTTAAATTAGAATTAAAATTGAAATTGAGAAAATAAAAATGTATATAAAATTTGTAAAATCATTCCTTATACGAACTCTGCAAAGTATAATAGAGACTTATGAATCATGATCTGTTTATAAAGAAGTTAATGTCCCACTCCACATTCAACCCTAGTGAGGAGTGGGTCTGCAACTCATATATTCAGAAAGTTTCCAATCTGGACACTCCTCTAGTGTAAGCTCAGCCCCTCCAAGGGGCGATAACTCTGTCTATAATTAAAAATGAAGTGCCTGTTGGATCCCGACTATGGAATTGCTTATAGTGTTGGGGAACTGTATTTTACTAATGTGTTTGGTAACTCTAGTAGTGAAAGAGAGTATGGTTCGGCCCACATACTGTTTGCCACAAGGGCAAGTCAGTAAAAATACAACATTGGTTGTAGCATTGCTTAAATGGATATAGAAAGAGGGGAGGGTTAGGGCAAGAAGGATAGTGGCTGAAGCTAACCTTGGGGTCTTGCCCACCCAGAAAAGAGGAGTGTGGACTATATCGGTACAGATGAAAATAATTAAGAATGGTTGAGTTAAAAAATGTATTACATAAATAAATAATACAGAACAATCATACAAATAAAGGATTTGGCAAAGTCTCTACTAGTTTCGCGGGTCTACCGCTTCTTCAGGAGAGCCAATCAAATTGTGAGTTATCAAATACTCCAGAGTATCAAAGAATGTTTGTCCAATTCCCTCAAGAAACAGTTGACCGCCTGGATCCCCAGGTGGTGGTGAATACTAGAGTAGAGGCTGGAAACGTCACAGCTTATCCACTTGTGATTGTCCTGCCACTCGAAGTTGAGCAACTTAGTAAGTAGATCCTTAGTGTCCCGGATAAAACCGGGAAGCTCAGAAACCAGGGGCTGGAGCTGATTGTCAACCCATTCACCCAGGTGTTCATTCAACGACCCTATGTCAGCTACGATGGGTCTGCCAGTCAATGGGCACAAGCCCTTGTGAACCTTGGGCAGATGGTGAATAATGGGGGTTATGGGATTGAATGGAATGAAAAGATCTCTTTCCTTGGCAGAAAAAATCCCCGCCTGTACTGCTCGGTCCAGGAGTGTGGCCAGCGTTTTGCTAAACGCAATGATTGGATTGGATTTCAATGGTAATAGGTGTTAGTGTCAGTTAATTGTCGTACAGCCTCCTCTCTGTACATGAGGGAATCCATAACAACCACAGTGGCTCCTTTGTCGGAGTTTTTAATGACAATGCTGTTGTCAGTACTCAATGCTTTACATGCAAGTAACTCCTCCTTAGACAAATTGTTAGGGGGAGGATTTTTGTGAGACCTCTGGGCTAGACGTACAAGATCCCCTTCAACCAGCTTTTGGAAAAGATCTAGGTCCTTGCCCCTGGACCCCACAGGATAAAACTGACCGTAATTTAAAAGTCAGTGTGGTGTCAGAATCTATGGGGTCTATGGTACAAGGGTTAGACCCAGACGCTAGATCAATAAGGTCTTGTAGAGCACATACATCTTTAAATAAAATGGGGGGAGGCAAGCACTCACCATTCTCCGGACCTCCCGATAAAGCAGGTGTATTCTCTGCTGTAGTTGAATGAAAATGTTTTTTTTAGAGTAAGACTCCGTGAAAATTTGTTCACGTTCAGGATTGTACTGAAAAGGTTAAAATGAGTTGTGGGACAAAAATTAACACCTTTTGATAATTGATCATTTTCTTTAGTGCTGAGGGTCCTGTTGGAAACGTTCAAAACATTGAAGATTATTTATTTATCCGCCCCAGGAGGACGTAACCAGGTTTCTTTGGCGCCTTTATGTCGCCTGCCTCCCCTCCGTGTTTTTTTGTAGATGGTGTTGTCTTTTTCTTGGACCTTGGATCCGATGTACGGGGGTATGCATGAGTGTGGGTTTCCCGGCTTGGGCTCCGTGTGGATGATAAAACTGGTCATTCGGGGGAAGAGTCGGAGCCGGTGGTGCCCAAGGTGTCATATGCAAACTCTGAATCAGGGTCCATGAAGCTGACTTTTTTGGTGCGATCCCTGCGTGGACGACCTGATTGATACTGAGGTCTTTTCCATGTATAAACGTTATCATTCTCATAATCCGTATTGTCCCTGTTCATTTTGCCTTTTTTGTTCTCTATGACTGATTTTTCCAGTCTGTCCAAATTTTTGTTCAGGTGTCCATCAAGTGTGGCAAAATCAACTTGGGTTTGGAGTGGAATGAGATTCTTCTGTAAAGAGGCCATCTCCCCTTGGAGTCTTTCCACCTGTTTTTGATTAGATCTTATCAGAATGTTCATCAGTTTAAGGGAACAGGTGCTTAAAGTTTCAGTCCATTCCTGTTTTAAGTCATCATCGAATAATTCTGATGAAGGAAATTTCTTTATTCGTAGACCCCGGGGGATTTGGGATAAGGAAGTATATTCCAATAAAAAGTCCCAGTATGACTTGATCTCTTTAGCCATTAGCTGTTCCAGCTTCTTGAACATGTAAGTCATAGATGATTTAGTGTCCTCAACTGTAGAGGCAGTATGTAGTGAAGGGTTAATCCTTAATGGATTATCCGAAGGAGCCTTTAGGGTCCTACTGTATCCCGGTTCTGTTATAGTTGCTGTAGTAGATGTAGTGGTATCCATGAATAGGCAGGAGTTTTTGAACAAAGCTTCTGGATGAAGTAGCCAGAAAAAGCCTTGAGAGGTGGAGACACTGAAGGAGCTCGTCGAGCTGGCAGAAATGGATGCAGAGTCCAAGACGACAAGATAAAGGGAAAAAACCACCGCTCCAGACGACACTCTTCAGTAGTGAGTAAAGTTCAAAAACTCAGATGGGTGCAGGCAATGCGTGGTGCAGAATAAGAAAGGAGAAATGGACAGCCGCACTCCAATGGATGAAAAAAATTAAAAATAGTGCCTGTTTATTCCAGTCAAAAAATGTAACTAAAACAGCAAACAATGGGGTAACAAAAGCTGACGCGTTTCACACCGACAACCGATGCTTAGTCATAGCTAAACATAATGATAAAATAAATCTCATTTATAAAAGGAAAAAGTCCCAGAAACCATCTGATAATTCATTAATTAGCCTCCTGATGGGGCCTGGCTAATGCCGGTAATCGTGCACACCTGTTGAAAAAAATGCAACAAAGAGAAAACAACATCCACCATAACTAGATGGGAACACAATGTATACATATACATCAGCCGATTTAAAATTGGTTACACCGGTCTAATGGCAGCAAACCTAGCTTCAACCCCTTAGAAAATGTATATAATGGACATATATTGAGTACATATGTGTTACGATATAAAGAACCCTTATTTTCATCCCAATAGAAAGATGACATTGTATATTCTACATCATTGATAAACGAGTGTAAATATGTGTGGGATAAGAATATACAATGAAATAAAAACCCAACCAAAGCATGTGAATCATATTGCACAGGACGTGTAAATAATTATTAAAATGTAAACCCATGAAAAATGGTGTTTTACCGTGTGACGTGCTGGAAGAGTGGGAAAAGGAGATGATTGGCGATTGCTGGTTAGACCGATGTGAAAGTGTAGTGTTCCACATCATATAAGGTGGAAACAATGGGCCAGATTCAGGTAGATGGGAGCATCTTTGCTCCAGAGTAACGCTTCTCATTTACGTTACTCTGCCGAAATTTTAGCAGCAAGTGCTGTCATTCACGAAGCACTTGCTCCTAAAGTTGCGGCAGCGTAACGAAAATGAGCCGTTGGAATTCAAATTGGGCGGGTACGGGGCGTGTAGTATTTAAACTAAGCGCGATCCCGCCGCGAACGTACTGCGCATGCGTCGAGTGTCAAAACATCCCCGTGCGCATGCTCCAAAATCTGTGAATGAACGTCAATGACGTCACATTCCCATTCATGACCGTTTTACGCAAGCGACGTTTTTTTTTTTTTTTCCGACGCGATGACGACGCCTATACCTAACATAGGATATTCCAACCCCATGTAGGTATAACTATGCGCCGCGTATCCCGTCCGGACACGTCGTATCGTCATTGCGTCGCGCCGGAATTCGATCGTGAATTGCCGATTTCCGCTCATTAACATATTTTTTGAGCGTAAATCGGCGGGAACGCCCCCGGCGCCATTTTTAAGTTGAAGTAACGATGCGATGGCGAAACTCAGTTACGCTGCTCGCATCGGAGCTTCAACCCGGCGTTTCTTGTTTTCTGGTTACAGAAAACAGAAACGCCGGCTCAAAGTCACAGTTAGGCTGGCGGATCACTCGATCCGCCAGCGTAACTGTTCCTGAATCTGGCCCAATATGTTAAAAGATCAAGTGACCAAAATATATGTGTTAGGTTTCCTCAAAGCAGCAGAAAAGCACAAAAGAAAGAGTGAAAGTTACTGGATTGAAAAAAAAATTAAAATTCTGTACTACCCTTGCCCCGTAAGGAGATTAGATGTCTTCAGTGTTTAACCCAAATCCCTAACGACCATAGTGTGGGAGGGATATATATATGAGTGAAGTGAATGATGATAGAAATAATGTGACAAAAAGATGTGTGAATATACTATTTAAATAAACAGGATGAAATAATGGGGACCGTGTACAATGAACACACAATGAGCATACAAGATATGAAGTGAAGGGAAAGTAAGATCAAACAATAAGAATAAAGAATTTTACTTATTGTTGCCATTATATAGAAAGAACCCTAATACCAGTGTACTACTGTAAAAAGAAATAATTATTTTCGACCTGTGCATTTGACGGGTGCATAGTTAATGTGGGGAACCTCCCTTCAGCTGATTACACTGGATTGATTTTTCATATGATCTAAGATAGAGGTGTCCCTTAGTGAAGGGGAAAACACCTCTACCATAATCAAATGTAGAACAGGTCCAAACTATAAATGTTATTTAAAACTTTAAAATCTTGTTTTTAGAGATATTTTTTCGATATGTTAAAAATAGAACCCATAGGTAAAAAGGAAGAAACAAAAAAGTTTTATGGTGGCTCATACTGCATAATAAAGGAGACCGCAGGCTCAGTGCATGGATCACACACAGACAGTGGGATACTATCTATACATGATGTGAAATGCACATGACCCTGGACGTGGAGGGGACATATATACGTGTGTACGTGTGTCCACATGTAAAAGGGACACCAACTACAAAAGATAGACCAATCCATGGGGCTCACAGAATATCTGAAGTGGAGAACGGACATATAAATTAATATAATAAACCCATTAATATGGGTAAAGGGCCTGTCTGTATGGATCTTAATCGTTAGAGAAAAGCGCCATAAATGACAAACCAAATCTGGCCATTAGTCATAAAAGTGGGATACATCCCACTCAAAGTTCATCCCATGTGGGATCCTATAAGGTAAAAGAAAACCGCGCTATAAAACCCCTCCCCCCCAAGAACTACAGGCTGCAGCAAGCGTGTGATATACAGAAAACAATGGAATATAAAAAGCCGCGCCCCACACAGGTTAGTCAAAGTTAGTTACACCAATATCAATGATGGTAAACAAAATAATACTAAAGTCCATTGAAGTCCATAGTGGTAGAAATAATAATCCCAGAAGCGATCCTCTGTAAAGTGTCACCCAGCGAACACACTCCAAAAGGTGCACCCACCACCGAGTGAAAAAGCAGCTTACCAGAGGTCCGTCATAAGTCAGCGTCTGACTGTAACCCAGCCAACGGCCTTTAAATCCTTGTGGTTCCCAAGATCAACCCGAGTGGACCAGGACGGGACACTTCTTATACTCAGGATAAAGGAAAAGGCGCACATAGCATAATTCCGTTGGCGAAAATTTATTGTAAAAAGTAAAAATGTACTTACACAGCACACATGGTAAACGAGCATAAAAACAGATACAAATATTGCCGGCCGGCATGCAGGAGCCCTTCCTCCTCAGCGTGGTGACGTCACTGCGTCGCCTCCCATACGCGTTTCGTCACTAGAAGGACGTTCTCAATGGGGGTAGGGCTTCACAGTGATGCACCACTTAATAAGGACCAGCCGCCCGTTGTGAGAAGCAGCACGCTGAGTCCAGATGCGCCATCTTTGATATGGTAAAAAGCACTAGACAGAATGACATTCTGCCAGGCGTCACGGGCACAACTAAAAATTCCATTGCGGAAACGGGAAAAGAAAACAGGAAACAAAATAAAACTAATCCATACCCCACCAGTAGTTGGGGTAGGCCAAGGAGTTTTATTAATTAACTTAATTTTAATTATCTAGGCGTAATGTGGACACAATGATATAGGGATAGGCAAGGGGAAAGAACGCTGGCACTGGCTCTCTCTCCCTCCCCCCCATAGATCACAGCACCATCTAGGGGACAAGTCTGGTAAATAAAACCTAAACTTACCGGAAAAAAGGGAAAAGAAATTTGAACGAAAAATTCATATTATGTGTGTTCCCTAGGGACTTATGTCCTTATGATAATGTGAATGCTAAACATAGTGCATATATTGGGGTAATGTGTTAATGACTTACACTCCAATAGTAGCAACTTAGTGGGTTGTGAAGATTAGTTCAAAGCACAGTGTTATAATCAAAAAGTAGTGAAAGAATCGCTACATAAAGTGTATCCTACATTAAAAATATGAGATCCCTTCAATATTGAGGGAGTGATTCATTCTAAACGTTTAATCAACCATTAAACTATGTGACCAGTATTCAACAGTGAGGTGAAAAATGGAATCAATTGCAAAAAAACGAAGGAAAAAAAACCCCGAAAAAACGTCCACATAGACTAAGTGAAGACGACTAGAAGGACGAAAACATAAATTTAGTCATTATTCCCTAAAGGGTGTATGTGTATACCTGCCCTCAGGTGTGCTTCTCACAAAGGTCAATAATAGGCAATGCTAATACATGCATTAACATATATAGACTAAGTGAAGACGACTTATAAGGCGTAAAGATTGAAGTATAAAAAATCCAAAAATTAAATCAGATAACAATATCCGTTATAGACAATGCTAATAAACATATAGCCATATATAGACTCAGTAAAGACGACTTAAAGGACATAAATTTAGAAAATATCAGGTATCAAAACACGCAAAAATGAAAAACTATTATACCAAAGGGGTTACTTGTTCCCAGGTGTGTTTTCCACAAAGGCTATTTCAGGCATTGCTAATGAATGCATTCACATCCGTTTCAATGTTTAACCCAAAAGGGGTATAGGTTTTTAGACGAAAAATCCAGCCCATCTCCATCTGAGATATCCCTTGTACTAGATTACCTCCTCTCCAAGGAGCTTTATATTTGTCGATCCCCAAGAAGAGGGTATTGGAGGGGTTTTTATCATGCTTCAATCTATAATGATTAGAAACAGAATGGTCCCTAAATCCAGACAAGATGTTAGTGATGTGTTCGTTGACACGAACCTGAAATGCCCTCTTGGTCCTGCCCACGTATTGTTTACCACATGGGCATTGTACCAAATACACCACTCCCTCAGAGGCACAGGTAATACATGGTAAAATCTTGTATTCTCTCCCAGTAGCTGTGGATGTAAAGGACCTAACACATCTAAGTTTATTAGAACTTAGAGCACAGACCCGACATCGCCCACATCTGTAATAACCTTTTAACTGGGCAAAAGGGAAGAAAGATTTTGTGAGGGGAGGGTCTATAACATTCTTGGATATTAGGTTCCTTAGGGACTGTACTCCCTTAAAGATAACCCGCGGTTTCGGGGGCAGGATGTTTTTTAGCACGGGGTCATTAAGGGCTAGATGCCAATGTTTCTTTACTCTAAGTTCTAATAAACTTAGATGTGTTAGGTCCTTTACATCCACAGCTACTGGGAGAGAATACAAGATTTTACCATGTATTACCTGTGCCTCTGAGGGAGTGGTGTATTTGGTACAATGCCCATGTGGTAAACAATACGTGGGCAGGACCAAGAGGGCATTTCAGGTTCGTGTCAACGAACACATCACTAACATCTTGTCTGGATTTAGGGACCATTCTGTTTCTAATCATTATAGATTGAAGCATGATAAAAACCCCTCCAATACCCTCTTCTTGGGGATCGACAAATATAAAGCTCCTTGGAGAGGAGGTAATCTAGTACAAGGGATATCTCAGATGGAGATGGGCTGGATTTTTCGTCTAAAAACCTATACCCCTTTTGGGTTAAACATTGAAACGGATGTGAATGCATTCATTAGCAATGCCTGAAATAGCCTTTGTGGAAAACACACCTGGGAACAAGTAACCCCTTTGGTATAATAGTTTTTCATTTTTGCGTGTTTTGATACCTGATATTTTCTAAATTTATGTCCTTTAAGTCGTCTTTACTGAGTCTATATATGGCTATATGTTTATTAGCATTGTCTATAACGGATATTGTTATCTGATTTAATTTTTGGATTTTTTATACTTCAATCTTTACGCCTTATAAGTCGTCTTCACTTAGTCTATATATGTTAATGCATGTATTAGCATTGCCTATTATTGACCTTTGTGAGAAGCACACCTGAGGGCAGGTATACACATACACCCTTTAGGGAATAATGACTAAATTTATGTTTTCGTCCTTCTAGTCGTCTTCACTTAGTCTATGTGGACGTTTTTTCGGGGTTTTTTTTCCTTCGTTTTTTTGCAATTGATTCCATTTTTCACCTCACTGTTGAATACTGGTCACATAGTTTAATGGTTGATTAAACGTTTAGAATGAATCACTCCCTCAATATTGAAGGGATCTCATATTTTTAATGTAGGATACACTTTATGTAGCGATTCTTTCACTACTTTTTGATTATAACACTGTGCTTTGAACTAATTTTCACAACCCACTAAGTTGCTACTATTGGAGTGTAAGTCATTAACACATTACCCCAATATATTCACTATGTTTAGCATTCACATTATCATAAGGACATAAGTCCCTAGGGAACACACATAATATGAATTTTTCGTTCAAATTTCTTTTCCCTTTTTTCCGGTAAGTTTAGGTTTTATTTACCAGACTTGTCCCCTAGATGGTGCTGTGATCTATGGGGGGGAGGGAGAGAGAGCCAGTGCCAGCGTTCTTTCCCCTTGCCTATCCCTATATTATTGTGTCCACATTACGCCTAGATAATTAAAATTAAGTTAATTAATAAAACTCCTTGGCCTACCCCAACTACTGGTGGGGTATGGATTAGTTTTATTTTGTTTCCTGTTTTCTTTTCCTGTTTCCGCAATGGAATTTTTAGTTGTGCCCGTGACGCCTGGCAGAATGTCATTCTGTCTAGGGCTTTTTACCATATCAAAGATGGCGCGTCTGGACTCAGCGTGCTGCTTCTCACAACGGGCAGCTGGTCCTTATTAAGTGGTGCATCACTGTGAAGCCCTACCCCCATTGAGAACGTCCTTCTAGTGACGAAACGTGTATGGGAGGCGACGCAGTGACGTCACCACGCTGAGGAGGAAGGGCTCCTGCATGCCGGCCGGCAATATTTGTATCTGTTTTTATGCTCGTTTACCATGTGTGCTGTGTAAGTACATTTTTACTTTTTACAATAAATTTTCGCCAACGGAATTATGCTATGTGCGCCTTTTCCTTTATCTTGAGTATAAGAAGTGTCCCGTCCTGGTCCACTCGGGTTGATCTTGGGAACCACAAGGATTTAAAGGCCGTTGGCTGGGTTACAGTCAGACGCTGACTTATGACGGACCTCTGGTAAGCTACTTTTTCACTCGGTGGTGGGTGCACCTTTTGGAGTGTGTTCGCTGGGTGACACTTTAAAGAGGGTCGCTTCTGGGATTATTATTTCTACCACTATGGACTTCAATGGACTTTAGTATTATTTTGTTTACCATCATTGATATTGGTGTAACTAACTTTGACTAACCTGTGTGGGGCGCGGCTTTTTATATTCCATGTGGGATCCTAGTTTGGAGAGAGAAGATCCAAAATACCTCTCTCTTACAAAGGATTCTGAATCTATCTCCTCCCCTAATGGGGGTGGTTATTTCCTCAACACCCTGTATTGTGAGACTGGATAGGTCCTTAAAATGTACATATTCCAATGGTTGACGACGTTAGTATTATGATCTTTCTCGATATCGTACAGGTGATCGGACAAACGATCCTTTAGTCTATGAATGGTTCGTCCCACATATTGAAGGTGACATATGTCACAACTGATGACATAAATGAGGTACTTGGTATTACAATTGATAAAGTGCTTAATCTCAAAGTTTTTTTTCGCAGGAATGTGAGTGAATCTGTTGGCCAGTTTTAATATGTCTGCAGTACCTGCAACCCTTGGTGCCACATTTATATGTGCCCTGAAACTGTAACCAATTCACACTCGTGCGTTCGCTCTGATATAGACTAGGTGACAGTCTGCCTCCCAATGTGGGTGCCCGCCGGGACACTGTTTTAACACCTTTATGTAGAATTTGTTGATAAATCTTGTCGTTATATAGAATGGGTAAGTACTTATTAATTGTATGTTTAATTTTGTCAAACTCCAAACTATAGGGGGTAGAAAAAACCGGTGTGTCCCTAAAAAAGGTGTCCAGGGGTTAACGTGCAGAGGTGCCTACGGCACCTAATAGCTCAGTTATTGGAACACCGCTAGGCTTGGAGAGAGCTTTTTTAATGGTTTTAATAGGATAGCCTCTATCCAAAAATCTATGGGACATTTCACCAGCCTCTCTAGAAAAATCATCTGGCGAGCTGCAAAGGCGTTTTAGCCTCAAAAATTGCCCGTATGGTACACCCCGGATGGTATAATTAGGGTGTGCAGAATCCGCCCTAAGAGGGCATTGCCCACTGTCTCTTTCCTATAGATACTGGTTGTGATGCAACCATCTTTAGCGGTTAATTTGACATCCAGATAATCAATCTCCACTTCCTGTAAATTCCCCGTAAACTTAAGGTTAAAATTATTATCATTAAGATAAAGGAGCCATGAGTCTAGGTTAATGTCATCACTAGAAACGATAAACAGCAGGTCATCAATGAACCGACAATAAAATGATGTGTCCATGCGGCAGGGGCTATCACATGCAAAGATGCGGGACCTCTCCCACCAACCCATGTAGAGGTTGGCAAAGGAAGGGGAGAACTTAGCTCCCATAGAGGCCCCGCATCTCTGCAGGTAATAGTTAATTTATATGTCCGTTCTCCACTTCAGATATTCTGTGAGCCCCATGGATTGGTCTATCTTTTGTAGTTGGTGTCACTTTTACATGTGGACACACGTACACACGTATATATGTCCCCTCCACGTCCAGGGTCATGTGCGTTTCACATCATGTATAGATAGTATTCCACTGTCTGTGCGTGATCCATGCACTGAGCCTGAGGTCTCCTTTATTATGCAGTATGAGCCACCATAAAACTTTTTTGTTTCTTCCTTTTTACCTATGGGTTCTATTTTTAACATATCGAAAAAATATCTCTAAAAACAAGATTTTAAAGTTTTAAATAACATTTATAGGTTGGACCTGTTCTACATTTGATTATGGTGGCGGTGTTTTCCCCTTCACTAAGGGACACCTCTATCTTAGATCATATGAAAAATCAATCCAGTGTAATCAGCTACAGGGAGGTTCCCCACATTAACTATGCACCCATCAAATGTACAGGTCGAAAATAATTATTTCTTTTTACAGTAGTACACTGGTAATAGGGTTCTTTCTATATAATGGCAACAATAAGTACAATTCTTTATTCTTATTGTTTGATCTTACTTTCCCTTCACTTCATATCTTGTATGCTCATTGTGTGTTCATTGTACACGGTCCCCATTATTCCATCCTGTTTATTTAAATGGTATATTCACACATCTTTTCGTCACATTATTTCTATCATCATTCACTTCACTCATATATATATCCCTTCCACACTATGGTCGTTAGGGATTTGGGTTAAACACTGAAGACATCTAATCTCCTTACGGGGCAAGGGTAGTACAGAATTTTAATATTTTTTTTTCAATCCAGTAACTTTCACTCTTTCTTTTGTGCTTTTCTGCTGCTTTGAGGAAACCTAACACATATATTTTGGTCACTTGATCTTTTAACATATTGTTTCCACCTTATATGATGTGGAACGCTACACTTTCACATCGGACTAACCAGCAATCGCCAATCATCTCCTTTTTCCCCTCTTCCCCTCTTGCAGCACGTCACACAGTAAAACACCATTTTTCATGGGTTATACATTTTAATAATTATTTACACTAAGGTGACCAGATTTTTTAAATGAAATCCGGGGACATTTTTTTTTTTTTACTAGTAATGGCAACAATCAGCGACTCTCTGCCCGTCGCCCCCCGCCTCACAGGCTCTCAAGTCTTAGGCCGCGTACACACAACCAAATCTGTCTGCTGGAAACGGTCTGCCAGACTGTCCCAGCAGACAGATTCGATCGTGTGTACAGGCGAGCAGACGGATTTGGCCAGCCGACAGAAAGCATGCTTTCAAATCTGTCGGCTGGGAACCCGTCCGCCTGACATGTCTGCTGGTTAGTACGCTAACCAGCAGACATGTCTTCTCGCACACGCGTCGAATGGATTCGGGGGCATGCGCGGAAGTGATTTACTTCCTGGTGCGGTGACGTGGCGGCGTCAACGTCACCGTCACGTCACCGCGCCGTCTGCCGGCGGGGATTTTGGTTTGATCGTGTCTATACGATCAAACCAATACGTCCCCAGCAGACAGATTTGTTCAAATCGGTCTGCCCAACTGATTTGAACAAATCTGTCTGCTCGTGTGTATGGGGCCTAACTCTTCGGGCCCCGGCTACTACTGGATGGGGAGCGGAGGAATATCACTCCGCCAGGGAAGACAAGGAGATAGGCAGGTGGCTGGTCAGGATTTGAGCCAAGGCAGAAGAACATGCGAGTGAAGCTGAATGGGCATGCGCCCAAAACTGAAGAAATATTTCCTCAGCTCCGACCAGCACATGATCATCAGAAAGGGGCACAGATAATGGAAAAATACAACCCCCCTATGCTAGTAGGCACGGCGGAGCGGGGATGTGTAATTATATTTTTTTTATTTTAATACTGCACTTTTTTTTTATTTATTTTTTTTATTGCCCCTGCCCCCTATTAAATCCAATCTGGGGACAAAACCAGGGACAGACTTGGTCCGGGGACAGTGTCCTCAATCAGGGGACTGTCCCCTGAAACTGGGGATGTCTGGTCACCCTAATTTACACGTCCTGTGCAATATGATTCACATGCTTTGGTTGGGTTTTTATTTCATTGTATATTCTTATCCCACACATATTTACACTCGTTTATCAATGATGTAGAATATACAATGTCATCTTTCTATTGGGATGAAAATAAGGGTTCTTTATATCGTAACACATATGTACTCAATATATGTCCAATATATACATTTTCTAAGGGGTTGAAGCTAGGTTTGCTGCCTTTAGACCGGTGTAACCAATTTTAATCGGCTGATGTATATGTATACATTGTGTTCCCATCTAGTTATGGTGGATGTTGTTTTCTCTTTGTTGCATTTTTTCAACAGGTGTGCACGATTACCGGCATTAGCCAGGCCCCATCAGGAGGCTAATTAATGAATTATCAGATGGTTTCTGGGACTTTTTCCTTTTATAAATGAGATTTCTTTTATCATTATGTTTAGCTATGACTAAGCATCTGTTGTCGGTGGGAAACGCGTCAGCTTTTGTTACCCCACTGTTTGCTGTTTTTGCTGTTTTAGTTACATTTTTTGACTGGAATAAACAGGCACTATTTTTAAGTTTTTTCATCCATTGGAGTGCGGCTGTCCATTTCTCTTTTCTTATATTGGGCCCATGGCTTAATAGGGCAAAGAAGCCCGGTGCTGAATTCAGCGGACACTTTTTTTGAACACATGGCGAAGCTATATGATGACCCTCAGCGTACAGCTACAGCTGAGGCAACTCTCCATAGCCTTAACCAAGGAAGGAGGCCAGTCGAAGATTACACCGCAGAGTTTCAGAAATGGTCAGCTGATACTGGCTGGAACGAGGCGGCTTTAAAATATCAATACCGCCAAGGACTTTCTGAAGCTCTCAAGGATGAGCTAGCAAGAACTGAGACTCCTGCCTCTTTGGAAGACCTAATTCAGTCAGCCACCCAACTTGACAGGTGCCTACGAGAGCGGCGCTCCAAATGCTTCCAAGCTGCTCGTCCTAGCTGGACCCCTCCAAGGCCAGCTCCAGTACATCCGCTCCTACCTCTGATCCTGAACCTATGCAACTTGGCTTAGTCCGAGCTCCTCTTACCCCTGAGGAAAAATGGCACAGGCGTCAAGCCAACTTATGCCTCTACTGTGGGGGTACTGGCTATTTCCTCCGCAATTGTCCAGTGAGACCCAGTAAGTCTAAACCTCAACCTGCTTTGAACTACCACGTTTCTAGTACTCCACAGACTTACCTTGTTCTTTTTATCTCCTTACAGCTACCGGAAGAAGTAACCCGCCTACCGGCTATTATTGACTCTGGAGCTTGCAGTTGTTCCTGGATTCCACCCTTGCTCAGAAGCTGCATTTCCCTCTCCGTACCAAGGACCATCATTTACAGGTACACCTAGCGGATGGTTCTCTCCCTCGCTCTGGGTTAAGAGACTAAACCCATTCTTGCCACTACTGACTCTGGACACCAAGAGTTCCTACGACTGGACCTCATTCCCTCTGCCATGGTTCCCATTATTTTGGGCCTCCCCTGGCTACAGGCACAGGGGTCAGCTTCACTTCTCATTACTGTTCTCAGCACTGCCTCACCACCTCACCGGCCCTATGACTGTCCCATTGACCTCCTGCTGGGCTCAGAAATTCCCTTTGGCCGTATCTTCCCACTGTCCGAAACCGAGCTAAAGGCCCTCAAGGCCTACATTGACTAAAACTTGGAGAAGCAGTTTATCCATCCATCTTCCTCTCCAGCCGGAGCAGGAATCTTTTTAGTGGAAAAAAAGACGGATCTCTGAGGCCCTGTATAGACTACCGGGAACTGAATAAAATAACCATTAAAAACAGATACCCGTTGCCCCTTATTCCAGAGCTATTCCAACGTTTTCGATCAGCTCAAATTTTCTCCAAACCTGATCTTCGGGATGCCTACAATCTTATCCGGATAAGGGCTGGAGATGAATGGAAGACTGACTTCAGATCCAGGTTTGGGCATTATGAATACCCTGTGATGCCTTTTGGACTTTGTAACGCGCCAGCTACCTTTCAGCACCTGGTCAATGATATCTTCCGCGAACACCTAGATGACTTCCTAGTTGTGTACCTGGATGACATTCTCATCTTTTCTGCTTCAATTAAACAACACCGGGTCCACGTTAAAAAGGTCCTCACCATACTCAGGAATCACAAGCTGTATCTCAAGGCCGAAAAGTGTGACTTTGAGAAAACCACCGTGCAATTTCTCGGTTTCATTATTTCAACCAGTGGGGTTGCTGTGGATCCACAGAAGGTCAAAGCTATCCAAGAATGCCCAGCTCCAGCGGACAAGAAAGGGGTGCAACGATTCATTGGTTTTGCCAATTTCTACAGGAGATTCGTCATTGGATTCTCCTCCATTCTAGCACCTATCACCAAACCAACACGTCAGGGTAACTGCTTCCAATGGTGACAAGAGGCCAAGGAAGCCTTTTTGAAGCTCAAGACCGCGTTTACCTCTGCACCCATTTTGCAACATCCGGACCCAGCATTGCTCTTCATACTAGAGGTAGACGCCTCCGAGACAGCCACTGGGGCTATCTTCTCACAAAGACAAGGGCTGAAGTCCCTGTTACATCCGGTAGTATTTGCTTCCTGGAAGTTGAGCCCTCCGGAAAGAAATTATGATGTTGGGGACAGAGAACTATTGGCTATTAAATTTGCCCTGGAGGAATGGAGATGCTTGCTGGAGGGGGCAGCTCACCCCGTCATGATTTTCACCAACCATAAAAATCTGGAATACCTACGATCAGCAAAACGTTTAAGACCCAGGCAAGCCCGTTGGGCTCTTTTCTTCACCAGATTTAATTTCCTCATTTCCTACAGGCCCGGCTCTAAGAATGGGAGGGCGGATGCTCTCTCCAGGATGTTTCCCGAAACCTCTCTTGCAACCAAGCCTAGTACCATCTTGTCCTCTCAAAATTTTCTTCTGATCTCCCAGACCCACTTGTTAACCTCCCATCCAGGCATTGTTCCGACCAGGAAACTTCTGCTTTGAGACAAAATCTTCGTTCCATCGAAAAAAAAGATATCTGGTCCTAAGCACTTTCCATGATCACAAGCTGGCAGGTCACTTTGGGACACGAAAAAAAACAGAGCTGGTCTCCCATTCTTTTTGGTGGCCAAGGTGGAGGCAGAACTGCAAGGCCTATGTCATGTCATATACCCGTTGCCAGCGTAACAAGGGCCAATAACCTGGGGGTTACTCAAACCATTACCCATTCCCAAATGACCGTGGGCTGAAGTCTCAATGGACTTCATTGTTGATCTACCTCCCTCTGGGGGCTTCACCACGATCCTGGTCGTGATCGACCGTCTCTTTAAGATGGCACACTTCCTGCCCATGGTAGGTACTCCATCTGCTGCGGACACGGCCAAATTTTTCTTTAAAGAGGTAGTCAGGCTCCATGGTGTACCTAAGAGCATTGTCTCAGACAGAGGCGTGCAGTTTATGACCAAATTCTGGAAGGAACTTTGTAAATCCTTGGAAATCAAGATCTGCCTTTCTTCTGCTTACCATCCTCAGAGCAACGGTCAGACAGACGACGAATCAGATTTTGGAACAATACCTCCGTTGCTTCTGCTCTGCCTCCCAGGCGACTGGTCATACCTGTTATCTGCTGAATTTGCTTATAACAATTCTATTCATTCCGCCACCAGTCAAACTCTCTTTTGGTCCAATTTTGGCTTCCACCATTCCTTTCTTCCAGACTCCATCCCCGAGATACCCATTCCAGCCTTACAGGATCACATAACTTCCATCCAGTTAAATTTCTGGAAAATCCAGGAAATTATGCAGCAGGCCCAGGAGGACTACAAGAAATTTTATGATAGGGGGAAGAAAGAGTTCCCGGCTCTCAAAGTTGGGGAGGAGAGCTTTCCACCAGGAACACCCAGAAAAGTTGTCCAGCTTGGGCGTCTGGAGTCCGCCCCCTGGGGGGGCACTGTCAGGGAAACATGACCAGCCGCGGTGGAACGGCGCTTCAGCACATGCCCATTTGTGAACGCCACGTGCGCGTGCACACCAATCAGAATCCTGACAAGCCTATTTAAACCACCCCAAGTACCATGACGGGTTGCTGGTTTGTTGTCCGCTCCTGCCTACCAGATTGACTTGACGACTGCTCTGTCTCCTGAACCCGACCCATGTCTTACTTCTTTGGATTTGCTGTTGTCGCCAACCTATGACCTCTGGCTTGCACCTTGGACTTGCTACCTTCTCCAGCCCTTGACCTTCTGCTTGTATCCCGTAACCGGTGCCTCTTCGCGCCATCCTCCCTCTGTCTTCCAGGGGGAAGTGTGCGCCAAGTCGCAAAGGTTAGATGCTCTCGGCCTCGGTGAGTACATACCTGACACAATGATTCAGAGGTACCAGCCCATAGGAGGAGGATGCCGCCAATATACCTGGCCCACAAAATTAATTGTAGTCTATCCAAGGCATAGATGACATCCTCCTCCCACTTAGCCATAAAAAGGTTGGCTAAACTGGACAATTAACAATTCAACAATAAATTTGGTCTGAGGTGTGGCAAGGTTGGGATCTCTCTTTAAAAAATTTTGTATAGCTTCTATTCCTCTCTGATGTGGAATGCAAGTGTATAGAGATGCCATGTCTGCTGTAGCAATAATGAGATCACCTTCTGTGGCTATTGTTGAAAGACGTTTGATCACATCCTTAGTATATTTAAGTTAGGATGGGGTATTCTGAACTGATGATTGAAGAAAAAAATCTATAGGCCAGATTGTCGTAGATTGGCGCATCTTAATGCGGGTGTAGCGCATATCGGATGTGCTACGCCGACATAACTTCAAGAGGCAAGCACCGTATTCTCAGAGCAAATGCGCCCAACGATGCGCCGGTGTAACGTAAATTCGTTGGCGTAAGCCGGCGTAATTCAAAGTAGGAGGGAAGTGGGCATGATCCATTTAAATGAAGCGTGACCCAATGCAAATGAAGGGCCAAACATACGGAGCATGCGCCGTGATGTGGACGTATGCCTCGCACCCCTCTGCGCATGCGCACAACTACGATACGCCGGCCCACTGCCTATGCCCAGTGCATAAATACGCCCAGACATGCGCCCGTCGAGCGCAAAAGTACACCATTTTCTTATTTTGTGGTGTATGTACTTTTGCGTCTTGCGTTGTGCCATGCCTGCTCCCAGGAAGGAAAAACGGAAGAAGAACTCCCCAGAGGCGAGGGCCATTATAATATCGGCCATGGAGAAGTACGATGCTCGCCTCCATGGGGCAGAGAGTGGCAGCACAAGCAAAGCCAAGAAGGAGGAGATCCTCATGATGATTACCGCACATGTAAATTCCCTGGCTCATGAGGTCAGGACACCCCAGGACATTTTGAAGAAGATAAATAACCTGCGGCGTGTGGTCAGAGGAAAGCTTGGTGAGCTGAGTAGGCATACCAGAGGCACTGGAGGTGGACCAGCCAGTGCGATTCGGTAGACTCCTGAGGAGAGAGTGGTTGCCCGCTGTCTTCAGAGGGAGCAAGTGGAGGGCTTTGACTCAGTTGAGCAGGCCTTGGGGACAGGTAAGTGTGTTTTATCTACTATCTGGTGTGGAGCATGTGAGGGGGTGGAAGGGAACATGTGACAAGTGTGTGGGTCCACCAGCATGTGAATGTTTTGTGTCATCCACAGATGTGCAGGAGGGAGCGGGGCCATCGTCTGCTGCCTGTGGCCGTCCAGCGCCATCCCCGAACAGCCTGTACCTCTGGCTGACCCCCTGGGAAGCCAAGAGCCATTGGTGGAGGGAAGTGCCCAGACCACAAGTCAAGAGGTGGTTGAGGAGGAGGTGGTCCATATGGACCAGGAAGTTTGCATCTATTTGGAGGATTCGAATGTGTTGGCTGGACCGTCACACACATCCACCCCCATCATCTCCATCCCCTCAGGGTCCACCCCCATCATCTCGAGTGCCTCATGGTCCATCCCCGTCATCTCCAGCCCCTCAAGGTCCTCCCCATATGGAAGGGCCCCAGCCACTCCTAGCCCCAGGAGAAGACAGGGGATGACCCTGAGTTCCTTCCGGAACATCTGGCAAGGGAACATGACTGCCAAACCCGGCATATGGGTGATGTTGTGGTGGAGATGAAACGCCTGGCAGACAGCCTTGCCTCCTCGGGCCCCTTAACTGACACTCTCCAGGATGTTGCTGGGAACAGTGCTGCGACAGTCACCTGCCTCGGGGAGCTGCAGGCCACAACGGCAGAATTCGTAGGTGAGGTGAAGTCCTTGAGAGTGGCCGTACAGTGACAGATAGCTGCCATGGAGGCGGTACTCACCCACATAGCGGTGGCTTTCGAGGGAAGGCAGCCAGCCAGGGAGGGACCAGGGGATGCTCCTCCACCTGATGCCCCACCCCCCACCTGAGGCTCCCCCCAGGCAAATGAGGGCCAGGAGCCTGGGCACCAGGCGTAGCCCACGCCAGGGCAAGTGATTCAGTTTTTTTTCTTTAATGCCTGCACACGGACAGTAGTGCAGGCTACGGTGTGACTGGTGTGTGAATGTGGGGGTGACACTCCTGCCAGTAAGGTTTGTCACCCTGGGTCGTGGTGGAGAAGTTATCCCCACAGCCGTGTGAATGTGGTATGAATGGACAGCGACACCATTGGGGCCTTGGCGTGGCGTTGCTGCTCCCGAGTCCTGCATGTTGGACTTGGGCTAATCCAATGTGATGTGGATGTGGTGTGTGTGATCTAGGGACCACAGTGGTGTGCATGCATGCATTGTCCGTGTGCCATGATGAATGTGTGTGTTTAACGTTCAAAGATATGTTCCATGAGGCACCTCCTGACTGCTGTTCCCTCAGCAGACGGGGTATCCTCGGTTAGGGGGGTACTGTCTGGTTGGGGGATCAGGTCATCACGTATGTCAATCTCCATGCCCTTTCTCACAGCAAAGTTGTGCAACATGCAACATGCACCAAGGATCTGGCACACAATGGTGGGGGAATACAACAGGGTACCCCTGGACTTATCCAGGCATCGGAAACTGGACTTAAGGAGACCAAATGTGCGCTCCACCACTGCACGGGTACGTATGTGTGCTTCATTGTATCTTCTCTCTCCTCTGGTTTGGGGATTCCGGAATGGACTCATGAGATGGGGCCCAAGTAAATATGCCGAGTCATCTGGAAGGGAAAAGACAGGAGGATGTTAGCCATGCATGTGCCCCTCGTGATGTTGGCATCATGGGGTCGGACAGTCATGCCTGACTCCCATGTCACTCACCAACCAACCAGCTGTCCTTGTACACATTCTGTTCAAATTCTGTTGGGATGGGGCTTTGACGGTATATGTAGCTGTCGTGGTGGCCCCTGGGTGTTTGGCACGGATGTGCCATAAGAGGGATTTGGCATTGGCTATCATCTGTACGTTGATGCAATGCCAATGCTTACGATTGCGGTACATGTGCTCTGTGGCATGGGGGGGGCTGTAGTGCCACATGTGTGCAATCAATGGCCCGATGGTGAGTGGGAATCCTGCAATTCTGTAGAAATCCCGCATTGCCTTCTGCCGCAGATGCTCATTGGTGGGTCTGATGATGTGGTGGGACATGCGTCTGAGGATTGCGGGGACAACCTGGTGCACACATCTGCTCATGCTGGTTTGTGACAGCCCAGCCACGACTCCACTTGTTCGCTGGAACGACCCACTAGCAAGGAAATGGAGTGTTGCCAGGACCTTGACCAGTGGCTGCAGTGCATGTGAGCGGTGTGTCTTGCTGGTGATGTCATCATGCAGGGCTGTGGTTATTTCCTGGATGGCTTCAGGGCTGAATCTGAAGATGCGGTACACCTCCGAATCACCCATGCCAAAGAGGCTCATGCGAGTTTGGTATATCCTCTCCCATGCCCTCCTCCTTCTACGCGCCTCTGCACACACTAGTAGTGCTATGACCATGCCTGCCCCTGGCATGTTGGCAGACGAATGTGTTGTCCTGCAAGTGTGGTTGCTCAGCTTGTCCGTAACAGTGCTGCTGTAGTTGCTCTCCATCTGACTTGCGCACATCTGGCGCAAAGTTACCCCTGCTTTATGAGGGGTAACTTTAGGCCGGACGTACGTCTTACGCGCACCGCACGTAGACTGAGTCGGGCGCATGTACGTTCGGGAATCGGCGTATCTCCCTCATTTGCATATTTGAATACAAAGTCAATGGGAGAGCAAGATGCGCCTAGCATAAATATGCGCCGACACTACGCAGGCTTAGAAAAGTTACGTCGGTCGGAAGAAGCCTATTTTCAGGCGTATGTGGTTCTGTGGGTACGGAGCATAGATACGATGGTGCACATTTACACTTACGCCGCGCATCTCGATATACGCCGGCGTAAGTTCTTTGAGAATATGGCCCTATATATCTACCTATCCTGGAAGTAATAGAATCAATCCCACAGCACAGACACCACCCCCCTTGTTTTTCCATTTGCTACTTCTCTCTGCCCAGGACAGAGTGTCAGGTGTTTGCAGCAGTGACCCCATCCCACTCCACCACCCCCCTCGGTAGCGCAGGAGCCTCTATCTACAATCCCACTTATGATGGGACGTCCAGGGGGATGTAAAGGATCTTTATGAATTTTAGTTAAATAGTAAATAATAGGGATTCTTGGGGCCAAAGGAATAAGGAATGATTTTTCTTTAAAATAAAAAATTGTGATTCAAAACCCTTATGCCACGTACACACGACATTTTTCGGGTTGTAAAAAATTTAAAAACAAATTTATGTCATTAAAAACGATTGAGTGTGGGCTCCAGAGCATTTTTCACGATGTAAAAAATGGGCATTAAAAATTTCGAACATGCTCTAATTTTTCACAAGGTTTTTAACGTTGTCGTTTTTAACGTCGTAAAAAATGGTCGTGTGGGGGCTTTAATGACGTGAAAAAAACATGCATGCTCAGAAGCAAGTTATGAGATGGGAGCGCTCGTTCTGGTAAAACTAGCATTCGTAATGGAGATGGCACATTCATCACGCTATAACAGACCGAAAAGCGCAAATCGTCTTTTACTAACACGAAATCGGCAAAAGCAGCCCAAAGGGTGGCGCCATCCGAATGGAACTTCCCCTTTATAGTGCCGTCGTACGTCACTGCGCTTTGCTACAGCATTTTTTTTTTCACGATCGTGTGTAGGCAAGGCCGTTTTAACAATCAGTTTGAAAAAAAAATTGTTTTTTCTAGACCATTAAAAATGTAGGGCCAGATTCAGAAAGAATTAGATTCCCGCAGAGTATCAGAGATACTCTACGCCGCCGTACTTTACCTTACTCTAGGAGGAATTCAGAGAGATTTTGGCCCGTAAGGTATGGCGGCGTAGTGTATTTCTCCCGGCGGAATCAAAATACGCGAATAGGGGGCGTGAGGCATTTAAATTAAGCGCGTCCCCGCGGCGATCGAACTGCGCATGCTCCATTCAGAAATTTCACGCCGTGCATTGCGCGAAATCACGTCGTTACGTCATTTTTTTTTTGAGTAGCGTCGTTTACGGACATTCCTATTCCCGGACGACTTATGCAAAAAAATAAAAATAAATTGAAAGTCGACGCGGGAACGACGGCCATACTTAACATGGGCCGCGTAACGTTAGACCAGCTAAAAGCTGGTTTAACTTTACGTAGCGAAAAAATGACGTACGTGATTGCGAACGGCGCTCGTAACTTCGTGGATGTCCGTAAAAAGCTCATTTGCATACCCCGACGCTGAAAACGACGCAAACTCCACCCAGCGGCCGCAAAAAGATCGCAGCGTAGATCCGAAGGCGTACGAAGACGTAAGCCTGTCAGATCGAAGCCCAACGCCGCCGTATCATGGTTTGAGGATTCAAACTAGTGATACGGCGCGCGAAATTTGAAATTACTCCTGTCTAACACCAGTTAGACAGGCGTAATCGCTCTGTGAATCTGGGCCGTAATTTTTTACAACCCGAAAAAACGGTTGTGTGTGTACGCGCCATTAGAGATGAGACCTGGCAGGTCTCTATACGTATCTTGTTCGCGCAAAATTTTGTACATTACTAAATCTTTAAGGTTTAAGGCCCGTGCTTGGCAAAGGATTGTCAAGAATATGTTTAGGGGGTAATTTGGCTAGGTCTTTCAGCACCAAATTCCTAAACATGTTGATAGCTGGGGCTAGCTGGGTGGAAGGGTTAAAAAGTGAAGGGTTAGATAACCCTGAATGAACAGTACCTAATGTAGCTGCCCTTGTAAAACTCCTGGTTGGATTTTAAGTAAATGTATCGTTGTATATAAATTTTCCTAATATACTTATGAATATCAACACAGGTGTTAAATTTGTTGAGCTTCTGTGGATGGGCAAACTTAAACACTTCAATACCAGGCACTTGTACTCCTTCCTGCCCAAGCCAATTTTCAGCTTTCAACGCTGTCGCAATTTGAATGACAATTGCGCGGTCATGCTACACTGTACCCAAACAATTTTTTTATCATTTTGTTCACACAAATAGAGCTTTTTTTTTGCTGGCATTTGATCACCTCTGCAGTTTTTATTTTTTGCTCAAAAAATAAAAGACAGAAAATTTTGAAAAAAAAAAGGTTTTCTTTTGTTTCTGTTATTTTTTTGTAAATAATTACGTTTTCTACTTCAATGACGGGCACTATGGCTGCACTGACGGGCACTGATAAGGCGGCACCGATGAGGTGGCACTGATATGCGGCACTAATGGGCACTGATATGTGGCACTAATGGGCACCCATAGGCGGCACTGATGGGCACCAATAGGCCGCACTGATGGACACTAATCGGTGGTACTGATGGGTACTTATGGTGGCACTGATTGGTGGCATGGATGGTCACTGATGGGCACTGATAGGTGACACTGATGGATGGTAGAAACAAATAAGGTGCGGCGCTACAAATAATGATAGACTCAATAACTGAATATCTATAAAAAAAGGCAATCAACATAAGAGGAAAAAAAAGTCCATAAAGATACTTCTGTCCACCCAGTGAAAGGAAAACCATCAGTGATTGATAGAAGCTCCGTCACCAGAAATATGTAATTGAGCTTACCAGAAGGTGAGACCTAACTGAGTGTATACTCATCAGGTCATTCGGGCTTAAAGAAAACACAAATCAGCAAAACATCCAGTAGTCACTTGTATGTCCCGCAGAGCAGCTTGATGTAGTCTTCACATAGGACCCACAGATTTTCAAACACCAGTATCAATTGTGCCAGAAAAAATAAATAAAATGCACATAGCGTGATACTGTATACAAATTATGATAATTTATTAAAAATTAGGTTTACACTCACATGACAGTAGAGTAAAAATGAAGCGCTTTTGTGAAACAGGCAGTAAAGTCAGCGTGTACTCCCGACGCGTTTCGTTCCAATGAACATCGTCTGGGGACGCTGACCATCTGCCTACATATCCTATATATAGATTATAAGGTCCCCTACCTCGATTGATTACAGTAGAGGGACCGAGCAGCTCGCGGTCACCACTTCCGGGTTACCGCCAGCATGGAGTCGTCGGCGTGCGCTCCAGCCCTCGTATCAAAAACGAGGCTGGAACACAAAGCCGCGACGTAAACATGGAGTCGCCGGCGTGCGTTCCAACCCTCGCATCGAAAACGAGGCTGGAACGCAAATCCGCGACATAAACATTCGGCGTGCGCTCCAAACATTACATTGACAGGATGCTGGAACGCAACGTCGAGTACTTCCTCTAGTGGCAGACGTGCCCTTGTAAGAGAACCGTCTATCCGCTATGTTAGTGAATACAAAATACACACTGGGGACCTCTAGTAGATAGAACAAGAATGACATTCAACAATGTTAAAATTACAGCTATCACAGTGAGAGGAAATATTAATAATTGTACATACATTGCATATTAGATGTATTTTAAAATAGAGTATAAATGACTGGAATAACCACAACTTGGAACAAAAACAAGCTTAGTGGTCTGGATCATTCAATAAAAGTAAAATAAATTAAAATTAAACCCAAATTTAAAATGGAAATATTAAAGTTAATTAATGTAAATAACGACTTAGAACAATCATTAAAACCTGTGAAATTAATAATCTCTTTCTTTTCTAAATTATATAGTCCTCTCCTCTTTTTTTAAAAAAATTTTTTGACAAATAAAATCAAAGAGGGAAGAAGAAAAAAAGAGAAAGAAGAGATATTTTTTGGAGAAAATCAACATTACAATAATTCAACATACATTAGGCTTGACTAATAAAAGCATTAATGTCCCATTCGACATTGAGTCCTTGGGGTATGTGTGTCTGTAACTCGTATATCCAATACGTTTCGAGTCTAGACACACCTCTAGTTTTTGCTCCCCCTCTCCATGGTGCTACGTATTTATCTATAATGAGAAACTGGGTGCCCTTAGGATCTTGATTATGATATTGTCTGTAATGACGTGGCACAGTATGCTTAGTGTCACCCCCAATGATCTTCGCAACATGTTCACCTACCCGTACGGAAAAAGGCCTAATAGTACGGCCTACATATTGCTTTCCGCACGGGCAGGTAATTAAATACACTATATGTGTAGTTGCGCATGTGCAGAAAACTTTAATGGGATATATTTGGCCAGTACTACGCGACTGGAATTCTAAGGTCTTATTCCTCCCACAGGTGTTATACAGACACACACTACATTTTTTACAAGGGAAGTACCCCTTCATATCATGAAAAAATGTTGGCTGGATAGGGGGATCTACAACATTTGGAGCAACTTTGTTCCTCAGTGTAGGTGCTCCTTTAAAGATCAACCTTGCTTTTTCTGGCAATTTTGGACCCAGAACCTTATCTTGTTTAAGTATATCCCAATGTTTATCCAAGATCTTTTTAATATCTTTGTGCTGGTTTGAATAGGAAGTAATCATTGAAAATTTAAAAGATAAATCAGGTTCACGTGGAACCGTATCGTGAAACAAGGACCTTCGATCAATCTCAGCCACCCGTTGGGCCTCCGCCTCCACGAGTGTTGGATCATACCCTTTATCCAAGAATCTCTGTTTTAGCATAGATGCTTGTGATAGATAGGTTTCCGTATTAGTACAATTCCTTCGTAGGCGGAGGAACTGGCTTTTAGGTACCGAACTGAGCCAGGATTTATGGTGACAGCTATCCACTGGAATAAAACTATTTCTATCTGTGTTCTTGAAATGGGTCTGAAATATAAACTTACGTGATTCGATCTTTATCTCAAGGTCCAAAAAATTTACATTAGTGGGACTAAAATCAAAAGTAAGAACAATACCGCGATTGTTATCATTCAGAGAACAGAAAAACTTATTCAAGGTCTCAGGGGGGCCATCCCATAGGAGGAGGACGTCATCTATATACCTGGCCCAAAGGATCAGGGACGGATGTTGTTCGAAATAGACGACGTCCTCCTCCCACTTGGCCATAAACAAATTCGCCAAACTCGGGGCGAACTTGGCCCCCATGGCCACCCCACGTTTCTGCAAGTAAAACTTTTGGTTGAACCAAAAATAGTTGTGGGTAGTGGCAAACTCTAACAACTCTATAATGAAAGCCTTTTGAACGGCTGTAATAGAGTGATCTCGGTCCAAAAAATGCGTGACAGCTTCTATCCCTAATTGCTGAGGGATACAGGTATAAAGTGACGCCACGTCTGCAGTGGCAATCAAATAATCACCTTTAAGTTCGATGTCATCCAATAATTTAATGGTGGAGGTGGTATCCCTAAGATAGGACGGAGTGGATCTAACTAGAGGTTGCAAATAATGATCAATGTAGCGACCGATTCTTGAAGTGATCGAGTCGATCCCACTGACGATGGGTCTTCCTGGGGGCTTACAGGGGTCTTTATGGATTTTGGGTAAATGGTAAATTGTTGGGATCCTTGGAGCGGCTGGTACCAGATATGCCCTTTCTTTTTGATTGAGAATAAGGGAATTGAAACCTTTGGTGACCACCTTTTCTAATTGTTTTTTATAGACATTAGTAGGGTTGTTTGGGAGTATTTGATATGTCTCACCATCCCCAAGGATACGATTCATCTCAGCAATGTAGTCCACTTTATCCATTATAACAATCCCCCCACCCTTGTCAGCAGGGCGAACTATGATGTCTTTCCGGTCACACAAGGACTGGAGTCCTTCCTTGGGTATGGGAGGATTGTAGAATTTTTTTACCTGTAGAGATTTTAAATCTTTAAGTACCAACTCCTTGAAGACATTAACTGACGACGCTACAGGGACTGGAGGATTAAATAGAGAAGGGTTGGAGAGACCTGAGTGAACTGTCCCTGAAGTAGCAGCTCTCTCAAGTGGCAATGATGTATTTGTAATGAAATGGCGCTGGATGTTAATTTTCCGAATAAATTTTTGAACGTCTATAAACGTATCAAATTTGTTCAATCTATTTGGAGGGGCAAATTTGAGACCCTTATCCAGCACCATAAGCTCTTCATCTGAAAGTATCTGGCTACTAAGATTGAAAAGTCCTTGACCAATTAAACTTTTCTTTTCTTTTCTTTTTTGGAGTTTCCTACCTCCCCTACTACCTCTCTTACGTCCGAAGGCCTTTTGAGGCCCCGCCCGCCTTTGTGAAAATCCTTATTAATATAAGAATCAGAGCCATAATGACCATAGCTCTGTTGTGGTCGTTGGTAATTGGGTGAATCTCGTCTATCCTGGAGAGGTAGAAATCTGTTGTCAACTTGGACAGGGGGGTGGTTGTAATACTGGGGACCTGGTGTGTATGGAGTCCTATAATTATTAGGTCTCTTAGGTGACTCGTCAGAGTCATAATAACTAGTTCCTTGATGGTACGGAGTCCTCATATCGGGATGATTACTTCTAGAACGACCCCTACCTCCTCTCCTACTAGGGTTATGACGGTCCCTGTTGGGTGGTGTCACCAAATCAGGGCGCCTCCCTTTGTGGGATTGATTAGGAGGGGGTAGTGTTTTAGGGCGAACTTTGGGTTGTATACTCTGAGAGTATCCATTAGGGGGACTGTCAGCCTCATCAACTACAATGGGTGAGTCAGAAGTAGGCATAGTTGGTACGTTTTTTTGCCAGTTGAATACAATACCCGTTTTATAATCACCAGAATCCCTTGCATATTTCTTATGTTTTTTTATTTTTTGATCTCTATCCTCCTTTTCAAGATGACCTTGAAGGTTAGAGGAAAGAAGATTATACTGTGTAGAATTTTTAAAAGTCAGGAGTTTCTCTTTCACCTCCTTAATTTCTTTATCCAGTGCTACAAGTCTATTTTGCTTTCTGGAGATTAGGAATACCAAGAAGTTAGTACCTGCCTTATTAAAATAGCGATACCAAGACTCCAAATCTGGGTCTCCTTGTTGGGGTTGAATTTCCCAGCGTAAACTTCTGGGGACCATCTCTTCAGTTATATATTGGTTTAGGAATACAACATCCCATTGAAGGTGCAGTTCAGATACCATAATATTTTTTAACCTGAGAAATAAACCCCCTATTTCAGTAATATTATCACTGGTGGAAAATACACCATCAGTATTGACAATACGCTGGGCTCGATAATCAAAAATGTCCATTTTAAATGAATAAAAGAAAAGAAAAAGCTGCTGCGTTGAAGAGATCTAAATAGTATAGATGAAACCTTATATACACACAAATGTACATAAACAACGCGCTGCTAGAAAATACCAAAGATTAGCTGCCAGCACCACAAAACTAGATCAATTTTGCAGGATAAATTATAGAAACAAATAAGGTGCGGCGCTACAAATAATGATAGACTCAATAACTGAATATCTATAAAAAAAGGCAATCAACATAAGAGGAAAAAAAAGTCCATAAAGATACTTCTGTCCACCCAGTGAAAGGAAAACCATCAGTGATTGATAGAAGCTCCGTCACCAGAAATATGTAATTGAGCTTACCAGAAGGTGAGACCTAACTGAGTGTATACTCATCAGGTCATTCGGGCTTAAAGAAAACACAAATCAGCAAAACATCCAGTAGTCACTTGTATGTCCCGCAGAGCAGCTTGATGTAGTCTTCACATAGGACCCACAGATTTTCAAACACCAGTATCAATTGTGCCAGAAAAAATAAATAAAATGCACATAGCGTGATACTGTATACAAATTATGATAATTTATTAAAAATTAGGTTTACACTCACATGACAGTAGAGTAAAAATGAAGCGCTTTTGTGAAACAGGCAGTAAAGTCAGCGTGTACTCCCGACGCGTTTCGTTCCAATGAACATCGTCTGGGGACGCTGACCATCTGCCTACATATCCTATATATAGATTATAAGGTCCCCTACCTCGATTGATTACAGTAGAGGGACCGAGCAGCTCGCGGTCACCACTTCCGGGTTACCGCCAGCATGGAGTCGTCGGCGTGCGCTCCAGCCCTCGTATCAAAAACGAGGCTGGAACACAAAGCCGCGACGTAAACATGGAGTCGCCGGCGTGCGTTCCAACCCTCGCATCGAAAACGAGGCTGGAACGCAAATCCGCGACATAAACATTCGGCGTGCGCTCCAAACATTACATTGACAGGATGCTGGAACGCAACGTCGAGTACTTCCTCTAGTGGCAGACGTGCCCTTGTAAGAGAACCGTCTATCCGCTATGTTAGTGAATACAAAATACACACTGGGGACCTCTAGTAGATAGAACAAGAATGACATTCAACAATGTTAAAATTACAGCTATCACAGTGAGAGGAAATATTAATAATTGTACATACATTGCATATTAGATGTATTTTAAAATAGAGTATAAATGACTGGAATAACCACAACTTGGAACAAAAACAAGCTTAGTGGTCTGGATCATTCAATAAAAGTAAAATAAATTAAAATTAAACCCAAATTTAAAATGGAAATATTAAAGTTAATTAATGTAAATAACGACTTAGAACAATCATTAAAACCTGTGAAATTAATAATCTCTTTCTTTTCTAAATTATATAGTCCTCTCCTCTTTTTTTAAAAAAATTTTTTGACAAATAAAATCAAAGAGGGAAGAAGAAAAAAAGAGAAAGAAGAGATATTTTTTGGAGAAAATCAACATTACAATAATTCAACATACATTAGGCTTGACTAATAAAAGCATTAATGTCCCATTCGACATTGAGTCCTTGGGGTATGTGTGTCTGTAACTCGTATATCCAATACGTTTCGAGTCTAGACACACCTCTAGTTTTTGCTCCCCCTCTCCATGGTGCTACGTATTTATCTATAATGAGAAACTGGGTGCCCTTAGGATCTCGATTATGATATTGTCTGTAATGACGTGGCACAGTATGCTTAGTGTCACCCCCAATGATCTTCGCAACATGTTCACCTACCCGTACGGAAAAAGGCCTAATAGTACGGCCTACATATTGCTTTCCGCACGGGCAGGTAATTAAATACACTATATGTGTAGTTGCGCATGTGCAGAAAACTTTAATGGGATATATTTGGCCAGTACTACGCGACTGGAATTCTAAGGTCTTATTCCTCCCACAGGTGTTATACAGACACACACTACATTTTTTACAAGGGAAGTACCCCTTCATATCATGAAAAAATGTTGGCTGGATAGGGGGATCTACAACATTTGGAGCAACTTTGTTCCTCAGTGTAGGTGCTCCTTTAAAGATCAACCTTGCTTTTTCTGGCAATTTTGGACCCAGAACCTTATCTTGTTTAAGTATATCCCAATGTTTATCCAAGATCTTTTTAATATCTTTGTGCTGGTTTGAATAGGAAGTAATCATTGAAAATTTAAAAGATAAATCAGGTTCACGTGGAACCGTATCGTGAAACAAGGAACTTCGATCAATCTCAGCCACCCGTTGGGCCTCCGCCTCCACGAGTGTTGGATCATACCCTTTATCCAAGAATCTCTGTTTTAGCATAGATGCTTGTGATAGATAGGTTTCCGTATTAGTACAATTCCTTCGTAGGCGGAGGAACTGGCTTTTAGGTACCGAACTGAGCCAGGATTTATGGTGACAGCTATCCACTGGAATAAAACTATTTCTATCTGTGTTCTTGAAATGGGTCTGAAATATAAACTTACGTGATTCGATCTTTATCTCAAGGTCCAAAAAATTTACATTAGTGGGACTAAAATCAAAAGTAAGAACAATACCGCGATTGTTATCATTCAGAGAACAGAAAAACTTATTCAAGGTCTCAGGGGGGCCATCCCATAGGAGGAGGACGTCATCTATATACCTGGCCCAAAGGATCAGGGACGGATGTTGTTCGAAATAGACGACGTCCTCCTCCCACTTGGCCATAAACAAATTCGCCAAACTCGGGGCGAACTTGGCCCCCATGGCCACCCCACGTTTCTGCAAGTAAAACTTTTGGTTGAACCAAAAATAGTTGTGGGTAGTGGCAAACTCTAACAACTCTATAATGAAAGCCTTTTGAACGGCTGTAATAGAGTGATCTCGGTCCAAAAAATGCGTGACAGCTTCTATCCCTAATTGCTGAGGGATACAGGTATAAAGTGACGCCACGTCTGCAGTGGCAATCAAATAATCACCTTTAAGTTCGATGTCATCCAATAATTTAATGGTGGAGGTGGTATCCCTAAGATAGGACGGAGTGGATCTAACTAGAGGTTGCAAATAATGATCAATGTAGCGACCGATTCTTGAAGTGATCGAGTCGATCCCACTGACGATGGGTCTTCCTGGGGGCTTACAGGGGTCTTTATGGATTTTGGGTAAATGGTAAATTGTTGGGATCCTTGGAGCGGCTGGTACCAGATATGCCCTTTCTTTTTGATTGAGAATAAGGGAATTGAAACCTTTGGTGACCACCTTTTCTAATTGTTTTTTATAGACATTAGTAGGGTTGTTTGGGAGTATTTGATATGTCTCACCATCCCCAAGGATACGATTCATCTCAGCAATGTAGTCCACTTTATCCATTATAACAATCCCCCCACCCTTGTCAGCAGGGCGAACTATGATGTCTTTCCGGTCACACAAGGACTGGAGTCCTTCCTTGGGTATGGGAGGATTGTAGAATTTTTTTACCTGTAGAGATTTTAAATCTTTAAGTACCAACTCCTTGAAGACATTAACTGACGACGCTACAGGGACTGGAGGATTAAATAGAGAAGGGTTGGAGAGACCTGAGTGAACTGTCCCTGAAGTAGCAGCTCTCTCAAGTGGCAATGATGTATTTGTAATGAAATGGCGCTGGATGTTAATTTTCCGAATAAATTTTTGAACGTCTATAAACGTATCAAATTTGTTCAATCTATTTGGAGGGGCAAATTTGAGACCCTTATCCAGCACCATAAGCTCTTCATCTGAAAGTATCTGGCTACTAAGATTGAAAAGTCCTTGACCAATTAAACTTTTCTTTTCTTTTCTTTTTTGGAGTTTCCTACCTCCCCTACTACCTCTCTTACGTCCGAAGGCCTTTTGAGGCCCCGCCCGCCTTTGTGAAAATCCTTATTAATATAAGAATCAGAGCCATAATGACCATAGCTCTGTTGTGGTCGTTGGTAATTGGGTGAATCTCGTCTATCCTGGAGAGGTAGAAATCTGTTCTCAACTTGGACAGGGGGGTGGTTGTAATACTGGGGACCTGGTGTGTATGGAGTCCTATAATTATTAGGTCTCTTAGGTGACTCGTCAGAGTCATAATAACTAGTTCCTTGATGGTACGGAGTCCTCATATCGGGATGATTACTTCTAGAACGACCCCTACCTCCTCTCCTACTAGGGTTATGACGGTCCCTGTTGGGTGGTGTCACCAAATCAGGGCGCCTCCCTTTGTGGGATTGATTAGGAGGGGGTAGTGTTTTAGGGCGAACTTTGGGTTGTATACTCTGAGAGTATCCATTAGGGGGACTGTCAGCCTCATCAACTACAATGGGTGAGTCAGAAGTAGGCATAGTTGGTACGTTTTTTTGCCAGTTGAATACAATACCCGTTTTATAATCACCAGAATCCCTTGCATATTTCTTATGTTTTTTTATTTTTTGATCTCTATCCTCCTTTTCAAGATGACCTTGAAGGTTAGAGGAAAGAAGATTATACTGTGTAGAATTTTTAAAAGTCAGGAGTTTCTCTTTCACCTCCTTAATTTCTTTATCCAGTGCTACAAGTCTATTTTGCTTTCTGGAGATTAGGAATACCAAGAAGTTAGTACCTGCCTTATTAAAATAGCGATACCAAGACTCCAAATCTGGGTCTCCTTGTTGGGGTTGAATTTCCCAGCGTAAACTTCTGGGGACCATCTCTTCAGTTATATATTGGTTTAGGAATACAACATCCCATTGAAGGTGCAGTTCAGATACCATAATATTTTTTAACCTGAGAAATAAACCCCCTATTTCAGTAATATTATCACTGGTGGAAAATACACCATCAGTATTGACAATACGCTGGGCTCGATAATCAAAAATGTCCATTTTAAATGAATAAAAGAAAAGAAAAAGCTGCTGCGTTGAAGAGATCTAAATAGTATAGATGAAACCTTATATACACACAAATGTACATAAACAACGCGCTGCTAGAAAATACCAAAGATTAGCTGCCAGCACCACAAAACTAGATCAATTTTGCAGGATAAATTATAGAAACAAATAAGGTGCGGCGCTACAAATAATGATAGACTCAATAACTGAATATCTATAAAAAAAGGCAATCAACATAAGAGGAAAAAAAAGTCCATAAAGATACTTCTGTCCACCCAGTGAAAGGAAAACCATCAGTGATTGATAGAAGCTCCGTCACCAGAAATATGTAATTGAGCTTACCAGAAGGTGAGACCTAACTGAGTGTATACTCATCAGGTCATTCGGGCTTAAAGAAAACACAAATCAGCAAAACATCCAGTAGTCACTTGTATGTCCCGCAGAGCAGCTTGATGTAGTCTTCACATAGGACCCACAGATTTTCAAACACCAGTATCAATTGTGCCAGAAAAAATAAATAAAATGCACATAGCGTGATACTGTATACAAATTATGATAATTTATTAAAAATTAGGTTTACACTCACATGACAGTAGAGTAAAAATGAAGCGCTTTTGTGAAACAGGCAGTAAAGTCAGCGTGTACTCCCGACGCGTTTCGTTCCAATGAACATCGTCTGGGGACGCTGACCATCTGCCTACATATCCTATATATAGATTATAAGGTCCCCTACCTCGATTGATTACAGTAGAGGGACCGAGCAGCTCGCGGTCACCACTTCCGGGTTACCGCCAGCATGGAGTCGTCGGCGTGCGCTCCAGCCCTCGTATCAAAAACGAGGCTGGAACACAAAGCCGCGACGTAAACATGGAGTCGCCGGCGTGCGTTCCAACCCTCGCATCGAAAACGAGGCTGGAACGCAAATCCGCGACATAAACATTCGGCGTGCGCTCCAAACATTACATTGACAGGATGCTGGAACGCAACGTCGAGTACTTCCTCTAGTGGCAGACGTGCCCTTGTAAGAGAACCGTCTATCCGCTATGTTAGTGAATACAAAATACACACTGGGGACCTCTAGTAGATAGAACAAGAATGACATTCAACAATGTTAAAATTACAGCTATCACAGTGAGAGGAAATATTAATAATTGTACATACATTGCATATTAGATGTATTTTAAAATAGAGTATAAATGACTGGAATAACCACAACTTGGAACAAAAACAAGCTTAGTGGTCTGGATCATTCAATAAAAGTAAAATAAATTAAAATTAAACCCAAATTTAAAATGGAAATATTAAAGTTAATTAATGTAAATAACGACTTAGAACAATCATTAAAACCTGTGAAATTAATAATCTCTTTCTTTTCTAAATTATATAGTCCTCTCCTCTTTTTTTAAAAAATTTTTTTGACAAATAAAATCAAAGAGGGAAGAAGAAAAAAAGAGAAAGAAGAGATATTTTTTGGAGAAAATCAACATTACAATAATTCAACATACATTAGGCTTGACTAATAAAAGCATTAATGTCCCATTCGACATTGAGTCCTTGGGGTATGTGTGTCTGTAACTCGTATATCCAATACGTTTCGAGTCTAGACACACCTCTAGTTTTTGCTCCCCCTCTCCATGGTGCTACGTATTTATCTATAATGAGAAACTGGGTGCCCTTAGGATCTCGATTATGATATTGTCTGTAATGACGTGGCACAGTATGCTTAGTGTCACCCCCAATGATCTTCGCAACATGTTCACCTACCCGTACGGAAAAAGGCCTAATAGTACGGCCTACATATTGCTTTCCGCACGGGCAGGTAATTAAATACACTATATGTGTAGTTGCGCATGTGCAGAAAACTTTAATGGGATATATTTGGCCAGTACTACGCGACTGGAATTCTAAGGTCTTATTCCTCCCACAGCCGACGACTCCATGCTGGCGGTAACCCGGAAGTGGTGACCGCGAGCTGCTCGGTCCCTCTACTGTAATCAATCGAGGTAGGGGACCTTATAATCTATATATAGGATATGTAGGCAGATGGTCAGCGTCCCCAGACGATGTTCATTGGAACGAAACGCGTCGGGAGTACACGCTGACTTTACTGCCTGTTTCACAAAAGCGCTTCATTTTTACTCTACTGTCATGTGAGTGTAAACCTAATTTTTAATAAATTATCATAATTTGTATACAGTATCACGCTATGTGCATTTTATTTATTTTTTCTGGCACAATTGATACTGGTGTTTGAAAATCTGTGGGTCCTATGTGAAGACTACATCAAGCTGCTCTGCGGGACATACAAGTGACTACTGGATGTTTTGCTGATTTGTGTTTTCTTTAAGCCCGAATGACCTGATGAGTATACACTCAGTTAGGTCTCACCTTCTGGTAAGCTCAATTACATATTTCTGGTGACGGAGCTTCTATCAATCACTGATGGTTTTCCTTTCACTGGGTGGACAGAAGTATCTTTATGGACTTTTTTTTCCTCTTATGTTGATTGCCTTTTTTTATAGATATTCAGTTATTGAGTCTATCATTATTTGTAGCGCCGCACCTTATTTGTTTCTATAATTTATCCTGCAAAATTGATCTAGTTTTGTGGTGCTGGCAGCTAATCTTTGGTATTTTCTAGCAGCGCGTTGTTTATGTACATTTGTGTGTATATAAGGTTTCATCGACACTGATGGATGGCACTGATGACACTGGTGGCATTGCTGGGCATCACAGATTTAAAGGGTCACTAAAGGAAAACAATTTTTTTGCTGAAATGACTATTTACAGGGTATAGAGACATAAAAGTTAACTGATTCATTTTCAAAATGATTAAAAATAGATAAAAATCAATCATACAATGTGCCTGCAGGTTAGTTTCACTTTTGAACTGGCTTCATGTTTCTGTGAAGTAGAAATAGACACACAGAACAAAAACAAACAAATCCAGGGCAGTGTTTTGTTTTTAAAATGAATCTGATTGGTTCTGGGAAGTTTTAGACACACAGTAATGACAGCTTAGACCACCGTGAGAAAGCTCCCAGCACTGTGGTTATAAGAAAACAGACAAGCAGGAAGTGTGGAGAACAAAGCAGGATTACAGCAACTTCAAAGCAAAAACGAACAATAAGGACATGAAACCAGTACTGCAGTAAGGTAAAGGAAGCTATTTAGCTAAAAAAAAAAATTCCTTTAGTGATCCTTTAAGGTGTTCCAAAATGGTGCCAATCAGTGCCTATTTGTGGGCACTGATTGGCACATATTTGGCATAAATTTGCATATGTGGATGGCCATGTGGTATGTACCTGGCCATCAACATGCTTGGGGCATTCCCTGGTGGTCCTGGCAGTCCAGTGTGGGCATACGTGGGGGGGCTGCGCTGATAAACAATCAGCTCAAAGCCCCCTGTCAGGAGAGCCGCCGATCAGGTCTCCTCTACTCGTGTCTGTCCGATCAACGGCTCTTGAGTTGTGATCATATCAGAGTTTTTTTTTTTTGCTTAAATGAGGCTTGGATGATACGTCCGTAACCACTGGCTGCTTCCTGTCCTAACAGGAGACAGAAACTATGCGCTCTATGTATATTATTTAGATGTATGGTATTTGTAAGCTACCTAGGCTTGTCGGCCACATTTGGAGCTATACTAATTCACAAATTAGAATCCAGTTTTTATACTGGAAACCGGAAGTGATGTTATTTTTGCGTTCACTTCCAGCAATTGTGTAATTCAATTTGGGGTCATTAGCCCTATATAAGCGATGTATTTGTGGTGGTGGTCCATACCCCAGATGACGACTTGTTAGTCGAAACGCGTCGCGTGGACCATATCTACAACATTGCTCCTGTTCCAGTACCTTGACAAGCCTTTTTCTTACTACTCAAATGTGCCGCTTGTGAACGTTGTATATAACGTTCACAAGTGGAGTAGTTAATATATGTATAATATAACTGGAAATTTGTACCAGTAAGCACATGCAGCTTTTCCCATTTGGGGGAAATATTTTCACAGGCCAGTGATTTATAACATAGGGGTAGCATTCATATCTACGTATTTTTTTTTTTTGTTTGGTATTTTTTTGAATATAGGAGTATCATAACTGGAAATTTATACCAGTAAGCACATACACTTTTGCCCCACAGGGGAAAACATTTGAATAGGGCACTTGTTTAAAGCACAGGGGTTGTTTTGTCCATTTTGTAATTTTTTTGCATTTTTTGTGGATTATATTCATATATTTGGAGCATACATGTGTGCATTCACATGTACATATAGGGGGATACACAAAATAGGTTTGTATGCACACAGTTTTGTTGCACAAGACCATGGGTCTTCAAACTACGGCCCTCCAGTTGTTCAGGAACTACAATTCCCATAATGCCTAGTGATGTCTGTGAATGTCAGTGTGTTACAATGCCTCATGGGATGTGTAGTTCTACAACATCTGGAGGGCCGTAGTTTGAGGATCCCTGCACAAGACAATACTTTTTTAGGGTTACTTTTTCAGGGTTACACAGACAGGCTACGTGCTAGCTGTGGGTTTAATTAATAGGTTAGCGCAATCCACTTACTGTTATAACATTTTTGGCATGTCACCTTAGAGTGGTATGCATTCTTGAATGCAGCCGACCAAACAATATAGCATTCATTTAGTAAAATATCCAAAAAAAAATCTTTGTGCCGGTAACATTTGTTCTTATCTATGTTTGGACTTTGATTAGCACTTTGGATACAATCATAATTTATTTGGACTTTATTAGTCACCTATGATTCACTTTTTTGGTTACGTTTATTTTTCAATATTAATCATTTGAAGAATACGTATCAGCTTAAAGGGGTGTTCCAGCCCAAAATTGTGTTTATTAAAAGTCAGCAGCTACAAAAAGTGTAGCTGCTGGCTTTTAATAAACACTCACTTACCTGCTCCTGCGTTCCAGCGACGCGCTGACCGGGGCCCCGCTCCTCTCCCCTACTCCCCAGTCGGCGTCTCTATCCCGACTGTGGGCACCCAGCCGTGACAGCCTTCGGCTTCACGGCCGGGCACCCACTGCGCATGCGCGAGCCGCACTGCGCGCGCGGCGCGGCTCACCGCTGATTGGAGAGGCGATCGCATGGGACCTGTCATGTGTCCCATGTGATCGCCTACAGGGAGGGGCTGGTGTAGGCGATTAAGGCTTAATCGCCTAACCAGCCCCTCGGCGGAAGCAGGAAGTGGGACAGGAAGTCCCACTCCTACTGAAGCCCCCACTCCCCCCCAAAAAAAATTACATGCCAAATGTGGCATGTAAGGGGGAGGGGAGGGGATTAAAGAAAAGTGCATTTTTAGGGTGGAACTCCTCTTTAACCACTTGCTTACTGGGCACATATACCTGTGGCAGGCGCAGCACTATGAAGTGCCTTATGCGTTGTGGCATTAGAAGAATTGTGATATCTCTGACTTTTCAGTCCAACAAGACTGTCTATTACTCTGAAATTCCTCTATTGTCGTTCTATGGAAGCACTAGGTTTAAAGAGCACACCAAATACTTAAAATAACTTCTTTAATAACTTCACTTTTCTTCATATAAAATACTGCTGCTTTGCAGCAGACAGTCCATGTAGAAAAACGCGTGATGAATAAGTATAACAGAAAATGGTTCAAATATTCAATCTTGTTATTTAACATAAGATGGTGGATATATTTCTTTCAGTATTTATACTCTCTCTCTCTGTAAGTTATTAAAGTATGGGGGCGTGGCCGGATGTGAAGACAGCAGGACGTGCTTTCTGTGAGCTCCGTGCCTATCCTGCTATATTATCCTGGGATCGGGCTGTCTTTTTGGTACAAAGGGTGCCAAAGTCGGTGGATTGTGTCCTGGACATGAGAAGGGGGGCCTCCGGACCGGGAAAGCAATCCCAGAAGTGTCAGCGCAGGACCCGTTCTACACGCGGCGCCGACACGAGTCCCGCCGCCGCCATCTTGCCATCCCCTCCTCTCACTAAGAAGGAGAGACAGCAGGCTAGGAGAATGGCATCTGCAGCCACCGCAGCTGCGGCGGAGAAAGGCTCTGGCTCTGAGAGCTCACTGTTGTGCTCTCCATCGACCTCTCCGGCTCCAGAGACTGCCCAGGAGGCTATTACACGTCCCATCCTGGAGGCCATAGGAGCCAGTAAGGCAGCAGTGATGGTAAGCATTGACCATCTCACCACTGAATGTACCCTGATTAGGCATGACCTGGATAAGTTTCGGAGAAGGCTTACTGCAGCTGAGGACAGAATCTCTGAAGTGGAGGATGTGTCTCACTCCCATGGCACTCAACTGGCTGAGTTGCAGTCACTGGTGAAATCGCTGCAAAGCAGAGCTGAAGATGCAGAAGACAGGCAGAGGAGAAATAATGTGAGGGTGGTTGGCCTGCCGGAGGGGCCGAAGCAAGGCACAGGGCTGATACGCAGTTTGCAGAGGGTGATAAGAATGGGAAGCTCCTAGCGAATCTGGTGGCTGGCTCCCGGCAACTTACAAATATCCCGGTTATTCGTCGTAGGGATGGCAGTATGGCCAGTGACCCCAGCGATATCCTTACTGAGTTTCAGGACTTCTTTTCTGCCTTATATGCTCCCGTCCCTCCCTATGACGGTTTGGCAATGGAGGCACTACTGGGTGGTCTCTCCATTCCGAGGCTCTCTGTGGAGGACCGGAGGGTTCTAGACGCTGAGATCACTAAAAAGGAGGTGATGGCGGCAATTTTTGCTTTTCCCCCGCATAAAGCTTCGGGTCCCGACGGTTTTCCGGCGGAATTTTATAAGGCGTACGCGGATCAGATAGCTCCCAGGCTTACTACCCTGCTCTCGTATTGTGAACAAGATCAGCGGCTGCCTCCTTCAATGCTGGATGCATATATGATTTTACTTCTCAAGCCAGGTAAAGATCCTCTAGATTGTGCTTCATACAGGCCGATCGCTCTGCTTAATATGGATTTGAAAATCCTTACGAAGGTTCTGGCCAAGAGACTGGCGGGCGTTGTCTCCTCTCTGGTGGACATAGACCAGACAGGGTTCATGCCGGGTAAGTCTACTGACACCAATCTAAGAAGACTTTTCACGCACATGCAGATTCCAAATTTAGCCTCTCCCACTAGGATAGTGGTATCCATAGACATTGAGAAGGCTTTCGACTCTATTGACTGGCAATACATGCAGGCAGTCTTGGAGAAAATGGGTTTCGGCCCAATCTTTCGAAAGTGGATCTTAATGCTCTACAGTAATCCCAGAACGGCAGTTCGCATAGGTCCTCACACTTCTTTTTTCCGTATAGGCAGGGGCACTAGGCAGGGCTGTCCTCTGTCGCCCTTCTTTTTTGCGCTTTTGATGGAACCTATTGCGGTTGCATTGAGGGCGGCTGGGGAGGTGAGGGCGATCAGGGTAGGGTCCATAGATGAGAGTCTGGCACTATATGCAGACGACATGTTGCTATTTTTGCAAGACCCCAAGGAATCTTTAGAGGCAGCGCTGGGATTTCTGAATACATTTTCACAGTTTTCTGGGTTCAGAGTGAATTGGTCCAAATCATCTATCTTGCCGCTGGACGCTGGGGCCAGGGACGTTGCGGACCCGGCCTTGCCGTTGCAGTGGGTGAAACAGCTTAAGTATCTTGGGGTCCAGATTACGGCGGAGGTGGGGGATTACATGCCCCTGAATCTGATGCCGCTCCTGGTTTTCTTTAAACAAAAGATACAGGCCTGGTAGAAACTTCCATTATCGCTTATAGGGCGGGTTAATTTGCTTAAAATGAAAATTCTCCCAGTCATATTATACTTTTTACGGAACGCTCCCATCTGGATTCCCAAATCCTTTTTTAGGAAACTTGATGGGCTCACAAGCACCTTCTTGTGGGCACCCAAACAGCCCAGGATAAGTTTGAAGACCTTACAGGAACCATGGGGGGAGGGGGGGGCTGGCTCTGCCGGACTGGAGGAAATACTACTTGGCTGGGCAACTGGTTTTCGTTCATCGGTGGTTAACGTCGGATGAAGGAGATTCGGCCACGGTGCTGGAGGCGGCGCATTTGGGTTCTTACGAAACCCTGAGGCTGGCCATTCATAGGGGAGTTAAGATGGACCTTCCACTTACTGTCTCTATGAGGGCCTCGATTAAGGCATGGGAGGAGGCGGTTGAGCTGGCAAGCCCCAGTTACAGGGGTTTGTCTCCGTCCACCCCACTATGGATGAATCCTAAATTGTCACACTTCTACTCGTTTGAAGACCCTATGTGCTGGGCGTCAAAGGGGATCAAAGCACTTAAAGATATCAAGATGGATGGAGTGTTATTAACCTTCGACCAACTTAAGACTAGGCATGATTTACCGAACACGCACTTTTTTCGTTATTTTCAATTGCGGCATGCGTTCACGTCTCAATTTAAATCAATGTCTATAGCGTCGGTCCCCTCGGATTTGGAGGACTTACTCTCCACGGAAGACCTTCCCAAGATTCTTTCGGTTTCATATAAAGAACTGTTCGCCTCCAGCCCAGGTGCGGTTACCAGGTGCAGAGACAGGTGGGTGGCTGAGGTGCCTGATATTCAGGGGGAGGACTGGGATGAGATGTGGACGCATCCTTTTCAGCACCTGGTGGCAACCAGGGATAGGTTAATCCATTTCAAATTTTTGCATAGGATCTATTATACGCCAGCCAGGCTGGCGGCTATATACCCATCGGTGCCAGCCGAATGCTGGAGGTGCACCTTTGCTCCTGCAGCGGCAGAACATGTGTTTTGGAGTTGCCCTCGGATCCAGCAATTTTGGTCGGAGGTCACCTCTTGCATATCAGATGTTTTGTTGATTCCTATCCCGTTGACGATTAGAACCTGCTTACTGGGGTTGGTGGAAGATGTTGTACCGTCCAGGGCTCATCGGACCTTGCTTAACATCCTTTTGTTTTATGCACGGAAAACCATTCTGTTAAAGTGGCGCAAACCGGGGGCACCTAGTCTGGGCTTCTGGAAGGGCCTGGTCAACTCAATGATGCCATACTATAAGGCGACGTACCTTTCCAGGGGGTGTGGCAAAAAATTTGATAGGGTATGGCAGGCTTGGTATAACTCTGACCTGACTGTTGGATAGGGCCTCATAGCGTGAGTGGGCTTCTTCATAATTCTCAATGCTGTAGTTGGAAGATAATGTCCGGGTGGTAGGGGGTGACATGCTCGAGTTTTGCGGCAGAAGGGGTGGTGGGGCTGTTGTTAGAGATTTTCCGGTGTTTTCATGGGAGAGAGAGTGGGGGCTGAGCAAACGGGTGGGGGGGTGGGTGGGTTAATTTCGAGTTCTTTACTGGTTTTCTTTTTTGTACTGTACAGATTTTGTACTTAGGCCTTGTTGGCCGGGTACTGACCCAGTGTTGTGCTGGGTCAGCTGTCCTTTCTTGTTTTTCTTTTGTATTTTTTGTTTTTTTGTTTGTTGTCAAAATTAATAAAAAGAAATTGACAAAAAAAAAGTTATCAAAGTATTCTCTGATTTCTCTGAAAGGTATAACTGTGGTTTGCAACTTGGTTTGCAAGGTTAGCTTAGTTTGGTTTGAAGGTATGGTATGGTATGGTTCGGTATGATTAGTGATAAGTGGTTCGGTATGAAGGTTTGGTGGAACTACAAGTTAACACACAGCCAGATCAGTATTCAGTTCTAATCACACTATTTACAATAAGAACATATATATAACCGTATAAATACCTAATTTTTGCTTCCATAAAACTGATCTCTGTATGTCTGTTCTGCTTTGCTCTGTCTCCATGTGGCTGTGTCTCTGGGGTGGAAAAGGATTTGCAGACCATGTGCTGGAAACTTCCTGACAGCATAGAATGCAAAGCTGGCTGTGATTGGTCAAAACTCTGCTTAATGTGAGATTGGCTGTGATTGGGCCAAGGCTTCTGATGAGTCACAAAAGCTTAACTATATGCTTTCTGGCATGAATTAAACTGTGAATAACTTTGCTTACCTCCTGCTGCCATACAAACAAATGATTCTTAAAGGCATATTTTTTCTTTTGCTTCTGTGAACACAACATACAACTGTTATATAACACCCAAACACAAAATCACAGTGAATAACTCTGCCTTTGTCTCTCACATATAAACATGTGCTCTACATTAGGTTCTTAGCAGGTTTAGCTGTATTTACATGTAGGTTATATTAGCTACCCAGGACAGGTTCTAGCTGGCCAGCTACACTACCCCCCTCCTGCCCAGGTGAAATTTCAGCTTCCGGCACTGCGTCGCTTTAACTGACAATTGCGCGGTCTTGCGACGTGGCTCCCAAACAAAATTGACGTCCTTTTTTTCCCACAAGTAGAGCTTTCTTTTGGTGGTATTTGATCGCCTGTGCGATTTTAATTTTTTGCGCTATAAACAAAATATTTTTTACTTGTTACTATAATAAATATCCTATTTAAAAAAAAAACACATTTTTTTTCTCAGTTTAGGCCGATACGTATTCTTCTACATATTTTTGGTAAAAAAAAAAATCGCTATAAGCGACTGGTTTGCGCAAAAGTTATAGCGCTTACAAAATAGGGGACAGAATTATTATTTTTTATTATATTTTTTTTACTAGAAATGGCGGCGATCTGCGATTTTTATTGGGACTGCAACGTTATGGCGGACACATCGGACACTTTTGACAAATTTTTGGCACCATTCACATTTATACTGCGATCAGTGCTATAAATATGCACTAATTACTATATAAATGTGACTGGCATTGAAGGGGTTAACACTAGGGGGTGAGGAAGGGGTTAAGTGTATTCCCTACATAGTGTTCTAACTGTGGGGGGAAGGGGGGTGACTGGGGGAGGTGACCGATATGTGTCCCTATGTACAAGGGACACAGATCGGTCTCCTCTCCAGAGACAGGACGCTGTCTCTGTAAAACGGCAATGAGAAATGATCTCATATGTTTACATATGAGATCATCTCTAATTTGCCGCACAGATCGCATTGCAAACGGCCACTCTGATTGGCCGTTCGCCGCGATTGGCTGTGTCCAAGGGACACGGCCAACACAGAGCTTCCCCGCTGCGCTCGCGGGGAACGCCCAAAGGGGCGGCCGTCAAAAGATGGCAGCTTGGATATTCAGACCCGCGCTGTAGCCGTCATTCGGCTATAGCGCGGGTCTGAAGTGGTTAAACTGAGAACAAATTACCTTTTTTTTTTTTTTTTTTTTTTTTAAATGTGGATGTTTTTTATTTATTTTTATAAATACATTTTTGCAAAGCATACAAAAGAGAATACATATGAAACATTAACAGTTTTGAAGAAACGCAGGTATACACTGTCTTAGTAAATTCCAGAGCATACATAATTTGTACAAATACAGGAATGGCGATGTGAACAAACAATTGCCTTAAGTGGGAGAGGAAAAAAATAAAAAATAAAATCAATCCCGGTAAATAAGAATGGAAAACATAGATCAATAAAAAATCAGATAAAACACCAAAACAAAAAAAAACCCGTCCAGGAGTTATAGAGGTCACACAAACCCACATAAAGATCTGCACACAAGGAGAACCAAATTGCAAACGCACTAGAGGGATACTTAGGCAATCAACATAAACTAACTTGGCTCATCTCCTTCAGACACACATGCTGATTTGTCCCATACTGGCCATGTTTCAGAAAATGTATTTTCCGTACCCTCCACTGTAGCTGTCAAACGCTCCATTCTGCGTATGTCAGCCACAGTAGTGAGCAGCTGTGGGATTGTTGGGGCTGAGGTGGGCAGCCACAGTCTAGGGATGACCCGCTTAGCTGCCAGTAAAATAAAAGACATCAATTGGCGCAAGGCCTTAGAGATACCAGGGAAAGGGAGACCTAACAAGCCATGCATGGGCGTCAGAGGGACGCGAATACCTACCAAATTTTCTAAGAATTTCTGGACTTGAAGCCAAAAATGGTGAACTGGGGGACATTCCCAAAAAATGTGGAAGTGAGAGCCCACAGCACTATTAGATCTCCAGCATTGTTTTAAAACTGTTCGGTTGCGGGCATGTAAAATAGTGCATCAGGACTTTGTATGCAGTTTCTTTATGGGCCACACACCGAGAGATCTTGGAAGTGTGGCTGTGACTAAGCACTAGTTTCAGTGCGAAACGCATCAGCAGTCGGGTTTTACTTCATTTTGCTGTGACTTGTAGTGCTGTCCTTTTTTTTTTTTTATAAAGGCTAAAATTTATTCAGAGTGCGGCTGTCCAGAGACAATTTTTTGTTCCTGCCCTTAATAGGAGAGACTATCTGGGATGTCTGAGTTGAATAGTACGTTCAAGAGTGGAGGGCTCGCTGTAAGGAAAGGACGGAGTGTCAGGGAAATGTCCGTAGAAGAAGTACTGGCAATTTTGCCAGTAGAAGAAATGGGAGCCATAGGCTCATCATGTGACAGGAAGATCCTTCCTGATGCCTATTTAAAGAGACCTCTGACCATCAGGTGGTGCTGACTGGTCTTTAGCACTTCCCTGATTTCCTGACGCCTGTATTATCTACCAGATTCCTGTTACCGACCCGGCTTGCTTGACTCTCCCTCTGGACCCTGATTCCTCCTAAATACCTGGCTTCAGAACCCGGCTGTCCATTTGACCTTGCTCCTGCTTATCCTTGTGTACCTCGCTGCCTGCCTGTTATCAAACCCGGCTATCCTCTGACTACTGCATTACGGAAGTTCCCGCTACTTGTTCAACGTGACTCTGCAAGTGGGTTGGAGTTCCTCTTAACGCCAGCTGTTCTCTTCACACCACCTTGCCCGGTGCTTGCTGCTCTACCAGTGTCTTCTGTCTTCACCTCCACCTGACAGCACTCCAAGCAACACTCACAGGCACTCGTGTTCCTCCTAACCTGAACCGCCATCTGTCTCATCCTCAAAGGGTTTCTGGGCTGGAGATACAAGGGAGGCCGACCTCATCACATCAGACGCCTACCAGGTATGTGACACTCGCAGAGGACAAGGAGTAACGCTCAGAGCAGCGTTTCCATATAGACAACATGAACAGCATGGGAGCTAAACAGAGTTTCCGCAATTGGAGCATATGAAGGGCAGTAGAAGGCCAGAGCATATAACAAGAGTGGACTGGCACCATGACACTGAATTCTATTTCCTCCCACCTACTTGAAGCTTTCTGGGAGTTCCAGGAGGCAAGAGCTCTTAGATGTGAGGCATAGTAGTATTTAATGAAGTCTGGGCCTCCCAGGGCAGGTGCGAACTGAGTAAAGCAAACAGGTATTTGCGATTGGCAGACAGGTAGCATGGCTCTATGACAGTCCAGATTAAAGGCAGGCTGTGTTCAGGGAATAGTCCAAAATCCGGTCCAAGGTCATACACAGGTGAATCCAGTCTAGCAGATCAGGGCAGACAGACAGGGGGCTTGATCAGGAAAAACACATGTAGCGCCGGGTTACTTCCAAGTACCAGTGCTAGTATAATCAGAGTGTAAGTGACTCTGATTCCAATTGCAATCATTTAATTAGGGTCTCTGTTTCAGCTTGGCTGTACTGTGGGCTCATGCTATTGCGCTGGGGTGTTTTCCCACCCCGGTGCGGTAGGTGGCAGCAGTGGAGTTGAGGTTTGGGTGTCCTTTCCCAGCTGCCAATCAGGAGGCTTGGGCCTCGCTGGGCATGCTGGGAGAGGGTACTTATGGAACAGACGCCATTGGCTCTGGGTTCTTCTTCCTGTGTGGCACCCACATTTAGGGTGGCCACATCACGGCGCTCCGGCGTTATGGCCTACCTGGCCGGAGCGTGCGTGCTACGCGGTGTTCCTGGTTTCGGGCCTAAGTTGGTCCGGAGCATTCAAGCAGGATGGGGATCCAGTAGTCGACTGGGTTCCCACTTTTGAAGATCCCAAGCAAGTGTAGCTGTTCTGTGGGGAGTCAATTCAAGGAAAGCAATTGAGAGGCTGGCGGTCCAATAGGATTCCGACAAACCACCAGGGATCAAGGTAACCGGACACTGAAGGATTGACTCCTCTTTCAGTCGGTACCTGGGCGACGTTAAGAAAAAGATACAGGCATAACTTTACTGAGGAGGGTTATCTCAATATCTGCAATCAGAGAGGGCCTGTGGCAGAGGCATCTCCCTGACGTTCATTCGGGAGGGTCTGTGGCAGAGACTTTGTCCTGAAAAGGTTCAAGTGATACTTTGGCTGCTAGGTCGGTGAGAGAGGCCTATCCGGGTAAGCTAATCCCACTCAAGAAGGAGTGGTAAGAGCATAGGAGCAGGACTGTTCCAAATACTACGCCTGAATCTGCTGTTCTCCTTTCCATCTCTATCCCTTTCATCAACTGTTTACTGTTTTTACCCGGCTGGGTAATAAAGAGCACATAAAAATACATTTCTTTGCGGACATTCCTTTACTACTGCTGTATGCATCATTCAACCCTAGACATTCGGAAAGAGCCATGAGGTAAATGTGCCATCCCATCAATTCTCAGCAGCTCCTACAGGGGTACCGCTACACACACATATCACTCTCTATCACAAGCATGCCGGTGAGGGTTTGGCTGGTTTATAACAGATTTGGTTTGCACTCAGAGACTGATCCCATTATTCACCTTGCAGGTGGACAGACAGACAAGGAGAGTGCCATAGTCATAACCCCAGATGCTGGAATAAGGAGCAGGAGCACTAGATGCTCCTGACACTCCCAAGATCCAAGAATGGCCAACCTAATCTTCCCCTTCCGCATTCATATGCCCTGACACCAAGGGAGCCAAAGAAAGGAAGGGGGTAGGAGAGCCCACTCCTGCACATAAAGTTTCCAGTGAGGGGGCCTGTTGTCTGAACCCAACCTAAATGTAGAAAAGTAGGTGAAAAGAGTAATCCTAGAAATCAGAAGGTGTGGGGGGAGCAAAGTGAACAAAAATAGGTGGGGGAGTGAAAAAGAGAGGTACAGGTCAATGGAAAGGGGGACTGGGGAGTAACACCATCTGCTATCCCTGTCTCTACCTATAGAACCTATCAAAAGAAATAAAAAGATCTAGCAGGAATTCAGATGTTCTTGCCGGGGTTCGGGTATTGTCCCTCAAAAGCGCTTGGAACCACAGAGAACCTTTAAAAAAGGGCTAAGACATCCAAGTGTGAGAACATTTTGAAATATTGTCTTGTGATGTGTGGATCAGCATCACCATCTTTGCTATGCGAGTCTACCAATCTACCAAGTATTAGTGTTCGTATATATCTCACAGTGGGATTTAAGATACCATCTAAAAAAGCAAAATACCCCTTATGCATATGCCTGTCATCCAAGCTGACCCCATACAGGAATTCTTGGCTCAGGGAACCTATGGAAGGCATTGTCTGCATCATACGCTGCCCTTCTGTGCACTGACTCCCCCAAAGTGGAGCATATGTGAGATCTCTGGAGGGCTGGCATCCTGACCCTGGGGAAAGATTGTCTTGAAAACGGACCTAAACTGGTTATGACCTCTAATGCCTCGTACACACGATCGGAATTTCTGATGGAAAAAGTCAGACGGAATTTTTTCATCAGATACTCCGACCGTCTGTGTGCCCCATCAGACTTTTCCCTTCGGAATTTAGAAAGAGAACAATTTTTGTTCTGACCGGAAATTCCATTTCTGTGTGGAACTCCAACGGAGAAAAAAAACACGCATGCTCAGAATAAATTAGGAGACGGGAGCGTTCGGACTGGTAAAACTAGCATTCGTAATGGAGATAGCACATTCGTCATGCTGCAAATTATTGCATCGTTTAACCACTTCAGATCCGCGCTATCCTTAAAAGACGTCTGCAGCGCGGACCCGAAGTGCCGGGATCACGTCTTTGGATGTCAAGTTGTGTACATTACGCGCGCGCCACTGGGTGGCGCGCAGCGGGTAAACACTGTCCCGGCGCATCGCTGAAGAGCCGATGCGTGTACCTGGCGGCCGCGATGTCCGCCGGGTACACGCGATCGGCGGGAACACAGCAGGGACGTGGAGCAACAACCACAACCAAAAAAAAAAATGCCATGTCAGACAAAACATAAGGCTCTAGGCCGCCGGCCACGCAAGGCCGAAGAACAGTTTGCAAACAATGATCGTATCAAGCATAGATGCTCATAACTGAAACCGTCACAGCGGCAAAATAAACATATGTAAAAATGGCATGTTTAAGACCTCAGCAAAACTCAAAAAGTAATACTTAAAATAATAGGGGGGAGGGGGGGAAAGGGAGGGGGAGTGGGGGAGAGGGGGGGAAAGGGAGGGGAGTAGATGAGAGGATGGTAGTGCCTGGGGAGAGCTACCTCCAACCTAGGGAGGAAAACCTATTGGGGATAACCCCTGTGATCCACGACGGGGAGGGGGGGGGGCAAACAGCCTCCAACTAGCCACCCCACATCCCCGCGTGGATCAGGGGCAACCAAGCTTGTAGACATAAACCCAAGCGGCCACGCCAGTACCCCACGAAACCTGGGGCCGTCCCGTGGGTTGCGTAGCTATGTGAGCCTATAGCTCTAGGCAGGCAAACATTCATTATTAGATATCATCTCGGGTATGAGAGGGGAGAGGAAAGGGGGGTATAAGAAAGAAGGCAAGGAACTCACAAGAAAGGGCGAAAGGTGGGGAGGAAAGGAAGAAAAGCAAGAAAGAGAAAGATGAGGGAAAGGAGGTCTCAGAAGCCAGGTCACCTGTAAGTTGGCCAGGAGCCTCCTCTGGGTCCACAACGAGCGCACCATGACGGAAGTCCGAGATCCCAGGCGTACTCCAATCTGTGGATAGTTAAGACCCAGTCCCCTGCCTACCGGCCAGTCTAAGTGCTTTGAGCGTGGGATCTGCCAGTTCCAATAGGGCAACGTCTAAGCTCAAAGGAACAAAGGTGGGGTTGGAAACATAGGTGGACCAGGGTGCCCAAACGGCTCGTATATGTTCCTCAATCCCCTTGCAAGTTGCTACCCAATCCTCAGCCTCACGAACCGCATTTACTCCTTTTATCCAGTCCTCCCTAGTGGGAATCCTAGGCGGTTTCCAATAAATCGGGATCAAACGCCGTGCCACATTCAAAAGATGCGGTAACACGCTTTTTTTGTATTGAGTAAGCGGGATCACCGGGATGTGAAGGAGAAAATGCTCCGGAAAAAGAGGAACGTTAATGCCTGTCACTACCTCTATTTGGTCCCGCAAATCCTCCCAGAAGGGCCTGACTAGAGGGCAATCCTACCAGATGTGGACTAGCGTTCCCCGGTCTCCGCATCCCCTCCAGCATAGTTCTGATACTGAGGGATACATAAGTGCCAGTTCTGCGGGTACCCGGTACCACCTGGACAGAACCTTAAAGTTCGTCCCCTGTGTCCTAGAGTCCACAGAGGATGAGGATGGGTGAGATAGTATAAGTGAGACAGCTGCTGGGCCGTAAAAGTCAGCCCTAAGTCCGCCTCCCATCTCCTGACATATGGTGGTGTAGCCAGGGGGGCAGTCGACCCCAGGAGGCGGTAGAGTTCCGATATTAAGTGGGGGGTCGGTCCGTCTGCAGTAAAAAGACATTCAAATGGAGTGAGAGAGGAGGGGTCTCGGATCGAGCGGCTGTGTATCTGGAAGAAGTGATGTAATTGTCTGTATTTCCAAAAATTCAGTTGTGTGTTATGTAGTCCCGTGGGTTAAGCGTCGTTGCTCATTAGTCTACCATCTGTCATAAGTTTACCACAACAAGCGCCTCCATCGTCATCCCACGGCCCAAAATAGCCCATTTGTTCACCCGGGGGGAACCAGGGGAACGCGCCAAAGGGGACACAGGGGGGGCAAGCTTCAGCTGTGCATCGACCCGATCCCACACCGACAGCACCTGGGCCGTCAAGGGGGAAGTTGTCTCAGACAACCCTCTGTGTACTCGGGTTAGCCAAACACTTCTCCAACGAGACCCACAGCTTCGAATGTGTGTGGAAACGCCAGTCAAGTATCCTCTGAAGGGCTATAGCTCTGTAATACTGTCTGACGTCAGGTATACCTAAACCACCCTACCGCTTCGGCCGTCTCAACAATCTCATCGATACCCTGGGTTTACGGGCGTTCCAGACAAAGTTAGTCAGCATGCTAGACAGTCGGTCAAAAAAAAACTTAGGTAGGGGGATTGGTAACATCTGCAAGTAGAAGAGTATTCGGGGTAGGATGTTCATTTTTATAATGTTCACACGGCCCAACCATGTGAAAGCCGTGCGCGTCCATTGAGAAAGGTCTCCCTTAACCACTTCCAATAATGGGGGGTAGTTGGCGGAGTATAATGTGTCAAAGCGGTCTGTGAGTCGCACTCCCAGGTACCTCAGAGACGACATAGCTCAGGCAAAGGGGAAGGCCCCGCCGAGGGATGATTGCATATGAGAGGGCAGGCATAGGGGGAGAATTTCAGATTTTGAGAAATTTATTTTGAAGTTGGAGAATGAGCTGAATAACTTCAGCTCCCTCATCAGTACGGGCAGGGAAAGCAGGGGTTCTGAGAGGTGGAACAGGATATCATCGGCATAGGCCGAGAGTTTATGTTCAGTGTTCCCAACTAAGAGACCCCTAATGTCTGGATTGGCTCTCACCGTGCGGAGGAACGGCTCCAATGTCAACGCGAACAGGAGGGGAGATAAAGGGCACCCTTGCTGTGTTCCATTTTTAATGGGAAACCGTTCCGATAAAGTTCCATTCACCTTGACCTGAGCGCAGGGTGAGGAGTAAAGGGCTGAAATGGACGCTAACATTCGTGGGCCTAACCGCAACGACCGGAGAACTGCAGTCAGATAGGACCAATCCACACGGTCTAAAGCCTTTTCAGCGTCAGTTGATAAAATAATATAGGGGTGCTGAACAGGGCGATTACGGGCCCAGTGTATTAGGTGTACTGCTCTAAGGGAATTGTCCCGGCCCTTCCTCCCCGTTATGAAGCCTGTCTGGTCCAGATGTACAATGCCAGGGATGATTTTCTTAAGCCTATTTGCTAATAATTTCGCTAAAATGTTTATGTCTAAATTTAGAAGGGAGATTGGGCGATAGCTTTGGGGTATGGCGGGGTCCTTGCCATCTTTCGGGAGTACTGATATGTGAGCCAAAAGGGCTTCAGGGGGGATGCGTCCGCCCCGCCAGAGAATTGAAATAATGGCACATGTGGACCGCTAATTGGGAAAGAAAGTTTTATAATATGTTTTGGTGAACCCATCAGGGCCAGGGCTCTTCCCGTTAGGCAAGGACTTCACCGTGGCCCCAATCTCAGCTACAGTGAAGGAAGCTCTAAGGTCAAGGACTGGTCATCTGTGAGTGTAGGGAGGTTAGCTGCCTCTACATAGTCATGTATCACAGTACATCTGGCTTCCCGGGAGTCCTGAGGGAGGTCGGAGTCTAGGTTGTAGAGCGCAGCGTAATAATCACGGAACCCTGCTGCAATCTTGGAGGATTACACAGCCGTGGCCCCAGAAGGTGAGTGCAACTTGTGCACAAAGGACTGTGCCTGCCGCCTCCGCAGGGCACGGGCAAGCATCCGCCCGCACTTGTTCCCGTGTTCATAGTATTTATGAGCCATAAAGCGAAATTGTATTTATGAGCCATAAAGCGAAATTAAGTCGCCACGTCCAGGTCTTCTGCTGGCCCTGGGGAAGGGCAAGGGATATCGTCACCGGGGCATGGTCGGAAATGGAGATATTACCAATAGAGGCAGTGTGGAGGAGCTCCAAGGAGTTGTGGTCCACATAGATGTGGTCGATACGTGTATATACGTCATGTACTTTTGAGTAGTAAGTGTAGTCACGTCCCGAAGGGTGAAGCGTTCTCCAGCCATCTACCAATAGGTGGGTCTGTATAGTCTTACGGAAGTGTCTGAGAAAAGCATAAGAGTGAGGGGGCCGTGCATGGGATGTGTCTAAGGAAGGATCAGTACTGATGTTGAAATCCCCCCCAAGATCAAAAAATCTTCTCTAAAATCCGCTAGACGGTCTAAAGTGTCATCAATAAACGCGAGCTGGCCAGTGTTAGGGGCATAAACTGACGCAAATGTGTAAGTTTGGCCTGCAACCTCGCCTTTCACAGAGACATACCGACCCTGGGGGTCCAGCCTATGGTCTGAAGGCCGAAAGGGGCACGATTTATGAAAGGCAATGGCCGTCCCTCTAGACTTAGACACGGGGGATGTACTGATAAACCACTGGTTAAAAAGATGGGAAGGGAGCTTGGGTAGAGATTTTGGTGTAAAATGCGTCTCCTGGAGGAAGACCACTTGAGCTTTCAGGCCTTTCAACTCCCACCACAGCTTGTTACGCTTGTGAGGAGAGCAGAGACCCCTAACATTATACGAACTCACCTGCAGTGTAGCCATGGGATAGTAGTGAAGACAGCCAGGCGAAGGAACCGATGGCACGCCCGATGCAGACCCAAAACAGTAGAAAAGACCTGGAGCAGAGGTGACGGACAATAAGAGTACATAGAGAAGAGAGGGGACAAAAACAAAATGCACGTGAGGTTATAAAAAAAGAAAAACATTTAATAAAGAACATTAAACAGCAAAAAAAAGGAGAAGAAAAAAAAAAAACACTTTCAGGGTGCAGCAGCCGAGGCCACCGGGACCCGAAAAAAACAACTAGGAGCCAAACCCAGGGTCCCATCCCACCAAGTGGCAGGGAATCCAGAGCACGACCCGAGATCCCGACAGGGATCAGCACCCAAAAAGGGTGAACCAACATAGAGAGAAGCACCCAATCCCGTCCCCCGCATCTGATCTAGTGCAGCAGGAGGGGGGAGGAAGCTTCATGAGAGGAGTGCTGGGCAATCCAGACCGTGTACCAAGAAAAAAGTATATAAAAAAGAGAGTCTCAGGCATGGCAGTCAGAGGAACCAAGGCAGGTCTATGTCGTATCTCAGTTGAAGGAAAAAACAAACAAAAAGAGTGTCAGTCCCTCGAGGTGGACGGGCCCGTCCACCGACTAGTGGGGTCCCGACCGCGATTACGCCTGCGGGTCTGATGTCCGACAGATTGCCACGGCTGTGATGCGGGCAGACTGGTGGGCCCGAAGTCAGGGGAGCCCCTCCAGTCAGGGAAATCCACCAGCTCCAAGTCCAAGGAGGTCAGGAAGCGAGGCAGGTCATCTTTGTTGCGTAGCGACTCCGTCTTCCCATCCTTGGTGATCTGGAGACAAAAGGGGAACCTCCACCTGTAAGACAGACCCGCACCGTGGATGGCCTCCAGGAGGGGGCAAAGTGCCCTCCGTTGCATAAGAGTGCGTCTGGATATGTCCTGGTAGAATGCCAAGTGGGCATCATCAAAGTCAAAAAAGGGCCTGCCCCTCACCTTCTGCATAATGCGTTCCTTAAGTGTATATTTGTGCAGCTTGCAGATTACATCCCGCGGGTTGTTAGCATCCTGAGAGGGCGGTTTCAAGGCCCGGTGGGCCCGGTCAATTCTAACGACAGCAGTGTTCGAAAGGCCCAGAATCTCTTTAAATATACCTTCCAGGGTGGGAACAATATCCTTAGGGCCAGTGGCTTCGGGTAGACCACGAACCCTGATATTAGCCCTGCGGCTGCGGTTTTCGGCATCATCTAATTGGCAAAGCAAGGCCTTAATCTGATGGTTCTGGGCCGCACAAACATCCTGCAAGTTAGAGATGACAGGCAGGACCTCCTCAACCTTCTGCTCCAGAGTCTCCAGCCTACCTCCTAAATGTGTAGTATCAGCTTGGAGCTGGGCAATATCTTCTTTGAGGGCCTTTTCCACCCGGTCCGCAAAGCGTTCCAAATCTGCCTTAGTAGGCAGGGACAAAATGTGGCGCCCGAGATCTACGTCTGCCAAGGGATCAATGGTAGCATGACCGTCATCCATCGAGGCAATGGAGCCCGGGGAGGCTATGAGAGCTGAGTCACTCACCGACTGCGGGGACAGGATCGGAGAACAGGCCCTCTGCTGCGATCGTATGGCGGAGCTCCTGGCGGAGCTCTGTGCGGCCTTAGGCGGCTTCTGCGTCTTCCCCGTCGGCGCCATCTTTGATGTATCGCGGCCTTTCCCGGTCTGCTCGGGGAAGAAGGATTCGAGCTGGGCTTGCCTGGATCTATCGGTCGGTGGTGGCTGGGAGGATGTCCTGCTCCTCAGGGACATGACTCGCGGTATGTACCGGCGGTTTCCCCCCTCGTAGCGACGGTAATATGCGGCAAAGGGACGGAGCTGAGGAGACACACGTCTTCACTCCTCCATATCCTGGACACGCCCTCCCAGGATACACATTTAACCCCTTCCTCACCCCCTAGTGTTAACCCCTTCCCTGCCAGTCACATTTATACAGTAATTAGTGCATTTGTATAGCACTGATCGCTGTATAAATGTGAATGGTCCCAAATTTGTGTCAAAAGTGTCCGATATGTCCGCCGCAATATCGCAGTCCCAATAAAAATCGCAGATCGCCGCCATTACTAGTAAAAAATAAATAATAAAAAATCATAATTCTGTTCCCCATTTTGTAGGCACTATAACTTTTGCGCAAACCCGTAGCTGATTTTTTTTACAAAAATACGTCAAAATATGTATCGGCCTTAACTGAGAATTTTTTTATTTATTTTTTAAATTGGGATATTTATTATAGCAAAAAGTAAAAAATATTGAATTTTTTTCAAAATTGTCGCTCTATTTTTGTTTATAGCGCAAAAAATAAAAACTGCAGAGGTGATCAAATACCACCAAAAGAAAGCTCTATTTGTGGGGAAAAAAGGACGCCAATTTTGTTTGGGAGCCACATCGCGCGACCGCGAAATTGTCAGTTAAAGCGACGCAGTGCCGAATCGCAAAAAGGGGCAAGGTCCTTTAGCTGCATTTTGGTCCGGGTCTTAAGTGGTTAAAGTTAAATATTCATTTACATTTCATAGGTGGGGGGGGGGGGGTAAAGCATGCCTGTAAAGTAGTGCATGTTTCCCATGCTTAGAACTGTCCCTGTACAAGATGTAATTTCTGAAGGGAAAAAAAAGTAAGTTAAAAGTACTCATGGCTATAAAGAATACAGTCATTGCTCATAAAAAAAAAACATGGGGGTCCCCCAAATTCAATTACCAGGCCCTTCAGGTCTGGTATGGATATTAAGGGGAACTCCACCCCAAATTTAAAAAAAAATGGCGTGGAGTTCCCTCAAAAATCCACACTAGACCCCTTATCCAAGCACGTAACCTGGCCGGCCGCAGAAAAGAGGGGGAGACAGAGTGCGGCCTCCCCTCTCCTGAACTGTACCAGGCCACATGCCCTCAACATGGGGAGGGTGCTTTGGCGTCAGAGGGGGGCGGGGTCACAGAAGCGTCACACAGTGGGAACTTCAATTGAAAGCGCATCGTCCGGGGAAGAAGGAAGGAGAAGAAGATGGAAGAAGAAGCCGGTGCAAGATGCAGATGAGAAGACCCAAGAAAGAAGCAGATGAAGAAGAAGATGGAGGAAGAAACCCGAATGAAAGCAGAAAAGAAGAAGATGGAAGAAGAATAAGCGTGGAAAGAAGACATTAATAAAGGAATTGTCAAAAACCGGCTATTGTCCTTTTTTACATTTTTTACACTTTTTTGGGTGAAATGGTAGAGGTACAATGTACCCCATTACCATTTCACACAGGGGGGGGGTGGGATCTGTGGGGATGAGGCCCCTGTTTCCATCAACATAGGGACAAGGTGCTTTGGGGGGACCCCAAAGCACCCTCCCCATGTTGAGGGCATGTGGCCTGGTACGGTTCAGGAGAGGGGGGGACCGCACTCTGTCCCCCCTCTTTTCTGCGGCCGGCCAGGTTACGTGCTCGGATAACTCCACGCCATTTTTTTTTAATTTGGGGTGGAGTTCCCCTTAAAATCCATACCAGACCTGAAGGGCCTGGTATGGATATTTGGGGGGAACCCCACGTAATTTTTTTTTTCTACGGCGGGGTTCCCCTTAATATCCATACCAGACCTGAAGGGCCTGGTAATGGAATTTGGGGGGACCACATGCTTTTTTTTTTTAATGAATGAATTTGCTCAGAATTGCCGGGAGCCGACAATTCATTATAGCCGCAAGTGATTTTTTTAAATTACTTTTTTTCCTTCAGAATGTCATTTTGAGCAGGGACAGTTCTAACCACGATAAACAGCGTTTTTTCACATGCTTACTTTACACCCCCCCTAGGTACGAAATTTAAAGGAATATTTCACTTTTATTGTTGCACTTTAAGCATTATTAAATTCACTGCTACCGAAGGCGTTTTTAAAAATAAAAAAAGCATTCATACATGACCCCTGGGGCAGGACGCCCCAAACACTTTTTAGGACAAAAACTAGCATTTTAATTTTGAAAATTAACACTTTTGATTCTTCCCATAGACTTTTAAAGGGAGTTTGGCGGCAGCTATACATAATTGCATTGCGCTGGCTGCTGCGCTGGTTCATGCGCTTAATTAGGGATTCAACCGGCGTGCCAATTAAGCCATGAACCAGCGCAGCGCATTGCTTTTAGTAAATCAGCCCCAGTGTGTCAACATGTGCTATCTCCCATCAGGGGATCTCCAATGTACTCATTTTGTGGGTGAAACCCCTTTATCGCAACTCAAGTAGGTGAGAGGAAGGGGTTGCACCCCCAAAACACATCCATTGATCCCCCATGATGGGGAAATAGCACATGTTGACATTAGGCATGGGATCAGGAGGAAAATCCCAATTTTTACCTCACAATTTGTGTGCATCTTCAAAATTTGGCTTGTTCAGGGGTGACATCACCACATCTTCTGAAGGTAACGGCAACACATATTTTTTACATACATTGGGCCAGATTCAGCAAGACTTGCGCTGGAGTATTTCGATATGCGCCGCGTAACTGTGAAGATGCGCCGTAGTATCTATGTGGCCGTACCTACCAAACTAGATGCGACAGAAAACGGGCTTTCCCCGACCGGCTTAACTTTCCGACGCCAGAGTATCGTCAGCGCATAATTTCGCTTAGCGCATCAGTCGCGCCTATTGATTTCCCCTGCAAATATGCAAATGAGGGAGATTTCCCGATTCGCGAACGGATTAGCACCATACGCTGGCTACATGCGCCGCGCGTATGTCGTCCGTCCGTCGCAAAGTTATTTCTACAAATAGCTGCTTTATCTTTACTCCAGACGGCTACAGGTCAGCAGGAGAGCAGCTACAGCAGCAGCGTTACCGACGAAACTAGCAAGCTGAACAACCACACGTGCAAGGACAACACCTCTGTGTGCCAACATGCCAGGGGCAGTCGCGGTCCTAGCACTAGTACTGGGTCCCCCGGAACGAAGGAGGCGGGCACGTGAGAGGATATACCGCACGCGTATGAGCCTCTTTGGCATGGGGGATGAGGAGGTGTATCGCCTCTTCAGATTCAGCCCAGATGCAATACTTGAACTAACCACAACCCTGCAGGATGACATCACCAGAAAGACACACCGCTCACAAGCAGTGCAGCCACTGGTGAAGGTACTGGCAACACTCCATTTCCTTGCAAGTGGATCATTCCAGCGTACAAGTGGAGTGGTGGCTGGGATGTCACAGTCCTCTATGAGCAGATGTGTGCACCAGGTTGTCCCTGCAATCCTCAGACGCATGTCCAACCAGTTCATCAGACCCACCACTGAGGAGCTGCGGCTGAAGGCAATGACAAATTTCTACAGCATTGCTAGATTCCCACGCACTGTGGGGGCCATTGATTGCACACATGTGACCCTTCGGCCCCCCAGTGCCACAGAGCACATATACCGCAATCGGAAGCATTGGCACTCCATCAACATACAGGTGATAGCCGATGCCCAACGCCTCATATGGCACGTCCGTGCCAAACACCCCGGGTCCAGCCATGACAGCTTCATATACCGTCAGAGCCCCATCCCAGCAGAATTCGAACAGAACATGTATGGGGACAGCTGGCTGATTGGTGAGTGACATGGGAGTCAGGCATGACTATCCCCTCCCATGATGCACACATCACAAGTGGCACATGCATGACTAACATCCTCCTGTCTTTTCCCTTACAGGTGACTCTGCATATGCACTGGGACCCCATCTAATGACTCCTTTCCGGAACCCCCAAACCAGAGGAGAGAGAAAATACAATGAAGCACACATCAAAACCCGTGCAGTGGTGGAGCAAACATTTGGGCTCCTGAAGTCCCGTTTCCGATGCCTGGATAAGTCCGGGGGGACCCTATTGTATTCCCCTACCTTCGTGTGTCAGATCATCGGTGCATGTTGCATTCTGCACAACTTTGCTATGAGAAAAGGCCTGCAGATTGACATGCGTGATGACCTGACCCCCGACCCACACAGTCCCCACCTGCCAGAGAAGACCCAGTCTGCTGATGGAAGAGCAGTCAGGAGGGTCCTCGCCGTAGGCATCTTTGGACACTAAACCAAAACATTAATCACACAGACAATGCATGCATGCACACCACTGATGTCCCTAGATCACACACACCACATCCACATCGCATTGGATTAGCCTAAGTCCAACATGCAGGACTTGGGAGCAGCAACGCCAGCGTCAAGGCCCCAATGATGTCGCTGTCCATTCATACACCATTCACACGTCATTCATACAGCCGTGGGGATAACTTCTCCACCACGGCCGAGGGTGACACCCCTTACTGGCAGGAGTGCCACCCCCTCACATTCACACACCATTCACACTGTCCCCTGCACTCCTGACCGTGTGCAGTTAAAAATAAAATAAATATCTTATAACATGAGTAATAAAATAAAATATAAACTCATAACCTGAGCAAGAAAAAAAAAAAGAAAAATTAACCCCCCCAAAAAAAAACCCTCATCTGGGATGACAGGGGCTCCTCCTTGTGGGCACTCTCGGGCTCCTCAGCTGCCTGGAGGGAGTGGGTGGGGGTGGGGGGGCATCTGGAGGAGGCTGATCCCCGGGTGGGCCACTCCTGGCAGCTGTTGGCTGCATGCCCTCCAAGGCCACGGCAATCCGGCTCAGATAGAGGTTGGTCTGGGCCTGCATTCTCAGCTGGCGGGTAACATTATGCCGCTGGTCACGCTGCCGCTGCCTCCCCTCTTCCCGGATGGCAGCTGTGTTGGCATGGACAGCTGCTGTGAGGTGCCGTACATCAGCCTGCACCTCCCCCAGGCTGGTCACAACGTCCTGCACACCACTGGGCAGCTGCGACACGGAGCCCAGGCTGTCAGCGAGCCGGTCCAAGTGGCCAGCAATCTCCCCCATCTGCTGGGTTTGCCTGGCGTGGTCCATCGCCACCTGGTCCTGGACCAGATCAGACACCCCCCTGGTCTTCCGGGTCGCCTTCCTGGGGCCAGGAGAAGGTTGTCCCCGTGGGGATGGAGTCGCCCTTGAGGGGCTACCGAGGATGGGTGAGGGGATGACAGAGGGCCCTGCAGAAGGGGAGGACTCTGACAAAACCAAAATAAACTCCTGCTGAGGAACAGGCTCCTCCTCAACCATCTCTGCAGAAGTGGTGTGGGCACTCTCCTCCACCTCTGTGTTTTCAGCACCCAGGGGCTCGTCCTCAGGATCCCACACACTTGGCACATGTACCCTCCCCCCCCCACATGCAACACACCAAATAGGGGATAAAAAACACTTACCTGTCCTGGAGCCTTCCTCCATGGAGTCATATCCAGGGACCCCCTCCAACTGCTCCCTGTCCAGGCAGCGGGCGACCACCTCCTCCTCTGTGGTCAGGCTGACCGCACATGGGTGTCCACCACCTGTGCCCCTCTCATGGGTCCGAATGGTGGCCACCTTGCCACGGACCTTGCGCCGCAGGTCGTTAATTTTCTTCTGGATATCACCAGCAGTCCGGGTGGAGTACCCCAACACATTCACCCTGCCAGCAATGGTGTCCAGGATGGCCTGCTTCCTCTCCCGGCTGGTCTTCCGACTTTTCTTTCCGTGGAGAAAGTCGTTATAAGTCTCCATAGCGGAGATTACCACAGAGACCTCCTGGGCATTGAAATTCAAGTTTCTCCTCTCTTTGGGGGTAGCGGGAGCAGCCATCTCTGTGCAAAAGTACCTTCCCTGGGGTGGGGGGAAACGGAAATACTTTTGCGCCGGAATGGCGCTTCCGCTACCGCTTTTAAACGCACAATGGAACACATTGCGCTGACGTTTACCGTGAAGTGGTGCCGACGGAAGTTGTGAGCATGCGCACAGGGGGCCGAGTGAAGCCTCACTCACTGCGCATGCTCCGTGGATGATGCGCTGAACGTAAGCCACTGTGCTGGGCTCCGCCCATCATTTACATATGATCACACCCACTTCCACTTGCGTCGGGTTGCGCCAACGCATCTTCGTTACTCCGTCGCAAAGTAACGGCCATGCGCTTGGTGAATACTGTACTTCACTCGCTAGTTTGCGTCAGCGCAGCGTATATGCGTTGCGCTACGGTGGCGAAAAGATGCGCGCATCTACCTGAATCCCTATAATGTCTGATATTGCCTTCAGTTTGTCAAAGTTGAACTTTGTACATTCCAAAGTTGAATATGTTTTATGGTTAACAAATTTGTTTGCATTTACTCTGAAATTGAATGTGCACAGAGTAAAAATAGTTTTATAATCAACAATGTGTGGCTTCTTCTTTCAATGCTCAATACCAGTTTTTAAAGTAAAATTTGTGTTTACACTGGCAATGGAGGTTATTTACTAAAGGAAAATCCACTTGGCACTACAAGTGCACTAGGAGAATCTAGGAGACAGCTAAAATAAACACAAGCAAAAAAGAAAATGCAATATTTTAACGCATAATATTTTTTGTTTATTCACAAAAAATATCAGACATTGTCTGGCATATCAATGGCCCCCCTACCTGTAAAATACTCAACATATGTCTGCTGCACTTCACGGGTGCTTTTGGGGGGGCAAGCCAGTACGACCAGTATCCAGGCCCATCAGGGGATTCCCCGAAAGTCTGGCCTCAGGCCCAACTGTGGCCAGATAATTTGAGAAATGTTTACGCAAAAGGTTGTGCAGGATGCAGCAGCTGAATATTATGTCAGTTTGTAGTCCGCCATATGGATTGGTGTCAGGAATAGGCGGAACTGGCTGGCCATTATCCCGAACGCATTCTCAACAACCCTTCAGGCCCTGGCCAGCTGGTAGTTAAAAACCCTTCTCTCCGGGGTGAGGGTCCTCAGGGGGAATGGCCTTATCAGGTGTGGTCCCAGCCCGAAAGCTTCATCACCAAAAAAACAAATGGAAGGCCCTCAACATTATCTTCATCAGGTGGCAGTGCCAGGCCACCAGTCTGGAGACGTTGGGCAAACTCATTCTGTGCAAAGACTCCACCATCGGACATCCGGCCATTCTTCCCCATGTCCACATAGAGGAATTCATACTGTGCCAATACCACTGCCATCAACACAATACTAATAAAACTTTTATAATTAAAATAGTATGACCCTGAATGGGGTGGTGGCACAATGTGGACATTCTTCCCGTCTATTGCCCCTCCAAAGTTGGGGAAGTCCCACCGCTGGGCAAATTGGGAAGCCACAGTCTGCCATTCCTGTGGTGTTGAAGGAAACCGTGGAGACAAACCAGAATTTTTTTTTTTTACTTTTGCACATAACATTGCAAGCAGATTATACAAAAACATTCTTGGCCAACATCAGTATAACATTTATTTGAAGGAGTATTTAAAGACAAAAATATGGGGGCGTGTCCAAGATGGCGCTGGGTGCGGACGTGTAGTGGCTGAGCTCCCGCTCTGAACTCCATCCCTACATTCATCCTTGTGTGGAAACCGTGCTGTTTCCCTGCCCCTTCTCGCTCTGTCTACCGGGGAATGCGCCGGTAAAACAACGGCAACCAGAGACGCCGTAAAGCGGCCGCTGCGGCCACTCCGCCGAGGTCCGGGCCTAAACTTCCTGCCTCGACCTGCCACATGGCGGCTCAGATGGACTCCCAGCCAGATGGCGCGATCCAGACGGGGTCCGCAGCATTTGAAGCACTCATGGCGGTGGTCACCACCTGCCAATCCACCCTCACAGTGAAGATTAAAAAGAATAAAGGCAAAGCCCCCTAGTCGGACTTTAAAGGCACTGTGGTGTGTCAAATGTAGTTAGAGAAAACATAGTATTACAATATAATTTATTGAAGAAGTATCAGATAAAAAGTTGATTACATGATCTATAACAAATACAAAAAATACAAAATAATGAAATATAGTTCAACATATATTGCTGTGTGATGTGATGCCCTGTGTGGTCCCGACGTTTCAGGGAGACATAGTCCCTTTCTTCAGGGGTATTCCAGGATTCACAGCTCTAAAAATGTATGGGAAATAATCAGGATAATCCTAATAATGTTGATGATGTTGTTATATAGATTAATACTGAAGTACTTACAGTGAACTGTATGGTACTTCAAGTCAGTAGATCATGTATTTAAAAGCATGGGTTTCCGGATGATCCTTAGCACAATTCTGCAAATTAACTTTGTTCCCCCCTTCCCCCTTTTCCTTCTTTGCAATCCCTTTCCCCCCCCTCCCCTTCTTCCCCCTTTCCCCCCCCCCCTCCCCTTCTTCCCCTTTTTTCTTTCTGACTTTGTACTATGTCATAATGTCTGCCACATTTTAAAAGTAATACTTTATCAGCAATGTTCTTTCCTGGTCCGAGCCAGGTTGATCTGTCACTGACAAACTCAGCAATTCTATAATTTATCCACTAGAGGGCGCTCTGCCTATTCAATATATCTATTTGTGAAATAAGATATAAAACACAAGTTTCTTGTACTGCTATTTGTTGCCTAGATTAATTATGCTGCCCGACATACTTTTCACTACAGGAGACCAATCGGTCTCCTTGTTGGTGAACTTTTGGCAACCTGGCATTTACTCATGCCATGGCCGCCATCTTTCTCCTCCTGTGCGCATGCTCCGTGCGCACAGTGAGGTTGACGTCGGTTCAATCCGTGACGCCGCGCCATCCCGCCGCGCGCATGCGCGCTGCGGGATACGCGCGTCATGGTGACGGGTCATGGCGTGTCATCCTGCTGCGCACACATGCGCATCTCGGATGTTTATGCGCCATGACCCAATGAATCAGTTGCCCTGTGAGCCCCACACCTGCCTCAATTAGCCGTCCGAGCACAGCTGCAAACCCTTTGCACTGGGCGTCGCAGATTGGCTGATGGGCACTTTATATAGCAGCAGAGGAACTAGTCATTTGCTATCCAGCAACTTGCTGGACAACATGACGGTTCCTCTGCATCTATCTTCCCAAGGTAAAAAACGTCTTATTTTCTTCATATCAATCGCAGCTACCACATTATCAGTTTCCCTGCTGGTTTTGGTTATCTACATACATTCAGTTTCATACTTACAGGAACACAAAAGAAAAAATGTCCTTTTTAATCAACTCCTTAATACTTAACCTTTAAACGCCACCTATCGAGCATTTTTTGCTATAACATCTAAATATCCCCATTGAACGCCATCTATTGAGCATTTTTTGCTATAACATTTAACTATATGTGGTTTAACCACATTAACCACTTAAGGACCGCCGCATGTACATTTACGTCGGCAGAATGGCACCGACAGGCACATCAACGTATATATACGTTGGTGCCTTGGGGGGGATCGGGGGTCCGATCGGACCCCCCCCCGTACATGCGGCGGTCCGCGCGGCTGCAGGAGCGATCCGACAAGTGGGGGCGGCTATCCGTTTTCATCCGCCCCCTCCGGATCGCTCCCAGCCAATGCGCGCGCCCGCCTGACCTGTCACTTCCTCCTCCTGTGTAAACACAGGAAGGAGGAAGCGACGTGATCTCTCCCTCGGCGTTTGTTTCAAGCGCCGCTGAGGAGAGATCACCACACTACAAGTAAGTCCTGCACCAACACTACACTACACACACACAAAATCACATTTAACCCCCGCGATCGCCCCCCCCCTCCCCCCTGTCACAGTGTCACTGAATGCAGTAATCATACATGTATGATTACTGTATTTAGTGTCAGTGTGACAGACAGTGTGACAGTCAGACAGTGTTAGTGTCAGGGTAGCCCCCCACCCCCCCCAATAAAGTTTTAACCCCTTGATCACTGCCCTAGTTAACCCTTTCACTCCCTATTGCCAGCATCACTAAGCGATCATTTTTCTGATCGCTGTATTAGTGTCGCTGTTCCCGCTAGGTAGCTAATTTTTTTTTAATGCGATTTTTTTTTTACTAAAGACATGCGGCTAAATAAATTTTGGCCTAAATGTTTGACTAAAATTTAGTTTATTGTTTTTTTATTATAACAAAAAGTAAAAAATATTGATTTTTTTCCAAAAATGTCGCTCTATTTTTGTATATAGCGCAAAAAATAAAAATCGCAGAGGCGATCAAATACCACCAAAAGAAAGCTCTATTTGTGGGAAAAAAAGGACGCAAATTTTGTTTGGGAGCCACGTCGCACGACCGCGCAATTGTCTATTAAAGCGACGCAGTGCCGAATCGCAAAAACCCCTTGGGTCATTTGCCAGCGTATTGGTCCGGGTCTTAAGTGGTTAATATAACATGGATATTTTTACCTACATACATTGTACATTTTTACTCATTATTTTTTATTACCTTTGTACACTTCCAGCCTAATACGAGCCTCTCCATCGTCATTTACTAGGTAAGCCATACCATATCCCTCCAAGAAAATGTTGTAAAACACAATTTATTTCACATTTTATTAATACAACCATGTCCATAAATATTAACACACATCATTACAACTTTAGGCTCCAGTGTCCTCTGACTCCAGCAGCATATTTATATCTGGCAACAACACACCCTGTTCACAATTCTGCTCTGTCGTCAGTGGCCAGGCCAGCAGACTCGGATCATCCGGAAACCCATGCTTTTAAATACATGATCTACTGACTTGAAGTACCATACAGTTCACTGTAAGTACTTCAGTATTAATCTATATAACAACATCATCAACATTATTAGGATTATCCTGATTATTTCCCATACATTTTTAGAGCTGTGAATCCTGGAATACCCCTGAAGAAAGGGACTATGTCTCCCTGAAACGTCGGGACCACACAGGGGAACACATCACACAGCAATATATGTTGAACTATATTTCATTATTTTGTATTTTTTGTATTTGTTATAGATCATGTAATCAACTTTTTATCTGATACTTCTTCAATAAATTATATTGTAATACTATGTTTTCTCTAACTACATTTGACACACCACAGTGCCTTTAAAGTCCGACTAGGGGGCTTTGCCTTTATTCTTTTTGATTTCTCATTTGGATGTGGCACTTTAGAAAATCAACTCTGATAATCCCCTTCTTGTCACAGTGAAGATTGACCATGTGCAGGCAGAGACGGCCCTGATCCGCCGGGACCTGGACACGTTCAGAGACTGCGTGTCAAAAGCAGAGAGACGGGTCCCAGATTTGGAGGGCACCCAGAGAGATCACCACACAGACCTTCAGTCCCTGAAGGCCAGGGTCAAGGTTCTCGAGCACAGGGCGGAGGACGCCGAGAACCGAAACCGCCGCAACAGTCTGCGGGTGCTGGGACTCCCGGAGGGGGTGGAAAGTATGGATCCGGCCGCCTTTATGGAGCAGACGCTTCCAATCTTGCTACCCGAGGCCCGGTTCTCCCCCCATTTCTCCATCGAGAGGGCCCACTGTATCCCGACGACCAGGGGCCCAATGGGGGCGCCGCCACTCACTTTAATTTGTAAGCTTCTCCACTACTGAGACAGGGATACGGTCCTCCGGGCAGCCCGCCTTCAAGGGAAGCTAAAATTCCAAAATGCCAGGCTACTGATCTTCCCGGACTACTCGGTGGAGACGCAGAGCCAACGCAAATCCTTTGATCACGTCCACGCCATGCTGAGAGACCGGGGGATCAAATACAGCATGCTCTTCCCTGCTAAGCTGTGGGTCCAGGATGGCGAGCGGGTGCAGTTTTTCACCTCCCTGAGAGATGCTGCAACTTGGGCTGAGTCATTAGCACGCTGAAGCTGCCGGGATCTCCTTCCCTTACTACCTTTAATACCTGACTGTGAGTAAGCTCCTAGGGGGGTTCTCTGGGGGGGTTGGGGGGCACCTGTCTGACCGGGGAAATTTGTTTGGGGCCCTTTCTCATGGCCGCCCGGTCCCTCACTACTGCTGTGGGGCCCATTGACTGCTCTCTCCCGGGAACACGGACACTGGTCTCCTGCACTTCTGCAACCTTGCTGACTTTTGGAGGCTTGGGGGGGTCTACATTCCTGTTTTCCACTGCTGACTGCCGGCCGCCCCCCTTGCTCCCCCACCCTGGGACCTGTGATGCAGCTGGACTCTCTCCCCTTGCCCTCTTGGGGGAAATGTTACTTGGGGGCAATGTTACTGGCTGCTATTACTAATGTGGGGGCAATGTTACTGGCTATTACTAATGTGGGGGCAATGTTACTGGTTATTACTTATGTGGGGGCAATGTTACTGGCTATTACTAATGTGGGGGTGGTGTGATGGTGATGACGAGTGGGGGGCAAATATTTTACTACAGTATTTGGTTCAGAATCTTTTTTTTCTACATTTTCCTCCTTTAAAATTGGGTGCGTCTTATATGCCGGAGCGTCTTATACGGCGAAAAATACGGTATATATAAAAAAATGAAAAAAGGGGGTTGCCATCTGGGGCCCTGAGGACCTCTGGGCCCTTTAATAAAAAAGAAAAAAAGAGAAATAAAAAAAAAATATATAAAAAAAAATGTTTTATAAAAAAAGGGGGGTTGCCATTCAGGGGGCCCCTTTCACAAAAAAATAATAAAAAAAAATCTAAAGAATAAATGAAAAAAATCTAAAAAAGGGGGTGCCATCTGGGCCCCTGGGGACCTACGGGCCCCTTACAGGTGTACTGCCTGTACCCCCTGATGGCGGCCCTGGGCCTTAGGCCTCGTACCCACAATCAAATCTGTCCGCTGGAAACGGTCCGCCGGACCGTTTCAGCAGACAGATTCGATCGTGTGTACGGCCGAGCCGACGGATTTGGCCACCCGACAGCATGCTTTGAAATCTATCGGGTGGGAATCCGTCCGCCCGACATGTCTGCTGGTTAGTACACTTACCAGCAGAAATGTCGTCCCGCACCGCCGCCGCACCACCGCCGAATGGATTCGGCGCATGCGCGGAAGTGTTTTACTTCCTGGTGCGGTGACGTGGCGGCGTCAACGTCACCGACACGTCACCGACGCTCTCTTCTGGCGGGGATTTTGGTTTGCTCGTGTGTACACGCAAGCAAACCAAAATCCCAGCAGACAGATTTGTTCAAATCTGTCGGACGAACAGATTTGAACAAATCTGTCTCATCGTGTGTATGGGGCCTTAGTGTTGAGATGGGTGGCTTTACACGCCCCTTCCCACCTCCTGCTTTTCTTTCCACCTGTTATTGTCTCTCTCACCCTCCTTTCCTTTCCACACTCCCTAGTGATCTCTAATCCCTAGATGACTAGTGATCTAGTCATCATACATTTCACAGAAAATTCTCAATTCGGAAATAAACTATAACTTGGTGTGAGCATCTGTCTATATCTGTATTCTGTACAGACAAAATTACAGTAGGAAAGTTCCCTTTATGTGGGCAAGGACACTTTTTCAATGTCTTTTGTCACAAAAAACTGAAGTCCTGGAGTACCACCTACAGGATTTTTTTGAGAATAACACTCCTTTAGTCACAAATTTTTCTCTTGTGGAACTCACACAAGGTATATATATAAAGGGGGTTCTAATAAAGATGAACAATGTTTCCTACTTAAGTTAGGAAACACAATATTCGTTATAAAATCCCATTTTTGATTCACCTTTACTCAAAGCAGAGGATTTATAACCCCCAAGAAATAGCAGACACTTTTAGGAATTCTGTATACACCCTACTGCCCCATTTACACCTCAGCGTTTTTTGTAGCTTGAAGCTTGAAGCTCCAAAACGCTGAAGGGATATAAAAAACTATGGTTCTCTATATGGAGTTCGTTCACACGTCCACTCCAAGTCGCTTAAAGCCAAATGCAAGTTCTGGAGCTTTTTTTGTAGCTCAAATTGGACAGATTTGTGAGTTTTTGGCACGTCTTTATTCCTATTGAAATTAATGATGATTTTTAGTTATTTGTGTACTTATTTAAAAAAAAAATTTTTTTTTAAAGTTGGACTCAAACATAGGGTGTTTGTCTGTTTGCTGAACAGCGAATATTATTGGGGTATTCGTAGCAAATTTAAGCACCGCGAATTGCCCTATATTGTCCGATGATTGGTCAAAGCATGCACCAGACCTGCATGCTTTGGCCATTCACAGTGCGCTCTTCTGGGAGAGCCATAATTGGCCATAGGCAGGGTGCCTTTGGCCAATCATGGCTCAGGGGAACTAAGTTCACCCCCACACTATATTAGGCTGTTTACATAGCAGCCGTGTATAGTGTGCGACTGTGGATGGAGATAGATTGAGCTAGATTTGAAAGGGTAGGTTAGTTATTAGCAGAGTATTTAATATATACATATAAATATATGTTCTGCATTTAGTATAGACTAGAGGCTAGATTCAGGTAGGAGCGGCGTAATTGTAAACTTGCGTAGTGTATGCTATTTACACTACGCCGCCGCAACTTTTACGGGCAAGTGCTGTATTCTCAAAGCACTTGCTCCGTAAGTTGCTGCGGCGTAGCGTAAATAGGCCGGCGTAATGCAAAATGGGAAGGTAGGGGGCGTCTTCTATTTAAATTAAGCGTGCCCCCGCACCGAACGAACTGGAGATACGCCGTCATATCTCTTTCCTGAATCTAGCCCTAGATATCTAGTGTGGACTCTATATTCAGTCAGTACAGGCAGTGTAGTGTGTGTGTGTATATGTATGTGTGTGTGTATGTATATATATTAGGGTTGTCCCGATACCACTTTTTTAGGACCGAGTACAAGTACCGATACTTTTTTTCATGTACTCGCCGATACCGAATACCGATATATTTTTTTTAAAATGTCATGTGTCAGTTTTCAAACCACAATACAGACTAAGGATATTTTCTTTAGAATTATGAAGAACTCTAACTCAAGACATTATAAAAGAATAAAAATGAGTAAAAATGAATAAAAACGTTTTATTTGCTTGTCACGCAGTAGTAAAAAAACTCAAAGAATTTTCACAGAACATGTTGATAAATAGAAAAAAAGTATTCTATTTAGGTATCGGAGCATTTGCGCGAGTACAAGTACTCCCGCAAATACTCGGTATCTGGACAACCCTAATATATATATATATATATATATATATATATATATATATATATATATATATATATTGTGACAGGAAGTCAGGTAAATCTGTGTGTGTTGTCCCAGATGGAAGATACTTTCCTGCCTTGTGTAGACAATACACCAATTACTATTGGGCGTCGGCTGTAGAAATGGCCAGAGAGGTTTGGGGAGTTAGAAGCCTTTAGCTGTTCAAAATGAAGCAATTAAAGCCCCCTATAAATAAAGCCTAAGGATAACGACTGATTGCTGGATCCTGGGGCTTTGTGAAGTGAAGGAGCAGTCAGAAGCACTTCTGAAGAGGTGAGGTGCTGATGGATATTTCTGTGTGAGAAATATCAGAGACTTTTTTGTTGTTTTCTGCTGTAGGACCAGCAGTGTCTGCCCAGCTGTGCCAGACTCAATAGGTAGGTTCCTGTGTTGGGAAGGTAGACGCCCCAAGTGGCAAGGGTTTATTTTATGTTTTGTTTTGTTCATGCTGTTTTGATGCTTACACGTGTATCCCGCAAGATGGAAAAATAAACCATATCATTTGTTTTCAGTCATCCTCAAGTGCCTTTTTGTACAGTTCAGCGTGTAGTGAACCCATAGAGGGGGTCACACACACCCACTACCGAGTTAATCCCTCACAATATATATATATATATATATATATATATATATATACATACATACATACATACATACATACATACATACAAACACAGTGTATTGAAGTGGTTAAAGCCCTGTACACACGATCGCTCCATCCGATGAGAACGGTACGACGGACTGTTTTCATCGGTTCACCGATGAAGCTGACTGATGTGTCTACACACCATCGGATCATGAACCGATCGTGTCAGAATGCGGTGACGTAAAACACAACGATTTTTAACCGATGCTCGTGCGTACTAACGATCGTTTTTGACCTATTGGTTAGCCATCTATCGGTTTAATTTTGAAGCAAGCCCTCTGTTTTTGGACCGAAGGATAACGGACCGATGGGGCCTACACACGATCGGTTTGGACCGATGAAAACAAACTGCAGTCTGTTTTCATTGGTTTGAACCGATCGTGTGTACGCGGCTTAAGGAGAACCCTGTGCCCAAATAAAAAAAAATGGAGTGGGGTCCCCCCCAAAATCCAAATCTGGCCCTTCAGGTCTGGTATGAATTTTAAAAGGTCCCCCACGACAATTTTTTTTAAACATGGTGTGGGGGTTCCTCCAAAAACCCTAACAGGCCCTTCAGGTCTGGTATGGATTTTAGGGTAAACCCTGCACCCAAATAAAAAAAATGGCGTGGGGGGTCCCCCACAAATCCATACCAGACCCTTATTCGAGCAAGCAGCCATGGCAGGCCAGGAAAGGGGGGAGAGCAAGTGCCCCCTCCTGAACCACACCAGGCCGCTTGCCCTCATCATGGAAAGGGTTCTTTGGGGACAAGGACCTCATCTCCACAGACCTTGTTGTGGGGGTCTGCTGGCGGGGGGGTTTATCGGAATCTTGAAGTCCCCTTTAACAAGGGGGCCCACAGATCCTGCCCCCCTATGTGAATGGGTATGGGGTATCCATTGACTCAAAAAAGTGTCAAAAAAGTAAAAATGACAGGAGACAGTTTTTGACAATTCCTTTATTTAAAAGAAAAAAAGGGGCCTGCGATGTCTATCCATCTTCAATCATGACGCCTGACAGACCTGGAAAAAAAGCGGAAAAAAAAAGGCTGTGCCTTAATGGGAAGTTGTCCTGCCGTCTGCTGTCTCTTGGCTGTGACAGCTGTTATATAGGCAAGGACAGGGCTGCCAGCTGACCCCGCCCCTCATGTGATGTCAGAAGGGACGGGGTCACCCATTTACGTCACCGGGTGTCCCTGCCCTTGACTAAATAACAGCTGTCAAAGCCAAGAGACAGCAGTCAGCGAGATGCCTCGAGGCAGAGCTTTATTTTATTTTTTCTATTTTTAAATAAAGGAATTGTCAAAAACTATCTCCTGTTGTTTTGTTTTTTTTACACTTTTTTTGGTGAATGAATGCTCCATACCCATTCACATGGGGGGGGGGGGGGGCGCTTGCTCGTCTCTCCCCCTATTTCACGGAAGATCTCTATAGATCTATTGTGGACCAGAGTAATTTATATGCTGGTCAATACATAACCGCTAATCCCCAGTCCTTCCTTGCCAAAGAATGGAAACCACTTACGGTTTTCAAATTTAAGATCTTTCTGGGCCTTACCCTCAACAGGGGCATACACCAGTTTCCGAAGTTGCAGATGTATTGGTCCACACATCCAATTCACAATATGCCCATTCTATGCTCACATGGCCAGGAATCGATACGAGGCAAACCTGCGGTTCTTGCATTTTTAGTGACAATGCACTTTGTCATCCACTTGGAGACCCTGAATTTGACCGGCTCTACAAAATTCGGCCCCTCATAAACCATTTCAACTAACGTTATGCAGCCTTGTTTAATCCCCAGCAAGTTGTATGCGTTGATGAGTCCCTGATTACATTTTCTGGTCGCTTGTCTTTCAAGCAGTTCCTTCCCAGCAAGCGTGCCAGATACGGGGTCAAGCTCTATAAGCTTTGTGACAGGGCAACAGGCTACACATGGAGCTTTAGGGTTTATGAGGGCAAAGATAGTGAGGTAGAGCCAAAAGGATGCCCAGATTACATGGGGAGTGCTGGCAAGGGGTACCACTTGTATGTGGACAATTATTACAGCAGTGTGCCACTTTTTTGTCACTTGTTTGATCATCAGATTGGAGCATGTGGCGCCGTGCGACCTAATCGCCGGGGCTTTCCCCAGCGGCTTGTAGATTCCTGTATTAGGCTGGGGGCGAGAGCCTGCTGCAGGTGTAGTAATTTGCTCGCTGTGAAGTGGCGGGACAATAAGAATGTTTTCGTTCTTACCACCCTTCACGCAGACACGACAGTACAAATTTGTACTGCGACTGGTGTTGTGGAGAAACCCCTCTGTGTCCACGAATATAACAAAAATATTGGAGGGGTGGACCTCAACGACCAGTTAATGGCGCCGTATCATATTGCCTGTAAGGCGAGATGCTGGTACAAAAAAGCGTCTCTATATTTATTTCAATTGACTTGACTGAATGCTTTTGTCTTATACAAAACTTCAGGACGGAATGGAACCTTACTTGAATTTCAGGAAGAGATTGTCACAGAACTCCTGTATCCAGGCGGTTCTGCACCTCATCATCCCCTACCAAATGCAGTAAGCCAACTGCATGAGAGGCATTTTTTGTATGCCCTCGAGAGTACCCCTACCCAACGAGCCCCCCAAAGAAAATGTTGTGTCTGTAGCAAGCGTGGATTTAGGCGTGACACCCGTTATTTTTGTCCCCAGTGTCCTGCCGATCCTGGTCTTTGTATTGGCTTCCACACACTAGTGAAATATTAGCGTAGGGTAAAACATTTCACAGGCTAGGCACACTTACACAGGGTCTCCCAAGATGCCATCGCATTTTGAGAGACCCAAACCTGGAACCGAAAAGTTGAACAATGAGGCCGCGTACACACGATCGAATCTGTCCGCTGGAAATGGTCCAACGGACCATTTCAGCAGACAAATCCGATCGTCTGTACGGGCTAGCGGACGGATTTTTCCGGATTTGTCCTGGGGACAAATTTCAAAGCATGCTTTGAAATTTGTCCGCCGGAGACATGTCCGTCGGATATGTCCGCTGGTTAGTACACTAACCAGCGGACATATCAGCCCGCACATGCGTCGAAGCCGTCGTATGGATTCGACCTGGCGGCGTCAATGTCACCTCGCTGTCCGCCGTCGGGGATTTTGATCCGATGGTGTGTACAGCCATCGGACCAAAACAGCCCGGCGGACATATCCGATGGAAACGGTCCGAGGACCGTTTCCATCGGATATATTTGATGGTGTGTACGCGGCCTTACAGTTACAAAAAAAAGTATTAAATAAAAAAAGTAAAAAAATATATATATAAAAAGAGAAATAAAAAAATAGTTGTCGTTTTATTGTTCTCTCCCTCTCTATTTTCTCTCTATTGTTCTGCTCTTTTTTACTGTATTCTATTCTGCAAAGTTTTATTGTTGTTATGTTTTTTCATGCTTGCTTTTCAGGTATGTAATTTACTTTACTGTTTTCAGGTACGCCATTCAGCTGTTGCGTGGACTTATTTATCTTGACAGCAACAGCGTTTGCTCCCACGATATAAAAAAAACGTGACTCCAGTGCTGTAGCAGATGATTTCACCACCACAGTTAAAAAAAGAGCATATATGCCGTATTTTAGGGTGCAATTCCACATATAACCATGGCATGTGTGAGCAATATATCATTTAGTGACAACTTTTTGTAAAACATTTTTTTTTTTGTCATTATTCAATCACTTGGGACAAAAAAATAAAATATTCAATGGACTCAACATGCCTCTCAGCAGTTTCCTTGGGGTGTCTACTTTCCAAAATGGGGTCATTTGGGGGGGGGGGGTTGTACTGCTCTGCTATTTTAGCACCTCAAGAAATGAGATAGACAGTCATAAAATAAAAGCTGTGTAAATTCCAGAAAATGTACCCTAGTTTGTAGACGCTATAACTTTTGCGAAAACCAATAAATATACGCTTATTGCGATTTTTTCTTTTTTACTAAAGACATGTGGCTGAATACATTTTGGCCTAAATGTTTGACTAAAATTTTGTTTATTCGATATTTTTTACTTTTTGTTACAAGAAAAATCATTTTTTTTCACAATTTACAGTCTTTTTCCGTTTATATCGCACAAAAAAAAAATCGCAGAGACAATCAAATACCATCAAAAGTAAGCTCTATTTGTGGGAAGAAAAGCACCCAAATTTCGTTTTGGTACAACATTGCATGACCACGCAATTACCGGTTAAAGCAGCGCCGAAGGACCGTTGTCATCGGTTAACCGATGAAGCTGACTGATGGTCTGAGGTGCCTACACACCATCGGTTAAAAAACAGATCATGTTAGAATGTGGTGACGTAAAACACAACAACGTGCTGTATTTAACAGCACAACGTTGTGTTTTATGTCATCACATTCTAACATGATCCGTTTTTTAACGGGTCCTACACACGATCGGTTTTGACCAATAAAAACGGTCCATCAGACCGTTGTCCTCTGGCTATCCTATCGTGTGTACAAGACCTAAGGGGCCCTGTCTCAGAAGCTATCCATAATCTGAAGTTCAGTAAGAAAGATTTCATTGCTCAAGACTACCTGGATATCATGCAGGAGGAGTTTGGGCCAATGGGGACAGCAGCAAACTTAGTTTACCGATTTGAACATGCTCTCCAACACCAAGGTGAACACCTGTCCCAATACCTCAGGGGCTTGAATAGGATGTTGCATCAGATCGTATTAAAGAAGGGGATGCTACCTGCTCTATAAGCTCTGTGACAGGGCAACATGCTATACATGAAGCTTTATGGTTTATGAGGGAAAAGATAGTCAGGTAGAGCCGAAAGGATGCCCAGATTACATGGGGAGCGCTGGCAAGATCATGTGGGACTTGGTGTCACCCTTATTCGGAAAGGGGTACCACTTGTATGTGGACAATTATTACAGCAAAGTGCCCCTTTTTTGCCACTTGTTTGATCATCAGATTGGAGCATGTGGCACCATGCGACCTAATCGCCGGGGCTTTCCCCAGCGGCTTGTAGATTCCCATCTTAGGCTGGGGGAGAGAGCCTGCTCAAGGTGTAATAATTTGCTCGCTGTGAAGTGGTGGGACTATAAGAATGTTTTTACGCAGACACGACAGTCCAAATTCGTATGGAGGCTGGTGTTGTGGAGAAACCCCTCTGTGTCCATGAATATAACCAAAATATGGGAGGGGTGGACCTCAACGACCAGTTGTTGCCGCCGTATCATATTGCTCGTAAGGCGAGACACGGGTACAAAAAAGTGTCTCTATATTTATTTAAATTGGCTTTGCTGAACGCTCATGTGATATACAAAGCTTCAGGATGGACTGGATCCTTCCTTCAATTCCAGTATGAGATCATCATAGAACTTCTGTATCCAGGCGGTTCTGCACCTCACCATTCCCAACCAAATGCAGTAAGCTGACTGCATGAGAGGCATTTTCCTTTTGTCCTCGAGAGTACCCCTACCCAAAAATCCCCCCAAAGAAAATGTTGTGTCTGTAGAAAGCATGGATATAGGCGTGACACCCGTTAGTATTGTCCACTCTGTCCTGACAATCCTGGTCTTTGCATTGGGAAATGTTTTGATTGCTACCGCACACGAGTGAAGTTTTAGCCCAGGGTAAAGCATTTCACAGGCTAGGACACACTTACACAGGGTCTCCCAAGATGCCATCGCATTTTGAGAGACCCAAACCTGGAACCGAAAAGTTGAACAGTTACAGTTACAAAAAAAGTGTTTAAAAAAATAAAAAATAAAAATAAAATAGTTGTCGTTTTATTGTTCTCTCCCTCTCTATTCTCTCTCTATTGTTCTGCTCTGCTTTACTGTATTCTATTCTGCAATGTTTTATTGTTATGTTTTATCATGCTTTTCAGGTATGTAATTTACTTCACTGTTTTCAGGTATGCCATTCAGCTGCTGCGCGGATTTATTTATCTTGACAGCAACAGCTTTTGCTCTCACGATACACAAAGCCGTGACTCCAGTGCTGTAGGAGGTGATTTCACCACCACAGTTTAAAAAAAAAGAGCATATATGCCGAAGCATGGGGGCATTAGGGACGGAGGAGTACGTGGCATAACTTTTTATTTTTTGGTGTTGTGTCCCCTTTTTCCCCGGATCCCGGACACTGACCATTGGGTCATTTGTTTTATTCCACCATCTGGCTGTTGAAGCGGGCGACCTGGCGCCTGCTGTGTAGGGCCCCCACTTCCGGGCTCATTAACACTGTATTTTTGTAAGTTGTTGGGGAGAGAAACTATTCCCAGCCCCCTACCTGTTGGTGGAGGGATGGGACATAGTAGGATAGGCACCCTGTGCCTGGGAAGTTTGATACTAGTTGTGCTGTTTATGTTTTCTTTGTATGATGTTTTTTTCTGTTCTGTAATTGTGGTATGCTTAAGTGCTGTCAATATTCAATGCAATGTGATCAGGATTTTGCTGCTCCTAGGGTGCCCCAGGGTGCAACCTCGACAATATCCTTTCTTTTTTGCCCCCCCGCCAGATGGCTTGCCTAATTCCTTTACCATCCTTTCCTGGAATGTCAGAGGCCTCAACTCTAAATTCAAACGAGCCCTCCTTTTTCAGTACTTAAGATCCCACTCACCTCAGCTCATTCTCCTCCAGGAGACTCACCTTATGGGCAGCAAGACTGTCTGACTCTTAAAAACCGACTCTTAAAAAACCTTGGTGTGTCAATCCTTACTCACAAGAATTTCCCCTGTGTGATCGAGGAGGTCCGCAAGGACCCCCTTGGTAAATATGTGATACTGGTCTTCACGCTCTGGGCGCAAAGGTATATTGTTGTTAATTTTTACATTCCTCCCCCGTTTTCATCTGCTCTATTATATGATGTGATAGAAAAGATCACACGGTTTTGCCCAGAGAAGGTTTTGGTAATAGGTGATTTCAATGCCATTCTGTCACCGGATCTAGATAGACCTATGCCGCCCAAGCATCGGTGTATGGACCTGCCGGCCTGGGCCCAGGCGGTGGGTCTGGATGAGACCTGGAGGTGAAAGCACCCTGCCTCGAGGGCCTATTCATTTTTTTCTGCTTCGTACAAAACCGCATCTCGGATAGATTTGGCCTTCTCCAACCCCGCACTGTTAGCGGATGTGTTGGAGGCGGACTATCTTCCTAGCCATTTGTAGGACCATAGCCCTTTGGCAGTGGTGCTCCACTCACCGGCATCACAGAGTGCGGCGCTCTGGAGGTTGGGCGCCCAGTGGGTCACCCATCCAGATATCTCTGATGTTCTGCCCCCCCTGCTAGCTGAATTTTGGGAACAGAATACGGGTTCCTCCTCCCCTGACATTATCTGGGATACCTTTAAAGTAGGGCTGTTACTGATCAAAATTGTTGTGTTCGATTAATCGTTTTTTTTTTTAATCGATTAATCGACTAATTTCGATTAATTATAACGCACATACAGATCCAACTACTTTTAGCTGATCTCCTTGCAGGCTGATTCCCAGTGCAGCTACCAACCACTGGAAAAAATGGATAGCAGGATACAAAAAACACACAAAGGCAGCGCTCGATGGGAATAGTGTTAAAACGTTTATATAGTCTTCAGGTAGGTAACCAAATACATATAGCACTGGAGATAAAATCTATATAGCTACATAAACTGTAAAAATGGTGCGAGTAATACCAAACGGTACCAAAAGCAGTCATAAAAACATGTAGCTAAGAATGATACTGGTATACAAATGTGTACAATGATACCACTGCTGAATCCAGATGAGGAAAGGTTAACATCAGTCCGTCGGCATGTAGATGTCCTTGTGAAGGGAATTATCGCAACTCCCAGTGGATGGCTGTAGAATCCCAGGGTGATAGAGGGAAGTGTAACAGCCCTTGCATGTGGCAGATAGTAAGGTCCCGCTGGCATGCAGATATTAAGGCACAGCAAAGGAGCCCTTCAGATGGACACGGAAACCCCCGCCCATGTCCGTGACGTTACCGGATCTCCGACGGAACTCCTTGAAGGCCCAGAAGCCCACGGAGAGTTGAGTACCAATCAAAAGAATTTTAATCGATCAAAAAGATTTTGATCGATCAAAAAATTAAAGATTAATCGATCAATTAAAAGTTAATTTGCACAGCCCTACTTTAAAGCATACACCAGAGGGCAATACATCTCTTCCATCGCCAGTGTTAAAAAGCAGCATGTGGCTAAAACTCGGGCGCTGGAACAATCGGTTACTGACCATACTGATACATACAACTCTGACCTTACCCTGGATCATTTTGATCTTTTGATGGCGGCTCAAAGGGATCTACAATTACATTTAGCTGAGGCCACATGCTTAGAAAAAAGGGTAAACAAAGGGCTTTCAAGTAACGTGATCGGAACGGCCGTCTGCTGGCCATGATGGCCCAGCACGACCAACCTCTCACGCTGGTATTGATATTGCAGACATCGGGGGATGGGACAGTGTCCTCCCCCGCGGACATCCTACAGACCTTCAATGACTTCTACAAGACTCCGTATTGTTCTGGCCTGTCCGGATTTCCTGCCTGGAATGTTAAACGACCTAATGGACCCATTGACGCTCGGCTGGCTCTCCGACTACGAGAGGGAAACCTTGGTTCAACCATTTACGGCCTTAGAGGTTCGGAAAGCCATCCAGTCCTTTCCGCCTGTCAAAGCGTCTGGGCCGGATGGACTCCCGGTAGACTTTTATAGAGCACATGTGGACCTCCTGGCCCCCCTACTAGCACAATTATATACCACGTGTTTGGCGGATGGCAGTTTGCCTGTGTCCATGTATCATGCCAACTTAACCCTGATATACAAACCTCCCAAGGACCCCACATCCAGCGCTTCATACTGACCCATAGCACTTCTTAATCCAGACTTTAAAATACCAACTAAACTTCTGGCCCTCCGGTTGTACCCCATTTTGCCCTCGGTGATAGATCCGGACCAGATGGGTAGTGTTGAGCGGAATACGCCATATTCGATTTCGCGATATTGCGCGAATATATAGAAGAATATTCGCGAATATTCGCTAATATCGAATATTCGTGATATTTTATCCAAAAAAAAATTTGCAACATTTCGCTAATGCTAAATTTCGCTAATGTGAAAATGATTGCGAAATTCTCATAAACGGAGATCATTTCCTGTATTACTAAACTAATATGCACTAAACACTAACTCTACACTAACTCTACTTAAAAGAAAGGAGAATAAGGGGGCAAAAGAAGGGCGGAGAAGAAAATCGCGCAATATTCCTTTTGCCGAATATTCGAGTTATTCTGATTGTCTCTGATGCAGCATCAGAGCCAATCAGAATATCCTTATTGTGTTTAACACTACCTCGGACTCACTAGCTCCACCTGCTGCCAGCTGTGGACAATTCTCATTCTGGACAGCCTTTAAATAGGAAGTGAAGTTATCACTCAGCGCCCGTTTATTTGGATTACTTCCTGGGTGTTTTGTCTTCAGTGATCTTCCTTGTATTGAACTCCTGCCTGATATCCTGACTATTCTACAGCCTGCTGATGTTGTACCTTACCGCCAGATCATGTATGACCTTTGCCTGCCTGACCCTTCTCCGGAATTCGATTGTGAACTATTTGCCTGATCCGTTGCCAACCATATCTGCCTGACGACGCTTTGCCTGGATCTCCAGCATAATACTTCCACTTCGGACACTACCTTTTACAGGTACCTTACATAATAAACGGGCCACAATGGCAGTGGACCCTGCTGAGATTGTTAAGGCGATTACACGTCAGGGACAATTGATCGGAGCGCATGAACAGCATCTTTCTTCCCTGGACGCCAAGTTAGATGAACTTTGCACTATGCTCAAATCTTGTTTGCCTGGTTCCTCTGCAACGGTCCAGACGCCGGATCCTACTCCTGCTACGATCCAACCCGCCTCTTCTGTACCACCAAAACTTCCCTTGCCTGACAAGTTTGGTGGTGATACTGAGGACTGCAGAGGCTTTTTAAATGTTTGCCGATTGCATTTCCGCAACAACCCTGTGACTTTTAGCACTTCATCTGCCAAAGTGACTTTTGTAATTTCCTTGTTAAAGGGGAAGGCCCTGGCCTGGGTCTCTCCTTATTTGGAACGCAACGATCCTGTACTCCAAGATGCTGACAAATTTCTGGCCTCTCTCCAGACTGTATTTGACAAGCCAGATAGAGCTTCTGCAGCTGAGTACTCCCTCTTGGACATACAACAAGGCACCAGATCTGTGGCACAGTATGCTATTGAGTTCCGTACCCTTGCTGCTGAGACTAATTGGGACTCAAGGGCATTACGTGCAGCCTTCTGAAAAGGTCTTACGGATCGCATCAAGGACGAATTAGTCTATAAGGATGTCCCAGAAGACCTTGAGAAATTCATAGAGCTGTGTGTTCGTCTGGATGTTCGGTACCATGAAAGGTGCCAAGAGAGAATTAGAACCCGCAAGTTTCCTAAGCCAGTTTACCGTTTGGCCCCTAACTTCCAAGCACCACCTCAGCCAGAACCTGAAACCTCTGTTGAACCCCAGGCACCTGTGGAACCCATGGATGTGGGCCGTCTCCACCTAACTGAGTCAGAGAAACAAAGGAGGCGTTCATTGGGCCTATGCCTGTACTGTGGACTTAAAGGACATTTAGGGCCAGATTCAGGTAGATGGGAGTTTCTTTACTCCGGAGTAACGCTTCTCATTTACGTTACTCCGCCGACACTTTCGGCGCAAGTACTGTTATTCACATAGCAGTTGCGCGTAAACTTGCGCCAGAGTAACGATAATGCGCTGGCGTAACCCGACGCAAGTGAAAGTGGGTGTGATCATATGTAAATGATGGGCGGAGCCCAGCGCAGAGGCTTACGTTCAGCGCATCATCCACGGAGCATGCGCAGTAAGTGAGGCTTCACTTGCCCCCTTGTGCGCATGCTCACAACTTCCGTCGGCACCACTTCACGGGAAACGTCAGCGCAATGTGTTCCGTTGCGCGTATAAAAGCGCTAGCGGAAACGCCATTCCGGCGCAAAAGTATATCCGTTTCCCCCCACCCCAGGGAAGATACTTTTGCACTGTCATGGCTGCTCCCGCTTCCCCCAGAGAGAGGAGGAACCTCAACTTTAATGCCCAGGAGGTCTCTGTGGTCATCTTGACGATGGAGACGTTTAATGATTTTCTCCACGGCAAAAAAAGTAGGAAGACCAGCTGGGAGAGGAAGCAGGGCATCCTGGAGACCATTGCTGCCAGGGTCAATGTGTTGGGGTATTCCACCCGGACTGCTGGGGATATTCAAAAAAATAAATGATCTGCGGTGGCAAGGTGGCCACCATTAGGAGCCATGAGAGGGGCACAGGTGGTGGTCCACCATGTCCGGTCAGCCTGACCACAGAGGAGGAGGTGGTCGCCCACTGCCTGGACAGGGAGCAGTTGGAGGGGGTACCAGGCTTTGATTCTGTGGAGGAAGGCTCCAGGACAGGTAAGTGTTTTTTATCCCCTATTTGGTGTGTTGCATGTGGGGGGGGGGGAGGGTACATGTGCCAAGTGTGTGGGACCACCAACATGTGTCTGCTTTGTGTCATCCACAGATGACGGAGCTGGGCCATCATCTGTCGGCGGCCAGTCCACCCCATCCCCCCATCGGCACCCAGTGCCTGTGCCCCTGGGTGGTGAAGACACCGAGGTGGAGGAGGAGAGTGGCCACACCACACATGCAGAGGTCGTGGAGGAGGAGCCTGTTGGGGCAGAGCAGGACTTTGTTTTATTGTTAGAGGAATCCTCCTCTTCTGCTGGACCCTCTCAGATCCCCTCCCCCATTATAGGAAGCCCCTCAAGGGCGACTCCATCCCCCCGGGGACCAGGTGGCGAGGGATCACGCCAGACAGACCCAGCAAATGGGGGAGATTGCTGGGCACCTGGACAGAGTGGCTGACAGCCTGTGCTCTGTGGCCCAGATGTCTTCGGCAGTGCAGGATGTGAGCTGCAACTGCGCTGCAGTGGTGACCAGTCTGGGGGAGGTGCAGGGTGAGCTAAGGGACCTCACTGCAGCCGTCCAGGCAAACAGTGCTGCCATCCTGGACCAGGGGAGGCTGAGTCGGCGGGCCCAGCATTATCAGGTCACCCGGCAGCTCAGGATGCAGGCCCAGCAGCTCAGGGTGCAGGCCCAGACCAGTTCTTATCTTGGCCGGATTGCTGTGGCCTTGGAGGGCAGGCAGGCCACACCTGCCAGGAGTGGCCCACCTGGGGATCAGCCACCTCCAGATGCCCCCCCACCCCCACCCACTCCATCCAGGCAGCTAAGGAGCCAGAGAGGGGCCGCCAGAAGAAGCCCCCGGCATCCCAGATAATTTGTCTTTTTTTTTTTTTTTTTTTTTAATGCTCAGGACATGAGTTTTTTTTATATTTTTTTGTGAATGCTCAGGTTATGAGATTTTTATTTTATTATTAATACTCAAGTTATGAGTTATTTTCTTTGTGATTATGCTCAGGTTATGAGATTTTTATTTTTTTATACTGCACACGTTGCAGTGTGAATGGTGTGTGAATGTGAGAGGGTGGCACTCCTGCCAGTAAGGGGTGTCACCCTCGGCCGTGGTGGTGAAGTTAACCCCACGGCTGTATGAATGACGTGTGAAAGGTGTATGAATGGACAGTGACATCATTGGGGCCTTGACGCTGGCGTTGCTGCTCCCAAGTCCCACATGCTGGACTAATCCAATGCGATGTGGATGTGGTGTGTGTGATCTAGGGACATCAGTGGTGTACACGCGTGCATTGTCTGTGTGATAAATGTTTTGGTTTATTGTCCAAAGATGCCTACGGCGAGGACCCTCCTGACTGCTCTTCCATCAGCAGACTGGTTCTCCTCTGGCAGGTGGGGACTGTGTGGGTCGGGGGTCAGGTCATCACGCATGTCAATCTGCAGGCCTTTTCTCATTGCAAAGTTGTGCAGAATGCAACATGCACCGATGATCTGACACACAAAGGTAGGGGAATACAATAGGGTCCCCCCGGACTTATCCAGGCAGCGGAAACGGGACTTCAGGAGCCCAAATGTTTGCTCCACCACTGCACGGGTTTTGATGTGTGCTTCATTGTATTTTCTCTCTCCTCTGGTTTGGGGGTTCCGGAAAGGAGTCATGAGATGGGGTCCCAGTGTATATGCAGAGTCACCTGTAAGGGAAAAGACAGGAGGATGTTAGTCATGCATGTGCCACTTCTGATGTGCATCACGGAAGGGGATATTAATGCCTGCCACCCATGTCACTCACCAATCAGCCAGCTGTCCCCATACATGTTCTGCTCGAATTCTGCTGGGATGGGGCTCTGACGGTATATGAAGCTGTCATGGCTGGACCCTGGGTGTTTGGCACGGACGTGCCATATGAGGCGTTGGGCATCAGCTATCACCTGTACGTTGATGGAATGCCAATGCTTCCGATTGCGGTATATGTGCTCTGTGGCACTGGGGGGCTGTAGGGCCACATGTGTGCAATCAATGGCACCCACGGTGCGTGGGAATCTGGCAATGCTGTAGAAATCTGTCATTGCCTTCAGCCGCAGCTCCTCAGTGGTGGGTCTGATGAACTGGTTGGACATGCGTCTGAGGATTGCAGGGACAACCTGGTGCACACATCTGCTCACGGAGGATTGTGACATCCCAGCCACCACTCCACTTGTACGCTGGAATGATCCACTGGCAAGGAAATGAAGTGTTGCCAGTACCTTCACCAGTGGCTGCACTGCTTGTGAGCGGTGTGTCTTGCTGGTGATGTCACCCTGCAGGGTTGTGGTTAGTTCAAGTATTGCATCTGGGCTGAATCTGAAGAGGCGATACACCTCCTCATCCCCCATGCCAAAGAGGCCCATGCGCGTGCGGTATATCCTTTCACGTGCCCGCCTACTCCGTTCTGGGGGACCCAGTACTAGTGCTAGGACCGCGACTGCCCCTGGCATGTTGGCACACAGAGGTGTTGTCCTTGCAAGTGTGGTTGTTCAGCTTGCTAGTTTCGTCGGTAACGCTGCTGCTGTAGCTGCTCTCCTGCTGACCTGAGGCCGTCTGGAGTAAAGATAAAGCAGCTTTTTGTAAAAATAACTTTGCGCCGGACGGACGAGATACGCGCGGCGCATGTAGCCAGCGTATGGTGCTAATCCGTTTGTGAATCGGGAAATCTCCCTCATTTGCATATTTGCAGGGGAAATCAATAGGCGCGACTGATGCGCCAAACGAAATTATGCGCTGACGAGACTCCGGCGTCGGAAAGTTAAGCCGATCGGAAATGGCCCCTTTTTTTGTCGCATCTAGTTTGGTGGGTACGGCCACATAGAAACGACGGCGCATTTTCACAGTTCCGCGGCGCATATCGAATTACTCCAGCACAACTCTACCTGAATCTGGCCCTTAGTATCTGTTTGCCCTTCCCGTCCAGTAAAAGACAGGGTCTAACCAGTGTTGGAGGAGCTGGCTTAGACCTTACAGGTAGATCCTCCAAGACCAAGATTACGGTTCCGGCTACTATCCATTAGTGTTGAGCGGAATACGCCATATTCGATTTCCCGATATTGCGCGAATATATAGAAGAATATTCGCGAATATTCGCTAATATCGAATATTCGTGATATTTTATCCAAAAACAATTTAGCGAAATTTCGCTGATGCGAAAATGAAAATCAAATCACTGTAAAGGACTCCTACCCTTTGCCTCTCATTCTTGAACTGTTTGATGTACTTAAGGGGGCTGTTATCTTCTCCAAGCTAGACCTACGAGGGGCTTATAACCTGATTCGAATTAACGAGGGGGACGAGTGGAAGACAGCATTCAACACTCGTAATGGACACTTTGAATATTTGACATTGCCATTTGGGTTGTGTAACGCACCTGCTGTCTTTCAACGTTTCATGAATGAAATTTTCCATGATTTCAGCAACCGCTTTGTGATCATCTACTTGGACGACATTTTAATCTTTTCCAAGACTCATCTAGAGCACATTTCGCATGTGAAACAGGTATTACAACGACTTAGAGAAAATCGTCTTTATGCAAAAATCGAGAAATGCAGTTTCCATCAAAGCTGTATTCCTTTCCTTGGGTACATCATAAGTGCTGACGGTTTCCAAATGGACCCTCAAAAACTTTCCGCTGTCTTGCAATGGCCCCAACCGACCACTTTAAGAGGACTCCAAAGCTTTTTAGGGTTTGCAAATTACTACAGACGCTTCATTAAGAGTTTTGCCTCCATTGCGGCACCCCTTACTGCCATGACTAAGAAGGGTACAAATTGCAAGGTGTGGTCTTCAGAAGCAAGATCGGCTTTCCAGCGATTAAAGGACATGTTCAGTAAAGCTCCAATTCTTCAGCATCCAAATCCTGATCTCCAGTACATTGTTGAGGTTGATGCCTCTGAGGTTGGAGCAGGTGCCGTACTCTCCCAGAGACAGCCAAAGTCTGGTAGAATCCATCCAGTAGCTTTTTTCTCTAGAAAGTTTTCTCCTGCAGAGATGAATTATGATGTTGGGAATCGAGAACTACTGGCCATCAAATTGGCATTGTCTGAATGGCGACACCTTCTGGAAGGGGCTCCCAAGCCTTTTACTATCCTCACTGACCATAAAAACCTACTGTATCTTCAGACTGCTAGACGTCTGAACTCACGTCAGGCTCAATGGGCTCTGTTTTTCTCCCGTTTTAATTTTGTCCTTTCTTATGTTCCAGGGCATAGAAACAAAAAAGCCGATGCTCTTTCCAGACAGTTCGCTACCTCTGAAGAAGATCAACCAGCCGAGCAGTATATAATCCCACCTCACAAAATTGTTGCACAGATCTCCACGGCTCTTTCCCAACAGCTACAAGAAACCCAGAATCGTGTTCCCCAGGGCTTGAAGATACCACCAGGTCGCCTGTACGTAGCCCCTAGTCTCAGAAAACCTGTACTCCTCTGGGCACATGATGGCGTGTTATCCGGTCATCCTGGTGTCACCATCACTCTTAAGACCTTGCAGCGTCATGTCTGGTGGCCTCGTATGAAAAAGGATGTTACTGACTATGTGGCTGCCTGCCCAACTTGTGCTGCTAATAAAGTACCCCGCACATTGCCTGCTGGACTGTTACATCCACTTCCGGCACCTCGCCAGCCTTGGACCCATTTGACCATGGACTTCATTGTAGACTTACCCAAGTCCGAGGGCATGACTGCTATATGGGTCACAGTGGATCGCTTTTCCAAAATTTCTCATTTTGTGCCGCTCCCGGGATTACCTACAGCGAAAACACTTTCCACTCTTTTCCTTTCCCACATTATAAAACATCATGGCATACCTACCAATGTCGTCTCAGACCACGGATCCCAGTTTGTTTCCCGATTCTGGAGAGCGTTCTGCAAGAAACTGGGAGTAACGCTCTCGCTCTCTACCTCACATCACCCTCAAACTGATGGTCAAACCAAACACATGAACCAGACCCTAGAAACCTATCTTCGACATTATGTCAATGCCTTACACTCCAACTGGTCTGAATTTTTGCCTTTAGCTGAGTTCGCCCTAAATTCCCGTTGGCACAGTGCTCTTTATACCACACCATTCTACGCAGCCCTAGGCTATCACCCTCAGACTTTTCCTCTACTTCAGCCTTCTTCTGGTGTACCAGCAGCAGATCAGCGGGTAAAGAATATTCTACTACATTGGAAGAAGATTCGTTCATTACTACGAAAGTCAGCAGGCAAGTACACACTTTTTTCCAACAGACGAAGACGCCATATACCTCCATATGTGGTGGGGGACAGAGTTTGGCTATCAACCAAGTATGTGAGACTGAAACAACCTTCTACCAAATTGGGCCCTCGATTCATTGGTCCTTACAGGATCATTGCTTGAGTTGGGCCAGTTTCCTAACGCTTAAAATTACCTTCCTCTCTCCGGATACATCCCGTGTTTCACGTTTCCCTTCTCAAAAAAGCTATTTTCAACCGCTACTCCAGATCACAACAGCTACCTCCTCCTGTTCTTGTTGATGGACAAAATGAGTTTGAAGTCTCCAAGATTCTTGATTCCAGAAGACAGGGCCGTGGCCTTCGGTATCTGGTTCATTGGAAGGGATATCCTGTCACAGACCGCTCCTGGGTTCCAGCCAAAGATCTGCATGCCCCTTCTCTTATACGAGACGTCCATGCCTCGTTCCCCACTAAGCCCCGCTAGCCCCCCGGAGGGGTCCATTAGGGAGGGGGCCCTGTCATGTCCCGGGGTGTATTCGAACCTGGGTCTTCCTGGTCTCTTAAACCATAGCCTTACCTGCTGTGCCACAGAAGAGATCTAGACCTTGGGAATATCCTTATTGTGTTCAACACTACCTCGGACTCACTAGCTCCACCTGCTGCCAGCTGTGGACAATTCTCATTCTGGACAGCCTTTAAATAGGAAGTGAAGTCATCACTCAGCGCCCGTTTATTTGGATTACTTCCTGGGTGTTTTGTCTTCAGTGATCTTCCTTGTATTGAACTCCTGCCTGATATCCTGACTATTCTACAGCCTGCTGATTTTGTACCTTACCGCCAGATCATGTATGACCTTTGCCTGCCTGACCCTTCTCCGGAATTCGATTGTGAACTATTTGCCTGATCCGTTGCCGACCATATCTGCCTGACGACGCTTTGCCTGGATCTCCAGCATAATACTTCCACTTCGGACACTACCTTTTACAGGTACCTTACACCAAATATGATGGGCAGTGCCTCTCTGGCCACATCCCCTAAAGCACAGGGGGGATGCACCAGATACAAAGGTAGCCAGCCTAGTAGGCACCATATACCATGGGAAAAGGACCTTATAATTTGACTCTATTATGGAGGTATTGATGAGAGATCGAGATGCCGTTGTGGCAATTGAGTGCCATTCTGCAAGGTCCAGGTCCATCTGCAGATCTGTCTCCCATTGGGTCATATAGGCCAGCTTTCTCGAATCTCCCATCAGCAGCATGTAAACCGAGGATATATGACCTCTCATCTAGTCATACTGTCGGGTCAACTCTTTTAAGTGAGTGAGTGAGTGAGTGAGTGAAAAGCTTATATAGCGCAGCACATGCAAACTAAATCGCCTCTAGTCGCTCGTTGTTCCTATCTCTCTTGATATCAAAAGAGATGAGTTTTGATCTGTCTTCTGAAGGCCAAGTGGTTCTCCTCCAACCGAATACTGGCTGGTAAAGCGTTCCATAGCCTGGGGCCCTGGAACGCAAATCTTCTTTCACCTTTGGATTTGTATCTGGCTTTGGGTATCTGGAGCAGATTTTGGTCTGTGGATCGCAGAACGCGATTGGGATTGTAAGTTTTTATTTTTTCGCATAGATATTGGGGGGCCTTCCCATGGATGCACTAATGCATCAGACAGAGTGCTTTAAAAGCAATTCTGTCTTTCACTGGCAACCAATGAAGGGTTCTCAGCGAAGGTGAGATTGATTCCCATGTTTTTTTCCCAGTCGCAAGCCTGGCGGCCGTATTTTGAACGACTTGCAGACGAGAGATTTGGTACTTTGGGAGTCCAAGATAAAGGGCGTTGGCATAGTCCAGTCTGGAGTTCACAATTATGGTATATGGAGGGGGCGCTAATAAAGAATAATAAGAGAATAAACAATAAAGTGAAATCTAATAAATGGTCCGTCTGAACCAACAATAGCAGACTTAGTGAACTGCAACACACTGAAAATAGTGAAATGGAAATAGATTGTACAAAAAAAGGTGAATGAATAAATGAATAAATAAACTCAAGTCCATTCAAAGAGTGTTAAATAAAGTCCAATCAAGGCTAATCTTTCTCAGATGCAAATTGTTGAAAATCCATTGTAAAAGGTGTCCACCTCCACCAAGAAGATCCCCCAAATGTGCACTAATGGATGGCTTCTTACCGCACCGTGTTGACCTGATTGTTTAGAAAAGGTCAAATACAGCAGTTGGTCACTAAACCAGTTGAATGATTCAGCCGCGCAGCTCTATGTTTCCCGGAATCAAACACTCTCATGACGGAGAGAGAGGGGAAACCACCATAGTGAAGTACAGTTTATTTAAAATATGTCACAGATAAAACAGCATAGCCAAATGGCCTCTTACTTTAGTAGCGTCTAGGACCCGGCAATGGCAAGATAGGCTATGATGGGAGTTCCTCGCTGGGGAACTGGCGTGTAGTCCAAGCCGGATAGGAATTCCTCGCTAGGGAGCTGTCGTGCGTTCCAAGCCAGAGGACCAGCGGGAACGGAAGTCTGTCGTTCATACGTATCCAGGTGCTTCGACGTATGTTTTATGATTAACACGTCGTCAGGAAACGTGTTCCTGACGACGCTTCCTGACGACGTGTTAATCACGAAACGTACGTCGAAGCACCTGGATACGTACGAACGACGCACTTCAAGTCCCGCTGGTCCTCTGGCTTGGAACCCACGCCAGCTCCCTAGCGAGGAACTCCTATCCGGCTTGGACTACACGCCAGCCCTGTGTTAATGTCTCTCTTCATATGTATTGAATTAGCATGTCAATTATGTTTAGCAAAGGAATGTATTGCTGCTCAGGTGTGGGTCCCTTTGTGGGTTGAGGTCAAAACATTGTGTAATTGTATTTTATTTGAATTCTATTGATAAAGGAATGTGATAGGTCTCGTCAGGGTCGGTGCCGAAATGTCTGCTAGAGAATTAGCCATAGTGTATGATTAGGGGGGTGGAGATTGCATTGTCCTGTGATTAACTTTAACATGCTGTACTAGATATATAAGCAAGCTAAGAAACCAATAAAGTATTCTTTCATTTTGGAAACCAGAGAGAACGGAGCTTGTGTCTCGTCTTTATTCTGGGAAATGGAATGGATCATGTATGCAGGATTGTCTCAGTGTGTCGGATAAGCTTGTCGCGGTTGGATGGAAGGGTGTAAACGGTGGTGACCGTTACACCTCCATATACCATTACTGTTCAGTTCAGACCTTTGATGAGGTCTCAATTTTAGGGGAGCTGCTTATTCACTATAATTATTTGTTGTCATTAATTTTTACTATTGGCGCGAGATACCACAACTTCTATATCTGGAGTTCACAATTGTTCCCATCGCGACTGCTATGTCTTCTTTAGGAATGAATGGAATTAGTCTACGTAGTAGGCACAGCAGATGGTGAGATCCGCTGACTACTGACCCTATTTGTGCATCCATTGTCTTGTAGGTGTCGAAGATGACCCCAAAACTTTTGACTTTGGTGCTGGGGGTGATGATTTGGCCCAAAATGGGTGGGGGTGTCCAAGTTGTTGCAGGTTGGTTCTTACGACTGGCGTTAAACAGGAGAAGTTCTGTTTTGGAGCCGTTGAGTTTAAGATAACTCTTTGTCATCCCAGTTATCTATCAAAGAGAGGCATGTCTCTAGACTAAGTTGATGATCCTTTTCTTGCAGATGCGAAAATACAGTTGTGTGTCATCTGCATATGAGTGATAAAGTAGTTTTTGGCTACTGATGATTTCAAAGAGAGGGCGAAGATAGATGTTGAACAGCACCGGTGACAGAGGCGATCCTTGAGGGACTCCGCATGACACCGTGCGTTTTTCAGAAGTGAAAGGTCCCAGTTTCACTGTTTGTGATCTCTTTTCCAGAAAAGAGGAGAACTGGGATAGATCACCTTCTGCGACTCTGGCTACTTCTGCTAGCCGAGTCAGTAATAGTTTGTGATCTACCGTGTCGAAAGCTGCGCTTAGGTCCAACAGAACTAGACGACAAGATTCTCCTTCGTCTGCGGCCTCAAGAGCGTCATCCCATATTTTGAGTAGTGCTGTTTCTGTCCCGTGTCCAGGACGGAAACCCGATTGGAGTGGATCGAGTAGATTATGGGTATCTAGATGCTGTTGTACCACTACTTTCTCCATTACATTTGAGAGGACGTTTAGTCCTGTTATGGGACGACGGTGAGTTGGGTCTTTGGGGTCGAGGGTGGGTTTCTTTAAGATCGGTTGGATTATGCCCTGTTTCAATGGGAGGGCACTGCTGCCTTCCCTGAAGGACTGGTTAATAAGCTGCATGATAGGGGGAGCCAGAATAACGGCACACTCCTTCAGTAGTTTGGTGGGGATGATATCATTGGGCGCTGTGCTATTTTGCAGAGTACCGATGATATTGTTAGTGGTATCGATGGAGATGGGTTTGAGAGTGAACTTTGTTGATTGCGGTGAAATTGTATGGGTATTGGGGGAATGGTTGAAGGGGGGGGGGGGGGTTGGGGGGGGGGTGAATGGTCGGTTGATGTGAGGGGGTTCATTTGTGGTGATTTTTTTGGGCTTTGAAGATTTCAATTTTTGTGGTATTTATTTGTTATTACCCTTGTAGATGGGTGGTTTTCCTCGGAAGAAGCTTCTTCCAGGCGGCTTGCTTTGCTGGCTGGATTCATGACAGCCTGGGTGACAATCTGGAGTTGTTTTTTGGATGCGGATATTGCGTTTTGGCGGTTTAGGGCTGCGCTTTGTGGTATTTATTTGTTATTGACTGCTGACCACGTGTTGATGGCATCCAGGGTTTCTGTGGCTGTTAGGTGTAGTTAGATTGTTTGTTTTTTATTTTATTTGTTTGCTCCGAATGGAGCTTCTTCTGTGATCTTGTTTTTTCCAGTGCATTGTCACTGGTTTTGATTAAGGGGCAATTTTGATAATAATGAACTTGATTACATGGTGGTCAGACCAATGGTAACGGCTCATTTTGAGGATCTTTACTTCCAGAATCTTGTCTGAAGATAAGACGAGTGTGTGTCCCGAAGCATGTGTGGGCCCACATACTAGTTGCTGCAGACCAAGTCCTTCCAAGTGGTCAATACACGCATCGGCGATGGGGTCCTGTGAGGAATTGGCCCACAGGTTGAAGTCCCTGAGCAGCAAAAGATGTCTTTTGCTGCTTAGGGTGTAAGTGGAGATGAACTATGTTAAAGATGAGAGAAACTGCGATTTTGGACCGGGTAGTCTGTAGCAGAGTAGAATATGAGTGGTCTCCTGGGGGTTTGTTTGAAGTTGTAGAGAAAGGGTTTCCATGAATGGAAGTGGGTTTTGAAGGACTGGTTTAGTGATCGCCAGGTGAGTCTTGTGGATTACTGCCAGGCCTCCTCCTCTTTGCCCTACTCTATTTTCTGTTATGATGCGATCGTTTTCTGGCACCAGTTCACCTAGAATGGTGTTACAGTCCGCTGTGAGCCAGCTTTCTGTAATAAAGAGGCAGTCTAAATCGCATTGTAGGATGAGATCATGGATTTCTAATCGGTGTCTTACTGCCGATCTTGTGTTGACCAGAGCACATGATATACGCTTTGGTTGGGATGATAGGAAGTGGTGTTTGACTGTCGATCGCTGATCGATTCTAAACAGGTGTTCGGTCCTTAGGGCTTTTTTGGTGGTGACCGGTAATATTGAGGCAAACGGCTTTAATCCCAGAATGGTTTCGGCCGAGTATCTCAGATTAGTCATGGTCGCCGACGTACTGGGGGCAGATGTCTGATATGGGGGGGGATTTTTCGGTGATGATGGGGGGAGGATTTGCTTAATCCTGCCTCCCTGTTTGATCCAGAGGAAGGCGAAAAAAAACCCGGTCCGTGCGATGCCAAAATGCCGCGGCAGGGGAAAAAAAATTCCTTCCTGATCCCCTGGGGGCAATAAGACGTTTCCCTGGATCAAAATGCAAATGGGAACAAGTGGGGGGGTGCCCAAATTGCAGGGGTGTACCAAGATGGATGCACCAGTGAGGAATTCAGGGCTCCAGCCAGGGGTGTTTGGCTAAGAGACTCGAATTGTGCAGGCTGAGGTGGCCCAGGAATGCCAGGTGGTGGATGGGGAGCCTTCTGGGGGTACAGGTGGGCTAATTTTCTGTTTGAGGGTTGTTTTGGGGTTTGCTGGGGGTCAACCGTGCGGCGCGCCGCTAGGCCGCGTGTGAAGACGCGGTCTTTCCTAGATTCGCGGCCGCCGATCAGTTCCACGAGGTGGCGCGAGGGCCACCGCCGCGGATTATCCTGAAATGGACAGCCGCCAGCGGTGCTCAAGGAGGTGGATAAAATAGCCCTGTATCAGGGGCTTACCTTGAGGCTCCGGTGGGCAATTGCTGGAAGAGGGAGAGAACCAGGGGATCCAGGGGAGGCGGATCATGGGTCAGAGCGTGTCTGACAGCAGGAACTGAGGCTGGGGGTGGAAAGCCCTGCCTATCTGGCTCCAGGAGCTGTACGTCCTACTGCTAGGAACCGCACGCCGATTACTACTGGAGCTCAGTTCTAGCCCTGGGGAGGAGTCACTCTTTTAGACTCAATCCTGGAAGCAGGAGAAACCAAGAAAGTATTTAGGTGTGCACGTCTCCGCCTCAGCTTCAGACTATATATCGCTGAATCTGGCCCCGGTGCTTCTAGGGGCCCAATCAAAGCTAATATTCATGGAGTAATCTCCCTCTGTCTGTTTGGGGAAGAGTAAAACTTATTAAAATGAAGATTGTTCCCAAGCTTACTTACCTTTTCCGCCATTCCCTGCAGTGAGTGCCCAAGTCCTTTTTTCGGAAACTGAATCAGATTTTCACTTCTTTCATATGGAGTCCCTCACCGCCCAGATACCGACTGACAACATTAATGAGGCTGCGGACGCAGTGTGGCATGGCATTTCCGGACTGTTATAAGTACTACCTGGCCACGCAGTTGGTGACTGCGGGTTGGTGGTTGCGGGTGGACGGAACAAATTCATCCATTGTGCTGGAAGGTTCAGTTGTTGGCTCGCTGGAGGCCCTCCAACTCTTGCTATACCGGGGCCCCCGTGCTCCATATCCTTCGACCCCATCCATGCTTACCCCCCTCCGGGCGTGGCAAACTGGCCTAGATATTGAAAAATGTAAACCCTCTGAAATTTCCCCAAATGCCCCAATCTGGATCAATCCTAGCCTATCTCACTTATATAAACTTTTAGATCCCTACACATGGTCAAAATACGGCATTAAACTCGTATCTCACATAGTGTCACAAAATGCCTTGCTGCCCTTCTCTGATCTCTCCTCCACTTTTAACCTGCCCAATCATTATCTTTTTAGATACCACCAGTTATCGCATGCTTTCACAGCTCAGTTCACGCTTTCCTCCTGCATCGTGGCCCAGTCGGAGTTGGAGAGATCACTTTAACAGGTTTAATTGTGATGCAAAACCCACCTCGCATTTGTACTCATATTTGCTCTTTGTGTCTCTCCCCCCTCTAGACAGGCTGCGGTCCAGTTGGCAAGGTGGCATCCCCACTCTAGACGCGGACGACTGGGACGATGGCTGGGATCTCCCTTTTGGATCTCTCGTCTCTATCCGAGACAGGTTGGGGCAGTATAAAATAGTTCACAGGGCATATTTCACCCCGCACAGACTTCATAGGATCCGTATTCTCCGGAGTGTTGGAGACTTGGCGCCTCCCCAGGCGATTTCTCCCATATCTTCTGGCAGTGCCCCAAGGTGAAACAGTACTGGGAGACAGTGTTAGACACGATCAATAAAATTGCAGTGGTCCAGATGCCATTGGTGATGGAGGTGTGTCTCTTGGGAATCATTGAAACCATTGTCCCGACTTCCGCAAAACGCAGTCTAGTCAGCCTGTTGCTTTTCTATGCACGTAAAAATATTGCTATGCACTGGAAGAAACCCACACACCCCTCTTTGGTGCAGTGGAAGCGCTTGGTGAACACCAGCCTTCCCCTGTACAGGGACACGTATGCCAATCGGGGCTGTCCACTGAAGTACAACAAGATTTGGCGTGCTTGGCTGGCGGAACCTGAGACTGCTTGTTGAAATGGAGTGCACAGAGATACGGCTATGTGGTTTGGCCCTAGTTACCGCATAGGTGGTCTTAACTATACCTGATGTATACGTGCGGTTCTGGTTAAACTGCCCTACGTGTGTACTTGGGCTGTAGTTAGGAAAAGATTTGATGTACCCTCACCCTATCCTATTATTTGTCATCATGTACGCATTGCAGTAATGTATTGTGCTAGCCATTCATGTGACTGTATTGTAAGCACTTGAGCTATGTATGTGTTTTGTTTTCTTTTGTTCTATGTTGAAAACTTTAATAAAAAGTCAGACTTTTTTTTTCTCCATAAAACAAGTTGTTTGTTGAGCGAAAATGCATAAAGTGAACAATCAACGTTTCATGGTTACATACAACGACAGGGTCTTACATTGTCAATACCAACATTGAACATGAGCAATACAATTAGTACTAGTCTAGCATCTGCAGCATAATAACACATCTGTCTCTACCTGGGGGCATGGAGATCGCTGATTAGAATAAAAACCATGGGGTGTAGTTCGGGTAGTCATGAGCATGTCGAGTTTAATTGCAGGATTCCGATTCATTCAACCATCTGTCCCATATTTTATAGTATTTGTCTGGGCAGGCTCTGTTAATATACACACATACACATACACACATTTTTTGTAGGGTATGGTCATATTGATTTCTGCTTTCCATTCTGAAAAGGTAGGGGGAAGCTGCCTCATCCATTTGCGGGCTATGACCTTTCTGACAGAGAACAACGTCTCGTGTAAGAATATCCTGGTATATTTATCCAGACCTGTGGGGAAAATCCCCAGCAGGCATTGTCTGGGGTCTAACGCGACAGGGGCTCCCATTGTGTCATGGAGGAATGTTATGATTTGTTTCCAGAGGTCCTGGATTTTCGGGCATGCCCAAATAAGATGGAAAAAAGTCCCTGTCACTTGGGTGCTCAACACACTCAGGGTAGATTGGGTACGTTTGTATCTGGCCACGCGTATTGGGGTCAGATATGCCCTGTGAGTGATGAATATTTGTGTAAGGCGGTCTGAATGTTTAGGGGACACAAGTTTGCATGTCTCAAGAGCCTCCTCCCACTCCTCATCCTCCAGTATCCCCACCTCCCTTTCCCAGCAAGATTTTACAGCAAATGCTATCCTGGTGGCTGGAGGGGCAGATAGCATATTATAAAACGCGGATATGAGTTTGTTGGGATCCCTGCCTTTAACTATAGCCATGACCGGGTGTAGAGTAGGTTGTGGGTAATTGCGTGAGAACTGTACCTGGGATGCATGTCTTATCTGATAAAACCTAAACAGCATGTTGTCATGGAGTGTGAATTCTTCTCTAAGTGTTTGGTAGGTTTTTATGTTTCCATTAGATAATAGATGGTGTAAATAATAGACTCCCTGTGCAGCCCACAGTTCAGATCCTTGAACGTTGGAGAGCTCCTGTAGAGCTCTATTATGCCAGAGTGGCGTGTAGTCGTTGTACCCGGGTATTCCTAGTTTGGTGGATGCGAGGTCCCATATTCGCCTATAATGTCCTAGGAGGGACTTCGTCTCCCTCCCCGACAAGGTGTCTCCAGATCCCACCGACACCGCGTAAAGTGCATCTCTGGTGAGCTGCGCCTCGCGTGGGCACAACAAAGTCAGAAATCGCTGACTGTCAGTTTTGTCAATATGAAACAGCTGCGATAGTTGTGCAGCTATGTAATATAGATTGAGATCTGGTAGAGTCATGCCCCCCATGTCCGTCGGGTTCTTTAGTGTTTGCCACGCAAGTTTGTGTCTGCCTGTTCCCCATATAAAGGGCTTCAGGAGGGCTTCCAGAGATTTAACATTTTTTAAGGGGATGTAAATTGGGGTATGCCAGAGGGTATAGAGCAGTTTAGGAAGGAGGACCATCTTCACGAGATTTATGCGACCCCAGACCCCCAGTGGTAAGAGAGACCATGTTCTGATTTTAGTCTTGACCAGGTCAAAAAGTGGTTCTATATTGAGTGAAGTGTAATCAGCTGGGTATCTAGAGATGTGCACTCCCAAATATTTAATGGTGTCTACCCTCTGGAGTGGCATAGTGGACTGGGATTCAGACGGTGGGAAGCAGTCTATTGGAAGGATTTGCGACTTCCCCCAATTAATCTTGAGTCCAGAGAAAGTTCCAAACTGTTCGATCGTCTGAAGTGCCGCATGTAGGGAGGGGCCTGAGTCGGCCAGATATAGTAAAGTGTCAACCGCGTACATACTGATTTTCTCTACCAGTGAGCCCGATCGGCATCCCTCTATCTCTGGGTTAGTACGTATGGATATTGCAAGAGGTTCTGCAGCAAGGGCGTACAAGAGTGGAGAGAGAGGGCAGCCCTGTCTTGTGCCCCTGCTCAAGGCAAAGAGGGGAGACGGCCAGCCATTCGCTACCACTCTGGGTGTGGGGTCCTGGTAGAGAAGGCTAACCCATTTACAAAACTTGGGGCCGAAGCCATAAGACTCCAGACAACGCCACAGATATCTCCATTCCACAGAGTCAAAGGCCTTAGCCGTGTCCAGTGTCACCAGTACTCTAGACCCCACATTGTCATGCGTGGCCTGTAAATTTATGTAGAGCCTTCGAAGGTTGAAGGAGGTATTACGCCCGGGCATGAACCCCGCCTGGTCTGTATGTATTAGAGATAGAATAACGTTATTGAGTCTATTTGCTAATACTTTTGCAAGGATTTTTTTTTTTTTTTTTGTACTTTATATGTTTATTTGTTTTTTTCTTTTCTTTACATAAAACAGCGTATGGAAAGGCACAGGGCAAATACACTGCCAAAAACAAACATGAATACAATCCTCTTGACAAAAAAATACATACATATTCGCTCTGGACCCTCCCATATACTCCCTCACTAAATCTTCCCACTCTAACCCTTTTCTTAATCCTCACTTTCTCTCACAAGAGACAAGTGATGCATCCGCCCTTTTCCTGCTCCCCCCCCCCCCCCAAAAGAAGAGAGAATAAAAAAAAAAAGAATAAAAGAAAAAAAAAAAAGGGGGGAGAGAGAAGGGAGACCCCATCTTCTCCCTCCCTTAAACCACAAATCATAACAGGAAAGTCAGTTTATCCTTCAAATTATATTTAACATTATAATTCCCTGCGCGTATCCGATTTTTTGTTAATCAGGTTCAGTCATTAATCTTTTCCCCTCGTCTGAATTTTTAAATAAATTCCAGCTCTTCCACGTTTCTTTGTATTGTTTATTTTTACCCTTAGCTGAGAGAACTAGGTCTTCCATAGCTTCTATATCTCTAACTCTATTTATCCATTCTAAAACTGTTGGTGACGTAGTATCCCTCCACCGTAGGGGTATACCTGCTTTAGCTGCATTCACCAAATGGCAGAGTACTGAGTTCCGATAAGTCTGAACTGGGATCTCGGATAGGTGAAGTAGGAAAAAAGCGGGATCATTGGGTATTTTTAACTCAGAAATTTTTTGCAAAATTCTCATAATTGACAACCAATAAACTCTTATTTTTTTACAAAACCAAAATATATGAATCAATGTCCCGCTTTCTTCTCCACATCTCCAACATCTGTCAGAATTTTCATTGCAGAATTTTTTGAGTCGTACTGGAGTATGGTACCACTGCATTAAGATTTTATAGTTTAATTCTTGAGTTCGTGTACAGATTGAAGAGTTTAGAGTTAAAAAGATAATCTGTTTACGTTGTAATGCAGAGAAGGTCCTATCTAGGTCCTTCTCCTATTTGTTAAGGCCTGTTATCTCCTGATCCTCCCTAAGTTTATTTAATAGTCCATACATTTTAGAGATCCCACGGGCTAGTGGTTCTAAATCATTACAGTACGACTCAAAGATTGTTAACTGACGATGAAAATTACTTCCCGGGCCTAATGATCTAAAAAAGTGACTTAATTGCAACGCCTGCCAGATATTGACTTCAAAAGGACCTCCTATTTGTATCAATGTTTTAATCGATGGGCAGTTTTCTGATATAAAATGTGAGGCCTGATATACTCCTTTCTCTATTAATAACTGGAAAGATCCTCTTTCATTACCCAGGCTAAAACTTGGGTTCCCCAATATGGGAAACAAGGGTGATCGCGCTGTAGAAAAGTTCCCGTTTTGACATATACGTGCAGTAATTTTTAGTGTTGTGCCAATTATCGGTTGATTTTTAAGAGGAGCCGGTAATCCTGTATAGCACCAAGGTGCTCTACCTAAAGGAACTGTACTTAACTGCTGTTCTATATTAACCCACCTCTTAGATCTAGTATGTCTACACCAGTCCACTAATCTAGATAGATGTACTGCATAATAATACTTAAATATATCTGGGACCCCCATTCCACCAAGATTCTTAGGCATAGTCAACAGATCTCTTTTAATCCTAGGACGTTTCCCGGCCCAGATAAAATTCATAAATAAACTACGTATCTGACGCAAAAAAGTCACTGGAATCCTAATTGGTAGCGCCTGAAGTAAATACATAATTTTCGGAAGAACGGACATTTTAATTATACTAATGCGACCAAACCAAGAATGGGAACCAAGTCGCCATTTGTCAAGTAGGGCTCGTAATAGATTATACATTGGTAAAAAAATTCATTTTAAAAATGTCCTTTTCTTTTGATGGGATATTTGTGCCCAAGTATCTAAGCATTGGACTCCATTTAAAACAAAAATTTGCCCGAATGGAGTCCCGAGAGAGAGGTGATAGTGACATGCTCATGGCCTCAGATTTAGTCTGATTAATTTTTAAATTAGAAAGAGTGCCATATTTCTCAATCTCACCCAGCAAAGTAGGGAGAGAAATATGAGGCTCAGTTACTGAAAAAAGCATATCATCCGCATAAGTAGAAACCTTGTGGATTCCTTCCCCAACCCTAATACCCCGTATATTCGGATTCAGGCGAATTCTGTTCAACAGTGGTTCCAAAGAGATAACGAAGAGAAGGGGTGAGAGGGGGCAGCCCTGGCGAGTACCATTCGAGATGCCGAAGGGTTCAGAAAGGACCCCATTTGCCTTTACAAACGCCTGAGGGTTCGTATAAACACTTTTATTCCAGCTAATTATTCTTTCTCCCATTCCTATTTGTTTCAGCACCTCAAATAAGAACCGCCAGTCTACCCTATCAAACGCCTTCTCCGCGTCTGTATTAAAAAATACACACGGTATTTTTTTGTCGTTTACCTGATTAATCAAATTAAGAACTTTTGTTGTGTTATCTCTACCTTCTCTCGTAGGGACGAACCCTACTTGGTCTAAATCTATTATTTAAGGGATCCATGATTGTATTCTGGTTGCTAATATTTTCGTAAATATTTTTAAATCTGTGTTCAGTAACGAGATAGGTCTGTAACCTCCACAATCCACCGGGTCCTTCCCCTCTTTTGGAATTAACGTAATATGTGCTCTCAGGGTATCCATAGGGAATGTGGACAGTGGAAGTCAGACCCACTGCATTAAAGACTTTTGTCATTTGTTTACTTAGCAACTCAGAAAATTCTCTGTAGTAACTTATAGTAAAGCCATCCGGACCAAGAGATTTTCCAGATTTTAATGATTTTAATATTCCAGTCACTTCTTTTACCGTAATAGGAGTGTCCAGACTATAACGGGCTGGTGAGGGTAATCTCGTCATACCTGCCAAGGTTAGATATTCTGCTATCCTGGACTGAGGGGAAGTAGCGTGAGGCAAATTATACAAAGTAGCATAATACTTCCCGAATGTCTGGGCAATATCTTTAGGTATCTGTTTTAAATGTCCCTCTTTATCTTTTATTTGTGATATATAAGTTGACCTATTCTTTTCTTTAATTTTCCCTGCTAACAATCTGCCACATTTATCTCCTATTTCATAATCTATTCGTTTCCCCCGTTGGATTAGGGCTTTTGCTTTAAACCGTAAAATCTCCGACAGTTGTCTTCTCAGATGTCCCAGCTCTATACCTACTGATGCTGTCTGTCTCTTTTTATGCTGTGTTTCTAAGGCCTGGATCTCATCTAATAAGTTTTTAGTCTGTTTTTCCCTTTTCTTTTTCAAAATTGCTCCATGTTTAATTAAAATCCTCTGATCACAGCCTTGTGTGCCTCCCAAATCATACCTGGGTCACTCTCAGGAATGTCGTTTATCTGAAAATATGCTATCATTTCTTTCGATACATCGTCTCTTACTTCAGGATTTTGAAAAAGGCTTTCATTCAATCGCCAGCATCCCTTACATTGAGTGGCCAGGTTAGACAGGGAGAGACACAACGAAACCGGAGCATGGTCCGACCATGTTATATTTCCGATGAGGATTTCTGTAACATCTGAAATTAAATGGTGTGGAATCAAAAACATGTCAATACGCGAGTACACTTGATGTGGGTTAGAAAAAAAAGTATAATCTCGTTCTTCTGTATGTAAGGTCCTCCATGCATCTACCACTTGCATTTCATGCATTTTTTGTAATATACTTCTTCTTTGAGGGGGAGCACCCCACCCAAACCTACCTATACACCCCTTCCTAACCCCTTCTAATCCCTCCCTCCCCTCTAGGCCCAATCGGGCGTGCACCCAAAGCTGAGCCACCTAATTGTGACTTCAGTGGGTAAAACCTAATTGGGGGTTTTGGCACAAGATGACCGAGGGGCTCAGACCTAACCTCTTATCCACCCCGGCTCTGAGTTTACTATATTTACCATCTGTAATCAATCTTCTATAACGTATATATCCATTTTATATTTAAACCAATCGCCTTATTACTTTGTTTATATCAAAAAAAAAAAAAAGGGACGCTCATCAATACTACCCTATATCCTTCTTCCTACTCCATCTTTCGTAGGATCCGGGCAATCCACTAAAACTCTAACAAAACATATATCTATATTCTAATCATTGCACAATCATGTTCCTCCGCTCTCTCCCTGGCGGTCACATCTTCCTTCTTCTTCAATTCCCGAAAACGAATCTTTAACGTTTAAAGAAAAGATTCTCTATCAAAATATAAATTTTATTCCGCAAGTATAATATTTCATATGGCCCCCCATAAAGAGCGGGCCAGAATACCAGATGGTTTTTAAAAATTAGATTTAAACTGAGAGTACCGCCAGAAGCGTGTTTTGATGTATAATAGCCAAAGTTAGGTAGAGGAACATAAATCTGCCCATCAGTAAATCTATACAATATCAACAAAATAACAATTCTCCGAACCCCTATAAACATAGCACACTTCCTTAATAAAAATATTATGCCCCACATTCCCCCAAAAAAAAAGGGGGAGGGGGGGCCAGAAACCGCCAAAATTATATCCAGTTATCATTCACCTAAATTCATCGCCACTTAATATTACTGTTCCCTCCCTTTCTTTTCCCATTTCTTCCCTTTCCCTTCCTGTATTTCTCTTTCCTTTGCCCCATTTTTTCCACAAATAGAGGGATTGGGAAGGGACATATAAATCCAACTTTTATTTAAATGATTAAATAAGAAAAAAAAAAATTAAAAACATCGAGAAATCCCTCCTAAAAAAGGATTTTAACATCTGCTTGCAATAGGGATATGGGGCGATAAGATTCTGGATAGCCGGGATCCTTACCTGGCTTCGGAATAAGGACAATGGTCGCTTCTCTCATGGTCGGTGGGAGGGTGTGCGTTTTAAACATGTGGTTATATAGCTGTAATAGTTTGGGGGAGAGGATTTGGCTATAGTGAGAATAGAATTCAATTGGGAGGCCGTCTGAGCCCGGGGCTTTGGAGCGAGCGAATGCGGCAATAGCATCAGTTATTTCCTCAGAAGTCAAAGGCGACTCAAGGAGGGCAATCTGGTCAGTTTTCAGGGTGGGGAGGGTGATGGTGGCGAAGAATGAATCCATCGGGCCGTCATCTGCCGGACTCATAGATTTATATAGATCAGTGAAGAAATCCCTGAATTTGGAGGACACAGTCGACGAGAAAGCCATCAGACTATGATTATATTTTGCAGTAAATATATGAGGGTTTGAAAATTACATAAACTCTGTGTTGAGAAAATTACAAGAAAATAGTTTTTTCCCTAATTTCTAATTTATTTATTCTCAATAAAAAAAAAAAAATGTGATGGAAATAATCCGCGGTAAGGTATAGGATAAGGACAGCTGCCTCTCCGTGATACCTCAATACAGAGGCCTGTAAGATTTATATAGTGAAAAAGGCGCTGTCTACTATAGTAGATGAGGGTAGGATTGAAGCAGAGTAGGGTCCTAAAGATATGTCGGTGCTGGAATATGTATTCCCAAAAATGAGGATGACCCTTATTATATAAAAGTTTGGAAAGAAAGTACCTATACCACGGCCATCAGCCTAGGTGAGGTATACGTTAAGGTACTCAGTAGCCCAGTAGGTGAGAAATTTGTATTAGCTGTGGTTAGGTGCAAGTGTAGCAAAGTGCCAGGATACTATGCAGGCTAACAGGGTGAATAAGCCAATGTGCTATATTGTACAGTATGTATGGTAACCTCCTGTTGTGTTTTAATACATATATCCTTCAGAGTAGATTATATGGCCTATGTTATCCTAAGGGTGGTAAGGCATGTATAATAAGTAAAACATCAAATAAACAATGAGTGAAATAGCAAACAATCAAAATACCCCTAAACGCAGTTGTGGGTGCTGCTTTATTTTGAAAACAATAAATAGAATAAAATAAACCTTTGTAAGTCCTGAGTGAACAAACGTGAAAGAATTGATAATATAGATGTCACTATATAACAATACTCATATGGATCTATCCAGACAAGGGTCCCCAGCAAGCGTGGTCTGATAGTCAATGTGTGCAGTGTTCACACGTAAAACCTGTACTGGATCAGCTGGTGCAAGTTAAAAAACAAAAGCAAATTAAATAAACTAAAGTGATGAAGTGATTCAGTGCCGCTCATCAAATCCTGTGAATTTGTGACTGTTGTGCTCCCCTCATGGGTCTCCACTCAACAGATGTAGCTACCCCAACTGGGGTGAAGGGCAATTTGTGGTGGGGTGATAAAACTTTTCTCCTCAGTGGTGGAATCCCGGCTTATAGCGTTCATTCGTGCAGGTACTGGGGGGTGGATTCCCCTAGCAGCGTGAGTGGCTGTATCACTCAAAAAAAGGAAATCCTCATAGTGTATTACGTATAAATAAGGATGGTTTATTTAGAAAAATAAATGGTTAAAAAAGTATAAAAAGTAAACATTTATAAAAGCAAATAGGGTCCCAGTGAATGCTGGGATGCCTGGTTGTTGTCCTCTGTTAGCCGTTATCTCAATGCTGACTGCAGATGCGTGTGGCTGTGTAACAGCGTGCCTCCACCGCGGTCCGTGTTCCTCCATGCCAGCTAAGGACGTGGGCTTACGTGAGTGCGTGCGTGAAATAAAGAAATACAATTAAAGAAATAAAAATATATGTATCAAAATTTGCTTACAAATGAAAGCCCTGCGCATCCCCATAAAATTATATATATAGTATGTTAGGGTAGACTACAAAATCTTAAAGAAAGGCCTGGGGACTCAACTGGTTAGCATGTTTCTTTTGTGAATTTTATCAGTACATGTAATATTTGAATCTGTGCTGCGTATTAAGGATGCAAAGAAAGTAGACATACACTCAAAGCTTAGTTGTAATTCCTCATGTCCTGAGCAGGATATGGATGTGCATAGAGAATACATTGGCTTAAAAAGCGGGATTTTGCTTTTGTTGCTATGACGACAGTTGCAGGTGCAAAGAGACACACTACACTGAATGAGACTTTGAATGTATTATTTAATGGGGTCATGTGTGAAATCCCTTGATATAAGGTGAAAACAATAATGCCTATATGAACTGATTATACTGTATAGTAAAGATAAACCCAGCTAAGAAAATAAAACTTTTTTTTTTTTAATAAAGTTTTATCAAAGATATATATGACATAACAGATGATAGAATAAATGCGGGTGCAACCACTTTGATAAACAAACGGATAGAACAATATATCTGTTCTAGATAGAATACATATGAAATAACACAATATATAACATTCAGTAAAAGGCAAATGGTCAAAGATTCAGCATTTCTTCATAGTTATGGTGGACCGTGCATCTAGATTCTTGTTGTGGGGATCTGAGACATAAGGATAAAGGGTTAAGATTAGGGATGTAACGGGGGGGGGGGGGAGAAGGGGGGAAGTTGGTCAGAGAGGGTGACTAAAGGGCATTTATTTGTTTTCTGGTAGTATACTGAACAGAATGGTGGACGGGGGGGACCCGGAGCATTACCTGTTCCAGCACCCTGCCACAGCACCCAAGTCCAATTCAGGTTAGAGCCTGTTTGTATTCATCTATTGTGATGAAGTGTAACCAGCAAGACAAATGTTTGCTAAATTTGGAGGGGGTGTCTTTTGCTTGCTGTACTAGTTCCTCTATTTCCGCAGTTATTTGTATACGTCTAAACCAATCTGCTATGGACGGCAGTTCTTGGGAGCACCGTTTAGCTAGGATACACACCCTTGCTGCATTTACCATATTCACGGCAAGTGAGCAAAGGTAAGCCTTTAGTGGGGACGAATAGTGATGTAGCAAAAATTGCACTGGTGAGTAATCAAGCGTGTAGGTGGTTATATGGTTTGTAAGTCGGTGGACCTCTTTCCAGAAGGGTTGTAATTTAGGGCATGTCCACCAGATATGTAAAAGTGATCCCAGTTCCCCTCACATCTACAACAGTTTGAGGAAGATTTTGTGTAGCCTAAGAGGGATTCTATACCATTTTGAGAATATTTTAATTGCATTCACTTGTGCATACACAATAAATGTTCCTTTATGTATACATGTATATATATTCTCCCAGTCTTGGTCTGGCAGATTAATTGAGAGTTCTTGTTCCCACTTACAGCTGTCCCAGTTAGATTTGGGATTTTGGTCTGTGAATAGCATAGCGTATGTAAAGGAGATTAAGTGATATTGGGGCTCAGTTTTCAAACAGAGCATCTCGAAGGGGGTGAGGCTCTCGACCACTCAGGTTATGGTTTGCGTTTGTCAAGAAAGTGTCTGATTTATACATATTTCCTAAAAAGAAACTTGCCATTTGTCATCAGTGTTGCTAGCTTGTATTGGGGGATAAGGTGGCCTCTTTTGAAGAAGTGCTCTGTTCCAACGGTGTAGAGGTTTGTGGTGTAAGGGAATCTTGGGGCCTAGTAGCGAGGATATTTTACTTGTGGCAAGTTTCACGGACAGGAATTAATGTCAGATTAATGAGTGGGGGATTTTTGCAATTTAGAGGGGTGTGCTTTGGGTCTATCCAAGGGGTTTGGAGTAGCGGGAGAGGGGACATATGATGTTCCAGCTGAACTCAAGCTTTAACCTTGGAGTGAATGTTCCAGTCGATGATTCTGGTCAGATGGCAAGCTTGGTGGTATTTTCGTAGCTCTGGGAGACCTATGCCTCTTTTGAGTTTAGGGACGGTAAGTCTGGAGTAGCTTAATCTCGGACGTGATGTGCCCAAAATGAAATCTGTACAGGCTTTCTGGTATGTTGAGAAGAATGTAGTTGGGAGTTTTATCGAGACAGTTTATAGCAGGTATAGAATTCTGGGTAGAATGTTCATTTTAACAACACTTTTTTAATATACCTATGACAACTTGGCATCAAGAAAAACACATGTAGTGTATTTTTCAGTTGACTTTTGACTACAACCTTTTGATTCTATAAATTGGTATAAGTAAGTGATTAATTAGTCTAATGCCGCGTACACACGGTCGTTTTTTGTGATGAAAAAAAACGACGCTTTCTGTGAAGTAAAAAACGACGTTTTTGAAACGTCACTTTTCAAAGACAATTTTGCATACACACCATCGTTTTTTCACAAAAAGCAAGGTTACGTTCACCACTCTTTTCCATTGAAGCTTGCTTCATAACTAGCTTCTGGGCATGCGCGGGTTGAAAAACGTCGTTTTAAAAGACGTTTTTGCTACACACGGTGACTTTTTGTGAAACAAAAAACGACGTTTTGAAAAACGACACAAAAAATTCAAGCATGTTGGAATTTTTTTTTGGTCGTTTTTTTGAAGACAAAAAACGACGTTTTGCCCACACACGATCAATTTAAATGACGTTTTAAAAAACGTCGTTTTTTTTCATCGCAAAAAACGACCGTGTGTACGCGGCATAAGTGCATGTTCCGCTTTAGAGATTGGTACACTTCATAAAATGTATTCCAATTGGTTGCTCTGTCTGTTTCTGCTGTGTTTAATTGATAATATTTCGGCAAAAACTGCGTCAAATCAGTCTTCTGGTGGAAATCTAAAAAAAAATTTGGGTTTTATTTATTACGGGTACTTTTATAGCACTGTCAATTTACACAGTGCCTTACTTATATATTGCATCATCAGACTCTTGCTGCTGGAATGACTGGGTTATGCGATCAGCAACAGCCCCTCAGCCCTTTTAAACTGGGCTAACGTAAGTCTCTGCTGTTCGCATTCACCCACACACAAAGCAGATTTGTACAGATAATCAAGACTATGCGCAGCTGACATAAGGACATAGCAGCAAGAATCTTACAGTAAAGTGGCCTCTTCTGTGGAGCTGGAGCAGTGGAGGATTGAAGGGGGCCAATAGCCATCAGTATGGATAAAAAATGCCATGAGTGTTTGCAAAAAAGCTTGTTTTTCCTAATATGCATTTAAAGAGAGTGTCCAAAGATGGTTGCATCATAATCATTATTCTCTTTAATCTGAAATTAAAATAACTACTACTGTATGTGTAGGGAACCTTTATTTTTTACATTTTTTATGGTTTACATTCATCCCTGGTAATTACCATAGAGTTCTTGTTACAAACAGAATCTTCTTGTTAAGAGGTTGTTTCCTGTCCCTGCTTAGGGGTCAGGAAACCCCTTAAGGCTATATATATATATATATATATATATATATATATATATATATATATATATATATATATATATATCTATATTGTAATATTGGGGGTTGTTAGACTCCAGTGATAGATGCAGTTTCCCGTGAGTACACCAAGCCAGAACTTCGGTTTTTAAGGACCTGGTAGCCCAATTTTATTTACAAGCTCACAAAATACAAATAGCAGCCCTCGCAGGGGGTTCCACCATTCCTGTATATTGTCCTCCGGCTGTTTCAGACCTCCAACTCAGGCCCACGTTCTGCTCCTCAGAACTACCCGTTCCCTAACGGTAAGCACACAGCCAACTTACTCCTGACCAGCGTCTTGCTGCTCAATCGCACGAACCTGCCTCATGCAGTAGCTGCACCTATGCAGTGCCTCTGACTCCTCTCAGAGGGTTTTGGGAGCTCACACCTGGCTCCCAGAACCAGACTTCCTGTCTGTGGGTGGGGCCCTGAGCCACAGCCAGGCCAGCACTAAAGAGCTGAACACACAGCTGTGTCGTTAATGTGTCTGTCCCTCCAAAATATGGCGAAAACCAGCCATCTTTCAGGAAGGACAGAGTCAAACCATCACAATATATATATATATATTGCAACATTGGGGGTATTTAACTCTAGTGGCAGATGCGTTTTCGTGCAGTGAGTCAACACCAAACAGGCATATAATGTTAAGGGCCTGGTAGCCCACGTTTATTAAAGGAGAAAAAAAACAAAACAAAAGTCCATTCAGGAATCCCACGCAGGGGTTTAAACGTTATTCAGCGACAACTGAAAATACCAGCCCACCTGGCTACTCTTCAGCAGCACTGCTGCTACAGGTAACGGTACCTTAAACCAGACCTTCCAGTGTCAGTCTTGGATGCACAGAGCTTTCGGGCTTCTTGGGCGCACACAGCTTTGAAGCCCTTTCACGCACACACATCGTCTTGTCACGCACACAGCATTTGTCCCGAACACAGCGTTTGTCCTGCACACAGCGTTTGTCTTGCAGCCAATGCTCTACACACTTCACCTTCCTTCCCCTCTCTGCTCTACCCAGCCCTTCATTATATGAGCTGTCTGCACTTGGGAAGACAGCTTGCAGGCTGTCTTTAAAACCTGGACACAGGTTGGAGATCCCGTCCCACCCAGATCTCTGAAGGATCTCCAAGCCATAGAGCCCCATGTAGCAATAGAAAAAATATGAGAAAACTGCCAGCGCAGTTTTCTCTGTTTTTAAATTTACGCTCTGCAGCTCTGCAATCTGGCTATATGCAGACCGTGTGTCCATTTCATCATAATTTTTATAGTGACAGAGCCACGCTCTGCCACATACCTCCACCTCTTGTTCTGATCCGAAGGGAGAAACACCTGCATCCACCATAGCAGTTGGGACACCTCTGTGTTGGCCATCAGCCACGTAGGCCCAACCTTTTTTCCGTGTGTGTTTCCAGGTACGTCCCAGCTTGGATCTTAACAGGGTCCTATAAGTTCGTATACTCTGCCTTCCCACTCTTCTCTTGGGGTCCCTGAGCATACACTCCTTCTTGGGGGAACTCTGCCTTCCCTGATCCTACCTTTCAGCTTACGGAAGCAAGTTTTATCTTTCACCACAGGTCTTTCAGGTTCAAGAACCTCTCTCTGGTTACCCACGGCAACCACATCACTTTTAACAGCACCACTCATTAGCCAATCAGACATTTCAATGTCACCCAGTCCAACACAATCAGTGCCATCCATCTCAGTGTTTGTTAGAACTAGACCCGAGGAGGGACCACACACAGGTAAGTGACTACAACCCACTGGTCCATAGCACATCTCCACCTCACCTGTTGTCCAACACTCCATGGGCAACTGATCTAACAAATGACACTGATCCACGCATAAACTACTTCTTTCTAATGTACACATTACATTGTTGCAGAAACCAACATTAGTAATTCTCACAGCGTCTCCGGGTACTTTAAGTTGTACCTCTTTCTGAGTGTTAGAAAGCATCTCTGCTAGTGCTGCATCTATTCTGGGCCCTTCCTTCTCATGAGGTTCAGCTGGTGAGACAGTATCTGCGCCCTCCACTGACCTCTGCTCAGCTGCACCTCGGACCACACCAGCAGGGATGTTTCCAGTCACTACACCAGCCGGAGAGACCTTTGATGTCTCCAACAGTTCTGAGCACCTTCCATACCACTCAGTAACTAGGGGCACGCTCTTAGAGAACCTCAGGACTATTCGCCACATTGTTAATAAGCATTGGACCCACCAATACAACTCTTGATCAAAGTTTCCCTGGACAGCCTGTACCACTTGGCCCCACCTATTGGTACTACACAGCATAACCTGGTCCGTCTGTGGTGGAGACACCCAAGTGTACAGCGAGTGCATTTTTACCAACTCCAGCATTTCTAATAAAGTTTTTGTCAACTCTATGCAACCCATGTCTAAATACCAGACCTTTCTAGGGACCTTTTTCCTGTCCAAGACATGGAGGGGCTCATCCACTGCAAGTTGAAAGGGTGAAACATATGAAGAGACCTCCACCTCCTTGGAGGTACCCATCATCAACGCCTGTTGCTCTCCTGGAGCGCTGTCAGACACGTCATGTCTCACACTTATCCCTTCTGCACCAATGTCAATAAGCCTCTGCAGGTCATTACAAGTCACATTGTCACCTTGACACTTGCTACTACTTAGTTGCTGGGTTGTGGACAACACATCTGCCATGTCTATGCCAAGAACCGCTCCTTCAGACTGGAGGGGATCAACCTTCACAGGGGCTGACATGCCCTTGAGCACCGGCCACTCTGCAAACCCTCTGTCTGGCATAACAGATGTTGTGTCCACACACTTGTCTCCCATCATTGCTTTATAACTCACGGTTACTTTGTTTAGCATTGCGACTGTTTCCTTGCACCATGCTTCCCAGTCTGTGATACTTCCCTGACAGGCATTCTGCAGCGCTGCAACACCTGTCCCAAGAGGCACCAAAGGAACCGGTGATTCACGTGCCACAACATCACCTGGGTCATTTCTATACATATCCCCTTGGGATGACACATTATCTGACAAGGCAGGTTGTAATACATGTTTTTGCCCTACCAGCTCTGGGGGCGCTACTGACGCACACAGCTCTGCACTTTCAGCTTTTGCAGGCTCCGCCCACACACACTCACTGTGTGACACAGTCTTCCCTTGTTTCACCAGAGTAGCACCACAACCATCCTGGAAAACCTCTGGCTCCAACCCATGGAGACCCCATGAGACTTTCCTGGACAATCTTGTGCTTCTGGTTGTCATGGGAGATATCCTACTCCCATCATTGGTAGTTGTAACGGTCACCACCACTTACGATCTTCCATCCAACCACGACAAGCTTATCTGACACACTGCGACAATCTTGCATACACGATCCATATCCATTCCCATAAACAAGACGAGACTCAAGCTCTGCACTTGCTTCAAAGATATGACAATTTATTGGTATTTTCTCAGCTTCTTATACAGTCTCAAGCATAATGCAGTTTATCACAAGACAATGCAATCTCCACCCCCCTATTCACTCACTGAGGATACTTCTTTAATTGGTAGCTAGACATGACGGCACTGTATCATCAATAGGGTTCAATTAACCTTGAATAATACACAGACATCTAGTTGAATAAGTTATCTAGATAGCTTTATCACACAATGGCAGAGTCTTGTGAGAGTGGGTGCAATCAACACCTTCACCTTCAACGGAATGTCTTTACAGTGAATAGCCAACACCTTAAGATATTTCAATAGCATATTATACAAAGGTATGACTCACTCTGGTCTTGTAGACCTGAATTAACACCTTTCCAAATCCTGTGTGCCCAGATTGAATAGCTAACAGCTTTTGATATTTGAAGACATCCTGCAAACATGAATTATTATTAATGTCCCTATTTAATGTCTTCTGTAATATATGAATTATGATTCTTTGTCACCCAATGGCCCTAGTGGACATAAGGTGACCCTAGACATAGGAATATCTCAGTCTGTCACGGGCCATACCGTTACAGTAGTAAACACATTTTCAACATTTTCAGACATGACATTAAAGGAAACACATTTTTCAATGTCATCATTACCAATACCATCACATTTGCCAACAGTTACCCTTTTATCAGCATAACAATCAGAATTTTCATTACGCTTAGACATAACTTCTACTTTTGCAGATTGTCCATTACCCACCACAGCCTGTGAGCCTTTCCTCACAGCACCCTCTATATTTAAAGGGGAACTCTTTGCTCCTTGAGCAGCTCCATAGCTGACCTGGGAAACGCTGTGCTTCATCACTGCAAGCTCCTTGGATGTTTCCCTGGGCAACTCTGCAGCACCTGTCACTAGGGAACATGGCACAAAGACACTTTTGGTCACCCCTAGTTCAACTTTCCCAGTACTCTGCTGGATTATAGCAGGCGCATGCACAGTCCCCATGTGCATTTGTAGTGCAGATCTCTCCGCTGGACACACTCCCACTTCACTGCGATACATTGAAACAGTCTTACCATTCTCAGTGGCTGGTATCATAGTCTTCACTTGAGTGCACTGTCTCTGAGCTGCATCTATACCAGCTACTGTCTCTTTGGGGCCACAGGATGACACTGCAGCCTTTCCAGATTCCTCAGCGGTGTTCCAGAACTTTGGGCAAGTAAAGATGCCATGTCCCACTCGGCCACATTCCAGGCACGGTACTGGATGCTGAAATTTCATTTCATGGCATCTCCTCAATGCCTGGCTCTCTGTTGCCATGGGAGATCACTTGTCATGACGCTTGGCAGGCACACCCCATGGTGCACAGACAGCCCGACTGGCCTCATCTGTGTTGCTATCCATCCTGGCCTTTGGTCAGCCTCTCTTCTGGCACAGAACACAGGATTCCTTCCGCTGGATCCTGTCTTAAGCTGTGTCGCTTTCACACTTTTTGCAATAGCTGCTGGTTTAACTGCAGCAGCGTTGCCAGGGGCAACAACACCTCTCTCCCAGGTATGGACTTCCGGCAGCTCTCTCTTTGTAGCGAAGGTTGGCTTGCCTTCCACTTTAGCTTGGTCCATTCCTGCCAGGTGCCGCTTGCACCAATCCACTGCAGATTCAAACGCTGGTGGATGCTCCACACTAGCAGTCACATATGCACTCATTGCAGCCATGTTGCTAGGGGCGACAGCAGCCCTCTTTTCACTTGGAAAACTTTGTCCAGGCATGTATGGGGTTCTATCAGGCGGTAACAACCCCTCCAGCCACAGATCTCTATCTCTGGCTTCAGCAAGAAACGCCTCCTTTTTCTGTTTTGACCGCCCCATCCTTGCGGTGTTGCACACAGCAACCAGTAACACAGTTCACAGCAGAGAAGAGAAAAAAAAATTGATTATCCTTTCACAGGTACACAACCTGTATGCAACACAGTCCATCAAATTTCTGTGCAATGCTGTTTGCCTGGTTGACTCACACACAGCTAGCAGCAGTTCCTGATACGACTCACCACTGTAGCAAGGACCCGGATTTCACCACCTTGTGCCCACTGAATCCACCACTTGTAACATTGGGGGTATTTAACTCTAGTGGCAGATGCGTTTTCGTGCAGTAAGTCAACACCAAACAGGCATATAACGTTAAGGGCCTGGTAGCCCACGTTTATTAAAGGAGAAAAAAAACAAAACAAAAGTCCATTCAGGAATCCCACGCAGGGGTTTAAACGTTATTCAGCGACAACTGAAATTACCAGCCCACCTGGCTACTCTTCAGCAGCACTGCTGCTACAGGTAATGGTACCTTAAACCAGACCTTCCAGTGTCAGTCTTGGATGCACACAGCTTTCAGGCTTCTTGGGCGCACACAGCTTTGAAGCCCTTTGACGCACACAGCGTCTTGTCACGCACACAGCGTCTTGTCACGCACACAGCGTTTGTCCCGCACACAGCGTTTGTCTTGCAGCCACTGCTCTACACACTTCACCTTCCTTCCCCTCTCTGCTCTACCCAGCCCTTCATTATATGAGCTGTCTGCACCTGGGAAGGCAGCTTGCAGGCTGTCTTTAAAACCTGGACACAGGTTGGAGATCCCTTCCCACCCAGATCTCTGAAGGATCTCCAAGCCATAGAGCCCCATGTAGCAATAGGAAAAATATGAGAAAACTGCCAGCGCAGTTTTCTCTGTTTTTAAATTTACGCTCTGCAGCTCTGCAATCTGGCTATATGCAGACCGTGTGTCCATTTCATCATCATTTTTCTAGTGACAGAGCCACACTCTGCCACAATATATATATGGCCAACCACATGCTGTGCAAGCCAGGGGTTCTGCAAGCTGATTTTGTGCTGTATCCATCCAGACTGAAAAGGGACAATAAGCAAGTGCTACTGCACTGTGTAGCTCACTTTTTCTTATATTTCTGTCACTCCTGTGTGAGCACTCCTGTGTGGCAATTAGAGATATGAATTAATGAAAAACTTATATAGCGCGGCACATGCGAACCAAATCGCCTCTGGGAGCTTGTTGTTTCTGTCTCTCTTGACATCGAAAGAGTAGAGTTCTAATCTGTCTTCTGAAGGTCAGGTGGTTTTCCTCCAACCGAATGCTGGTTGGTAAAGCGTTCCATAGTCTGGGACCTTGGAAAGCAAACCTTCTTTCTCCTTTGGACTTGTATCTGGCTTTGGGTACCTTGACCAGATTTTGGTCGGTGGATCGCAGAACGCGATTGGAATTGTGGGCTTCTATCTTTTCGCATATATGTTGCGGGGCCTTCCCATGGATGCACTTATGTGTCAGACAGAGTGCTTTGAAAGCAATTCTGTCCTTTACTGGCAACCAATGAAGGGATCTCAGTGAAGGTGAGATGGATTCCCAGGGTTTTTTCCCAGTCACAAGTCTGGCGGCCGTATTTTGAACGACTTGCAGACGAGCGATTTGGTACTTTGGGTGTCCGAGGTAAAGGGCATTTGGATAGTTCAATCTGGAGTTTATAATTGTTCCTACCACGACTGCTACGTCTTCTTTGGGAATAAATGGAGTAAGGCCGTGTACACACGGCAGAGAACCTCGACGGGCAGAACACATTGTTCTGCCCGTCGAGGTTCTCTGCCGGCCGTCGAAATCGGCGACCCGCCCGTCAGGAATGGCAACCAGCCATTCATCCAGGCGGGCCGTCGAGCAAATAGAGAGCGTGTTCTCTATTTCTGCTCGACGGGCTTCCCGACGGGATGCTCGCCGAGAGCGTACACACAGCCGAGGTCCTCGCTGGAATGCAGCTTCCGGCGAGGTTCTCGCTGGTTTCCAGAGAGAACCTCGGTCGTGTGTACGCCGCCTAAGTCTGCGTAGTAGGCGCAGCAGATGGTGAGATCCGCTGACTACTGACCCTATTTGTGCATCCATAGTCATGTAGGTGTCGAAGATGACACCGAGACTTTTGACTTTGGAGCTAGGGGTGATGATCTGGCACAAAATGGGCGGGGGTTTCCAAGTAGTTGCCAGTTGACTCTTGCGACTGGCGTGAAACAGAAGAAGTTCTGTTTTGGAACTGTTGAGTTTAAGATAACTCTTAGTCATCCAGTTTTCTATCAAAGAGAGACATTTCTCTAAACTGAGATGATGATCCTTTTTGTTGCAGATGCGAAAATACAGTTGCGTGTCGTCTGCATATGAGTGATAAAGTAGATCTTGGCTACTGATAATTTCAAAGAGAGGGCGAAGATAGATGTTGAAGAGCACCGGTGACAAAAGGGATCCTTGAGGGACTCCACATGACACTGTGCGTTTTTCAGAGGTGAAAGGTCCCAATTTCACTGTTTGTGATCGGTTTTCCAAAAAGGAGGAAAACCATGGTAGATCACCTTCTGCGACTCTGGCTACCTCAGCCAGCCGAGTCAATAAAAGTTTGTGGTCTACCGTGTCAAAGGCTGCGCTTAGGTCCAGCAGAACCAGGAGAGAGGATTCTCCTTCGTCTGCGGCCTCGAGGGCGTCATCCCATATTTTTAAATAATGCTGTTCTGTGTCCGGGACGGAAACCCGATTGAAATGGATCAAGTAGGTTGTGGGTATCCAGATGCAGTTGTAGCTGTTTTACCACTACTTTTTCCATTACCTTGGAGAGAACGTTAAGGCCTGTTATGGGACGGCGGTGAGCTGGGTCCTTGGGATCCAGGGTAGGCTTTTTCAAGATGGGCTTGATTGTGCCCATCCTTAAATGCCTTCCTTAAATGACTGGTTTATAAGCTGCGTGATAGGTGGTGCCAAGATGTCGGCACATTCCTTCAGCAGTTTAGTGGGGATAATATCGTTAGGTGCTGTACTGTTTCGCAAAGTACCGATGATATTTTTAGTGGCATCGATGGAGATGGGTTCCAGAGTGAACATCGTTGATTGCCGATGGTTTCTGTGGATGTTATGCGGTTGGTTGGGACGGGGGTTGAGAGGGGTATTGATTTGCCAAATGCTTTCCCGGATTCCCTCAATTTTATTAATGAAGAAATCCGATAGTTCATCGCAAAATTCTTGGGTATCTAAATTGGGGGCTTCCAGGCAACCTGGGTTCATGGTCTGAGTGACCAACTTGAAGAGTTCGCGGGGGCGATTTAAAGCGCTGTTGATAGCCACAGAAAAATGATGTTTCTTGGCTTTAAAGATTTCTTTATGGTATTTTCTTGTTAATTCCTTGTAGATGATGAGGTTCTCCTCTGAAGCGCTTCTTTTCCAGGCGGCTTCTGCCCTTCTGCGCTCTTGCTTCAGTTGTGACAGTTGGTTGTTGAACCAGCCGGACTTGTTTTTCTGGATGCGGGTTTTGCGTTTTGGTGCTACTAAGTCGGCTGACTGTAGTAGGGCTGCATTTATCTGATAGAGGCCTCTCTGATTCACTGAAACTTTCTATTTGCATACTGCAATATACTTGGTAGACATGTGCATGACAAAAAAATTAGTTTAGTTTTGTTTTGTTTTGATCCATTAATCTAGTTATTTCCTTTAGTTTAAATTCGATTGGTTTGTTCAATTCGTTTACGGAATTTCGTTTTTCGGAATTCGTATTCTGAATTTTCTTTGAATTTACAGATTTTTTAATTTGAAACAATCAAATTGATACATTTTCAAATCAGTCAAAATTAAAATGTTATATTGTTTTTGATTCAAATGCAGTGAAGTGAACAAACAAAAGACAAATCTTCATCAAATGATTACAATAAGGCCGCGTACACACGATCGAACATATCTGCTGAAACTGGTCTGCAGACCAGTTTCAGCGGACATATCCGATCGTGTGTACGGCCTAGCAGACAGGTTTCCAGCAGACAAAAGTTTTAAAGCATGCTTTAAAACGTATCTGCTGGAAAACTGTCCGTCGGATATGTCCGCTGGTTCGCTGGTTAGTACGCGTAACCAGCGGACCGAAATCCCCTGCATGCGTCAAATGGATTTGACGCATGCGTGGAAGCATTTTACTTCCTGGTTTGCGGACGTCGCGGCGGCAACGTCACCGCCACGTCACCATGATGTCTGTCCGCGGGGATTTTGGTTTGATCGTGTGTACACACCTCAGACCAAAATATCCCAGAAGACATAGCGGTCGTGGTGGGAGCGATTGTAAACTCCAGATTGGACTATGCAAATGCCCTTTACCTCGGACTCCCCAAGTACCAAATCGCTCGTCTTCAAGTCGTTCAAAATACGGCCGCCAGACTTGTGACTGGGAAAAAACCCTGGGAAGCAATCTCACCTTCACTGAGATCCCTTCACTGGCTACCAGTCAAAGACAGAATCACCTTTAAAGCACTCTGTCTAACGCATAGATGTATCCATGGGAATGCTCCCCACTATCTATGCGAAAAATTAAAAATTTACAATCCCAATCGTATTCTACGATCCACCAATCAAAATCGGCTTCAGATACCGAAAGCCAGATACAAGTCCAAAGGAGACAGGAGATTCGCTGTCCAAGGTCCCAGACTATGGAACGCCTTACCAGCCAGTATTCGACTGGAGGAGAACTACTTAGTCTTCAGGAGAAAGATTAAGACTCATCTCTTTTGATCTCAAAGGAGACAGGACCAACAAGCGCCCAGAGGCGATTTACTTCGCATGTGCTGCGCTATACAAGTTCTTCATTCATTCATTCATTCATTACATGTCCGATGAAAACGGTGCATCGGACCGTTTTCATCGGACATGTCTCCTCGTGTGTACGCGGCCTGACTCTTTAAATCACCTTTGGCTTAACTTAGATGTGCATCTTCACAGGGTGACACTGTGGATGCATCAGTATATGTGTGCCAACGTCCCGATATATTGGAAATGGATACTAATTTAGACTAGAAAAATGGACTTTAGGTGGCACACGGGTAATAAGTATAAAAATCTATAGATATTTATTATAGAAATCTATATAGAAAATTCATAAATCATAATACAGTATTCATCAGCATATGGGCCCAACAAGTACTACAATAACACTTCCAGAAAGTTATAATAATGCAAGTACACTCAAATTAAGATAAATACATAACCAACAAGCAGTAGGAGTATATATAGAGTGTATAGCCTTGAACATGGGTCCAATATGCAGGATGTTAACTCTTGCTCTGCTCTACATGTTTCGCATGAAAACGCTTCTTCAGGAGCATGATGGTCTAATGCAGTGATTCTCAACCAGGGTTCCGTGGAACCCTAGGGTTCCTCCAGAGGTTTCTAGGGGTTCCTTCAGCATTGAGTAATTTCTGCCTCTCAGATAAGTTCCCACTTGACACTATTGACTAAAATAGTCCAAAAATCGGCCATATTTGGATATACAGTACTGTACATTGATGCATGTATACAATGCTCTTCTAAGACATATGTACATTCTTCTTGTTATCGCTTTGGTTGTATGTAATGCCATCACTTTATCATACAGTATATATAGTGTGTACTATATACACTGTATGAGTAGGGTAAAGGCAAACAGTAACCATAGTCAGTACAACAATAAATGTGGCATTCCACATAGATTTTGAACATGCAATATTAGTCAGATAGTGCAGTGGGGACTGTCGCAAGGTAATTAGCCACCCTGTGACAGGTACTTTTATAGAGCAACATACTATAAACAGCCTATCTAAGGTAGAGCCCTGCCACTATCTAACCACAGATAGTCAATGAATAAATAAGCAAATGAGTACAGTAGCTTCCTTCTGATGTGTAGTTCTTTAGCCTCTGTTCACCCTATAAGACCAAACAACAAAACAACACACACAACAATCCAGGGTATTCTTTCTCTCTCTTTTGTTTTTCTACTGGCTCTGGGAACCAAAGTCAAATAAGACTTATCTTGTGTGGACCACCTTAAAGTATTGTTTTGGTACTGGACCATTTTTCATCAGGACCCAAATGTTAATGGACCACTCCTGGTCCTGGTGTCCAGCCTACTTGATGACAACCTTGCCCTGGTAAACGAACCTTCCAAATTTGCAGCTGTCTCTGACATTGAAGAACGTCTCACAGAAAGTAGGGGAGTTTTGGCTCCTGCAGGGTTTAGGGACACTGAGATACTCCCAGACTTTCTCATCACACTAACCCTGGCAACGCCTTTCAATCTCCTCCATCAGCTCACTGGGAATGTAAGGTATTCATATCCATACTCCAAGGCCATTCTTCTCTGTACTATTCTCTGAAGCCTGGAAAACCTGGGCAGTTTCTCTACATTATCTCTTCCCGGAGGAACACAGGGATTCACAGCCCTCTTGACCAGCTCCTTGCTAGAGCCCTCGCAAAGTGCCTTGTTGGGACATATCTGCCCTTCACTGTAGACCTCACTCAATTGTAGATGTTTAGCACTGTGTAGAAGTTGGTTCATGTGCTCTGTCTCTGCTACTTTAGGGTCAAGTGTAGGGGTGCATTCAGCCTCATGCTGTTCCATTCTATCCTCCCATGACCACTCAGACTGAGACTTCTCTGAAGAGTGCCATTCCGCTATGTCTCCCTCCCTGTGCTCCATCTCAAATTTTGGTGACCCCAGGTCAGTCTCTACTTCACTTGCTTATCCAAATGGCTCACTTTTGAAGTAACTTCTCGCTCCTCTGGAGTACAAGGTACAGACATCACAGCAGCCACCTGCTTGTCTATACTGTAGCTTTTGTTTCACAGGCAGATATAAGCAACTCCTGCTCTCTTGTGATCAACCTTCATCCAAAACCATAGGCCTAGCCCCATGTCTTCAGTCTCAGCCCTAAAAACATTCTGTCTCCCTCCTGCTTTAAAGAAGTATCTGCAGCTTCATACTGCACTTCAGCATGTACCACAGCGATATCCAGGAGTTACCTGCCCCACATTTAGCTCTTACCCCCGGAGGGACCATTGAAAACTAACAGGTTCTCCCAAAGTAGTACAGAGGCTGCCTGTACCTCAAAATGATAATGTCCCAGGAGCTGACTGTCACCCAGCACCCACATCCACATGACCCTTTTCAGTGAGGGTCCTAGCAAATTAGGTCATCAGCCAAGTAACTACTGAGACCCAAAATTAAATCTTCTCTCAAACTAGCTGCTTCCAAGGAGCAGGAGCCTCAGGAGAACTAGAAACCTCCTAGTAGAGAAAAGAACAAAAGGCCTCCCAAATACTCCCCACCCGGCCAAGATCTGATAAATATTCATAGCTGAGAGATTGACCTTCTTTGCTCTATTTTCTGAAAGCTCCCTCTGGAAACAGGCAGGAACAGTAAATCACTCAGCCAAGGAAGACCTGACCAGAAAAAAAAAAAAAAAAACAGGTATTTAAAGTGTTTAAAGTTCAGTCACTTTTGTTTAAAAAAAAACGTCTGAAAAACTGAATAGTACGTTTGAAAAACGTTTTGACGTGACTGAACTGATGAAATGAAAGATCCGTATGTGTGGCCTAAAGGATTTAATTTTGGCAATCGAATGAAGTATATGTAGTGATAATCAGAATTTAAATGATCTATACCTGTTTTATACCTTTTTTAGTGATCTCTGCAAGTAATGATGTGAGGCCTTCATTTGTTAAGCTTGAATTCCTGATAAACTATTGAATATGTATCTTTACATAGATGTAGTCCTTATGCCGTGTACACACAACTATTTTTAATGGTCTAGGGAAAAAAAATTATGTTTTTTTTATTGTCATTAAAAACGATCGTGTGTGGGCTCCAAAAAATGTTTCACAATGTAAAAAATGGGCATTAAAAATTTAAAACATGCTCTAAATTTTCACGTCGTTTTTAAAGTTGTAAAAAATGGTTGTGTGTGGGCTTTAACGACGTGAAAAAAAGATGCATGCTCAGAAGCAAGTTATGAGACAGGAGCGCTCGTTCTGGTAAAACTAGCGTTCGTAATGGAGATAGCACATTCATCACGCTGTATCAGACTGAAAAGCGTGAATCGTCTTTTACTAACACAAAATCAGCAAAAGCAGCCCCAAGGGTGGCGCCATCCAAATGGAACTTCCCCTTTATAGTACAGTTGTACGTGTTGTACGTCACCGCGCTTTGCTAGAGCATTTTTTTCCACAATAATGTTTAGGCAAGTCCAGTTTAACAATAATCAGGTTGAAAAAAACGTTTTTTTACATCCCGAAAAACGGTCGTGTGTACGCGGCATTAGGCAGGGGTCAGGGGTATGTAATGTATAGAGTGTGCAATCAGCAGTAAATATTACACAGAGTGCACAAGTCAGGTGTATGTATTGTACACAGTGCAGTGGTCAGAAGTACAGTATATGCAGTTTAGCACACAGCACCCCCTATAGTTCATTATACCACCACCACCTAATGCATAGCACAGAAGTACCACCTATGCACAAACACGGTATAACCATATACACATACTGTACACACACAGACTGTATACACATATATACACAAACACTTACCCATCTGATGACATAGCTGACTGTCTATCCAGCCTATTCAGATGTTCCGGCCAGCCGAAAAGCACCTTGGTGGCCATTGCAGAGTACAGACAGTGTTATCCTATGCAAGCTCTACTGTAATATAAAGGCTACATTAATACAGTGCCGTGAAAAAGTATTCATCTCATTTATCCACATTTTGTCATGTTTGTCCTTGGCCTACGAGATGTTGTTTGTTCACTAAGGTTCTCTAACAAACCTCTGAGGGCTTCACAGAACAGCTTTATTTACACTGAGATTAAATTACACACAGGTGGACTTTATTTACTAATTAGGTGACTTCTGAAGGCAATTGGTTCCATTAGATTTTAGTTAGGGGTATCAGGGTAAAGGCGGCTGAATACAAATGCTCGCCACACTTTTCAGATATTTAGTTGTAAACAATTTTGAAAACCATTGATCATTTTCCTTCCCTTTCACGATTATGTGCCTCTTTGTGTTGGTCTATCACATAAAATTCCAATAAAATACATTTATGTTTTTGGTTGTAACATGACAAAATGTGGAAAATTTCAAGGGGTATAAATTATTTTTCAAGGCTCTGTACATTATGTGAAGAAGCAATACATACAAACCAGAGGGTAACAGGAGCATGTGCTTGGTGCAGTCTATGCAAGGCTCAATGCAGTCAATGGTATGCACAAGCTTCATTCTGGTTAAAGTGTGTTACCCCAAAATTTCATATTCCTGATATGTGCCTGCTGTGACATGTACTTGTATGAAAACCTATCCTGCTCTCTTTGTATTTCTTCCTTTGTGTGAAATCCCTGGTGTTTCTACGAGTCCCTCTGCTTTCCTATTGAAAACTAACCACCCTAGGCAGGAGAACACACTGTGGTCAGTTCTCTAGCTATGCTGGGAACTCAGGCTGCTCTCCTCCAATGATTAGACTTGTCCTGACATACCACTCCTGCACAGCCTTTCCCTGAGAAGCTCAGTGTGCTGTTTCTTCTCCTCCCCCAGCTCTTAAGCAGCTGAGAACAGAGGGAATGTGATCACTTATAAAAAATGGGAAAAAAAGGTACTGGTATTTATATATTTTTTATATTTATACACAATTGTTTTGCATTTCATTTCTGTTTTAAACTAAATGTTTAAAGAGAGAACAATGTAATCTGAGCTCAGCTGTCAGAGCGCCATGTTGGCTACAGTAGCAGTGAAGATTGTTTATGCCAGACAAGGGGTGCACAGAGCAGTTGCTATGATGGGCATGAAGAGACTTTTACAGGCAGCCCCTGATGACCTGGTGGAGCCCAGTAATAAAAGGACTGCTGGTACCCACCTTATGGTGGCTCTTCTGCCATATGTATGGTGGAAATAAATTTACACAACTTACAGATTTATAATAAGCCATCTTGCCATTCGCTAGAATCATCCCTGAATGGCCAGACTAATTGAAGATGATTAACCACTTAAGCCCCGGACAATTTTGCAGCTAAAGGACCAGGCGACTTTTTGCGATACGTCACTTCATCGATTTAACTGACAATTGCGCGCACGTGCGACGTGGCTTCCAAACAAAATTGACGTTCTTTTTTTCCCACAAATAGAGCTTTCTTTTAGTGGTATTTGATCACCTTTGCGTTTTTTTTTGCGCTATAAACAAAAATAGAGCGAGAATTATGAAAAAAATTCAATATTTTTTACTTTTTGCTATAATAAATATCCCCTTAAAATATATATATAAAACATTTTTTTTCCTCAGTTTAGGCCGATACATATTCTTCTACATATTTTTGGTAACATTTGTTTGCAATAAGCGTGTATTGATTGCATTGATTGATTGATGGCATTTGTATTAATAATTATTTTTTTTACTAGTAATGGCGGCGATCAGTGATTTTTTTCATGACTGTGAAATTATGGCGGACACATCGGACACTTTTGACACATTTTTGGGACAATTGTTATTTTCACAGCGATCAGTGCTACAAAAATGCACTGTTTACTGTGAAAATTACACTGGCAGTAAAGGGGCTAACCACTACGTGGAGCTGTAGGGGTTAAGTGTTCCCTCCATAGTGTTTCTCTACTCTATGTCACATGACACTGATCTCCGCTCCAAGTACACATCAGCTTTACATATTCTGAATTTCTTTAAGGTTATATAATTACTTTTTCAGATTAAATTGTACATTCTTTGTATTCCTGAATTGTACGATTTACTACATACAGATGTAAATAAACATTCAAATAGCAACTGCATGTTTTTCTGATTCGCAAATAACAATGAAACACTGGCTCAGTGGTTTTGTTACATACACATTGTACATCAGGGGTCTCAAAGTACCGGCCCACGGGCCATTTACGGCCCGGTAATAAATGGCCCGCAGGGCGGGTGCCGCGGAAGTGTAGATCGAGGTGCATGAAGAGTAGGCAGGAAGCGTCTGTCAGAGGTTCACTTCTCTCTCATGTCACGCTGCTACTCCCCGACGGCCCCTCCTCTCTTCTCGTCCATCCCCATTTGTTTGTGACATCATCTGAGATGGACGAGAAGAGAGGAGGGGCCGCCAGGGAGTAGCAGCGTGACATGAGAGAGAAGTAAACCTCTGACAGACGCTTCCTGCACTGCTCTGCATCTGAAGAAAACAACAAGTAAACGCTGACCTTTGCCCTGATTGTGCCCTGATGTGCTCTCATGTGCCCTGATGTGCTCTCATGTGCCCTGATGTGCTCTCAAGTGCCCTGATGTGCTCTGATTGTGCCCCATGTACACTCATGTACCCTGATGTGCCTCATGTACCCTGATGTGCCATGTGCCCCATGTACCCTGATGTGCCTCATGTACTCTGATGTGCCTCATGTACCCTGATGTGCTAGGCTCTGTACATCAGGGTACCCTGTGCCCTGTACCCTGATGTCCCATGTGCCCTGTCCTGATGTAATGTGCCCTGATGTGCCAAGTCCTGTACCCTGATGTGCCATGTGCCTTGTCCTGATATGTCCTGTCCTGATGTGCCGTGCCCTGTACCCTGATGTGGCCTGTTGTGCTGAACCCCTATGTGCTGTGCTCTGATGTGCCCTGTACCCTGTTGTGCTCTGACGTGCTGGGCTCTGTACCCTGATGTGCTGTGCCCTGTACCCTGATGTGCTGTGCCCTGTACCCTGATGTGCGCTGTGCCCTGATGTGCGCTGTGCCCTGATGTGCTGTGCCATGTACCCTTATGTGCTGTGCCCTGATGTGCTGTGCCCTGTGCCCTGATGTGCTGTACCCTGATGTGCTGTGCCCTGTGCCCTGATGTGCTGTACCCTGATGCGCTGTGCCATGTGCCCTGATGTGCCGTGCCCTGTGCCCCGATGCCCTTATCCTGTGCCCTGATGTGCTGTGCCCTGTGCCCTGATGCGCTGTGCCCTGTGCCCTGATGCGCTGTGCCCTGATGTGCTGTGCCCTGATGTGCTGTGCCCTGTACCCTTATGTGCTGTGCCCTGATGTTCTGTGCCCTGTACCCTGATGTGCTGTGCCCTGTACCCTGATGTGCTGTGCCCTGTGCCCTGATGTGCTGTGCCCTGATATGCTGTGCCCTGATGTGCTGTGCCCTGTGCCCTGATGTGCTGTGCCCTGAGCCCTGATTTGCTGGGCTCTGTGCCTTGATGTGCTGTGCCTTGATGTGCTGTGCCCTGATGTGCTGTGCCCTGATGTGCTGTGCCCTGATTTGCTGTGCCCTGATTTGCTGGGCTCTGAGCCCTGATGTGCTGTGCCCTGTGCCCTGATGCGCTGTGCCCTGTGCCCTGATGCGCTGTGCCCTGATGTGCTGTGCCCTGATGTGCTGTGCCCTGTACCCTTATGTGCTGTGCCCTGATGTTCTGTGCCCTGTACCCTGATGTGCTGTGCCCTGTACCCTGATGTGCTGTGCCCTGTGCCCTGATGTGCTGTGCCCTGATATGCTGTGCCCTGATGTGCTGTGCCCTGTGCCCTGATGTGCTGTGCCCTGAGCCCTGATTTGCTGGGCTCTGTGCCTTGATGTGCTGTGCCCTGATGTGCTGTGCCCTGATGTGCTGTGCCCTGATTTGCTGTGCCCTGATTTGCTGGGCTCTGAGCCTTGATGTGCTGTGCCATGATGGTGAGTGGTCAGATTGTAGTGGTCTGTCGGCAGTGTAGTGGTCTGTCGGCAGTGTGCAGTGTAGTGGTCTGTGTGCAGTACAGTGGTCAGAGTTAATAATGCGTCTGCTGACACCAGTACTGTTTTTTAAGTTTGAAAGTTTGCATGTGGCCCCCTATGGGATATGAAAACTTGTCTTGCGGCCCTCAGGTAATTTGAGTTTGAGACCCCTGTGGCAGAGTGGTACCTGGTCAGGGTCTAAATCAAGATTTTCAACCAGGGAGGTTGAGGGGATCCAGCGGGTTTGCTTACCCACTTAAGACCCGGACCTTTAGGCAGCTGAAGGACCTGGCCAGTTTTCGTGAATTTGGCACTGCGTCGCTTTAACTGACAATTGCGCGGTCGTACGACATGGCTACCAAACAAAATTGGCATCCTTTTTTCCCCACAAATAGAGATTTCTTTTGGTGGTATTTGATCACCTCTGCGGTTTTTATTTTTTGCGCTATAAACAAAAATAGAGCGACAATTTTGAAAAAAAAAAAATATTTTTTGCTATGATAAATTTCCCCCAAAAATATATAAAAAAAATTTTTTTCCTCAGTATGGGCCGATACGTATTCTTCTACCTATTTTTGGTAAAAAAAAATCACAATAAGTGTTTATCGATTGGTTTGCGCAAAATTTATAGCGTTTACAAAATAGGGGATAGTTTTATTGCATTTTTATAAAAAAAAATTTTACTACTAATGGTGGCGATCAGCGATTTTTTTCGTGACTGCGACATTATGGCGGACACTTCGGACAATTTTGACACATTTTTGGGACCATTGTCATTTTCACAGCAAAACATGCATTAAAAATGCATTGTTTACTGTGAAAATGACAATTGCAGTTTGGGAGTTAACCACAAGGGGGCGCTGAAGGGGTTAAGTGTGACCTCATCTGTGTTTTTTAACTGTAGGGGGTGTGGCTGTAGGTGTGACGTCATTGATTGTGTTTCCCTATATAAGGGAACACACGATCAATGACGGCGCCACAGTGAAGAACGGGGAAGCTGTGTTTACACACAGCCCTCCCCGTTCTTCAGCTCCGGGGACCGATCGTGGGACTCCAGTGGCGATCGTGTCCACGGGTTCCGCGGCCGAGGTCACGGCGCTTAGGACCGGGTCGCGGGCGCGTGCCTGCGACCCACGGCTGGGCTCTTAAAGAAGACGTACCTGTACGTGCTTGTGCCCAGCCATGTCATTCTGCCAACGTATATTTGTACTCAGTCTCAGGTAATCGTGCTAGGGAAAGGACTGAGGGGAAACAGGGAAAACGACCTGCGGAGGGAAATTGACCTGAGGTGTGCCGGGGGTCACGTGGTCAGTATGCCTAAAAGGGGGCATACCCAAGTAGAAGTAAAAGAAGAAATAGCAATAAAAAGGGGATGGGTGGGTGGGCCACCAGAAAACCGACGCCCAGAAGGAGGAAGGAGGGTGGGTTTAAATACCTCCCGACTCCTCCTACAAATACAGGCTTGACCTGCAGTCAGCCTTACACGTGCAGGAGGTGGTCCTTAAGTGGTTAATGCAGAGGGAACTGAATTTTCAGTTTCCTTATAAGTTCATTTTGAGACCTGGAGCCTGGAGATTTCTTAGCGATCCAGGTAAGATGAAATCTCCAATCCTGTGTCCAGGTTTTAGAACCATGAGCATGGCAATTGGTCAGGTGTGTGCTGGGCATTTTGTAGAGACCTAACCATGGGTGTGGGCTCCCCCGGGCAAACAGAGGAGGTCTCTGTCCAGGAGTACAGATGAAAGCCAGAGCAGCAAGTGGCTGCCAAGTTTATGGATTAAGGTACTGAATGGTAATTTAAACAGTCTGTAGGATCCAGACGAGGGCCTGAAGTTGAAGGCCAGAGTGGCAGTGTTTTATGTACAGTATAAGCCAGGAGGCTGAATGTCTATTTCTTTGCAAGAGTGAAATGCTGAAAACCCCTGTGAGGGAAACCTGTTGTTTTAATTTTCTGGAACCTTGAACTTAATAAAACTGGGCAAGAAAAGCCCTTAAAAAGAAGAATGTGAGTGGCGGTATCCTGTAAAGCTCTACCATTTGATAGTAATTCTCACAATACATAAAAAATACTGTACAGCCATGGCCAAAAGTTTTAAGAATGACACAAATATTAATTTCACAAAGTCTGCTGCTTCAGTGTTTTTAGATCTTTTTGTCAAATGTTACTATGGTACACTATGGTTATTATGGTATATTGAAGTATAATTACAAGCATTTCATATGTGTGAAAGTGTTTTATTATTTTTGACAAAAAAAACATTAGGTTTTTGCAAAGAGTCAATATTTGCAGTGTTGACCCTTCTTTTTCAAGACCTCTGCAGTTGGCCCTGGCATGCTGTCAATCAACTTCTGGGCCACATCCTGACTGATGGCAGCCTGTTCTTGCATAATCAAGAGTTTGTCAGAGTTTGTCAGAGTTTGTGTTTTTTTTTTGTTCACCCGCTTCTTAGGCCGCGTACACACGATCGGTCAAAACTGATGAACATGGACTGAAGAACCGTTTCATCGGTCAAAACCGTTCGTGTGTGGGCCCCATCGGTCAGTTATCCTTCGGTCAAAAAAAAGAGAACTTGCTTTAAAATTTGACCGATAGTATGCAAAAGCATTGGTCAGAATCAAGTCGACGCATGCTTGGAAGCATTCAACTTCATTTTTTTCAGCATGTCGTTGTGTTAAAACACGTAAACGTCACCCCGTTCTAACAGGATCGTTTTTTTAACCAATGGTGTGTAGGCACATCAGACCATCAGTCAGCTTCATCGGTTAACCGTTCTCATCGGATGGACTGATCGTGTGTATGCGGCCGTAAGGATTGACCACACATTTTCTTTAAATTCTTTATTTTTCTTTAGTCAGGGTATAGAGATACAACATAACAGTTTAACCACTTAAGGACCGCCGCATGTACATTTACGTCGGCAGAATGGCACCGACAGGCACATCAATGTATATATACGTTGGTGCCTTGGGGGGGTTCGGGGGTCCGATCGGACCCCCCCCGTACATGTGGCGGTCCGCGCGGCTGCAGGAGCGATCCGACAAGAGGGGGCAGCTATTCGTTTTTGTCCACCCCCTCCGGATCGCTCCCAGCCAATGCGTGCGCCCGCCCGCCCTGTCTCTTCCTCCTCCTGTGTAAACACAGGAAGGAGGTAGCGATGTGATCTCTCCCTCTGCGTTTTTTTCAACCACCGCTGAGGAGAGATCACCACACAGTAAGTCCTGCACTAACACTACACTGCACTAACACTACACATAAACACATTTAACCCCCGCGATCGCCCCCCCTCCCCCCTGTCACAGTGTCACTGAATGCAGTAATCATACATGTATGATTACTGTATTTAGTGTCAGTGTGACAGGCAGTGTGACAGTCAGTTAGTGTTAGGTCCAGGGTAGCCCCCGTACCCCCCCTAATAAAGTTTTAACCCCTTGATCACCGCCCTAGTTAACCCTTTCACTCCCTATTGCCAGTATCACTAAGCGATCATTTTTCTGATCGCTGTATTAGTGTCGCTGTTCCCGCTAGGTAGCTCATTTTTTTTGTATTGCAATTTTTTTTTACTAAAGACATGTGGCTAAATAAATTTTGGCCTAAATGTTTGACTAAAATTTAGTTTATTGATTTTTCTTATAACAAAAAGTAAAAAATATAGATTTTTTTTCAAAAATGTCGCTCTATTTTTGTATATAGCACAAAAAATAAAAATCGCAAAGGCGATCAAATACCACCAAAAGAAAGCTCTATTTGTGGGAAGAAAATTTTGTTTGGGAGCCACGTCATACGACCGCGCAATTGTCTGTTAAAGCAACGCAGTGCCGAATCGCAAAAACCCCTTGGGTCATTTGGCAGCATATTGGTCCGGGTCTTAAGTGGTTAAAAGACAGCAAGTAACTCAAATTATATTTATTTTGTCTATGAAATTAAGTCAAAGAGACTTTTTTTTTTTATCCATAAATTTTCCATAGTTTTAATGTCTTATTCTTGCCTCTTCTTTCTATTTCTAATATCCTTTTTTTTTCTCCATCCCTGTTTTTCTTTTTTCCATTTCCATTTCCCTCCCCATATACCTTCCCCTAAACCCCGATCTCCTCTTAATAGATACCTTTGAATTGAATTTCATACCACTACTTAGGACAGTCAGAACATTGCTGGATGGATGGAATGCACTCATGGTTCGGGAGATGTAATATTTAAAAAATAAGCGTAGTGCCAAAATTCTTCTATCTTTTTCAAGCACTACCGATCAAAATCCCCATGACTTACTTCAGCCAAGTCCGTGCTGAGTTTACTAAATTAATTTAGGCTAGTAGACATCCAAGGATAAGTAGAACATTGCTGACCTAAGAGGACAGGAGGAGTTTCGACACCAGATATGTATAAATACTATCTGGCAGCCCAGCGCGGCAGGATAGAGGATTGGAGTAGACACGAGGATTATAAACTTTGGATTACTATTGAGCAGCAAATGAGTCCAGTTCCCCTAAACAGGGCACTATGGCACTACACGGCTATACCTCCTTTACTAAAAACACACCCTACGATAGGCCCGGCATTATGGAGAGGTAATAAAGTTAGTCAGAATTCAAAATTTTCTACTAAAAAGTCACCCCTGTTCCCGATATTAGGAAATCCAAATTACCCGCCAGGTATGGAATCACAAACATTTATGAAACTTATGGAAAAGGGTTGTTTCCAAGCCTCACATTTTCTACGAGATAGGGGTTGGCAACAATTGATATGCTAACACAACAAGGAGGGCAGTATGAAATTCCCATATGGCAAGCTAGGCAGGTACGACATTATTTAGAAACTTTGGGATCTGCAGAGAGGTATAGACGAACACATGCAAAATTTGAGGAATACTGTGAGGGAGGGGAGCCCCTCCCCCACATCATTTCTAGAATGTACACAATGCTGACTGCACCCCCAGAGGACTTGGTATGTCTGGCAAATAGGAGAGAGATTTAGGCCAAACCTTTTCTCCAGCACAATGCCAGAATAGTATAGACCTGTCTTTAAAATCTTCAAGGTGTACAAAAATACAGGAATAAAATTATAAAATACTAACACGCTGGTACTATACGCCATCGGTCTTAAATACATTTTTTCCAGAAGTATCTGACACATAGACGTGCGCACAGGGTGTGCCAGGTGTGCCCAGGCACACCCTAATCACCCCATGCACATTAGTATTATCGCTCTGTGTAGCAGGAGAAACATGGGAAAGATCTCTTTCTTACCTGCTCTGCCATAAGAGACGTGTTTATGCTCTTCTCTTTCACTGTGTCGGCAGGGAAATCAATGTGCCAGGGTCATATACTGTATATGTAGATACATACACATGCATGTGTGTTTGAGCTTTAGGGTGCACACCCTAATGCAATAGGCTGCGCACACCTGTGATCTGACAGGTGCTGGAGAGGATGTGACGAAAAAGGGACAATGATACATATTTTTTGGTCATGTCCAGTAATTAGACAGTTTTGGCAGATAGTACAGAGTATCACTCAAACATTTACTGAATACCAGATCCCAGAGGAACCAGCTTTTTTCCTGTTACATAACACACAAATTCCACCTAAAAGATATATGAATTCAGTTATGTGTCATTTGATAAACACAGCAAAAAGCTGCATCTCCCTTCCATGTACTGGAAGGACCCACAAGCACCTGTGATTTTGATATGGCTTAATAAAGTTAGAAGAGTGGGAATAATGGAAAGTCTCCTACCCATGACAATGGATAGAAATGAATAAATTAAGGAAATATGGGTGCCATGGGAGATATTTGTACAATCAGAAGAAGGCAAAAGTTTACTAGGAGAATAAAGAGAACGGTAGGTTTGGCAGGGATAGGAGTTGGAAGATATGGTACCCCTGATAGTTCCACACCTTGGGAGATGATAAATGTATTCCTTATTTTTTTGACCACACGTTTTCAATGGGATTAAGGTCTGGGGAGTTTTCTGGCCATGAAGTTTCAATGTTTTGTTCCTCAAGCCACTTAGTTATCAATTTTGCCTTATGGCAAGGTGCTCCATCATGCTGCAAAAGGCATTGTTCGTCACCAAACTTTTCTTGGATGGTTGGGAGAAGTTACTCTCACAGGATGTTTTGTACCATTCTTTATTTATGGCTGTGTTCTTATGCAAAATTGTAAAAGATAACTGTAAGCGTGAAAGATGGTGTGACTGCGGGCATACAAGTGTGTAATAGATAGAAAATGTTAGTCCATGGGGGTCAGTTCTTATAGTAGGGTAAAAGGCGATGGCGGTCCTCAGAGAAAGCCAGCTCTTTAAACAGGATAAAAAGTAGGGGAGAACACAGGAAGCACCACACCACAGTGTAGTATTTAAGGTACAGTTTAATTGCAAGGTAAGTAATGCACTTACAGAATACAAGATAAAATTAGGCTTATCTGTATGTGGGAACGAAGGGTAGCTCTCCCGGTGTCCGAGACAGGCATCCACGTGTATGGCAAGATGACAGGGGAATCGTGATCCTTCCTATGACCACCATAGGATGGATCCAGCGTGGAACGCAAATAAGTGTCGTCACCAAAAGCTGAGGAACATTAGGGAGAGAACTACTGGATAGGCAAGGCTACATCCTCGGGGCATCAGCTCCTTCTACTGTACATACCTAACATGATAGTGCTGAGGTAGTGCTAATTATGTGCCCAGGCTGGTCGTGGAACAACAAGCTCCCGCGCACATAGCACACCATAGGCAACCGCTTAAGAATGATAATGTGGGTTGGCCAGCCAATCAAGACACTGGGGTAGATTCATGTAGCACTTACTCCGGCGTTTTTAGAGATGCGCGGCGTAACTGTTACTTTGCGCCGTCGGATCCATGCGCCGTACCTACTATACCAGATCCGCCTTCTAATAGGCTACTTCTTACCGGTGTAACTTTTCCACGCCGGCGTGGCTTTGGCGCATCTTTACGCGGGACAGATCAACCGTTCCCATGGATTATGTATTCAAATATGCAAATGAGGGAGAACCGCCGATTCAGAAACGTACGTTTGTCCGGTGCTGGCGTTACCCGGTGCGCGTAACTGCAATTTCCTGCGGAAAGTCACCCCTCATAAAGCAGGGGTAACTTTGCACAGGAGTTGAACAGATCATCTGGAGAGCAGCTAAAGCAACACTGTTACAGACAAATTGAGCTAAAACACTTGCTGAACAACACATCTGTCTGCCAACATGCCAGGGGCAGCCTTGCTCATAGCCCTACAGCGTCGACGTGCACGTAGGAGGGCACGGGAGAGGATATTCCGCACGCGCATTGACGTGTTTGGCATGAGTGATTTGGAGGTGTTTCGCCTATTCAGATTCAGCCCTGAAGCCATCCTGGAATTAGCCACAACCCTGCAGGATGACATCACCAGCCAGACACACCGCTCACATGCAGTGCAGCCACTGGTCAAGGTCCTGGCAACACTCCATTTCCTTGCCAGTGGATCTTTTCAAAGAACAAGTGGATTGGTGGCTGGGATGTCACAGTCCACCATGAGCAGATGCGTGCACCAGGTTATCCCAGCAATCCTCAGACGCATGGCCAACCAAATCATCAAACCCACCACTGAGGAGCTGCGGCTGAAGGCAATGACAGATTTCTACAGAATTGCCTGAATCCCACGCACCGTGGGGGCCATTGATTGCACACATGTGGCACTACGGCCCCCCCAGGACACAGAGCATATATACTGCAATCGGAAGCATTGGCATTCCATCAATGTACAGGTGATAGTTGATGCCCAAGGCCTAATATGGCACGTCCGTGCCAAGGACCCCGGGGCCAGCCACGACAGCTACATATACCGTCAAAGCACCATCTCCACAGAATTTGAACAGAACGTGTACAAGGACAGCTGGCTGGTTGGTGAGTGACATGGGTGGCAGGCATGACTGTCCCCCCCATGTTGCACACATCACAACGGGCACATGCACTACTAACATCCTCCTGTCTTTTCCTTACCAGGTGACACGGCATATGCACTTGGACCCCATCTCATGACTCCATTCCAGGATCCCCAAACCAGAGGAGAGGAAAGATACAATGAAGCACACATAAAAACCCGTGCAGTGGTGGAGCGCACATTTGGCCTCCTGAAGTCCTGTTTCCGATGCCTGGATAAGTCTGGGGATACCCTGTTGTATTCCTCAAACTTTGTGTGAAAGATCATTGGGGCATGTTGCATGCTGCACAACTTTGCAGTGAGAAAGGGCCTGGAGATTGACTTACGTGATGATCTGACCCCCGAACCACACAGTCCCCCCCTGCCCGAGGGTCCCCCGTCTGCTGAGGGAAGAGCAGTCAGGAGGGTCCTCGTGGTAGGCTACTTTTCACGTTAAACACACACATTAATCATGGCACAATGAGAATGCATGCATGCACACCACTGTGATCCCTAACACACACACCCCACATCCTCATCAAATTGGATTAGACCAAAGTACACCACATGGGACTTGGTAGCAGCAACACCACGCCACGGCTCCAATTATGTTGCTGTACATTCATACACCATTCACACGTGTCGTGGGGATAATTTCTCCCCAACGACTGAGGGTGAGACCCCTTAATGGCAGGAGTGTCACCCCCACACATTCACACCACATTCACACTGTAGCCTGCACTCCTCACCGTGTGCAGGGAGATAAAAATAAATAAAACTCATAATCTGAGTATCAAACATAAATTAACATAAATCAACGGCCCTGTCGTGGGCTCCTTCTTGTCCCTAGGCTCCTGGGGCGCAGTTGCCTGGGGTGAGCCACAGGTGGGGGGGCTGGTGGTTGAACCTCCTCCAGTCTCTCCCTGGCTGCCTGGCTGCCCTCCATTGCCACGGCTAGCCGGTGGAGGTAGGTATTGGTGGCAGCCTGCACCCGCAGCCGGCGGGTGGTATTGCTGCGCTGTTGTCGCCGTGTCTGCCTCCCCTCCACACGGACAGCAGCTGCCAGACCTCAGAGACCAGGCCAGATGTTGTGGTCTGCAGGTCCACCAGGCAGGACAGAAGGGCTGCCCCGTTCGCAACAACATCCTGCAGACTTTCATTGATATTTGTATTCTGCCCAGCCTGCTGGGTGATGGCTTCCTGCACTGCCACAGTGCAAGCAGCCTGGCTCTCGGCCGAGGACGCCAGGCTATCTGCGACCCGATGCAGATCACCCGCAAGACACCCAATATGGCGGGTCTGCCTTGTCTGGTCCCTTGCCAGATGGTCCTCAAACTCGTCAGGGACTCCTCATGATTTTTTGGTTGCCTTACTAGAGGCCTGAGAGGCTGGAGGACGGCTGTAGGGAAGGTCCCTTGAGGGGGTATGCCTGGAGGGGATGGTGTCCCTTGATGGGGTATCCCTGGAGGGGATGGTGTCCCTTGATGGGGAATCTATCATGGGGGGGAGGTTTGGGAGGGCCCAGGTATGGGGGTCTCATCCAGCAGATACAGAGCATCCTCTTCTACCCCGATGTGCTCCTCCTCAACTTTCTCAAGCAATGATGTAGGGGCGATCTCCACCACGGATGGGGTGGCTCGCCCTGCAACCAATGACGGACCAGCTCCATCCTGCGCATCTGTGGATGACACAAAACAATCACATGTCCACACACTTGTCACATGTAACCCCCCCACGCAACACACCAGAAAGCAGATAAAACACACTTACCTGACCTCAAAGGCTAATCCCCTGATTCGAAGCCCGGCAGACCCTCCACAAGCTCCCTATCCAGCAACCTGGCCACGACCATGTCCTCTGGCATCAGGGTGATTCTTATGGCTGGTCCTCCACCTGTGCCACTGGCATGCTTCCTGATTGCCACTAGCTTATCTTTTACCAGTCTCCGCATGTCGTTAATCTTCTTGCGGATGTGCTTGGGCTCCCTGTCCGCCACACCGACAGCATTGACCTGCCTGGTTAGTTCCGCATAAATGCGGGTTTTCTCTGATTTCCCAGTGTTGGCACTCTGTGGCCCATAGAGGCGGGCACCATGTTGGGAGAGCCCATCTGTGATCACAGCCTTCTCCTCTGGGCTGAAATTCAACATTCTCCGGTCAGTGGGAGTCTCTGGTGCAGCCATAATAAATGAAAAAAGCAGGATGCAAAAGCCCTAGCAATTCAAAATTCAAAATTCTGTGTGTGTATTTATGCACTGGAGTAGGAAGTGGTGCGGCGGATCTTGGTGGTGACGTCGGCACCGTACTGCGCATGCGCAGAGGAGGCAGACAGCCAGGTGACATCATTGCGCATGCGCCGTTTAAGATACACCGTACGGATCTCTCTGCGCCACCGTCAGACCATCATTTGCATGTGGTGACGCCCACTTACAGTTCCGCCGCCTTACGCCGTCGAAAAACCGCTACGCAGGTCAGTGAAAAATTGATGAATAAAGTACATGCCTCTCCGCGCTGGTACGGCGTAGCGGAAAAAAGATACTAACTATATACACACACATATACAGTATATATATATATATATATATATATATATATATATATATATATATATATATATATATATATATATATATATATACAGTGGGGAAAATAAGTATTTGAACACCCTGCTATTTTGCAAGTTCTCCCACTTGGAAATCATGGAGGGGTCTGAAATTGTCATCGTAGGTGCATGTCCACTGTGAGAGACATAATCAAAAAAAAAAATTCCAGAAATCACAATTTATGATTTTTTAACTGTTTATTTGTATGATACAGCTGCAAAGAAGTATTTGAACACCTGTCTATCAGCTAGAATTCTGACCCTCAAAGACCTGTTAGTCTGCCTTTAAAATGTCCACCTCCACTCCATTTATTATCCTAAATTAGATGCACCTGTTTGAGGTCATTAGCTGCATAAAGACACCTGTCCACCCCATACAATCAGTAAGAATCCAACTACTAACATGGCCAAGACCAAAGAGCTGTCCAAAGACACTAGAGACAAAATTGTACACCTCCACAAGGCTGGAAAGGGCTACGGGGAAATTGCCAAGCAGCTTGGTGAAAAAAGGTCCACTGTTGGAGCAATCATTAGAAAATGGAAGAAGCTAAACATGACTGTCAATCTCCCTCGGACTGGGGCTCCATGCAAAATCTCACCTCGTGGGGTCTCAATGATCCTAAGAAAGGTGAGAAATCAGCCCAGGACTACACAGGAGGAGCTGGTCAATGACCTGAAAAGAGCTGGGACCACCGTTTCCAAGGTTACTGTTGGTAATACACTAAGACGTCATGGTTTGAAATCATGCATGGCACGGAAGGTTCCCCTGCTTAAACCAGCACATGTCAAGGCCCGTCTTAAGTTTGCCAATGACCATTTGGATGATCCAGAGGAGTCATGGGAGAAAGTCATGTGGTCAGATGAGACCAAAATAGAACTTTTTGGTCATAATTCCACTAACCGTGTTTGGAGGAAGAAGAATGATGAGTACCATCCCAAGAACACCATCCCTACTGTGAAGCATGGGGGTGGTAGCATCATGCTTTGGGGTTGTTTTTCTGCACATGGGACAGGGCGACTGCACTGTATTAAGGAGAGGATGACCGGGGCCATGTATTGCGAGATTTTGGGCAACAACCTCCTTCCCTCAGTTAGAGCTTTGAAGATGGGTCGAGGCTGGGTCTTCCAACATGACAATGACCCGAAGCACACAGCCAGGATAACCAAGGAGTGGCTCTGTAAGACGCATATCAAGGTTCTGGCGTGGCCTAGCCAGTCTCCAGACCTAAACCCAATAGAGAATCTTTGGAGGGAGCTCAAACTCCGTGTTTCTCAGCGACAGCCCAGAAACCTGACTGATCTAGAGAAGATCTGTGTGGAGGAGTGGGCCAAAATCCCTTCTCCAGTGTGTGCAAACCTGGTGAAAAACTACAAGAAACTTTGACCTCTGTAATTGCAAACAAATGCTACTGTACCAAATATTAACATTGATTTTCTCAGGTGTTCAAATACTTATTTGCAGCTGTATCATACAAATAAATAGTTAAAAAAAATCATACATTGTGATTTCTGGAATTTTTTTTTTGATTATGTCTCTCACAGTGGACATGCACCTACGATGACAATTTCAGACCCCTCCATGATTTCCAAGTGGGAGAACTTGCAAAATAGCAGGGTGTTCAAATACTTATTTTCTGCACTGTATATATATATATATATATATATATATATATATTAGGGCTGTGACTGATTAAAATTTTTGTGTTCGATTAATCGTTTTTTTTTAAAATCGATTAATCGACTAATTTCGATTAATTAACGCACATACAGATACAACTACTTTTAGCTGATCTCCTTGCATTGCAACTCTGCATTAGTCAGTGGTAAATGTGGAGGGGGCAGCATGGGGGCAGATGTGTATATTCTTGCAGTATGGGAGCAGATGTGTATATTACAGCATCTACCCCCATGCTGTAATATACACATCTGCCCCCAGGGGTGGTAGGGGGGGTTAGACACAGCCAGGGGCGGTAGGGAGGGGGTTAGACACAGCCAGGGGCGGTAGGGAGGGGGTTAGACACAGCCAGGGGAGCAGTGTGACAGGTGGGGGGAGCAGTTTGTCAAAGGGGGGGGGGGCAGTGTGACAGGTGGGGAGCAGTTCTGGGGGGGCAGTGTGACAGGTGGGGGAGCAGTGTGACAGGTGGGGAAGCAGTTTCTGGGGGGGCAGTGTGACAGGTGGGGGAGCAGTTTCTGGGGGGGCAGTTCTGGGGGGCAGTGTGACAGGTGGGGGAGCAGTTCTGGGGGGGGGCAGTATGTCAGGTGGGGAAGCAGTGTGTCAGGTGGGGAAGCAGTGTGTCAGGTGGGGAAGCAGTGTGTCAGGTGGGGAAGCAGTGTGACAGGTGGGGAAGCAGTGTGACAGGTGGGGGAGCAGTTCTGGGGGGGGGGGCAGTATGTCAGGTGGGGAAGCAGTGTGTCAGGTGGGGAAGCAGTGTGACAGGTGGGGAAGCAGTGTGACAGGTGGGGAAGCAGTGTGACAGGTGGGAAAGCAGTGTGACAGGTGGGGGAGCAGTTCTGGGGGGGCAGTGTGTCAGGTAGGGGAGCAGTTCTGGGGGGGGCAGTGTGACAGGTGGAGGAGCAGTGTGTCAGGTGGGGGAGCAGTGTGTCAGGTAGGGGAGCAGTTCTGGGGGGCAGTGTGTCAGGTAGGGGAGCAGTTCTGGGGGGGCAGTGTGTCAGGTGGGGAAGCAGTTCTGGGGGGGGGCAGTGTGTCAGGTGGGGGGGCAGTGTGACATTTGGGGGAGCAGACAGGTGGGGGAGCAGTGTGTCAGGTGGGGGAGCAGTGTGTCAGGTGGGGTAGCAGTTCTGGGGGGGGCAGTGTGTCAGGTGGGGGAGCAGTGTGTCAGGTGAAGGAGCAGTGTGACGGGGAGAAGTGTGACATATAATACAGCTCATCCGACATCACATACACAGCTCTCTGTGCACCAGCATTACCTTCTCCCCAGCAGCTGCGGCACTGCCTCGCACATCTCTCCCTCCACCTGTTCACGGCTCAGCCTCCTGTTCTCATCTTGGGTGTCCCAGCCAGGTCCCACAGCACCACCACCAGCACAATCCCCCCTGCCGCCTCCTGCTCCACCAGTCCACCATACCTAGAGCGAGGAAACCCGGAAGTACCCGGAAGTAGCGCGGAGCTACATGTAGGGGAACTTGGCGCTGAGGGGGGAGAAGGAGGATGCCGGATGCTGCGGGTGATGATGACGTCGGCGCGCCGCTACTTGCTTGCCGCCGGGTGGACCAAGATGGCCGCGGCTCCGGAGCTAGACCGAAGCCGCGGTCTTTCCTATCGGCGAGACCGCGGAGCTCACTCCGCGGATCGTCGATCAAAATTTTTTTCGTCGATCAAAGAAATTAACGATTAATCGAACAATTAATCGTTAATTTCCGCAACCCTAATATATATATATATAAGGGTTAAACGCTGATAAATAGCAATATATATGGGTCAGAATCACAATCAATTGAAATAAAATAAAAAGAAAGATAAAAATAAATACGTATATATCTGAAGACTCTAGCAAATGAAGAATGAATAAATAAGTAATGAAAAATACAAATGCAAACAGCAAATGTATAGGCAGAAGATCTCTATGTAAAGTTATGTCAGTGATTGGTATGTATGGAATTAATCAATGGCACATATGGCCACGGGGGTATATATGGTAATCCATATATGTCAACACATCGATACGTGTGTGCATGTGAGTATAAGCATGTGTAAAAACTTGCAAACCCTATGACATTGCTGCCTAAAGACATCCATACTACACCAGAGACAAGTCCTCGGTAATGAAGGGAGACATGGAACTGTAAATGCAATACTTACTATAGATGTTGCTATTGAGTAGCATGAGAATAACGGGAAAGGACCATAAGGGTCCGCTGTAAAAAAGAGGAAAAAAGGGAAAAAAATATAAATGATGAAATATAAAATATAAATAAATATTGGATAAATAAACTGGGACTGTAATGTACTGTAAGGCCGCGTACACACGAGGAGACATGTCCGCTGAAACTGGTCCGCAGACCAGTTTCAGCAGACATGTTCGATCCCGTGTACGGCCGAGCAGACAGGTTTCCAGCGGACAAAAGTTTCTAAACATGCTTAGAAACTTGTCCGCTGGAAACCTGTCCGTCGGACATGTCCGATAGTTAGTACGCCCAACCATCGGACCGAAATCCTGCGCATGCGTCGAATTGATTCGACGCATGCGTGGAAGCATTGAACTTCCTTGTTTGAGCATGTCGGTGTGTTATACGTCACCGCGTTCTCTGTCCGCTGGGATTTTGGTCTGATGGTGTGTACACACATCAGGCCAAAAGATCCCTTCAGACATGTCCGATGAAAACGGTCCTTCGGACCTGTCTCATCGGACATGTCTCCTCGTGTGTACGTGGCCTAAAGGGTTATTATATGAGGGTGTTGACTTCTAGCTCTTCATTTAACCCCCCTGGTGCCAAAGTCCCCAAAGAATAGATCCAAAAAGATTCCTCTTGGCATAAACGTTTGAAAAGTTCAATCACAGGAAGCGTCCTAGGAATGGATTCTAGAATCCAGACCTTGAGACCCAGAGTGGATTTATTATGGTGATTCAAAAAATGTTTGGGGACACTATGATGGTCATGACTAGGGATGAGCCGAACACCCCCGCGTTTGGTTTGCACCAGAATGTTCGAACGGACCGAACGTTCGCGCGAACATTTAGAACCCCCTTGAAGTCTATGGGACTCAAATGTTCCAATTCAAAAGTGCTCATTTTAAAGCCCAATATTCAAGTTATTGTTCGAAAACGTCTTTGAGAACCCGGTTCTTGCCCCAGGGAACATGTATCAATGGGGAAAAAAAACGTTTTTTTCTGTAGCAGAGATTTTAATGATACTAAAAGTTAAAAAAAATATGAAAAATTCCTTTAAATATGGTACCTGCTGGGTGTCTATAGTAGTGGTACGTGTTTAGAACTGTCCCTGCACAAAATGAGATTACTATGATAAAAAAGTAATTTAAGACTGCTTGCGGCTTTAATGTAATGTTTGGTCCCTGGCCCTGCAATATGGATAAAAATCACTGATAAAAATAGCATGGGTTTCCCCGCCACCACTCCCCCCAGGTCATTACAAGACCCTTTGGCCCTATATACTTTGAACAGCAGTATACAGGAGGTGCAAACAAGACAAGGACTGTAGGTTTGTTAAGTAGAATCTAAACCATGTCATACTTTGCTGCTGCATATTGCACAATTTCCTAAAGAGACCCTCAACAAACTACATGACACTTGTGGCTGATGAGGCCATTGATTTTCCCGTAATGGCCCGTGAGCCTGTCCATACAGGCTTGGCCCCCCAAAGCGCACGTGCTGTGTGGCAACAATACGTCAATTATTTTAGGGGTGGGGGGGCCATTACAATGCCAGATTTTGGCTGAATAAGTTATTTTTTTTGGGAAAGAAAAATTCTACAAAAAAGGGGGGTTGCCATCCGGGGCCCCCTTTGAACAAATTCTGTGAAGAAATCCTGTTCTCTGAAGGCCTTCATTATTTCTGCAAGTCAAAATTAAGGAAAAAAAAGCTAATGTCAGTCAAGCCTTTTACTACTAAGCTTTCTCCCCATATCTAACCCACAAACTCATCCACTGATCATAAAGTCCAAAATAGAGTTGCGTATCGTCGTACTGCACGATCGTTTCTTCCGACTTTTTCTACAGACTGTGAACGACGTTCTCACTCACGCAATATCCCTTTATACACTGCGCATGCGAGAAGCTCAGCACGTTTCCCTGCCCATGACGATCGTTCTAGTAATTGCCACGCTCCTTTTCGGTCGGTCAATGCAAGACGGTGAAGACATCATGGAGGTCACACAGCAAGCTGCAACCTCAAGGCAGGAGAGAGGCCAGGCGGTAGCACACACCAGGAGCAGGAGGTACAAAGCCACCAACATGTCCTTTGATGAGATGGTCGAGATGGTGGCAATCCTTAAAAAGGAGGACCATGATTGCAAAAATGGGCCTTACAAGAACCCAAAGAATGTGAAGGCCCAGATCCTGGAGAATGTTCAGAGGACGTACTACATCAGAAATTCGTAAAAGGTGGTCTAACCTGAAAATACGAGAGCCTGAGCAGATGGAGAGGATTAGAAAAGCCATCAGAAGTAAGTGATTTTCATGTGTACTCTGATTATTTGTTTTTATTATTTTGCGGCTTGTGCTTTTCTTTCAGGTTGTATATATACAGTTCAAGAATACATGTCTCAAGGTTCATGTTTGTGGGCATAATAATTGGTCGTTCATTCTATTTATGATCTTTTTATGTGAGACCAATTTTTTAGTTAATGTATTGTAGATGTGTTATTAACTAGATTTAAATAATCCAACTTAAGTCAATAGACAGTAAAAGGAGAGTATGCTCAGCAGTTGGTTACACATATGGACTCAGTAGCACAAGTGTTGGCATGGCTGATCCGCCCTATAGGCTCACTATGCAAGCCGCTTAGGGCCACACAAAGCTGCGAAGGGCCCCCCAAATTACTAGAGGCCCCGCTTCGCAACTTTCTTTACTGTGACATGTCACTGTCGTCAGCGCCCCCCGCTTCACATTTTTAATGTGCCATGTAATTTTGCTTAGGGCCCCAGGGAGGTCAGGATCTGCACTGAGTGTTGGCCACAAGAACAACCTAGTTAGGGTGTCACACAGAGGTGATCCAGTGGATACTTGGTGTTTTTCCATGTAAGAAACTTGGCCAACGATAGAGAAATGTTGCAGCTTTGGTAATGGATACAATCCTGTGTTAAGCTTAGAAGGATTGTAAAAACAGACAATTGTACCACACGTTACAAAAAGAATGATTGATATTCCTCTTTCAGACCTGTAATCTTTTTGATTCATGTATCCCTTTTTTACAATCTCATAGGGCGCAATCAAGCTGTAGGAGTGGATCAGACAAACCCCACACAGAGCCTAACCCCACCCCCACCGGATGTGCAGGACGTGGAAAATGCCACCACATCAGGTCAGTGTCATACAGCCCAGCTTCAGGTAATAGATGTAGGCCTTCATAATTTTAATACATGGTTTGTTTCCAAATTTCAGTAGGTATTCGTGTTGTTGGGGACGGACAGGACACCTACAGTGCCCAGGTCTTAATTGGGGAGGTGTTGTCCTGCAGGTCTCAAATTGAGGACATAAATATCTGTGTACGGCAGATAAAAAAGAAAACACAAGCGGTGGAGCGATCACTAAAGAATGTAATGGATGTTCTAGGGAGGATTTAAAAAAACAAATTAATTTTTTCTTTTTTTTCTCTGTATGTTTTTTTTGTTATTTTTTTCAATGTGTAATCTCTATTTTTCTGGCTAAAACGCATGAACAACAATAACTGCTAAAAAGTTGGTCATTGTTCATGCGTTTTAACCAGATATTTGTTAATTTTGTTTTTGTCAAAAAACAAAACAAAAAAAAAGATATATAAGAAAAAAAAAGATATCTCTAAAAAAAATAAAAAAAAATTGACATAGACAAATATTTCAAAGCAAAGGTATATTTCTTGACAATAAAAAATAAAAAATAAAAAAAATTAAAGAATTTCTATTAAGATATTTTTTGAAAAAATAAAAATGACACCTTTTGTCGTGTGAAACAATAAATATTTTTGGATACTCAACAATGTGTGGCTTATTATATCAATAACAAGAAGAAAATATTGCGCTTACCCAGTGAACAAATAAGAAAAAAAGCTGCGATACAAAAATGTTATACAACATAAATAATAATATACAAAAGAGTTGGAATCGCGCTAATAGTGAATATATGGCCAATAAAGGGCACGGTGCATACTGTAAATGTTCTACACAAATTAAATATAAATCCTGTGATCACACAGAAATAATCAATTGTGATAGATAACATACAGGTGTGGATACAAAAATGAATCCACCAGATACCACAAAAAATTTTGTTGAACTGGTGTTAGGTAATCTATGTGAAAGAAAAAAACACCACACTTAAGTGTAGTAAAATGTAAAGCTAATGAAGCCACACAAGTGTTAAATAAAAAATAAATCAAAATAAAATTCCACCTAATGGGCATAGAGAGAACAAATCCAAAGTCTAAGATATGCCAAATAAAGTCAATGTGGTGAAAAACTTCAGATAAAATGAAAAATGAAAAAATAAAAATAAATATAGCGTCTCCACCTTTCTGACATGTATGTAAATGAAAAACCACAGGAGAGAAGGAAGTCTCAAGCCGATATGGATGCGTTAATCTTCTGAGTGTCGATCACAACTTGCATAGATCTAAACCGCAGAGCCTCAGCGCCATAAAACAAAGAAGAAAGACAAAAAAACTCCCATAGTGTAAAACCTTATGGATAACTTGATGTAACTACACCCGTGTGGGACAGTCTTACGACCGGGGAAGGGATTAGTGCAAACCCACCACCACTGCACACACTGACCCTTACCAGATCTGGACCCCACGGGGTAGGTATAGGCACTCAGAGGAGGGGATCGTGGTTCAGCAACCATGGGATATCAACCGATGACAGTAGTGAAGATGTCATGAAACAACAAATAACCGCTCATGGTGTAAAATCCAATGGTATTTAATGTAAAAAAGTAAAAGTTGCACTTACAAGAGATGAAAATCAAAAGGGCATGTTAAAACAAAGTGCCGGCCGGCTGGATGGAAAGCGTGCGTCCTTCCGTCTGGATGCGGTGACGTGAGAACGTCTCCTCCCAACGTTTCGTCTACAAAGACTTGATCACGGGATAAGGACGACGTCCCACGTCACCGCAGAAGTACCCACAGAGGGCGGAGTCAGTCGAGAGAGCGGCCCCATCGTCGCCATTTTGGAAAAGGGATAAAGTAAGGGAAAAGAAAACATTGCAGCCTTCTCTCCGTTTAAAGTGTGGATAGCAGCCATGCAGGGAATCAAAAGCGCGCAAAACTATTAGCGAGCATTCCCTAGAGTGGCCAACATACACAGGAAACATATATGGAACTCATATTTAAGATGGGTAAAGAAATTTAAAATAATAATAGAGAAGCTATACCGCTCAAGAGAACTGACTCACAACCGCTGTGTATAGGCAACTATACAAGATAGATAATCGCTACGGCAACTGCATATGAATGAATATTGCATTGCGGGTGACCACGCACTGACATAGGAAACATTTACATACATGTCAGAAAGGTGGAGACGCTATATTTATTTTTATTTTTTCATTTTTCATTTTATCTGAAGTTTTTCACCACATTGACTTTATTTGGCATATCTTAGACTTTGGATTTGTTCTCTCTATGCCCATTAGGTGGAATTTTATTTTGATTTATTTTTTATTTAACACTTGTGTGGCTTCATTAGCTTTACATTTTACTACACTTAAGTGTGGTGTTTTTTTCTTTCACATAGATTACCTAACACCAGTTCAACAAAATTTTTTGTGGTATCTGGTGGATTCATTTTTGTATCCACACCTGTATGTTATCTATCACAATTGATTATTTCTGTGTGATCACAGGATTTATATTTAATTTGTGTAGAACATTTACAGTATGCACCGTGCCCTTTATTGGCCATATATTAACTATTAGCGCGATTCCAACTCTTTTGTATATTATTATTTATGTTGTATAACATTTTTGTATCGCAGCTTTTTTTCTTATTTGTTCACTGGGTAAGCGCAATATTTTCTTCTTGTTATTTATTTGTTTTTCGTATACATTTATATTGCAGCTACCATCTGTGCTTTATATACGAGCACTTTCTTTATTGATTTATCATACACTTTCATTCATTATGGATGTTTTTGAGTTCAGAGCCACACGAGTTGTTAATTCAGACGGGGTTTTTGAAACATTCAAGGAAGGTGAAAGTGATATAGGGGGTCTTTTCATGAGACTAAAAAATCTTACCATCTCTGAGATACATACTCAATGGGATATAGTGTTTCTTGACACCTATCTCAAACACCAAATGGTTCCTAGGAGCCTGAGATGGGAGATTTCCCCCCAAAAGGGTGACACCGATCTAGAAGGTTGGTACAAGTATTTTAACGATACTGGTTTAAATTTGTTGAGATTTTTGACTGACCGTAAAACCATCAAACTTACTAAATTAGATGATGAGATTAAGATTATTAAGGAGAAACTTTCCCCCTTCATGACCAGTGAGGACTATGCTGATAGATCTAAAAACCGTTTAAGAACACTGGAAAAGGAAGATAGGGAGCAGAAAATTAAAAAGAAAAAGAAATTTAATAGAGATTTCAGTGATTACCACTCTAAATTAGTTTTTGAGTGGCAAAAGAAGCTTTTGTCTGAAGCAAATACCTCTAATACAACCGAGATGGATGTGACACCAGCTAATACAGGGGCAATCAGTGCCACTGCTCGTCTGCCTCCATTACCGGTAGGCAGAAGCAACCCAAGTCGTACCACTTCAGGTGGCACACCAAAAAATCACTTTAAATCCAAAAAGGGCTCCACTCATAGCAACTCTGGATTACAACCCCCCTATCAAGGGGGAGGGAGCTACGGAGGTCAACGTAGTCAGTTTGGCCCCTCTACTAATCATAGATCCCAACCTTGGGGACAGGGTGCCATGGAGGCTTTAGCCCCACCCCCCTCTCGGGGTCGTGGTAACTATACGGGTCCTCCCCCTCCACGTTTCCCGGTTGGTTATGGTAATGGCCCATCCACCTCACAGGGCCTTAATAGAGGAACCCCTTATAATCAGGGATCCAACCCTATCCCTCCTCAGGGTTTTAGGAACAATGAGGTAGTCCATTACACAGACAACTTCGAACCTGACTACAATGTTTTGACCCAAAACAGCTTTTTACCATTGGCTAATTTGGATAATGCTGGCAATGTTAATTTCTTCCCGAATGTTAACCATTCCATGGCTTCTGGCCCTTATGAATTTGGGTATGGGGACATCGGTAACCATTCGATGAGTTTTGTTCAGCCTAATTGGGGTTTTCCCCGGGCAACACAAGGGGTAAAAAGATTAGCAGAACTAAAAGAGGGGTCAGAGGGGGGAGGCGTCTTAAGCCCCAAAAGACCAAAAACCTAACTAACACAGGGATATTTAATCTAAGCTCCCATACCTTGACACAACCCGAATTGACAGTTTTGGATAAGGGGTTGAAATATGCCCCCCCTAAAAACATCAACAAATTTACAACCTACATGGACATACATAAATTTGTTCGTAAGCTGAATGTCCAAAGATATTTATCTTCGAACCCTTTTGGTCCCCCTAATGCTCCAGCCGCTGACTATGTTCATTCTAGTTTAGCAAATGCCTCCACTTATAACCCACCAGGTCATCTGCCGGCATCTTTGAAGGTATTTAGGGACCTTACTCTTAAAGACCTGGATGACCTACGTGTCAAAAAAGTTCGTTATAAACAGGACATAGAAATAGGTATAAAAACCTTATGTGACAATAAGGACTTGGTGATTCGCCCTGCTGATAAGGGGGGCGGTATTGTTGTCCTAGACAAGTCAGATTATCTTCAGGAGATGGCCAACATTTTAAGTGATAGGTACACCTATACCCCCCTTCCCCTTAACCCGGGAGAGAAGTACAAGAAAGCTCTTATAGAGATCATTAACAAGGGGTCGCGTTTGAATATCTTGAATACGAAGGAGAAGGCCTTTTTGATTCCTAAGGCCCCCCGTGTGCCCATTATATACTACCTTCCCAAGGTACACAAGGATCCTGTTTGCCCCCCGGGGCGTCCCATAGTTAGTGGGATTGATTCTGTCACGTCCCGGGTGGGCAAATATATTGATTTTTTTCTACAGCCCCTCGTTAGGAACATGCCCTCGTACGTTCGAGACACCAAGCACGTCATCAATCTGCTGGCAGGACTGATACTGCCCCCTAATGTCTGGCTAGTTACTGCCGATGTAGCTTCACTGTACAGTATAATTCCCCACAATTTGGGTTTAGAAGCAGTTTCACATTTTCTCAAGAGAGATTCTAACCTTGTAGATGCACAGATTGGTTACATCATGGAGCTACTTGAATATGCAGCCTCCCATAACTTTTTTTGGCATAATGGACACTTCTATAGACAAGACAGAGGAGTCGCTATGGGGGCTAAATATGCCCCCAGCTTGGCCAACTTATTTATGGCCAAGTGGGAGGAGGATGTCGTCGACGTCCCCTCCAGGCCCCAACTTTTGTTGTGGGTAAGGTATATCGATGACATCCTCCTCATATGGGATGGCAGAGAAGACGATTTAACTAACTTCATGGCATTTCTCAACAACAATGATCGAGGGATTGTTCTTAAACATGAAGCGAGCCTTGACACCATTAATTTCTTGGATCTTGTCATCCGTAAAGATGGGAACCAGCTGTCCACGTCCACATATTTTAAAACAACGGACAGGAATTCGTTCATCCCGCATGACAGCTGTCACCATACTAGCTGGCTTAAAGCTGTCCCCAAAGGCCAGTTTTTACGTTTAAAGAGGAACTGTTCTGATCAGGTGACCTTTTTGAAACAGGCCGAAGTACTTAATAGGCGGTTTTTAGAAAAGGGATATGACCGTTCCTTTTTGACAGATTCTTTAGAATCCGTGGCTAACCTGAATCGGGATGATATCCTATTGGATAAACCTAAACCTGTTGTGGAGAACAGGTTCAGGAGTCCTTTCATAACAGATTATTCCTGCCAACATGCCAATGTCAAACATATTTTTAGGAAACATTGGCATGTCCTTAAAAGCGATAAGATTTTGAACACCATCCTCCCTGTAAGACCTCAGGTAGTGTTTAGGGGAGCCGGTTCATTAAGAAACAAGCTAGCACCCAATATCCTGGATCCACCCAGGATCCCCTCTATGTTTTCATCTGGGTTGATAGGTTTTTTTAAATGTGGAAGGTGTCGAGTATGCATGGTGAATAACCACACCCCTAAGAGGACTATGAGTTTTAGCTCTAGATATTCATCTAGGGTCCATCAGATCGAGTCCTTCATCACATGCTCAAGTGTGGGTACTATCTATCTGCTACAATGTCCTTGTGGCCTACAATACGTGGGCAGGACCAAACGTCCTCTGCAGGTTCGTTTGAATGAACACTTAACAAACATCTGTAGTGGTTTTCCAGACCATTCTGTGTCCAATCACTTTTTGAAAGTCCATAACAAGGACCCAAAGGGTACCATCTTCCTAGGGATTGAGAAATACCAGGCCCATTGGAGGGGGAGTGACTTAGTCAGGAGTATTTCCCGTTCTGAAATGGCATGGATACATACTTTAAGATGTTTCGAACCCCATGGTCTGAACATTGAAGTAGATGTCAATTGTTTTATTGACAACTCCTGAAAATATTTAGACACAATTAATATCCATGAGGTACATGCACAAGTAAGATAACACATAATATTACTTTTATCTCTGCACATTTTATTTGTTTCTTACTGTCATAAGGATATGTAATTAAATGTTTATGATTTCCCTTTCGGTCATCTGTCAGGGGTATATATACTGCATTTAGTTTCTATTCTGATTTAATGGTCACCTTTACATTATGCTAGTACATTCATGCACTTAATGATGGTGACAACTGTACTCTAAAGAGTGGGGCCTATCTCTTTTTTTAGCAGTATTTGTGACCCTTCCTCTCCCCCCCCCCCCTTTTAGTTCAATGATGAGACTGATTGTAACAAAATGTTTCCTATGTCAGTGCGTGGTCACCCGCAATGCAATATTCATTCATATGCAGTTGCCGTAGCGATTATCTATCTTGTATAGTTGCCTATACACAGCGGTTGTGAGTCAGTTCTCTTGAGCGGTATAGCTTCTCTATTATTATTTAAAATTTCTTTACCCATCTTAAATATGAGTTCCATATATGTTTCCTGTGTATGTTGGCCACTCTAGGGAATGCTCGCTAATAGTTTTGCGCGCTTTTGATTCCCTGCATGGCTGCTATCCACACTTTAAACGGAGAGAAGGCTGCAATGTTTTCTTTTCCCTTACTTTATCCCTTTTCCAAAATGGCGACGATGGGGCCACTCTCTCGACTGACTCCGCCCTCTGTGGGTACTTCTGCGGTGACGTGGGACGTCGTCCTTATCCCGTGATCAAGTCTTTGTAGACGAAACGTTGGGAGGAGACGTTCTCACGTCACCGCATCCAGACGGAAGGACGCACGCTTTCCATCCAGCCGGCCGGCACTTTGTTTTAACATGCCCTTTTGATTTTCATCTCTTGTAAGTGCAACTTTTACTTTTTTACATTAAATACCATTGGATTTTACACCATGAGCGGTTCTTTGTTGTTTCATGACATCTTCACTACTGTCATCGGTTGATATCCCATGGTTGCTGAACCACGATCCCCTCCTCTGAGTGCCTATACCTACCCCGTGGGGTCCAGATCTGGTAGGGGTCAGTGTGTGCAGTGGTGGTGGGTTTGCACTAATCCCTTCCCCGGTCGTAAGACTGTCCCACACGGGTGTAGTTACATCAAGTTATCCATAAGGTTTTACACTATGGGAGTTTTTTTGTCTTTCTTCTTTGTTTTATGGCGCTGAGGCTCTGCGGTTTAGATCTATGCAAGTTGTGATCGACACTCAGAAGATTAACGCATCCATATCGGCTTGAGACTTCCTTCTCTCCTGTGGTTTTTCATTTACATACATGTCAGAAAGGTGGAGACGCTATATTTATTTTTATTTTTTCATTTTTCATTTTATCTGAAGTTTTTCACCTTTATTTGGCATATCTTAGACTTTGGATTTGTTCTCTCTATGCCCATTAGGTGGAATTTTATTTTGATTTATTTTTTATTTAACACTTGTGTGGCTTCATTAGCTTTACATTTTACTACACTTAAGTGTGGTGTTTTTTTCTTTCACATAGATTACCTAACACCAGTTCAACAAATTTTTTTGTGGTATCTGGTGGATTCATTTTTGTATCCACACCTGTATGTTATCTATCACAATTGATTATTTCTGTGTGATCACAGGATTTATATTTAATTTGTGTAGAACATTTACAGTATGCACCGTGCCCTTTATTGGCCATATATTCACTATTAGCGCGATTCCAACTCTTTTGTATCTTATTATATCAATGCTGCCTAAAATAACCAATCTAGATTTGTGGTGTTTACATTGAGAATGATGAGTATTTAGTACAGGAAAATAAACATGACACTATGATAACGTAGGAGAAAGCTAGAATAAACTCAAATTAGAAAATAATCAAACAAAGAAAAATACTAGAACAGGGTAAGAAAAATTGGGCCTTAGACACTGGTGGCGGTGGCACAACACTGCAACCCCTCACAGATACTCTAGTTGGAGCGCAGTAATAACCCCTGCTGCAAAATATTGCATCTAAAATTATTATTATACGCCCCTGGTTAACAGGGGCAGAAAAATTGGGCCTTAGGCACTGGTGGTGGTGCCACAACACTGCAAACCCTCACAGATACTGTAATTGGAGCGCAACAAAGAGCCACATGCAAATAATTGTATCAAAAATTGTTATTATACGCCCCTGTTAAACAGGGGCAGAAAACTTGGGCCTTAGGCACAACACAACACTGCAATCCCTCACAGATAATGTAATTGGAGCACAGCAAAGAGCCACATGCAAAGTATTGCATCAAAAAGTGTTATTATACGCCCCTGTTAAACAGGGGCAGAAAAATTGGGCCTTAGGCACTGGTAGCGGTGCCACAACACTGCAACCCCTAACAGATACTGTAATTGGAGCGCAACAAAGAGCCACATGCAAATAATTGCATCAAAAATTGTTATTATACGCCCCTGTTAAACAGGGGCAGAAAAATTGGGCCTTAGGCACAACACAACCCTGCAACCCCTCACAGATAATGTAATTGGAGCACAGCAAAGAGCCACATGCAAAGTATTGCATCAAACATTTTTATTATACGCCCCTGTTAAACAGGGGCAGAAAAATTGGGCCTTAGGCACTGGTAGCGGTGCCACAACACTGCAACCCCTCACAGATAATGTAATTGGAGCGCAGTAAGGAGCCACATGCAAAGTATTGCATCAAAAATTGTTATTATACGCCCCTGTTAAACAGGGGCAGAAAAATTGGGCCTTAGGCACTGGTGGCGGTGCCCAGAACCTACGATGTTCTTACTAGCTATCAGCAAGATCAGTGAGGAGGAAAAGGATATTCAGTCAGCAGCATAACAGGACAGTCACTCAGCATCAGCATAGGCAAGGGATCTGACATTTCAAAAAAATATTCAGTTACATCAGCATCAGGTGCTTGGTAGCTGGTGTTGATCCAAGCCTGATTCATTTTTATGAAGGTCAGTCGATCGACGGAGTCAGTGGAGAGGCGCACCCTGTGATCAGTCATAAAGCCTCCAGCAGCACTGAATGTGCGTTCTGAAAGAATGCTGGATGCAGGGCCAGCCAGTAGCTCAATTGCGTACTGTGCAAGCTCTGGCCAGTGATTCATCCTCAAGACCCAGTAAGCCAGAGGATTTTCGGTGGGGAAGGTGTCCAAGTCTGATCTTGCCCCTAGGTATTCCCGCACCATGTAAACCAGACGCTGGCGATGGTTGCTGATACCGGTCATACCTTGGGGCTTTGGACTAAAAAATTGTCTGAAGGCATCGGTCAAACGGCCACCTTCTCCACCGCTCCTTCTGTGACTCACCGAAGTCTCAGCAACACGTTGTTCAGGACCAGGATTTGGTAATCCCCAGGTTCTGGGAACGCATTGCAAGGCCTCCTGAAGAAGTTTCATCTTCTGCACCCTCTGCAATGGCAAGATAAGGTCTGCAACCTTACTCTTGTAACGTGGATCAAGGAGAGTTGCCAGCCAGTAATGATCCCTCTCCTTGATACCGTGAAAAACGAGGATCCTTTCGCAGGCTTTGCAGGATCAGGGAGGCCATGCAGCATAGGTTTGCAGAGGCATTCGGGGCACAGTCCTCTGGGTCACTGAGGACGACAGGATCCGCAGCCACGTAAAAGTTCATGGGTTCCTTGGGACTGTAAGTGGTCCCTTGAAGACTGCTGCTGCTGATGCTGAGTGCTAGGCTCTACCTCCATGCTGCTGATACAATCCTCCTCCTCCTCCTCCTCCTCTTCCTGTGTGCTAGGCGGACAAGCAGGACCACTGTCTGGATAAAGGGGGCCTTGAGAGGTAAGGAAGTCCTCCTCTTCCTCCCTCTGTTCTGCCTCAAGGGCCCTGTCCATTATTCCATGTAGCGTGTGCTCCAACATGTGAATAAGAGGGACATCCTCACTAATGCATGCACTGTCACTGCTCACCATCCTCGTGGCCTCCTCAAATGGTGACAGGACAGTGCATGCATCCCTGATCAAGGCCCACTGGAGTGGGGAAAAACCCAAGCTCCCCTGACCCAGTTCTGCTGCCATATTGGCACAGGTACTCATTGATGGCCCTCTGCTGTATGTGCAGCCGCTGCAGCATGGCCAATGTAGAGTTCCATCCGGTGGGCATGTCACAGATTAGGCGGTTCTTGGGCAGGTTGTATTCCCTTTAGAGGTCTGTCAGCCGAGCAGTGGCATTATATGACCTTCGGAAATGCACACAGACTTTCCTGGCCTGCTTTAGGACATCCTGTAAGCCTGGGTACCTGCCCAAGAACCACTGCACCACCAAATTCAGAACATGAGCAAAACAGGACACATGGGTCAGGTGTCCCTGTCGCAGGGCAGAGAGGAGGTTGGTGCCATTGTCCCTAACCACCATACCTGGCTTAAGCTGGCTTGGCGTCAACCACCTCTGAGCCTGCCCCTGTAGAGCTGACAGAACCTCTGCCCCAGTGTGGCTCCTCTCTCCCAAGCACACCAGCTCTAGCACCGCATGGCCTCTCTTTGTCTGCATTCCTGCGTAGCCCCTGGTACGCCTACGGAGCACGGCTGGTTCCGAGGAAACATCAGCACAGGAAGAGGCCACAGAGGAAGAAGAAGAGGCGGGGGTGGAGGAGATAGGTGTGTCACAACCAGTAGTAGTGTTTTGGAGGCGTGGTGGCGGAACAACCTCCAACACTACTGTACCTTGCCCTGCTTCCTTCCCAGCTGCCAGCAGAGTCACCCAATGCGCCGTGAAAGAGAGGTACTGTCCATGCCTGCTGGACCATGAGTCAGCGGTAATATGCATCTTACCACTGACTGCCCTATCCAGCGAGGCAAGGATATTGCCTACCACATGGCGGTAGAGAGCCGGAATCGCCTTCCGTGAGAAAAAGTAGCGTTTGGGTACTTGCCACTGAGGTACCGCACATTCCACAAACTCATGGAATTGGGCAGAATCTACCAACTGAAAAGGCAGCAGTTGAAGTGCTAGCAATTTCGCTAAGCTAGCATTTAACCGCTGGGCATGTGGATGGCTGGGAGAGTACTCCTTTCGGCGCTGCAGCAGCTGGGGCAGGGAAATTTGTCTGGTACCATCAGCAGATTGCCCGCATGTACTACTAGGTTGTGACACACCTAATTCTACACCTTCAGTCCTATCAGTGCAGGCTTCAGAGAGGACTGAGGGTCTAGTGGGGTTGGAGATCCCAGCTGATGAGGGACAAGGGGAGGACGGCTTTGTTCTTTGGTGTGGGTCTTTCAGATATGCTTGCCAACGAACTGCATGGCAGGTCAACATATGTCTGGTCAAGCATGTGGTGCCCAAGCGGGTGATGTTTTGGCCACGCGAGATACGCTTGAGACATATGTTGCAAATAGCAACGGTGCGATCTGATGCACATGTTTCAAAAAAGGCCCACACCAAAGAACTTTTGCAGTAATGTTGAGACACAACAGCGCCCTGCACAGGCGTAGCTCTGCGATGTAATGCAGTTGGTGTGCTGCCCTTAAGCTGTCCCCTGGAGGGCATCCTGCCTCTTTGGAGATGTGCCTGTGCCTCTTCCTCCTCCTCCTCTTCCTCCTCCCCTCTCCTATCAGGCATCCACGTAGAATCAGTGACCTCATCATCCCCTCCCTCCTCATCACTGTTGAAAACCTGGCAGTATGCTCTAGCTGGGAGAACATGACTGCCAGATTGCTGTCCCTCTCAGGCACCCCCTCTCTCTGGGCTCACATTACTGCCTTCCTGTATATGTGTTCCATCATCGGAGCCTTCAAAACGCTGCGCATCTTCATGCAGCATGTACCCAACACTGTGTTGAAACAGTTCGGGGGACTCCTCAGGAGGACATTGTGGGACTAGGGAAGGATTGTGTGATGCCATTGTGCAGAGGGAAGAGGACGCCTTGGCAGCTGCTTTGCCAGACAAAGTAAGCTCAGCCTGGGTGAGAGAGGATGAGGAGGATGAGGACAGCTTGGTCATCCACTCTACCAATTTGTCTGCATGTTGAGGCTCAACACGGCCAGCTCCCGAAAAGAAGGACGAGCGTGTCAAACGGCCACGTGCTGAAGAGGATGCACCGTGTCCACTACCAGCGCTGCCTCTAGATGCAGAGCCTGCTTGCCCTCGTGACTCTCTGCCTCTCTTTGTTGTCCTTTCAGACATTATAATGGCCTGCACAGGACAAAATCAGTACACACACCTCCTACCTTTAGGTACAAACTGGAGAGGACAAGTGCACTAAACTCCAAGTAGGTTTAAGTGAAAACTATACAGCACAAGTGCAGTAACTGGCTCCCAGTTGATGGTGCTGGCTTACATGTGATTTTTTAAACAGAAGTGTGATTTTTAAACACAAGTGGGAAGAGTTAAAAAACAGGAGTTTGCTTTTAACTGTTTCTGCTTGCAAGTGTCATTTGTTTCTGACACTTTTTAAACAGGTTTTTTATTTCTCTCTGACAAGGGGAGTGTTTAATTGTGATCAGGTGAACAGGTTATTTTTTTTCTCTGCTAATTAAGGGGAGTGTTTTATTGTGAACAGGTGAACAGGTGAGTATAAAGTCTCTGCCAAACTCCCATAAGGAGCTGGCTCCCAGTTGATGGTGCTGGCTTACATGTGATTTTCTAAACAAAAGTGTGATTTTTAAACACAAGTGGGAAGAGTTGAAAAACAGGAGTTTGCTTTTAACTGTTTCTTCTTGCAAGTGTCATTTGTTTCTGACACTTTTTAAACAGGTTTTTTATTTCTCTCTGCTAAGGGGAGTGTTTAATTGTGTTCAGGTGCACAGGTTATTTTTTTTCTCTGCTAATTAAGGGGAGTGTTTTATTGTGAACAGGTGAACAGGTGAGTATAAAGTCTCTGCCAAACTCCCATAAGGAGCTGGCTCCCAGTTGATGGTGCTGGCTTACATGTGATTTTCTAAACAGAAGTGTGATTTTTAAACACAAGTGGGAAGAGTTAAAAAACAGGAGTTTGCTTTTAACTGTTTCTGCTTGCAAGTGTCATTTGTTTCTGACACTTTTTAAACAGGTTTTTTATTTCTCTCTGCTAAGGGGAGTGTTTAATTGTGATCAGGTGAACAGGTTATTTTTTTTCTCTGCTAATTAAGGGGAGTGTTTTATTGTGAACAGGTGAACAGGTGAGTATAAAGTCTCTGCCAAACTCCCATAAGGAGCTGGCTCCCAGTTGATGGTGCTGGCTTACATGTGATTTTCTAAACAGAAGTGTGATTTTTAAGGGGAGTGTTTTATTGTGAACAGGTGAGTATAAAGTCTCTGCCAAACTCCCATAAGGAGCTGGCTCCCAGTTGATGGTGCTGGCTTACATGTGATTTTCTAAACAGAAGTGTGATTTTTAAACACAAGTGGGAAGAGTTGAAAAACAGGAGTTTGCTTTTAACTGTTTCTGATTGCAAGTGTCATTTGTTTCTGACACTTTTTAAACAGGTTTTTTATTTCTCTCTGCTAAGGGGAGTGTTTAATTGTGATCAGGTGAACAGGTTATTTTTTTTTCTCTGCTAATTAAGGGGAGTGTTTTATTGTGAACAGGTGAACAGGTGAGTATAAAGTCTCTGCCAAACTCCCATAAGGAGCTGGCTCCCAGTTGATGGTGCTGGCTTACATGTGATTTTCTAAACAGAAGTGTGATTTTTAAACACAAGTGGGAAGAGTTAAAAAACAGGAGTTTAAGACAGGAGTCTTCTTAACTGTAAGTAACATCTTAAACTTCCTACAAGTAATTATATTGTAACTGGGAAATGTGTGCTAGCAGGGTTGAAGGTTTTGCTCAGTGCACAGTGTGTCACATGTATGCAAAATTGGTGCAACAGCTCCAGGATGGATACCGCTGTGACAGATGTGAGCAGGTTGCCCTTCTGAAAGCTCGCATTAGAGATCTGGAGGAGCAAGTTGCAACACTGGGCAGAAAGGACAACCTTGAAAGGGGTCCTCTGCTTGCTGAGCAGGTGGTCAGTAGGGTTAATGTCGAGGGTGGAGGGGCAAGTCAGAATTATCAGATAGGAAGATGGGTTAATGTAGTTAGAGGGAGTGGAAGGGGCTTGCAGACAAGGAAGGCCAATACTGTATTTGTGCATCAAAACAAATTTGCCAAGTTGGGTGAAAATGTGGAGGTGGCTAACACAGAGGTGGCAGCACTAGATGTTACTGCTACCCCTAACAGCCGGGAGAGCAACCCATCTAGTAGAAGTGGTGAGGGGAGTGCAGGTAGGCCTAGACAATTGGTGGTAATAGGGGATTCTATAATCAGAAGGACCAGGATCGCCTCAACCGAATGGTTTGCTGTCTCCCTGGTGCCAGGGTTTGGCATGTGGTGGACCGGGTGGATAAATTACTGGGAGGGGCTGGGCATGACCCAGCTGTCTTGGTCCATGTTGGAACCAATGACAGTATACATGGAAGGTGGAGGCTCCTTAAGAATCAATTTAAAGAACTAGGCTGCAAGATGAAGGGAAGGACCTCCGAGGTGATATTCTCTGAAATATTGCCTGTGTCATGGCAAAACACAGGAAAGGCAGGGGGAGATTAGAGAGCTGAATGCATGGCTAAAGACCTGGGGCCAGATTCTCAGAGGCGTTACGACGGAGTATCTCAGATACCCCGTCGTATCGCCTTTTTTTTGTCTCGTATCTATGCGAGTGATGCTTAGCATCACTTTTGCATAGATACGCTTCTACATCCGACAAGTGTAATACAATTACACTTTCGGATCGTAGGTGTAATGACAACTCCGGCCACTAGGTGGCCTTTACGTTGTTTTTTCATTTGCATATGCAAATGAAGTAGTACGCCGATTCTCGATCGCTTTTACGCTGCCCCGTCGTCGCGTACGTCGTTTACGAACTCGTAAGGTTACCCCAGCTTCTATGTGGAGTAACCTTACGAGGTCCCGTCGGATGCCGTCGTGTCCCGTCGGACGCCATGTTAAGTATGGCGTCGGGTCAGCGTCGGCTTTTTCCGTCGCTTACGTCGTTTTACTAACTCGTTCGCGAATAGGGACTTGCGTAAATGACGCTCACGTCGTTTTGACGTCGGTTTCAACGACGCTTCCCGACGTGAGCTGGAGCATGCGCACTGGGCTTTTTCCCCGGCCGGCGCATGCGCAGTTCGTGCGACGCGGGGGCGCGCTTAATTTAAATACAAGCCGCCCCATTTGAATTGCGCGGGTTTACGCTTGGCGATTTACGAGACGCCAACGCAAACTACGGAGCAAGTGCTTAGAGAATAAAGCACTTGCTCTAGTACGCAACGGCGGCGTAGTGTAAATGGCTTACGCTACGCCGCCGCAAATATATGAGAATCTGGCCCCTGGTGTAGGAAGGAGGGATTTGGGTTTCTAGACCACTGGGATGACTTTTCATTGGGGTGCAACCTATATGCTAAAGATGGTTTGCACTTGAATGGAAGGGGGTCTGCTGTGCTGGGGGAGAGGTTTAGGGGAATTCTGGAGGAGTATTTAAACTAGACTTGAGGGGGGAGGGTGAACTACAATTACATCGGGCACACAGGTCAGTTAGGGGTCAGACATTAATGGAGAGTGGAATGGGGATAGATGGAGGTGGGGTTATGGCAGGTGACAAGAAAGTTCCCATGTTGCAAACAGCCATTGGAAATTATAGTGCCATTTGCACTACTAAAAATTATATGAAAAACAACAGCGAAAAATGTAACAATACATTTAAGTGTTTGTGTCAGGGAAATGTCCGTAGAAGTACTGGCAATCTTGCCAGTAGAAGAAATGGCCATAGAAGAAGTACTGGCAATTTTGCCAGTAGAAGAAATGGCCATAGAAGAAGTACTGGCAATCTTGCCAGTAGAAGAAATGGAAGCCATAGGCTCATCATGTGACAGGAAGATCCTCCTGCTGGTCTATAAATGGCTGCCACTGTCTGATCCAAATTGCTGGATTGTCGTCAGCCTTCCTGAGTTCCTGAGTCTCTGTATTATTACTGTTTGGATTTCCTGTTGTGACCCGGCTTGTTCCTGACCTGTCTGATCCGATCTCCTGGTTTGACCCCCTGGCTTGCTTTACTGACTTGTTACCTTCTCCAGCACCTGATCACGGCTTGTTTCACGGACTTCGCTTCAGTTATCTGTTCCTGCCTGTTTTCCAACACCAGATCTTAGCTTGTCTCCATTCCTGCAAACCTGCATCTCCTGCCTGGATCCACAGTGTTTGATCCCCAGCCGGCTTCCACTGTTGCTCCTTGTGCACACCTTGCCAAGTATTACCAAGGACTTCTAGAGACTGCAGCCCAGCGGTGTTTACTGTATTCTCCAGCATTCTTCAGACACTCACCAGCTCTCTCTTCTGGATCCTTTTGGCAACCTGTGCTTCTCTGGGCACTACACCCTCTGTACCCAACCCCAGGGGTGTACTGCACTTAGCCGCAAGGGGAGCCCTCTCGGCATTTCGGCCTCCAACCAGGTACGTGACAGTACAATCCAGCCATGACTGAGGCCGACAGAGGTGCTCCCCTGCTCGAGATGATGTGCCAACAAGTCACCACCCTTACACAAGCCATCCAGAAACTCCAGGATGGTTACGTTTATTTGAAAGATCGGCTGCAGCATTTGCCTATCGCTCCAGCCTTGGTGGACTCCAGCTCATCTTCCACTAACACAGCATCAGCTTCCCTGCCTCAAGAATCTGCTAACCCGACCCATACAGTAATGATGCCTTCTCCTGAACCACGGGTACCAACACCCAAACGATTCTTCGGTGACCGAAATAAGTTTCGGGCTTTTAAGAATGCGTGCCTGCTGTACCTGGCCCTCCAGCCTAGAACTTTTTCCTCAGAGTTTGTGAAAGTAGGATTCATAATTTCCCTACTATCCGAGGAACCCCAAGCTTGGGCTCATAACCTACTAGAACAAAAGAGCCCGGCCTTGAACACTATGGACACTTTTTTTGAGGCTATGACTCTTTTGTATGATGACCCCCAGCGTATGGCCTCCGCTGAATCTGCCTTAGTCGCCTTACGGCAAGGAGAACGCCCAGTGGAGGACTATACAGCGGAATTCCGCAGATGGTCCACTGATACTAGCTGGAATGAAGCAGCACTCAGGTTTCAATATCGCCAAGGACTATCTGAGACCCTTAAAGATGAACTAGCCCGAGTTGCTGTTCCAGGCACTCTTGATGAACTTGTCCACCTAGCCATTCTGCTTGACAGGCGCCTGCGGGAGCGGCGGTCAGAACGCGCTCAAACCTTCCAGCCTACCAAGAGGCCACCCAGGTCTCCACCTGCTGTTGAACCCACGCCTGCCTGTTCTGCAGGTCTCAAAAGAGATTCAAAGCAAGCTGGCCTGGTCCGTTCTCCCCTTACCTTTGATGAGAGACAACGCCGTCGGCGGGCCTATCTCTGCCTGTACTGCGGAGGGGCTGGACATTTTTTACGCAGCTGCCCCATAAGACCCAGTAAGGCCTACCCACCAAGTTCCACTTATCTGCAAGTCTCTGTATCCTCCCATTCTTACCTCGCTCTTTCCATCTCCTTTCAAGTGGCAGGAAGGGAGGTTCGACTATCAGCAATTATCGACTCCGGGGCATGTAGTTGCTTTATGGACTTATCTCTGGCCATGAAACTTGGTGTGCCCCTTTATGAGAAAAAACAAAGACTGGAAGTTCTATTGGCCGATGGTTCCTTGCCCAGTTCTGGACTTGTCTCCCGTGAAACCATACCCATCTTCACTACTACTGATACCGGCCACCAAGAATTTATCCGTTTTGACATTTTATGTTCTCCTATGTTTCCCATCATCTTGGGAATTCCGTGGCTACAGGCACATAACCCACAAATCAACTGGGCCAAGAAGGAAATCTCTTTTTCTTCAGACTATTGCTTGCAACATTGTTTTCCTCCCAGTTCCAGTAAGCCTGCTAGCTGTCTGGCCGTGCAACCTTCCCCTGATAACCTCCTGCTTGTCCCTTCCGCTTATCATGAGTTCATAGACGTTTTTGACAAGAAAAAGGCCGATGTCCTCCCACCTCACCGACCTTATGATTGTCCGATTGAACTGCTTCCAGGGGCTGAGATCCCATTCGGACGAATCTTTCCTCTATCTGAGAACGAGCTGGAAGCCTTACGTTTATATATTGATGAGAGTCTTGAAAAGGGGTTTATCCGACGCTCTTCTTCTCCTGCTGGAGCAGGTATTTTCTTTGTGGAGAAGAAGGACGGCACATTACGGCCATGTGTAGACTACAGAGACATCAATAAAATTACCGTAAAAAATCGATACCCTCTCCCTCTTGTTCCTGAACTCTTTCAAAGGTTCCGAACCGCCCGTATCTTCACTAAATTAGATCTAAGGGGTGCCTACAATCTTGTCCGCATCCGCCAGGGAGACGAGTGGAAGACAGCATTCCGGACGAGGTTCGGCCACTTCGAATACCTTGTGATGCCGTTCGGATTATGCAATGCGCCAGCCACGTTCCAGCATCTAGTGAACGATATCTTCCGGGAATTCCTTGACTACTTTGTAATTGTATACCTTGATGATATCCTTATCTTTTCTGCCTCTTTGGAACTTCACCGAACCCACGTAAAGAAAGTACTCCTAACCCTGAGAAAACATGGCCTATATGTCAAAGCAGACAAATGTGATTTTGAAAAGACATCTATTCAATTTCTGGGTCTTATCATCTCCACAGAAGGAATTGCAATGGACCCAAAGAAGGTGGAAGCAATACTTAACTGGCCAGCTCCCTCGGACAAGAAGGGTGTCCAGCGCTTCATAGGGTTCTCCAATTTTTACAGGAAATTTGTGAAGGGTTTCTCCACCACCATAGCACCCATCACCCAATTGACCCATCAGACGACCCGGTTCCAGTGGTCCCTAGAAGCTCAGGCAGCCTTTGATCAATTAAAAAATCTGTTCACGTCTGCACCTATTCTACAGCACCCGGATCCAACCCTGCCCTACGTTTTGGAAGTAGACGCCTCTGAAGTAGCTACAGGGGCAATCCTGTCCCAACGGCAAGGACCCAAGGCTCTCCTTCCCCCCATTGCTTTCTTTTCCCGAAAGATGAGCCCACCAGAGAGAAATTATGATGTTGGGGATCGAGAACTATTGGCCATAAAATCTGCCTTAGAAGAATGGAGGTACTTATTGGAGGGTGCCGCTCATCCCATTATGATTTTTACAGACCATAAGAACCTGGAGTACCTCAGGACAGCCAAACGTTTAAGACCCCGGCAAGCCCGATGGGCTTTATTTTTCTCCAGGTTCAATTTTCATCTTACATATCGCCCAGGTTCCAAGAATGGGAAAGCGGATGCACTCTCTCGAATGTTTCCAAACACCCCTGAAACAACAGAGCCAAGTACGATCCTTTCCGCTCAAAATTTTTTACTCATCCAACCTGACTTAAAGACTTTGATTAAACAAGCCTCAACCCAGTGCCCTGACCCAGAAATGTCCTCATTGAGAAGCCAAGATGGATTTTTATGGCACCAGGACAAGATTTTTGTTCCCCAATCAGTTAGACTCCAAGTCCTAAAGATGTCACATGATCACAAACTTGCCGGACATTTTGGAATACGAAGAACCACTGAACTTGTTCAGCGCTCTTTTTGGTGGGCCAGCCTAAGACAGGACTGTAGAAAATATGTTAACTCCTGCACCACGTGCCAGCGCAATAAGGGTTCCAATGCCAAACCATGGGGACTTTTGAGGCCACTACCCATCCCTGAACAACCTTGGAAAGAAATATCCATGGATTTTATAGTAGACTTGCCTCCCTCTGGGGGATGCACCACCATCATGGTGGTGGTAGACCGCCTTTCCAAAATGGCACATTTTCTCCCAATGATTGGCACACCGTCTGCCTCGGAGACAGCAGACATGTTCATTAAAGAGATCGTCAGATTACATGGACTACCAGATAGTATTGTCTCTGACAGAGGGGTACAATTTACCTCCAAGTTCTGGAGAGATCTCTGCAAATCTCTATCAATTGAAGTATGTCTTTCCTCAGCGTACCACCCCCAGAGCAATGGTCAAACAGAAAGGACTAACCAGACCTTAGAACAGTATCTTCGGTGCTTCTGTACTTGTTCACAGGATGACTGGATCTCCCTTCTTCCCTGCGCTGAGTTTGCATATAACAATTCTTTGCATGCAGCCATCAATCAGTCTCCTTTCTGGGCAAACTATGGATTTCACCCTTCCTTCCTTCCGAATACTATACCTGAAACATCTGCCCCCGCTGTCCAGGATCGGTTAAGGTTCATTCAAACTAACTACACGATACTTCAGGAGGCCATGCGAAAAGCCCAAGAGGACTATACGAGGTTTCATGATAAAAGAAGAAGAGGGAATCCTGTCTTTAAGGTTGGGGACAAGGTTTGGCTTTCTTCAGTAAACCTCAAGCTCTCATGTCCAGCCCGGAAGCTTGGACCCAAGTTCATTGGTCCCTTTGAAATTAAAAGAGAAATAAATCCAGTGGCTTTTGAGCTGGCACTACCCAATACTTACAAGATCCATCCAGTGTTCCACATCTCCCTGCTTAAGCCTGTGGTACCCAGTCCATTTCCTGGAAGAGAAGAGCCACCTCCACCTCCAGTCCTGGTAGAAGGGGAAACTGAATTTGAGGTTGAAGCCATTATGGATTGCCGGAGGAGAGGTAGGCAGATCCAGTATCTCATCAAATGGAGGGGATACCCTCCCGAAGACAGTTCCTGGGAGCCTGCAAACAATGTGCATGCTCCTAGACTAGTACGGGACTTTCACAGCAGACATCCCGAAGCATCGGCCCGTTGTGGCATCCGGAGGCTGCCCCTTGGGGGGGGGCACTGTCAGGGAAATGTCCGTAGAAGTACTGGCAATCTTGCCAGTAGAAGAAATGGCCATAGAAGAAGTACTGGCAATTTTGCCAGTAGAAGAAATGGCCATAGAAGAAGTACTGGCAATCTTGCCAGTAGAAGAAATGGAAGCCATAGGCTCATCATGTGACAGGAAGATCCTCCTGCTGGTCTATAAATGGCTGCCACTGTCTGATCCAAATTGCTGGATTGTCGTCAGCCTTCCTGAGTTCCTGAGTCTCTGTATTATTACTGTTTGGATTTCCTGTTGTGACCCGGCTTGTTCCTGACCTGTCTGATCCGATCTCCTGGTTTGACCCCCTGGCTTGCTTTACTGACTTGTTACCTTCTCCAGCACCTGATCACGGCTTGTTTCACGGACTTCGCTTCAGTTATCTGTTCCTGCCTGTTTTCCAACACCAGATCTTAGCTTGTCTCCATTCCTGCAAACCTGCATCTCCTGCCTGGATCCACAGTGTTTGATCCCCAGCCGGCTTCCACTGTTGCTCCTTGTGCACACCTTGCCAAGTATTACCAAGGACTTCTAGAGACTGCAGCCCAGCGGTGTTTACTGTATTCTCCAGCATTCTTCAGACACTCACCAGCTCTCTCTTCTGGATCCTTTTGGCAACCTGTGCTTCTCTGGGCACTACACCCTCTGTACCCAACCCCAGGGGTGTACTGCACTTAGCCGCAAGGGGAGCCCTCTCGGCATTTCGGCCTCCAACCAGGTACATGACAGTTTGTTCACCAATGCCAGAAGCCTTCCAAGCAAAACAGGTGAGTTGGAAGCTCTGGTGCATGAGAAGAGCTATGATGTAATCGGTATTGCTGAAACTTGGCTTCAATCCTCACATGACTGGGCTATTAATATTCCTGGCTATGCTCTCTTTCGGAAAGACAGGGTAAAAAGGAAAGTTGGAGGCGTCTGTCTCTATGTAAGAAGTGACCTCAAAGCAAGCGTGAAAGAGGACCTGGTTGATGGAGAGTGTGATGAAGTTGAAGCATTATGGGTGGAACTGCATACAGATGTGCGTAGTTCAAAGTTAATCATTGGAGTTTGTTATAGACCACCCAATGTTAATGAGGAGGTGGAGACTCGGCTCCTTGCACAGATGGAAAGGGCTGCAAGGGCTGGGACGGTGATAATAATGGGGGATTTTAACTACCCAGAAATTGACTGGAATAATGGAATTTTTGGGACAGTTAAAGGACAAACATTTAAAAACCTATTTCAGGACAATTTTATGGTCCAGTTTATTGAGGCCCCAACTAGGAATGATGCTCTTTTGGACTTGGTAATCTCAAACCATGCAGAGCTTATTAGTTCAGATAAAGCAACACCTGGGTAGCAGTGATCATAACATGATTTCATTTAATATTAACTGTAAGCAAGAAATACATACAGGAAATATATAAAACACTTAATTTCAAGAGAGCAAATTTTCAAAGCATGAGGACTGTTCTCCAGGGCTTGGACTGGGAGGGAATATTAGCACCGATGAACACAGAACAGAAATGGGAATTCTTCAAAAAGACTCTTTGGAACCTCACTGCAAAGTATATTCCCATGGGCAATAAGTTTAAAAGGCTAAAGATAAAGGGCCAGATTCTCGTAGATGCGCGCCTAATTATGCAGGCGTTGCGCATCTCAGATTCACTACGCCGACGTAACGCGGAGTGGCAAGTACCGTATTCCCTAAGTAAATGCGCTCCAAGATGCGCCTGCGTCGCGTAAAATCATCGGCGTAATCCGGCGCAACAACAAAGTAGGAGGGAAGTGGGCGTGTTGCATTGTAATGAAGCGTGACCCCATGCAAATGCAGGCCGGGACGAACGGAGCATGCGCCGTGACGTGGATGACCCGCGCCGTGACGTGGATGCCTTCTGCGCATGCGCAAAGCCTCCCTACGATTCGCCGGCGCAGGGTATATAATGCGGCCACACATGCGCCCGTGCAGCGCAAACATCTCCCATTTTATTGATTGTGAGGGCAAAACGTTGTGCAGGACCATGACTAGTGTTGGTAAGGAGAGGAGGAAGAAAAATTTCTCCCCAGAGGAGAGGGCCATTGTTGTCAGGGCAATGGAGAAATATGATTCCCGGCTCCATGGTGCTGACAGTGCCCGGACCAGCAAGTCCCGGAGGGATCAGATCCTCATGAAGGTGGCTTGCCAAGTAAATGCCCTTTCTCATGAGGTCCGGACACCGCAGGACATTCAAAAAAAATGAATGACCTGCGGCGTCTCGTGAAGGGCAAGCTGGCTGCGATTGCTCGGCATGCCAGGGGCACTGGAGGGGGCCCACCCTGTACCGTCCGCCTGACTGAGGAGGAGAAGGTGGTCGCCCGCTGCCTGCAGACGGAGCAGGTTGAGGGAGTTGGGGGCTATGAGTCCGAAAAGCCAGCCCTGAGGACAGGTAAGTGTGTTTTATATTCTATCTGTTGTGTAGCATGTGTGGGGGTGGAAGGGAACATGTGCCAAGTGTGTGGGTCCACCAACATGGGCATCTTTTGTGTCGTCCACAGATGTGCAGGAGGGAGCGGGGCCATCTGTTGCTGCCAGGGCCCGTCAGGATCCATGCCCCGAGCATCCAGTCCCTCTGGCTGTCCCCCTGGAACAGGACTTGGAGGGAAGTGGGCACACGTCTACGGAGGAGGTGGTTGAGGAGGATCTCGTAGACCAGGAGCTCTACCTTGTTTTGGAGGAGGACTATGGGTTGCCCGGACCAGCCCAGGCTATCCCCCCATTTTTATCAAACCCCTCAGTGTCCCCCCCCAACCTCTCCAGTCCCTCTGTTTCCCCCCCCCCCTCATCTCCGGCCCCTCAACATCCTCCCCTTATGCCCGGTCCCCTGCCACTCCCCGGAAGGCGACGTGCAAGACCAGGGGTGTTTAAAAGGTCCTCCTGGAACAGCTGGGCAGGCAGCAGGACCAGCAAAATCGGCACCTGTCAGAGGTCGTGGAGGAGATGAGGCGTCTGGCCGACAGCCTGGCCTCCTCGGGACACCTTACGGATGCCTTACACGACATTGCTGGCAACAGCGCAGCGACGCTGACCAGCCTGGGGGAGCTGCAGGCGACCACCTCCGACCTTGTAGGGGAGGTTCATGCCCTGCGCCTTGCAGTCGAGGAGCAGACTGCTGTGCAGACCCGCATAGCGGTTGCCCTGGAGGGCATGCAGGCAGCCAGGGAGGGACATGGGGATGCTCCTCCTCCACCTGCTACCCCACCCCCCCACCTGTGGCTGCCCCCAGGCAAGTGAGGGGCAGGAGCCGTGGCACCAGGCGGAGCCCCCGCCAGGCCCATACATTTTTTTTTCTTATTATTTTGCTCTGGTTAAGAGTTTTTTTTATAATTTATTTTATGCTCTGGTTAAGAGCTTTTTTTTTAATTTATTTTATGCTCTGGTTAAGAGTTTTTTTTTATAATTTATTTTATGATATGGTTAAGAGGTTTTTTTTTTAAATTATTTTATGCTCTGGTTAAGAGCTTTTTTTTAATTTATTTTATGCTCTGGTTAAGAGCTTTTTTTTATAATTTATTTTATGCTCTGGTTAAGAGCTTTTTTTTTTTTACTTGATACTGCACACGGTGCAGTGTGAATGGTGTGTGAATGTGAGGGGGTGGCACTCCTGCCAGTAAGGGGTGTCACCCTCGGCCGTTGTGGAGAAGTTATCCCCACGGCTGTGTGAATAGTGTATGAATGGACAGCGACACCATTGGGGCCTTGGCGCGGCGTTGCTGCTCCCAAGTCCTATATGCTGGACTTGGGCTAATCCAATGTGATGTGGATGTGGGGTGTGTGATCTAGGGACCACAGTGGTGTACACGCGTGCATTGTCTGTGTGCCATAATGAATGTGTGTGTTTAACGGTCAAAGATTCGTAACACGAGGACCTTCCTGACTGCTCTTTCATCAGCAGACGGGGTCTCCTCTGGCAGGGGGGGGGCTGTGTCGTTGGGGGGTCAGGTCATCACGTAGGGCAATCTGCAGGCCCTTTCTCATGGCAAAGTTGTGCAGAATGCAACATGCACAGATGATCTGACCCACAAAGTTGGGGGAATACAATAGGGCCCCCCCAGACTTATCCAGGCATCGGAAACGGGACTTCAGGAGGCCAAATGTGCGCTCCACCACTGTACGGGTTTTGATGTGTGCTTCATTGTATCTTCTCTCTGCTCTGGTTTGGGGATTCCGGAAAGGAGTCATGAGATGGGGTCCAAGTACATATGCAGAGTCACCTGGAAGGGAAAAGACAGGAGGATGTTAGTCATGCATGTGCCCCTTGTGATGTCAGCATCATGGGGGGGGGGGCAGTCATGCCTGCCACCCATGTCACTCACCAACCAGCCAGCTGTCCCCATACATGTCCTGCTCAAAATCTTCTGGGATGTTGCTTTGACGGTATATGTAGCTGTCATGGCTGGACCCGGGGTCTTTGGCACGGACGTGCCATATGAGGTATTTGGCATCGGCTATCACCTGTACGTTGATGGAATGCCAATGCTTCCGATTGTGATATATATGCTCTGTGGCACTGGGGGGCTGGAGTGCGACATGTGTGCAATCAATGGCCCCGATTGTGCGTGGGAATCCGTCAATTCTGTAGAAATCTGTCATTGCCTTCTGCCGCAGTTGCTCAGTGGTGGGTCTGATGATGTGGTGGGACATGCGTCTGAGGATTGCGGGGATAACCTGGTGCAGACATCTGCTTATGCTGGTTTGTGACATCCCAGCCACCACTCCACTTGTACGCTGGAATGATCCACTGGCCAGGAAATGGAGTGTTGCCAGTACCTTCACCAGTGGCTGCAGTGCATGTGAGCGGTGTGTTGGGCTGGTGATGTCATCCTGCAGGGCTGTGGTTAGTTCCAGGATGGCAGCAGGGCTGAATCTGAAGATGCGATACACCTCCTTATCACCCATGCCAAAGAGGCTCATGCGCGCTCGGTAGATCCTCTCACGTGCCCCCCTCCTCCTACTCCTCCTTCTATGCTCCTCTTCCTCTGCATACATTAGTAGTGATAAGACCATGGCTGCCCCTGGCATGTTGGCATACGAATGTGTTGTCCAGTAAGTGTAATTGCTCAGCTCGTCCGTTATGGTGCTGCTGTAGTTGCTCTCCAGCTGACTTGCACACGGTCTTGAGCAAAGTTACCCATGCTTTTATGAGTGGTATGTTTCCTCAAGGCTTTTGTGTTACATGCACCACGCGTAGCCTACGCCGAACGCGCGTAGTTTCGGGAATCTGCGCATCTCCCTCATTTGCATATTTAAATGCTAATTCAATGGGAGCTGAATATTTACGATGCGGATGCGTTACTATGCGCCTACGCCGCGCTAGCTTAAAACATTTTCGCCGCTCAGACGAAAAATATTTTCTCGCGTATGTGGTTCTGTGTTTACCGCGCATCGATACGCAGACGCACATTTACAATTACGCAGCGCATATCTATTTACGCAGGCGTAGCGCCACTGAGAATCTGGCCCAAAACCTATGTGGCTCACGGTCAAAGTTAAAAAAGCTATAAACAATAAGAAAATAGCCTTTAAAAAATATAAAAATGAAGGAACACTAGTGTCGTTTAAATGTTACAAAGAATATAATAGAATATGTAAAAAGGAAATCAAGGATGCAAAAATTCAAAATGAACGACAGATTGCAAAAGATAGTAGGACAAACCCCCAAAAATTCTTTAAATATATTAATAGTAAAAAGGTCAAGTCTGAGCATGTAGGCCCTTTACAAAATAATCTAGAGTGGGTGACTGAGGACATAAAGAAGGCAAATTTATTAAAAGCTCTGTGTATACAATGGAGTATGGGGGAGCTCATGTCCATAATGGGGGTGGGAGTGACACAGCCCCAAATCCACAATGGCTATAAAGTGATATGGTCCAGAAATATTTAGACAGAATAAAGGTGGATAAAGCACCTGGACCAGATGGCATCCACCCACGGATCCTAAAAGAATTGAGCCCTGAAATTTCAAAGCCACTGTATCTAATATTTAGGGACTCATTAATGACAGGAATAGTACCACTGGATTGGCGTAGAGCCAATGTGGTGCCTATATTTAAAAAGGGAACAAAGTCTTTACCAAGTAACTATAGACCTGTTAGTTTAACTTCTATAGTTGGGAAGATACTGGAACGTTTAATAAAAGACCACATGGATGAGTTCTTGCTGGAAACAAACTATTTAAGCAGCAGACAGCATGGATTCATGAAAGACAGAAGTTGTCAGACAAACCGGATTTCTTTTTATGAAGAGGTAAGTAAAACCCTGGACAGAGGCGTGGCAGTGGACGTGGTATACTTGGATTTTGCAAAAGCGTTCGATACAGTTCCCCACACGCGGCTCATGTGTAAGGTAAGGTCTACAGGATTAGATATATGAGTTTGTAAATGGATAGAAAACTGGCTGAAAGACAGGATTCAGAGAGTTGTGGTTAATGATTCTTACTCTGAATGGTCCAAGGTTATCAGCGGTGTACCCCAAGGTTCAGTGTTGGGTCTCTTACTTTTCAACATATTTATAAATGATATTGGGTCTGAGATCAAAAGTAACATTTCTGTTTTTGCAGATGACACCAAGCTATGCAGTGGAATAACGTCCTTGCAGGATGTCTCCAATTTACAAGCCGACCTCAATGCTCTCTCTAATTGGGCGACTATGTGGCAGATGAGGTTTAATGTTGATAAATGTAAAGTTATGCACTTGGGGGCTAAGAATATCCATGCATCATACATGCTAGGGGGAGTTCAACTGGGGGGATCTGTAGTGGAGAAGGATCTGGGGGTTTTAGTTGATCATAAGCTCAATAATGGCATGCAATGCCAAGCTGTGGTTTCCAAAGCGAGCAAAGTCCTTTCTTGTATTAAGAGAGGTATGGACTCCAGAGATAGAGATATAATTTTGCCCCTGTACAAATCATTAGTAAGACCTCATCTAAAATATGCAGTCCAGTTTTGGGCACCAGTTCTCAAAAAGGATATCGGAGAACTGGAGAAAGTGCAGAGAAGGGCAACTAAACTGATAAGAGGCATGGAGGAGCTCAGCTATGAGGAAAGATTAGAAAAACTGAATTTATTCACTCTTGAGAAGAGGAGAATAAGGGGGGATATGATCAACATGTACAAATATATAAGAGGTCCATATAGTGAACTTGGTGTTGAGTTATTCACTTTAAGGTCAACGCTGAGGACAAGGGGGCACTCTTTACGTCTGGAGGAAAAGAGATTTCACCTCCAAATACGGAAAGGTTTCTTCACAGTAAGAGCTGTGAAAATGTGGAACAGACTCCCTCCAGAGGTGGTTCTGGCCAGCTCAGTAGATTGCTTTAAGAAGGGCCTGGATTCTTTCCTAAATACACATAATATAACTGAGTACTAAGTTCTGTAGGTAAAGTTGATCCGGGGTAAATCCGATTGCCTCTCGGGGGATCAGGAAGGAATTTTTTCCCCTCCGGTAGCAAATTGGATCATGCTCTGCTGGGGTTTTTTGCCTTCCTCTGGATCAACTGTGGGTATGGAGTTGGGTGTATGGGATGTACTGTGTTTTATTTTGTTTGTTTATTTATTTTTTTATGGTTGAACTGGATGGACTTGTGTCTTTTTTCAACCTGACTAACTAACTATGTAACTAACTATGTAACTATGTAACTATGTAACTATATAACACCAAGGACGTTTAGGTGCAACTAAACAGCACAAGTGCAGTAACACCAACTACGCTTAGGTGCAAATAAACAGCACAAGTGCAGTAACACCAACTACGTTTAGGTGCAAATAAACAGCACAAGTGCAGTAACACCAACTACGTTTAGGTGCAAATAAACAGCACAAGTGCAGTAACACCAACTACGTTTAGGTGCAAATAAACAGCACAAGTGCAGTAACACCAACTACGTTTAGGTGCAAATAAACAGCACAAGTGCAGTAACAAAAAGTATGTTTAGGTGCTAATAACCAGCACAAGTGCAGTAACACCAACTACGTTTAGGTGCAAATAAACAACACAAGTGCAGTAACACCAGCTACGTTTAGGTGCAAATAAACAGCCAAAGTGCAGTAACACTGAGTATGTTTAGGTGAAAACTAAACAGCACAAGTGCAGTAACACAAAGGACATTTAGGTGCAACTAAACATCACAAGTGCATTAACACCAACTACGTTTAGGTGCTAATAAACAGCACAAGTGCAGTAACACTAAGGACGTTTAGGTGCAACTATACAGCACAAGTGCAGTAACACCAGCTACGTTTAGGTGCAAATAAACAGCAAACTATGTAACTATGTAACTATGTAACACAAAGGACGTTTAGGTGCAACTAAACAGCACAAGTGCAGTAACACCAACTACGTTTAGGTGCAAATAAACAGCACAAGTGCAGTAACACCAACTACGTTTAGGTGCAAATAAACAGCACAAGTGCAGTAACACCGAGTATGTTTAGGTGCAAATAAACAGCACAAGTGCAGTAACACCAACTACGTTTAGGTGCTAATAAACAGCACAAGTGCAGTAACACTAAGGACATTTAGGTGCAACTTAACAGCACAAGTGCAGTAACACCGTGTACGTTTAGGTGCAAATAAACAGCACAAGTGCAGTAACACCGACTATGTTTAGGTGCAAATAAACAGCACAAGTGCAGTAACAAAAAGTAAGTTTAGGTGCTAATAACCAGCACAAGTGCAGTAACACCAACTACGTTTAGGTGCAAATAAACAGCACAAGTGCAGTAACACTAAGGACGTTTAGGTGCAACTATACAGCACAAGTGCAGTAACACCAGCTACGTTTAGGTGCAAATAAACAGCAAACTATGTAACTATGTAACACAAAGGACGTTTAGGTGCAACTAAACAGCACAAGTGCAGTAACACCAACTACGTTTAGGTGCAAATAAACAGCACAAGTGCAGTAACACCAACTATGTTTAGGTGCAAATAAACAGCACAAGTGCAGTAACACCGAGTATGTGTAGGTGCAAATAAACAGCACAAGTGCAGTAACAAAAAGTAAGTTTAGGTGCTAATAACCAGCACAAGTGCAGTAACACCAACTACGTTTAGGTGCAAATAAACAGCACAAGTGCAGTAACACTAAGGACGTTTAGGTGCAACTATACAGCACAAGTGCAGTAACACCAGCTACGTTTAGGTGCAAATAAACAGCCAAAGTGCAGTATCACTGAGTATGTTTAGGTGAAAACTAAACAGCACAAGTGCAGTAACACAAAGGACATTTAGGTGCAACTAAACAGCACAAGTGCAGTAACACCAACTACGTTTAGGTGAAAATAAACAGCACAAGTGCAGTAACACCAACTAGGCTTAGGTGCTAATAAACAGCACAAGTGCAGTAACACTAAGGACATTTAGGTGCAACTTAACAGCACAAGTGCAGTAACACTGTGTACGTTTAGGTATAAAATAAACAACACAAGTGCAGTAAACTCCAAGTATGTTTAGGTGTAAACTAAACAGCACACAAGCAATACAACACTTTAGAACACTGCCTGACAAATAGGAATAGCTGATCTAGCTAAGCTATACAGTGTATAAATATATGTACAACTCCTGGGATGTATATATATCCTCTACACACTGTAAATGTAACTAAACTGACTAGCCTGCCTGCTCTATTTATCTATCTATCTATCTGATAGAAAAGACACTGGGGTAGATTCACATAGATCAGCGGATCTTTTGATCCGCGTGATCTATCTTTTTTACGATCCGCCTGCGCCAGTTTTTGAGGCAAGTGCTGTATTCAGAAAGCACTTGCCTCGTAAGTTGCCCTGGCGGATCGTAAATCCCTCCGGCGGAATGCAAATTCCGCAGCTAGGGGGAGTTTACTATTTAAATCACGCGCGTCCCCGCGCCAATCGTACTGCGCATGCGCCGACGGCTAAATTTCCCAGCGTGCATTGCTTCAAATGACGTCGCAAGGACGTCATTGTTTTCGACGTTAACGCAATTAACGTATGGCTGTATTCCCAAACGACTTACGTAAACGACGTAAAAAATTCAAAACTCGACGCGGGAACGACGGCCATACTTAGCATAGGATACGCCGCACTTACCCCGCATATAGCATGGGTAACTATCCGCCGGAAAAAGCCGAACGCAAACGACGTAAAAAAAAAACGACGGCCTGGCGTTCGCTTCAGAATCGGCGGTTCTCCTCATTTGCATATTCGTCGCGTATAATAACAGAAGCGCCACCTAGCGGACGGCGGGAGATTGCAGCCTTAGATCCGACAGTGTAACTCACTTACACCAGTCGGCTCTAAGGGAGATCTATGCGGAACCTGATTCGAGGAATCAGCCGCATAGATCCGAGCGTCGGATCTCACAGATACAACGTTTTTTTCAGTAGATACACCGTCGTATCTCTATGTGAATCTACCCCACTGTCTTTCTCTCTCTCTAGTACGTTTAGGTGAAAACTAAACAGCACAAGTGCAGTAACACAAAGGACGTTTAGGTGCAAATAAACAGCACAAGTGCAGTAACACCAACTACGTTTAGGTGCAAATAAACAGCACAAGTGTAGTAACACCAACTAGGTTTAGGTGCTAATAAACAGCACAAGTGCAGTAACACAAAGGACGTTTAGGTGCAACGAAACAGCACAAGTGCAGTAACACCAACTACGTTTAGGTGCAAATAAACAGCCAAAGTGCAGTAACACAAAGGACGTTTTGGTGCAACTAAACAGCACAAGTGCAGTAACACCAACTATGTTTAGGTGCTAATAAACAGCACAAGTGCAGTAACACCGAGTACGTTTCGGTGAAAACTGAACAGCACAAGTTCAGTAACACAAACTACGTTTAGGTGCAGATAAACAGCACAAGTGCAGTAACACCAACTATGTTTAGGTGCTAATAAACAGCACAAGTGCAGTAACACAAAGGACGTTTAGGTGCAACTAAACAGCACAAGTGCAGTAACACCAACTATGTTTAGGTGCTAATAAACAGCACAAGTGCAGTAACACCAACTACGTTTAGGTGCAAATAAACAGCCAAAGTGCAGTAACACAAAGGACGTTTTGGTGCAACTAAACAGCACAAGTGCAGTAACACCGAGTACGTTTAGGTGCAAATAAACAGCACAAGTGCAGTAACACTGAGTACGTTTAGGTGAAAACTAAACAGCACAAGTGCAGTAACACCAACTACGTTTAGGTGCAAATAAACAGCACAAGTGCAGTAACACAAAGGATGTTTAGGTGCAACTAAACAGCACAAGTGCAGTAACACCAGCTATGTTTAGGTGCTAATAAACAGCACAAGTGCAGTAACACCGAGTACGTTTAGGTGAAAACTGAACAGCACAAGTTCAGTAACACAAACTACGTTTAGGTGCAGATAAACAGCACCAGTGCAGTAACACCAACTACGTTTAGGTGCTAATAAACAGCACAAGTGCAGTAACACAAAGGACGTTTAGGTGCAACTAAACAGCACAATTGCAGTAACACCAACTACGTTTAGGTGCAAATAAACAGCACAAGTTCAGTAACACCAACTACATTTAGGTGCTAATAAACAGCACAAGTGCAGTAACACCAACTATGTTTAGGTGCAAATAGACAGCACAAGTGCAGTAACAAAAAGTACGTTTAGGTGCAAATAAACAGCACAAGCGCAGTAACAAAAAGTACGTTTAGGTGCAACTAAACAGCACAAGTGCAGTAACACCAACTACGTTTAGGTGCAAATAAACAGCACAAGTGCAGTAACACTACGGATGTTTAGGTGCAACTAAACAGCACAAGTGCAGTAACACCAACTACGTTTAGGTGCAACTAAACAGCACAAGGGCAGTAACACCAACTACGTTTAGGTGCAAATAAACAGCACAAGTGCAGTAACACCAACTACATTTAGGTGCTAATAAACAGCACAAGTGCAGTAACACAAAGGACGTTTAGGTGCAACTAAACAGCACAAGTGCAGTAACACCAACTACGTTTAGGTGCAAATAAACAGCACAAGTGCAGTAACAAAAAGTAAGTTTAGGTGCTAATAAACAGCACAAGTGCAGTAACACAAAGGACGTTTAGGTGCAACTAAACAGCACAAGTGCAGTAACACCAACTATGCATAGGTGCAAATAAACAGCACAAGTGCAGTAACACCGAGTATGTTTAGGTGAAAAATAAACAGCACAAGTGCGGTAACACAAAGGACGTTTAGGTGCAACTAAACAGCACAAGTGCAGTAACACCTGAGTATGTTTAGGTGCTAATAAACAGCACAAGTGCAGTAACACTGAGTACGTTTAGGTGAAAACTAAACAGCACAAGTGCAGTAACACCGAGTACGTTTAGGTGAAAACTAAACAGCACAAGTGCAGTAAACTCCAAGTACGTTTACGTGTAAACTAAACAGCACACGGGCAATACAACACGTTAGAACACTGCCTGACAAATAGGAATAGCTGATCTAGCTAAGCTATACAGTGTATAAATATATGTACAACTACTGGGATGTATATATATCCTCTACACACTGTAAATTTAACTAAACTGACTAGCCTGCCTGCCTGATATCTATCTGGTAGAAAAGACACTGTCTTCCTCTCTCTCTCTCTCTGACTGACTAATCGTTTCTTTAACAACGCCGCAACACACTACACATGGCCGCCTTACAGGCTGCCTTTTTTAGTGTGGGGCGTGTGCTAAAGCCCTGAGCCATAATTGGCCAAAGCCACCATGGCTCTCCGTTTTTTGCGCGCTGTGATTGGCCAAGCATGCGGGTCATAGTGCATGCTTGGCCAATCATCAGCGCGCAATGCCGCAGTGAATTATGGGCCGTTGCGCGTCACTCGAGTTTGGCGTGAATGACCCGTTTTGTTCGAATTTCGACGAACGTACGAACAGGCGATGTTCGAGTCGAACATACGTTCGACTCAAACACAAAGCTCATCCCTAGTCATGACTAGTGATGTCGCGAACCTAAAATTGCGCGTTCGCGAACGGCGATTGCGAACCTGCGCATATGTTCACGAATGCGCGAATCGGGCGAACCGCCATAGACTTCAATGGGCAGGCGTATTTTAAAACGCACAGGGACTCTTTCCGGCCACAATAATGATGGAAAAGTTGTTTCAAGGGGACTAACACCTGGACTGTGGCATGCCGGAGGGGGATCCATGGCAAAACTCCCATGGAAAATTGCGTAGTTGTCGAAGAGTCCGTTTTTAATCCATAAAGGGTATAAATCACCTTAATTTCATAAATTGTTTGGAATAAACGTGCTCTAAAAACATCAAGTATGATGTTATATCGATCAGGTAGTGTAAGGCTTAGGGTTAGGGTTACGGTTAGGGTTACAGATAGGGTTAGGGTTAGGGTAACAGATAGGGTTAGGGTAACAGATAGGGTTAGGGTTAGGGTAAGAGATAGGGTTAGGGTTAGAGTTAGGGTTTTGGTTAGGGTTAGGGTTACAGACAGGGTTAGGGTTACAGATAGGGTTAGGGTTACAGTCTGTAACCCTAACCCTATCTTTAACCCTAACCCTATCTGTAACCCTAACCCTATCTGTAACCCTAACCCTGTCTGTAATAGGGTTAGGGTTCACAGTGACAGACCAAACTCTGACAGATCAAACTCCCCGTTTAACGCACCGTAAACCCCTGCAAACCGTCTATTTGCACAACCGCAAACTCCCCATTTGCACAAAGTTGGATACCAAGCTAGCCATGTCCCGTTCCTTGTCCTCACTGACGTCAATGAACGTTTTTGAGATTGCAGGCGATGTTTTTTTTTTCAAAGCCTATGGTCGTGCTGAGGTAGTTCAGTGAAAGTTAAGTGACCCAGAAAACAATGATTCTGCAGTGTGGGCCCATTGTTGGCCTAGTAGGCTTTAATGATCACAAAGAAAATTAATGGTTTTTCTATGAAAAATTATCCAGTCGATCGCTTTTGGTCTGATCACAGTGAAGCAACGACCTTATCCTCTGGGGTGTGCCAACATTGCCATTGCCAACACACTCATAGAGGTGGTCGCTTCATTGTGATACGCAAGCCCCTTCACCACAACAAGGTAGCGATCACGAAGGGGAATTGACACATGTATGTGCCCTTTTTTTTGTTTTGTTTTTGCAGCCACAGTGCAGCACCAGAGGCCAGAAAAATTAGGCATGTACACATGTCTGAAAAATTAGGTATTGTTGCAGCTGCTGCTGTAGCAGCGGCCAGAAAAATTGATGTTTTCCAGGAAGAAAGTGCACTAAAACATTGAGGCTTGAACCCTATTTGGTGGCGGATAAGTCACGCAAGTCATCCGGCATGCAGACATAAAATACAGCAGCGTGTGGACCATTTGTAGCCCAAGAAAGCTAATCTCATCAGGCCTTTAGTCAAATGTATCGCCTACTGTCAGTCCCTTCGGGATCCATGCCTCATTCATCTTAATAAAGGTGAGGTAATCGAGACTTGTTTGACCTAGGCGACTTCTCTTGACTCTAGCTGACAATACCTCCTGCTGCACTGAAGGTCCTTTCTGAAAGGACACTTGAAGCGGGGCAGGACAGAAGTTCTATCGCAAATTGGGATAGCTCAGGCCACAGGTCAAGCCTGCACACCCAGTAGTCAAGGGGTTCATCGCTCCTCAGAGTGTCGATATCTGCAGTTAAGGCGAGGTAGTCTGCTACCTGTCGGTCGATTCGTTCTCTGAGGGTGGACCCCGAAGGGCTGTGGCGACGCGTAGGGCTGAAAAAGCTTTGCATGTCCTCCATCAACAACACGTCTGTAAAGCGTCCTGTCCTTGCCGGCGTGGTCATGGTAGGAGGAGGATTACTTTCACCTCTTCCACTGTTAGATTCCCGTTGTGCTGTGACATCACCCTTGTATGCTGTGTAAAGCATACTTTTTAATTAATTCTGGAACTGCTGCATCCTTTCCGACTTCCGGTAATTCGGTAACATTTCAGGCACTTTCTGCTTATACCGGGGGTCTAGTAGCGTGGCCACCCAGTACAGGTCGTTCTCCTTTAGCCTTTTTATACGAGGGTCCCTCAACAGGCACGACAGCATGAAAGACCCCATTTGCACAAGGTTGGATGCCGAGCTACTCACTGATCTCACTGAAGGTCTGTTCTTCCTCCCAGCCACGTACAACACCACGGGTACCAGATAGGTGACAACGAGCACCCTGGGATGCCTGCTGTGGTTGGTCTTCCTCCTCCTCAAAGCCACATTCCTCCTCTGACTCCTCTTCCTCACATTCCTCTTCCAGCGTTTCTGCAGGTCCAGCAAGCGATGCTGATAAGGCTGTTTCTGGTGGTGATGGTGACCACTTCTTCTTCCTCTCGCTCATCTATGGCCTGATCCAGCATTGGGCGTGCGACGGGATGAGGCCTTTTTCGATGCTGGTTGTGGGGGAGAAAAAAAGGAGGGTGTCAAAATGAGAAAGAGTAAAAAAAAAAAAAAAAAAAAAAAAAATTCCCAGGCTGTGCAGAAGCACAGGAGGCTCAGGGGGGTAGGTGGAAACACTAAGGGGCTTTTGAGAGCACGGGGGGTGGGAGTGTTGCAAAAAGGTCAGGGCTGCGAGAGTCGGGGGCTGGCAGTTGTTTCTGCCAGGGGGTGTGGGGGTTCCATGGCAGTGGGGGGACGTAAATGGGAGAGCAATTCTGGCCTGCTTGAGACGGTCCTGTAGTTGGCTCACCATGAAAAAAAACAGGTATGTTAGAAGCACAGAAACAAGCAGTGGAGTGCACTTGCATGTGAAAACAGGATTTCAGAGCACTTTTGTTTACTTCAGGGGTGGAGAGCACTGGAGGGAGGAACATGGGTGGAGAGCACTGGGGTGACAACAGGGGTGGAGAGCACTGGGGAGAACAGGGGTGGAGAGCAGCTGGGGGGAACTGGGGTAGGATGTGGATAGCCCTGGGGGAAGCAGGGGTGGAGAAGCATGGGGAGAGAACAGGAGGTGGAGAGCTCTGGGGGAGGTTATCAGAGGATGGAGTAGGAGGAGTAGAGGGGTGGGAGCAGGCACTGGGGGGTGTGGGCAAGTCGTGATGGGGGAGTACCACTGCCGGATGGAATAGGTGTGCAGAATTGGGGTAGTTTGCATGATGGGGTCACGGGCACGAATAGTTGGTGGCGGGAATAGGTCGATTTTTCAGTGTTTTCAAATTTCGCAATAATTGGGCTGGCACATGGTGGAGGGCGCAAATTTTTTTTTTTTTATTATATAGCGAATATTGCGGTGTAATATCGATTATTCGTGATATTTTCGCGTTTTTTTTTTTAATGTATCACGAATATTCGATATTAAAAGTCACACAAAAGGGAAAAATGGGGCGAAATCGCTTTTTATTTTTTTTGTGAAAATATCACGAATTTCGATATATTGAATATTGCAAATATTCTTTGAAATATTCGCGGGGATCGGGAAATCGGCGTATTCCGCTCATCACTAGTCACTCCTTGGCAGTTACATGCTTGGTGCCGTCAGCAGGTTTACCCAATGCCAATGTGTGGGTGAGTATACCGAATGGCGTTGAGGGGCAGAAGGGAGGGGTCAGATGGGGGCAGCGGGACACTGTGGGCCAGGGCTGCCATGGACTTGTTGGGATAGAGTGGGGGGGGCAGGTTGTGGGGGGGGGAGCTGGGCGCGAGGCGCCGGGGGGGCGGTGGGCGTTAGGGCTGGGTGAGGGAGGGGCCCCACCAGGGTTTGTGGGGGTACGGGTGGGGGTGTGGGGTTGCGGGGGCGGGCTGCCGGGGGCGTGCGGGGGGGTAGGGGGGGCTTGTGGGGGGGGCTTCCGTGGGTCCTGGGGGGACCGGACTCGGTGGGTGGGCGGACTCCCCTCTGGAAGGGTGGGGTCTGGGGGGGGGGAGTTGGTTGGGGTGGATGGGAGGAGGGGGGGGAGGGGGGGGGTGGGGGGGGGGGGCCATCATGGGGGGTGCGGGCGGGGGGTGGGGGGTGTTATGGGATCATGGGCCTGGGGCGGTTGTGGGGGGGGGGGGCGGGGGGTGGCAGTGGTATGGGGTGGGGGGGGGGGTGAGGGGGAGGGGGGTAGTGGGGGACATGTGAAAAAGGTGGCCATTCATGGAGGGGGGCAAATGGCAGCGGCTTGTGGGGGGGGGTAGGGGGTGGGCGGGGACGGGGGGGAGGGGGGGGGGGGGAGGGGGGTGGGGTGTGGAGGTGGGGGGGGGAGAAAAAAGGGGGGGTGGGAGGGAGCTGATGGGCGGAGGGTGGCTGGGGTGGGGGGAGGGGGGGGGGTGGCTGGAACCATGGGGGAAAAAGGTTGGCATCAACCACTTCATGGTGCTGTGGGTGGGCGGGGGGGCGGGGGGTGGGGTAGCGGGGAAGGTGTGTGGGGTGGGGGACACGGTTGGCACCGGTCATGCCGGAATTCGAGGTTTTCTGGGTTAGTTGGTCACTCTTTGGTTTTGTTGTGTGTTAGTGACCTGCTGTTTGTGTTGTTTGCTAGTGTTTTGGTTCCTTTTTTATTTGCGTTGTTGTTGTTAACGGGTTTCAAGTGGGTGGATCTTGTGTTGTGTCTGTTTTTGCTGGTACTTTGTTCTGCGTTTCCTTTCTGTGTGCTGTGATAGTTTATTATTTTCTCTGTTTTATTATTCGGGTTTGTCTTCGTCTATTACTTTGTTAGGGAATTTTGGTACATTTCTGTGCCTTGAGGTTGTTTTCTGTCTGCCAGTGATTGTTTTTTGGGGTGGTTCCGTATTTTATTCACTTTGGTGGTGTGCCTGTTTCTTTACATGTTATCAGGAAAGATGTCGTTTTCTATTGTTGTTGGGTCGTCGGGTTGGATCTTTTTGGGGTAAATTTGTTTGTGGAATTGAATTCCTTTTTGAGACTGTATTTATTTATGTTTCCATTTTGGTGCAGCCACGTGCATCAATTGTCACCTTTTGTGGGCAATTGTGTGGTTGGAAATGTTTGTTGTGGGCAATTGTTGGGTGGTGTCAAACGCAGCCACTGTGCTATGCCAAACGCAGCACTGTGCCATCAATTGTTACCACTGTGCCCAGCAATTGTCACCACTATTCCATGCCATCAAATGTAGCCACTGTGCCATCAATTGTCACTACTGTGCCCAGCAATTGTTGCCACTGCGCCCAGCAATTGTCGCCACTGTGCCCATCATTGCAGCTCTCCTGTGCCCCATGTCCCAGTCTAAAGTCCCTGTCTGTGGGAAGGTGTGTTGTTGATGCTTCCATGCCAGCAGGATATCCATGATCGCCATCAGCAGGCAGGGTCTTTTCTTGTTTTGGATGGAAAGAGTGCTCCTTCCAGAGGATCTGTTTGTTGTGAGATGGAGTGGTCCCTGGCCACCTGCACCTTCAGCCGTCCTCATTTTCTGCCCCCAGTCAGCCTGTCCTCTGAGCACATGGGTGGTGGCAAAGAGCAGAGGGGAGTGGAGATCACAGGGGTGGGAAGCGGAGAGCAATGGGGGGCTTGAGGGCACTGGCAGGGGGAAAAAAGAACAGGGGTGGAGAGCACAGGAGGCTAGGGGGGTGGCTGGAGACCACTAAGGGGGATCTTGAGAGCACGGGGGGGGGGGGGGGGGGGGGCAAAAAGAACAGGGCTGGAGAGTACGGGGGCTGTAGACCAGGGGGGGTACAAAGAGCAGGGGGGAGTGGAGAGCAATGGGGGGAGCTTGAGAGCTCCAGTGGGGGCCAGTGAAAAAACAGGGGTGGAGAGCAGAACAAGAGTGGAGAGCACTGGGGGAGAACAGGAGTGGAGAGCACTGGGGAGAACAGGGGTGGAGAGCACTGGGGGAGAACATGGGTGGAGAGCACTGGGGGAGAACAGGGGTGGAGGAGGAAAAGGGTGGTGGCTGTGGGAGGCAACAGGGCGTGGTGAGCACTGGGGGGGTTGGCCTGGAGAGCACTGGGGGGGGTGTTGAGGAGAGAACTGGGGGGGTGAACAGTTTGGGTTGGTGGGAGAAACTGGGTGGTTTGAGGCAGCTGGGGGGTGTGGAGAACAGGGGTGGGTTTTTTGGGGGGGGCTGGGGAGTTGTTAAGGTGTGTTAGTACAGGGTGTAGGGAGCAATGCGGTAGAACAGGGGTAGACAGCACTGGGGGGGGTGGAGAGGAATATAGACAGCTCAATTCTTCTATAGGCAACCTATATGCGATCCGGCTCCTATTAAGCACCTCTGGCTGGCTGTGCGGCAGTGCTGGGACAAGGTCATTTGGTGCCCAGGGCGAAGATGGCAAACTGCGCAACCCCCCCCCCCCCCAATTATCGTCACCGTTGTCATCGTTGCTGATACTAAGCATTTGCAAGAGTACTTGAAAATGCTCCAATTTCTAGAACCAATACTTTCTGTGCGATTTGAGCTCATGCAAAATTAATGGGCTCAAATCACACTGTAAAGATCCACATGTGATTTGAACAGGAATGTGGTGGGATTCCTGTCTGAATCACATGCTGTTTCTCACACCGCTTCTGTGTGAACCGAGGCCTGTCATAATGACTTCAGCTGGGGTTCACACAGGAGTGGTGCGGGGAAACCACATGTGATTCAGACAGGAATCGCACCACATTCCTGTTCAAATCACATGTGGATCTTTGAAATTTGAGCCCATTAATTTTGGATAGCTCAAAACGCACCGCAAAGGTATTGGCAATTGGTATCAGCGAGTACTTGAGCACAAGTATTGTTGGTACAAAACAGGTATTGGTTCAACCCCAGTGTGTACCCAGCTTTAGACGATGTGTCAGGGTGTTTAATGAAATCAAAGACAAAGCTCCTGGGCAAACAAATCTTTTTCTGATCAATTTTTTTTTATTGTTGTTTTAAAACCATAATACAATCCAACAAGCAAGTGTACAAGCATTTTGCATACAGTGTATAGAGAAGAGGGACAAAGTGATTCAGAGCTAATTTGGGATTTCATATAACCGATTAAAGACCACTAAGTCTTGTTGGATGTGTGGTGGCTATGAGTAATACCCTCCCCCCCTCTCCCTCCCGCCCTTCCCTGTGTCGTTCGAGAGCATACAACCTCGATGTTGACTAGCACGAATAAGTCACAAGTCGTACCATTTGTTGTCAGGGAAACGGTCTGGGCCGGCCGAGGGGCGCCAGCCAGCGAGAAAGCTACCGCCAAGGTCACAACTGAAGTTGTCCTTGGTAACCGAAGTCTCACGGGCTTGGCGAGTATAACTTTATGTAACGCTGAGTAGAGTACTTAGCGCTCTACTGCCAAAAGCCCCATAATTTGACAAATTTAGACAGTTTCCCCTGCTTAGTGAAGTAAACTCTTTCATTTGAGATTGTTTGTTTCATAGCTGCTGTCCAATGTTCTATGGTCGGGGGAGCCTGTACCTGCCATTTTTGGGCAATTACCTTGCGAGCCTGGAATAGGCTCCTTAGTATAGCCTCGAGTGTTCCCTGCAGTACCCGGCTGTTATCTATGCATCCCAAGAGGCATACCCTGGCTGTAGGATCAAGTAGAGATCCATATGTCTCATTGATCCGTTTTATAACTCCCACCCAGTAGCTATATAATTTTGGACACTTCCAGACCATATGTAATAAATCCCCTTTGTTATTACATCGGGGACAGTGGTTGTCTTGTCTCCAACCTAGCTTAAACATTTTATGGGGGGTATGGTAAACTCTATAAAGAAGAAATAGGTGGGACAGTCTTTGGGCCGGGGCAGTGGACACCAAGGTGCCCTGTTGGAGAATCCTAGCCCACTGTTGTGGAGATATTGATCCCAGGTCATGCTCCCATGCCTCTCTACTCTTGCACGGACCTGCTTTACTTAATGCCCTGGCGCCCAGGCAACTATACATCCCTGATATTAAGCCCTTGGCTGCTATTGCCCCAGTTACAGCAAGCAGAGCAGGCATCTTTGCCCACTCAACCGTCTGAGAGCCGAATTGTGTCTGTATAGCATGGCGAACCTGTAATGCCGCGTACACACGGTCGTTTTTTGCGATGAAAAAAAACGACGTTTTTTGTTAAGTAAAAAACGACGTTTTTGAAACGTCGCTTTCAAAGACGATGTTGCATACACACCATCGTTTTTTTCACAAAAAACGAGGTTACGTTCACCACACTTTTCCATTGAAGCTCGCTTCATAACTAGCTTCTGGGCATGCGCGGGTTGAAAAACGTCGTTTTAAACGACGTTTTTGCTACACACGGTGACTTTTTGTGAAACAAAAAACGACGTTTTGAAAAACGACACAAAAAATTCAAGCATGTTGGAATTTTTTTTTGGTCGTTTTTTTTAAGACAAACAACGACGTTTTGCCCACACACGATCAATTTAAATGACGTTTTAAAAAACAACGTTTTTTTTCATCGCAAAAAACAACCGTGTGTACGCGGCATTAGAATTTAAAAAAGGTTTTATTGGAGATTCTAAATTCTTTTACTAGATCTTGGAATAGTTTCATAGTGTTCCCTTCGAACAGATGTTTAAGGCGACTTATGCCTTTACTCGTCCATTCGGACGATACCTCAATGCTTAGTGTCTCTTGTAGGTTATTGTTGTTCCAAAGAGGGGAGAATTCTGTCGGACCAGCGTATCCCAATACTTTTTTTGCTGTATGCCATGTTTTAATCACTAGCTTTGTAATCAAGTGATTATGGCAAAAAAAGTTTGCCTCTAAGGCTTCCACTAGTTGTTTGTGGGGATTGTCTGTCAGCAAAAGTCGGGTGTTAGAGCCGTCTCCTTCGACGGTTCCACATCCTGCCAGATGTTGCAGTTGTGCTGCTAAAAAATATAGCCTTGGATGTGGAACCGCCATTCCCCCCTCTTTTACAGGGAGTTGTAAGGTTTGTAGGCTTATTCTGGCTAGGCCACCCCTCCATATCAGTCCTCTAAATATAGAGTCTATCTTTTTATACCACTTGTGTCCTATCCATACCGGGGAGTTATGTAGGATATATAATAGTTGCGGCTGCCAGATCATTTTAATTAAATTGCAGCGGCCTGCAACAGACAAAGGAAGTCTTTTCCAGATTTCACTTTTGTTTTTCCACTTCACTAATAATGGAGCCAGGTTTAAGTTAATATATTGGGTGGGATCCTTTGAGATCCAGATCCCTAGATACTTAAGTTCAGTGCTTACAATTATTTGGGAGGCACCTGCCGACCGTTGTAGGTCTACCTGATCTAGCGGCAGCAAAGCTGACTTTGTCCAATTGATGGTAAGGCCTGAAAACCGGCCAAATTCCTCCACCAGTTGGATCGCTTTGTCCAGTGTGCTTTCAATGTCCCCCAGGAAGAACAGGACATCATCTGCGAAGAGAGCGATCTTGTCTTCTCCATGGTGTCTTCTAAACCCTGTTATGTCCGACCTCGCCCTGGCCATAATTGCCAGGGGTTCCATAGCAAGGGCGAACAGAAGGGGGGATAGAGGACACCCCTGCTTCGTGCCTCTCTCCAGCTGGAAAATCTCGGAGGTCTCGTTGTTAATTCTGACCTTGGCTCTTGGTTCTTCATATAACAATTTGATCCAATTGATATAGAGAGGGCCAAAACCAAAACCATCGAGTACCCTCCACAGATATGCCCACTCGAGGCTATCGAAAGCCTTGGCGGCATCAAGAGACAACACTGCTCTGGAACCTACACTATCTGTTGGTGCACATATGTTTAAGAAGGCTCTTCTGATGTTATTGCTTGTTGCCCTGCCTGGAATAAAGCCGGACTGATCTGGGTGAATGAGGTAGCTAATAAATTTATTTAAGCGTGTCGCAAGAATTTTGGCTAAGATCTTTACATCAGAGGTTAAGAGGGAGATAGGACGATAAGATGAAGGTTCCAACTGGTCCTTCCCCTCCTTGAGTATGACTATAATCGTTCGTTCATGCTTCAGTCATTGAGCAGGGTAGTGTCCCCACACTTGCAGCCCACTCCAATGACTTCAACAACTCTGGGAGCAAAATCTCGCCAAACTTCTTATACACCTCAATAGGCAGCCCGTCCGGACCTGGGGATTTCTGATTTGGCATGTCTGATACCGCTTGCTGAATTACTTTTAAAGTAATTGGTGCGTCCAACTCCTGTCTGTCTTTGTCTAACAGTTTGGGGACTACTATCCTCTGGGCAAACAAATCTACATGGGGTGATGACACGGGGATGCACACAATACCTATGTACCTCCGTGCTGATAAACACCAGCCCTGCATGGGAGATGCATGTTTGCACCCCTTGTGAATGGGTCCTTACTAAAAATAGAATCTAAAATAACAGTTGTCTTGTCTTTACAACAATTAGCAGTGAATGATATGAAGCATGAAAGTGTTACTGTTATTACCTGTTGGCTGAGCAGAGACAGGTTCAGCAGCACAGAGAAGGAGAAAACATCACTCAGTTTTGCTGTGCATGTAGAGAGAGAGGAGGGGGGTCAGTGAGAAGGGCACAGGAGGGGGGCGTGGCCAAGCGATGGTGGAGTGAGGACGCGTGTGCTCTCAGCTCCGCTCGCACCGCAGCTTAATTTGGCGTACAGGGGGACAGAAACGGCTGGATACTTACATCAACATGTCCCAGAGGACTCGGGCATCCTCCCAGCCTCCGAGGGTGGACCGGTCGACACAGGGAACGATGGATTCGTTCTGCACGGAGCCGCGGCGGCCTGGGAAGGGGGACTCCAAGATGGCGGCGGAGAAGAAGGCAGCTAAACAGCGCGGGGATGATGCCTCCGGTGAGTGATGCGGCTCTCCATGCTTCCCCGGGCTCCCCTTCTTCCCAGGGTTTGTGCCCAGATGTGATGGACTTGATGGGGGATGAGAACTTAAAGAGACACATATGGTCTCTCCCCACTAGGGATGACCTGGAGCGTTTCACTGCCAGGATTGAGAAGGCCTTTACCCAGGACATAGCCCAGCTTAAGTCTGACACTGCTCACTTGGGGGGAAGATTGGAGACCTTGGAGCAGCGTTTTGAGGACTCTCTGCCCAGTATAGCTATTCTGCAGGAGACGTGTAAGGCCCAGAGTCATCAGATAGAGGCTTTAATTTCTCAGATGGATGATTTTGAAAACCGCAGCAGGAGAGCTAACATTCGCATTAGGGGTATGCCAGAAGCCACTGCGCCACGTGATATTATCCCGTCCTTGGAGGGGGTGTTTAGGGAAATTCTGAACCTTCCAGCCACTACTCCAATCGAGATTGATCGGGCTCATAGAGCCCTGAGGCCGCCTTCCCAGGACCCTGACTCTCCAAGGGACATCATTTGTAAACTCCACAAATATACCTAAAAAGACCGCATAATGCAGAAGATGAGGAATAAGCCCTACTTTGACTTTGATGGGGCCAAATTATTTTTCTACCAAGACCTCTCCGGGCGCACTCTTATGCAACGCAGGGCCCTGCGACCTCTGCTGTCAGCTCTTCAGGAAGCGGGCTTTTCCTATCGTTGGGCTTTCCTTTAGTCTTCAGGTGACACACGAGGACCGTCTGGTGCTGCTGGCGTACTAAGGATGACTTGCCACGCTTCCTTGATGCCCTACACCTTGGAGATGTGGACTTCCCGGATTGGAGGGGGGTTCCTGTCCTCCCAGCTCTACCTTTTTCGCAGCCCTGGCAGACCGTGTCCAGCAGGGGCCGTAGGAGGAACAACAGACGCCGCAATACCGGTGCCCCTTCTGGCCCTACACAAGTTGGAGACTGATGGGCTCACACTCCTAACTGATGGATGACTTTTCTGCACCCTCTCCCTTACCTGTTTCACTGGTTCCTGGGAGGTTGGGTTCTCGGTTTTGTTCTGGGCTTGGAAATTTTGATTTTTTCTTCCCCTGCCCCCCCCCCCCCTGTTTTCACTTTTTGTCTCTATGGACAATTACGTAGATGTCTGGACTCTGTTTTTGGGTGGGGTGGGGGGGGGGAGTTGTTGGGTTTTTTTCCTTTTTTTTTTTGTGCCTGGCAGACTTTTACCTCATGACACTTCGGACTTCTTTCCCTGGTGCGTCCCTCTGACTGTACTACTCTGCTTTTCGGAAGCGGTGCGGGTGGGGTGGGGTGGGGTTCTCGTCTCCCTCATGGTGGTCTCTCTTCCCCAAGTAGGTCTACCCATGCTGGGTGTTTCCCTTTTTGGGTTGACGGGCCTTGGCTGGGGACCCTCCTTGGGGTGGGGGGTTTTTCCTGGGTGGGCTCGCTCTATGGGTTCTGTTCTGGTGGGCAGGCTAGACCTGGTTTGCTTCGGCGGGCTGTGTCTCCTTGCCTGCCTGGTGGGGGTATTTTTTGTGATTTCATGTTTTTGTGTTTTTTGTATGTCTTTGTGTTGTCTTTTTGTCTCCCCTGCTTTACTCTTCTTTCTTCTCTCTCCTTTACCTCTTCCTTCCCAGTGTTTTCCCAGGTGCTGCCTCCTCAGATTTGCTCAAGCTGGGCCCAGTGGTCGTTCTTCGGCTCTAAGGAAGGTTCTTGATCTCCATGGCTTCGGTTAAGGTAGTGTCTTACAATGTTCGGGGTCTTTGCTCTCCACACAAACGGGGCAAGTTGTGGTTGGAATTAAGGCGTCTGGGGGCGCAGGTAGTGTTCTTGCAGGAGACCCACTTTACCGCCCAATCCACACCTAGACTCCCTACTCACCTATTCAACCAGTGGTTCCTCAGCACCTCCACGATCCCTAAGGCTAAGGGTACGGCCATTGCAATCCATAAGTCTTGCCCATTCCTCCTTAAGGCACACTTCTCGGACCCCATGGGTAGGTTTGTTTTTGTAAAAGGGGAAATTGCTGGGTCTCTTTTCACCTTTGCTACCGTGTATGCCCCCAATACTAACCAGTTGACGTTTATAGAGGCGGTTTTGGACCGCCTTTCTGAATTTCGGGAAGGCCGTCTAATCCTAGGGGGGGACTTTAATATCAGCCCGGATCCCGTATTTGACACCTCCCATAGTCGCTCAGCCCATTCGTATGCGTTCCTGAAAAGGTTTAGGAAGACCATGCAGTCTCATTTCTTGTTTGACAGCTGGCGGGTGCTTCAGCCTTCGACGAGAGATTACAGCTATTACTCTAGGGTTCATGATATATACACTCGCATTGACCTTATATTCGTCGACCAATGTACCCTTGAGCGATTACAGGCGGCATCCATAGAGAACATCACTATTTCTGACCACGCGGCGGTCACTCTTACGTTTGAGGCGGCACATGGTGTTCAGCGTCCCTGGTCATGGTGTCTCAATGAGAACCTATTGGACGATCCTGTGGTGGTGACGGAGGTGTCTGAGGTCATAACGCATTATTTTGCGGAAAATGCTACTGAGGATGTCACTGAGGGGACGTTATGGGAGGGTCATAAAGCGGTCGTTAGGGGGGATTTCACAGGGGGCCAGGTGTAAGAGGGCACGACAGGTGGACTTTCAGAAGATCTTGACACACCTCCAACAGGCAGAGCTTCGTCATAAACGCAGCGGCGATTCGGAGGCCTTGGGGAAGCTGTTGGAGCTTAGGGACCTTTTTTCTCGGTTCCTGGATCGTAAGGTATGCCGGCAGCTCCGTTACCTTTCTCATAAGTATTATGAGCATGGTAACAAGTGCGGGAGGATGCTCGCTAGAGCCCTCAGGAAACGCAGGGCCCAGAGTTTTGTTCATAAGCTCCAATCCCCTTCGGGCGGGATGGTTTTCCAGCCCTCCAAGATTGCCTCTCTGTTCCGGCAGAGTTGGAGTCTCCTGTGACGCCCTCTGATATAGAGGCGATCGTTAAATCTTTGCCGAGTGGGAAAAGCCCGGGGCCGGATGGATACTCGAAGGCTTACTACAGCTCCTTCCTCCCGATACTTGTAGGCCCTATGTGTAGATACTTTAACTCGATTGCCAGGGGGGATCCGATCCCTCCCGAAGCCCTGTTAGCCCATATCACGGTGCTCCCTAAGGAGGGCAAGGACCCCTCCCAGGCTCAGAGTTATAGGCCAATATCGCTGCTAAACCTGGATGTTAAAATCCTGGCAAAAATTTTAGCCAACCGTCTTAAACATCTCGTCCCACATATCGTACACCCGGACCAAACGGGCTTTGTCACGGGGCGTGAAGCTCGTGACAACGCACTGAGGGCGGTCCATCTGATCCATTGGGCACGTAGCAACCCTACACGAGCTCCATATTTGGTTCTCTCAACGGATGCAGAGAAGGCCTTTGACCGGGTTGACTGGTCCTTCCTGCATGCGGTCCTGGAGTCTGTGGGGCTGGGCCCGACTATGCTGACTTGGATCATGGCCTTCTACTCTGCCCCGAGCGCCCGGGTCAAGGTGAATGGTGTTCTCTCATCAGGGTTCCCGATTAGGAACGGCACCAGGCAGGGATGCCCTCTCTCGCCCCTCCTGTTTGCCCTTACCCTGGAGCCTTTGCTACGCAGGGTGAGGGCCAACCGGGACATTAAGGGTGTGACGGTTGGGAATATGGAGCATAAACTGTCCGCCTATGCGGACGACGTTCTGTTTCATCTTACTGAACCCCTTATCTCGTTGCCGAACCTCATGAGAGAACTACACGAGTATGGAGCCTTGTCCAACTTTTCCATTAATCTCTCGAAGTCTGAAATTCTGCCGATTGTTTTACCCTCGTCCCTTCGAGATAGCCTTACAGCGGCGTTTCCCTTCGCGTGGGCTAGGTCCTCAATTAAGTACTTGGGTATTCAGCTGACTGACCGGTATGAAACTCTATATAGTGCCAATTATCCCTCCCTACTGACGACCATTAAAACTGACCTATCCCATTGGACTAAAACAGCCTTTACTTGGCTTGGGCGAGTAAACATCCTCAAGATGAACGTGCTTCCTAGGGTCCTGTTTTTCCTGCAGATGCTGCCGGTTCCTTTATCAAGCGCCTTCTTCAATAAACTTAATAGCATGCTCATAGACTTTGTGTGGAGTGCCAGGAAGCCTAGAATAGCCATGAGGGTTCTGAAGCGAGCTAAAAGGGCAGGGGGTCTGGGGATTCCGGATATCAGGCGGTATTATGGGGCCATTGTTCTCCAGAGGATTCTGAACTGGAAGTTCCACTCCCACTCTAGACTTTGGGTTCCTCTGGAGAAGAGTATGGCGGGTCGGGACTTGGCCTATGCCCCCTGGCTGTTGAAGGAGCACAGAGGGTTGTCTGCTATGACCTCTCCCCTTACAAGGCAGGTCCTTCAGGTTTGGGATAGGATCAATGCTTTGTACTCCTTGGCGCCTTTTGGGTCCCCACTGGCTCCACTGGGGGGCTTTTGCTGGTTCCTCCCGGGTAAACAAAGGGTTTTTTTTAGGACTTGGGTGGACGACCCTAGTGCTCCATGTGGTAGGCTTTTGGAGGGTGGGGTTCTTCCCCCACTGGAGTCCCTTAGGGCTCGGCACGGCTCTTTCCCAATGGATTTTTGGCGTCACGCGCAGCTTAAACATTTCTTCGACACACAGGCTGCTCCTGTTCGTGCTCCCTCTCAACTCACACCCTTTGAGCTTCTTTTCGTTGCAGAGGATCCCATTCCCCATATGATATCTGAGCTCTATCAGCTCCTGGGCTCGTCCGCGATGGAACCTAAGCCGGCTTACATTAGGGAGTGGGAGCGAGACCTGGGGAGGGAGCTCTCAGAGACACAGCTGGCTTCCTTGTACCGCCTGACTCACTCTAGCTCCATAGAGTCTAGGGCACAAGAAACAAACTACAAGTTACTGTCCAGGTGGTATAGGGTGCCGGCTGTCCTCTCACGCATTTACCCCGCTGTGTCAGATCGTTGTTGGAGGGGCTGTGGCCATCGCGGGACCCTACTCCACATATGGTGGGAGTGCCCGAGGATTCGTCCTTTTTGGGAAGCAATTAAGACACAGATTGAGACCGTGTTGGAGGTGGACATCCCGCTCCAACCATTGCACTTTCTCCTTCATGTCCCTTCCATGCCGATCAGTCGCTACAGGGGATGTGCCCTGCCGCACCTTTTGAACGCTGCCAGGCGACTGATTCCTATTTACTGGAAGCAGGTTTCCGTTCCTAGCCTTGAGGACTGGTTCAAAAAGGTGCGGGAAATCATGGAGGCGGAGGAGTGGGTGGCAAGGTGCAATGGCACAGGTGAGCGCTTTCAGTCCATTTGGGCGGCTTGGCTGCAACATACCCCGGGGGCTGGGTTTGTCCCCTCTAGTCTGGACGTTGCTTTGTTGGAGCTTGCAGAGCCCTCACTAAGGGGGAGGAGGGGTGCTGAATCGTAGGCCCTGGAGACAGGGTTTGGAGGTGTGGGAATTGGAGTGCTGCACTGGGCTCCGACAGAGACCAGTTGGGGCATACCTGCTGGAGGCTTATTCATCTTTCTCTTTTCCTTTTTCTTCTCCTTTTTCTGGACTTTCTACTTTCCTATCTCTTGTCGTCGTCTGTTTGTCTGTCTATGTCCTGTATGGGTTAGTTTTGTCTAGGTCCTTGTTTTTATTTAGTTCATATTCCCTTGTTCTCCTTCCTTGGGAATTAGTACATGGTCCCCCGTACACATGCCCAGCTCATGGGTTTTCCGATGCTGGGGTTGTTCCCTTGATTGGGCCGGACCTTATTGTACAAATGTGGTCTCCCCTCCTTCGTGTTGGAAGGGGAGACTCCTAGTTTTCTTTGTTAGGAGGCCCTTGTTTTTCAGGTGCCTATGGGCCAGATTTCGGCCGGGTAGGGTATGATGGAGGTCATTTGACCCCCCCTCCCCATAATAGGCGCTGGGAAGCGAGGGCTCCTAGCCTAGTTGGGTCCTTGCCCCTGGTTTTGATGTAGGACGGGTAAGAGATCTGGGGGGGGGGGGGGCGGCCGCCCCTCCTTGATAGTTTAGTGTTACTTTTCGGGAAATGGCACCTTGTCCTTAAGTTGCTTTGTTGTACTTTTGCACTGTACTATTTTGTATATTGTTTGCAGACCATGTTCAATGTGCACATCACTTATGTTTGTGTATACATGTTCCTTTTTCTTTTCTCAATAAAAACAGATTATACAAAAAAAAAGAAGGGCACAGGAGAGGAGGGGGGTCACCATACAGAGGAGGAATAGGCTCTGAGATCGTCTAGAGCAGGGAGAGATAACACAAGGCTGGAGGGGGGGGCCCGGGGGGGGGGCATTGGAGATCTCCCAGTCATCGGAAAGTGAAAGCAGGAGAGATAGAAATGCCTGGAGAGAAGGAGGAGTAAAGCCCATGTGTAGGAGAGGGAAAGTTGTAGAGTGACACAGGAAAGCTGATCCCTTCCCAACCTCACATGCCCTGCCAGTGCCTGCTGCTCCACGTACTGTTGCTGAAACACTTAGTACAGAGTCAGACAGGAGTGCACTGTGCAGGCAGGGGGGCGGGAGCAGTGCTACATCTACATGCAGGGACAAAGCCGCTCTCTGCCTGTGTTACGATCTGTACCATATTCTGTCTTGGGAAGGGCTGTACCCAGCAAACCTCTTCTCACACTAAATGATCACGCCAAGGGCCAGCCCGGCACTGACCATCATATAATGTCAAAAAAAAACAAAAAAACACCAAAACAATTTTTTTTTTTTAAATCGGGATGGTGTCACCCCTCTAAGGGTGTCACCTGGGTGCGGACCGCACCCCCCGCACCCCCCTAGCAACGCCTCTGCCTCTGCCAGTCATTTTTTTTTATTACTTTAGTTGTACTATGCGTGCAAGCTACTGTGACACCAGATATGAGTGACACTGTGCACTGGCAGAAGTTGGCAGAGTAGACACTGTAGGCCTGACACCTGCCTGCAGACAACTAACTGCTATTCTATTGCAGTCAAAATTGTGTTTTTTCTTTTTAAATTTAATACAATATGCCACCAGATATATGAGTAGTAGCACTGGGCAAGTGGGCACAGTTTACACTATGAGCCTGACACACGCTGGCAACTGACTACTATTCTATTGCAGTAAATTTTTGGGGGTTTTTAAATGTTATGTACTGTGCCACCAAGACAGATGGGTGGTGGGTGGCACTGGGCACAGTGTACGCTGTACCCTGACACACGCTGGCAGACAGGCAACTGACTACAATTATATTGCAGTAATAGTTTTTTTTTTTTTTAAATGTTATGTACTGTGCCACCAAGACAGATGGGTGGCACTGGGCACAGTGTATGCTGTACCCTGACACACGCTGGCAGACAGGCAACTGATTACAATTATATTGCAGTAATAGTTTTTATTTTTTTTTAAATGTTATCGACTGTGCCACCAAGACAGATGGGTGGTGGGTGGCACTGGGCACAGTGTACGCTGTACCCTGAAACACGCTGGCAGACAGGCAACTGACTACAATTATATTGCAGTAATATATATATATTTTTTTTATGTTATCGACTGTGCCACCAAGACAAATGGGTGGTGGGTGGCACTGGGCACAGTGTATGCTGTACCCTGACACACGCTGGCAGACAGGCAACTGACTACAATTATATTGCAGTAATAATTTTTTTTTTTAAATGTTATCGACTGTGCCACCAAGACAGATGGGTGGTGGGTGGCACTGGGCACAGTGTACGCTGTACCCTGACACACGCTGGCAGACAGGCAACTGACTACAATTATATTGCAGTAATAATTTTTATTTTTTTAAATGTTATCGACTGTGCCACCAAGACAGATGGGTGGTGGGTGGCACTGGGCACAGTGTATGCTGTACCCTGACACACGCTGGCAGACAGGCAACTGACTACAATTATATTGCAGTAATATTTTTTATTTTTTTAAATGTTATCGACTGTGCCACCAAGATAGATGGGTGGTGGATGGCACTGGGCACAGTGTACGCTGTGATCCTGACACACACACGCTGCCTTCCTAGCAGGCAACTGCAATGAGATTACAGAGAAAAAAAAGCCACCAAGATAGATGAGTGGTGGATGGCACTGGGCACAGTGTACGCTGTGATCCTGACACACACACGCTGCCTTCCTAGCAGGCAACTGCAATGAGATTACAGAGAAAAAAAAGCCACCAAGATAGATGAGTGGTGGATGGCACTGGGCACAGTGTACGCTGTGATCCTGACACACACACGCTGCCTTCCTAGCAGGCAACTGCAATGAGATTACAGAGAAAAAAAAGAAGACTGATATACCAGCCCTAAAAAGGGCTTTTTGGAGTTACCAGCCCTAAAAAGGGCTTTTTGGGGTGCTGTCCTTACAGCAGAGATCAGATGAGTCGTTCAGGACACTGAAAACACTACTCTACGCTATTCTTTCCCTATCAATTCAGCAGCAGCAACAGTGTCCCTCCTCTCACTAAGAATGCAGGTTCTGAATGAATCTAAAATGGTTGCTGCCCTAGAGGTGGGAGGGTCAGGGAGGGAGGGTATGCTGCTGATTGGCTGGAATGTGTCTGCTGACTGTGAGATAGAGGGTTAAAGTTTGCTCAATGATAAATAATAGGAGGCGGATCGAACATCGCATATGTTCGCGCGGATCGGCGAACGCGAACGCGCAAAAATCGCAGCGAAGTGTTCGCCGGCGAATAGTTCTGTACATCTCTAGTCATGACCCTTATCAATGAATCGTCTGTGCTCACCAAAGTGTGCCCTGAGGGCCTTCATGGTTCTCCCTACATGAAAAAGCCCACATGGGAAAGTGTGACAATATATGCTATAGTCAGTGGAACAATTATGGAAATCCTTAAAGGTATATGTCTTCCCTTTGGCTGAGAAAGTTTTTTGCCTGTGTTGGACAAATTGGCATCAGGGCGGTTTCTTGCACTGATACATACCTACTAGTGGGATAAGGATCAAGGGAACGGAAATAGGTTTGGTAGGCTTAATATTACTAGGAGCAATTTTGCTCTTGATTTTACAAGCTTTTCTGTATGCCACTTTGGATTGGGTAGTCAGAATGGTCTTTAGATGGGGATCCTCAAGAAGTATTGGCCAATGAGTGGATAGGATTTTTTCCAGCTTTTTAAATTTTTGCATGAAAATTGGTGATAAATTGTGTAGATGGTCTTGTATCAGAGCACTTCCTAACACAAGAGGTGGTAATCAGTTGCCGATAATGTTGGAGGGCTTCCCCAACTAGAGGAGCAGGGTATATCCAGAAATTATTGGATGAGAAGGATGCCATGACTTTCGTACTCGCTGTGCCTGGTACAGTTTTTACGAAGGCAGAACTGGCTACGTGGGATGTTCTTAACCCACCTTGGGTGATGGCAACTGTCAAAATGGATGAAGGAGTTGTCTGCTGTTGTCTGCTTAACAAAGTTTTGTGCAAAAATGAATCAATCATCATGGCATAACTCTAAAGCCCTGTACATACGATCGGTCCATCCGATGAGAACGGTCTGATGGACCGTTTTCATCGGTTAACCGATGAAGCTGACTGATGGTCAGTCGTGCCTACACACCATCGGTTAAAAAAACGATCGTGTCAGAACGCGGTGATGTAAAACACAACGACGTGCAGAAAAAAATGAAGTTCAATGCTTCCAAGCATGCGTCGACTTGATTCTGAGCATGCGTGGATTTTTAACCGATGATCGTGCCTACAAACGATCATTTTTTTTGCTATCGGTTAGGTATCCATTGGTTGAATTTAAAACAAGTTTTCTTTTTTTTAACCGATGAATAAATAACCGATGGCGCCCCCACACACGATCGATTTGGACCGATGAAAACGGTCCATCAGACCGTTCTCATCGGTTTAACCAATCATGTGTACACGGCCTAAATCTAGAAAGGCTAAGGAGCATTGATCAAGGACATGGGTGAAAGACGGGCCTAGGGTGTTATGGTTACAGTATTGTACAAATGCCTCTATTCCCTGGGATGTGCTGTCCCATATGATCACTATGTCCTCAATATAACGACAATAGTAGATCACATGGGACGCAAAAGGATGGTTGGTTGATAGATACAGGTGCTCCCAAAAATGGCTTAATGGAACAAAGAAGCCCTGTTCTGGACACCATTGACGCCTTCTTCACCCACATGGCCAAGCTCTACGACGATCCGCTGCGCTCTGCCACCGCAGAAGCCACCCTCCACAATCTGAATCAGGGCCGGCGGCCATAGAGGACTATACTGCTGAATTCAGGAAGTGGTCAGCTGACACAGGTTGGAACGAAGTGGCTTTAAAGTACCAGTAGCGCCAGGGTCTCTCCGAGGCCCTCAAAGATGAACTTGCACGCTCTGAAACCCCCGCTTCACTGGAAGGCCTGATCCAGTCTGCCACCAAACTGGACCGACGCCTGCGGGAGCGGCGTTCTGAGCGTTTCCAGACCACCCGTCTCAGCTGGGCCCCACCAAGACAGCCTTCAGTACCCATTCCTCCACCTGCTTCATCCAGTTCCTCATTGCCGGATCCGGAGCCTATGCAGCTCGGCATAGTCCGAGCACCACTCACCCCAGAGGAGCGACTGCGCAGGCGACGGGAGAATCTTTGCCTCTATTGTGGCGCGGGTAATCACTTCCTCCCCAACTGCCCTGTCCGGCCTAGTAAGTTGAAACCTTCACCGGTGTTTAATTACCATTCCTCCCAATTACCACAGACTTACATCGTGCTTTTTCTTTCTCTTCAGCTTCCGGACGGGGAGACCCGCCTGCCGGCAATCGTTAATTCTGGAGCCTGTAGCAGCTTCCTGGACTCTACTACGGCCCGGAAGTTGCACGTCCCTTGCCGCACTAAAGACAGTCATCTTCAGGTCCTCTTGGCTGACGGTTCCCGTCCTTGTTCTGGTCTGGTCACCCAGGAAACTCTCCCTCTGCTTGCCACCACGGATTCAGGACACCAAAAGCACCTGCGTCTGGACCTCATCTCATCTCCTATGTACCCCATCATCCTGGGTCTTCCGTGGTTGCAGCTTCACCAACCCTGTATCAACTGGCTCACAAAGGAAATAAACCTTTCCTCCTCATACTGCTCCCAGCACTGCCTTCCACCTCCTCCGGTTTCCTGCTCTACCATTCTCAACCCACCAGAAAGTCTTTTGCACGTTCCTCCGGTCTACCTGGAATTCAAAGATGTTTTCGATAAACAACAGGCCGACTGTTTGCCCCCACATTGACGTTACGACTGCCCCATCGACCTCCTGCCGGGGGCCGAGATCCCTTTTGGCCGTGTCTTCCCTCTCTCCGAGACCGAGTTAACGGCTCTCAAAGCCTACATCGACGAGAATTTAGAGAAAAATTTCATTCGACCTTCCTCCTCTCCCGCGGGGGCCGGGATCTTTTTTGTCAAAAAAAGGACGGTTCCCTTAGACCTTGCATCGACTACAGAGAGCTAAACAAGATCACCATTAAGAATAGGTACCCATTACCACTCATCCCGGAGTTATTCCAACGATTTCGCTCAGCACAGGTCTTTTCCAAGCTCGACCTCCGGGGTGCCTACAATCTAGTCAGGATCAGGGAAGGGGACGAGTGGAAGACGGCGTTTACGTCTAGATTCGGACATTTCGAATACTTAGTCATTCCCTTCGGGCTCTGCAACGCCCCGGCCACCTTTCAACATCTGGTCAATGATATATTTCGCCAATATCTGGACGACTTTCTCGTCGTATACTTAGATGACATCCTCATCTTCTCGGCTACGTTGGAACTTCACCGAGATCACGTCAAACAGGTCCTCATGATCCTCAGAAAACACCGGTTATATCTTAAAGCAGAGAAGTGTGAGTTTGAGAGATCCTCAGTACAATTCCTGGGGTTCATAATATCTACAAATGGGGTTGCCATGGACCCCCAAAAGGTTAAGGCCATTCAAGAGTGGCCGGCCCCGACAGACAAAAAAGGCGTTCAACGCTTCATTGGCTTCGCCAACTTCTACAGAAGATTCATTGTCGGGTTCTCCGCAATCGTCTCTCCCATCACCAAGCTCACAAGGCAGGGAAGCCGTTTTCAATGGTCCCAGGAGGCCCAGGAGGCTTTTTCCAAGTTAAAGACAACATTCTCCTCTGCCCCGGTCCTACACCATCCTGATCCTGCACTACCGTTCATCTTAGAAGTTGATGCCTCTGAGTCCGCTACGGGCGCTGTCCTGTCCCAGAGGCAGGGACCCAAATCTCTTCTGCACCCTGTTGCCTATGCCTCCCGGAAACTCACTTCGTCTGAAAAGAACTATGACGTGGGCGATAGGGAGTTGCTCGCCATCAAATTTGCGTTAGAAGAATGGAGGTACCTGCTGGAGGGGGCAAGCCATCCCATCCTAATTTTTACAGACCACAGGAATTTGGAGTATTTACGTTCCACGAAGCGTCTTCGACCCAGACAGGCCCGCTGGGCACTCTTCTTCACACGCTTCAACTTCCACATTACCTATAGACCCGGATCAAAGAACGGTAAAGCAGATGCCCTTTCAAGGATGTTTCCCGAAACTCCCAACTCATCAGAACCCAGTACTATTCTGAAACCTCAAAAAAATTTCTTGATCTCTTATTCGGACCTTCTTAGTTCTCTTAAGGAGGCATCACACCAATGCTCCGACCCAGAAGTCTCGTCCTTGGTTAAACGAGAGGATTTATGGTGGTCCAGAGACAAGATCTTCGTGCCAAGGGAGGTAAGGCAGTTACTTCTTAGCACCTCCACGACCTTAAACTTGCAGGACATTTTGGGACACGCAAGACCTCTGAATTGATCTCTCGGTCCTTTTGGTGGCCTAATTGGAAACGTGACTGTAAGACCTATGTGGCCTCCTGCACTTGTTGCCAACGCAACAAGGGATCCAATACTAAGACCTGGGGCCTACTCAAGCCACTACCCATCCCGGAGCGTCCTTGGGCAGACATCTCAATGGATTTTATCGTGGACCTGCCACCTTCTGAGGGGTTCACCACGATCCTAGTCGTGGTCGACCGCTTGTCTAAGATGGCGCATTTCCTGCCCATGATCGGCACACCCTCAGCCTCTGACACAGCTAAAATGTTCTTTAACGAAATCATCAGACTCCACGGGGTCCCTAAGAGCGTCGTATCCGATAGGGGTACACAATTTACGTCTAAGTTTTGGAAGGTAAGTCTCTGGAAGTGAAAGTCTGCCTGTCCTCGGCCTACCATCCTCGGAACAACGGCCAAACTGAGAGAACCAATCAGACTTTGGAGCAGTACCTCCGTTGTTTTTGTTCGGCCTCCCAGGATGATTGGCGATCCCTACTAGCCTCTGCTGAGTTCGCATACAATAATTCAGTTCATGCAACTACCAACCAAACCCCATTCTGGGCCAACTGTGGCTTCCATCCCTCCTTCCTGCCAGACCTCATTCCTGAAACACCCGTTCCGGCTGTCCAGGAACGTGTAACTGCCATTAAACAGAATTTCCAGTTATTACAAAAAGTAATGCGACAAGCCCAGGAGGACTATAAAAAATTCTTCGACAGAGGAAGGAAGGACTGCCCTGCATTTCAGGTCGGCGAGGAAGTTTGGCTATCTGCTTCACACCTTAAATTACCTATTTCCTCACAAAAATTGGGCCCAAGATTTATTGGCCCATTCAAAATTAAACGCAGGATCAACTCTGTGGCCTTTGAATTGGTGCTACCCGAGTCTTACAGGATCCATCCGGTATTCCATGCTTCCCTGCTTAAACCTCTGGTTCCGGACCCTTTTCCGGGCAGGGAGGAACCTCCGCCCCCGCCAGTAGAGGTTGAAGGCGAAAGAGAATTTGAAGTGGAGACTATTCTGAACTGCAGGAAGAGAGGGAGACAACTCCAATACCTCATTAAATGGAAGGGCTATCCTCCGGAGGACAATTCATGGGAACCTTCCAGGAACATTCATGCCCCTCGATTGATCCGGACCTTTCATCGAGAACATCCAGAACTAATGGCCAGTTTGGGCGTCCGGAGTCCGCCCCTTGGGGGGGGCACTGTCAGGGCACCAATTCTGCGGACTTTGATCGCACGCACAAGCAGTAGAACGACGAGGTCGCGCGTCTCTATACAGCGCATGCGCGGGCACGGTCCGGCGCGGCGCGTGCGGGAACACGCGCGATCCCGTCGAAGCCAATCACAGGGCTCACCGCCCTATTTAAACCTGCCTCTGACACATGGCAGGTTGCTGGTTTGTCATCAGCTCCTGTATGTGTCTCATTGCTGTGAACCTGTTTATCCTGAACCTCCTGGCTTACCTGTTTGACTCCCTGATCTCGGCCTGCTTTGGACTCTGCTGACCTCTCCAATCCCTGACCCCGGCTTGCACCCCTGGACTCCGCTGATTTCTCCAATCCTTTGATACCGGCTCGCATCCTTGGACTTCCGCTGACCTCTCCGATCCTTTGACCCTGGCTTGCATTACTGGACTTCCGTTGATCTCTTTGACCCTTGGCCCACAGCCAGTACTTGAACTTGTTTTGCCTGTTTGGTCCCCTGTTCCTGGTTGTGTCACGGACTGTCTTCTCAGCCTGTCTGCAGATCCTGTGCCTCGGATATCATACTCATCCACCAAGCATCTCCAGGGTCTTCTGGTGCCTTCCTTGATCTACGCCTTGACTCAGTTTCCTGTTTCCGGTACCGGTGCCTCCTGGTGCTGTCACCCCTCTGTCTTCACCACCAGAGGGCGGTCAGCACTGGTTCGCAAGGGTGAGCCGTCCGCAGCATCTCGGCCTTGGTAAGTTCCTTAGACTCTGACATTTGGAGAGTGTTACACCCCACGTCCCGCGATTTTACCCACTTCTCTCATGTACATCACACTTCTAGTCGCATAGACTACCTGATGAGCGACCACAGCTGTCTAGATTGGTCTCCTGAATGCAGCATAGACCCAATGGTCTGGTCTGACCACTCTCCTGTCCACATGACGTTCTCGATCCCCTCCACTCCAGTTAGGGAGTGGACGTGGCGCTTGAATGATTCGTTACTTACGACTTCGGAGTGTATGCAGAGGGTCTCTGATACAATCTCTAACTTTCTTGCTGATCACGCCTCAGATACGACTGCAGTGTCCTTCCAATGGGAGGCACTGAAGGCCGTACTACGCGGAACCTTTATCCAAATGGGTGCACGTCTGAAAAAGGAACGCTCGGCCGCTATAGAGGCAGCAGTCCGAACACTTAGTGTAACTGTCCGCTTGTCATTGTGGATCTTGTTCAGCACTTGCTGCTGGGTGGAACCTTTCTGCTTCCCTTTAGTTCCTGGGGGGAATGTTTAACTAGCAGGATCACAAAACCACTCCTTTCTTCCTGTCTTAGAAAGAAAGTATTTTCCTGTATCACAGGCCACATGTTAGCTTTATGCATAGGACTTCATGGCAGATGTTTGCAGAAAATCCCTAAAGCTTAAAGTTTGTACACCCCTTGGCAAGCGGATCGAGGTATGCAGAAAAGTGTGCATTGTTATAAAGATGTATATGTTCTAGAGATAAACCGTGTTCATGCTGTTTGGTTTTAAACACACTATAATCCAAAGCACTTTGCATGTAACCATGTTTCTTTGAATGTTCAATGTAATTAGATGTGTGTGCAGACAACTGCAATTAACCCTGTAACCCCCTTTTGTGGTGATAACTGTAAATAAGTGTGTTGTATGTCATTTACAGTTTTCACGGTGCTACGGTGCTTACGATATTCATGTTTACGGTGCTCAAGGAGATAAAGAGAACAATATTCAACCCTGCTGCGCACCTTTGTCGCAAAAGAATAAAACTACTGCACCCGTCAGAAGCTCTCCTCTTGTTATTTATTCGATGCCATAGGGGCCGTAACACTTAGAGACCTAGAAATTGAACACAAACGATCCCCGACGGTGTCAACGCTGTCGGATGTGTCTAGGGCGCGATCACAACTCAGAGAACTGTATGAGACCTCCGCACGCACGTATGCAGGTAAGCTAGCCTTCCATCAGTACAAGTTCCAAGATAAATGTGGTCGTTCGCTGGTTCGCTCCCTACATCCAAAGGGATCTTCCGCCTTTGTGACCCACATTCGGGGGGCGCGGGGAGAGTTGATCTCCTCACCGACTAAGATGGCTGAGGAGGGGGGCGTGGCCAAGATGGCAACCGAGCTGGACATGTAGGAGCGGAGCTCTGCTGCAACGGAGGGGACATTATCCTGCGCACGTGGAGAAGTCCTCCAATATGGCGACGCCGACCGTGGAAGCTGGCCCGGCTCTCACAGCGGATGCTAACTTTTCGGCCCTGATGCAAGCCATAAACGGCTGCCAAGCGGCGCTTACCACCAAAAAAGACTCACTGCAGGCAGAGCTGCGGATGCTACGGCGGGACCAAGAAAAGATCCGGGACCGTGTGGTGGAGACGGAGCGCCGGGTGGGGGATATTGAAGATGTGCTCAGAGAACACACTGCCACGCTCCACACGGTGCAGGTCAGGCTGAGATATTTGGAGACCAGGGCGGAGGACGCTGAAAATAGAAACCGCCGCAATAATTTGCGGATCGTCGGTCTCCCGGAGGGGTCTGAGGGGTCGGATGCTCCAGCCTTCAATGAGCGGCTCCTGCGCACGCTGTTCCCCCAGGCCTCCTTCTCCTCACATTTCGTTGTGGAGCGGGCGCACAGAATGCCGGCTGCTCGCGGTCCCCCCGGTACCCCCCCGCGCACCTTCATCTTCAAACTGCTGAATTTCAGGGACCGTGACCTGGTCCTGCGGGAGGCTCGGAGGATGGAGGCTGTCCGTTATGAGGCTGCCAAGATTATGTTCTTTCCGGACTTCTCGGTGGACACACAGAAGAGGCGTAAATCCTTTGATGCGGTGAAGCAGGCTCTCCGTGCCCGAAACGTGAGGTACAGCATGATGTTCCCAGCCCGCCTGCGCATGGTGGATGGCGAGACCGTCCGGTTCTTCACTGTGCCCGAGGATGCTGCTAGATGGCTTGATACCCTGCCCCGGAGCTGAACTGACTATCCTGGTAGATGAGTGAGTAGAACCTTGTTTGATCGTTTACCCTAGTTGCCGCCAGTCCTACCTCCTTTCTGCCTGCTATTTTCCTGGCCTCCTGCCTGGGGTCCTGGGACTGCTGCATGCCCCCTGGCGGAGTGCGGCCTTGCCTGTCCCCCTTGTGAGGTGTCCCCCCTGTCTGAACACTGCTCTCCCTGTCCGGGGATGGCTCTTCTGAGGCCTGCCGTTTACCTCCTTCCCCTGATGACAATTCCTACTGGACATCTGCCTTTGGTGCTTCGGATTCCACTGGGGTTTGGGGAGCCCTGACCCTTGCTTTCGGGGGGTGGGGGGTGGTGATTGGCTGCATGTCCTCACGGGACCCCTGGAGGTTATTTTATGTTACTGTTCGCTGACCGGGCAACAGCATTGTACTACTCCTGACCCTGTGGCAGCTCGGCCGGGATGGACTCTGCCCTGAACCACACAGGGCAGTCGTGGATCCGGATTGTATGATGACTGCTGTTGGCAACTATAGGTTAAGGACTGTGCCCCTGGCTCCGCCAGGAGACTGTTTTATCTTTCCTTTCTGAGTCCCGCTCTGTTGGCGGTATCTCTGCTGATGACCTGTGCACCTAGTGCTCGGACTGCACTTGCCTACTTGACTGATGTTTATGACCCTATGTGGTTTATAACCACTCCTGTTGGAGGGATCCAGGTACATTCTGGTTCTGATGAATGTACAGGGTGGGGGGGAGTTGGGGAAGTTGTTTATTTGTTTTTTTTTTCTCTCTTTTGTTTTTGTTTTTATTTTCTGTGTTATTACTGTTTGAAGGAATGGTGTTAGCATGCAATGCAGGTTCTATACAGGCTAGATCGGGTGGTGGGGGACGCTGTCCTTGGATGGTGGCCCCTGAGCCTATTGCTCCGGGGGTCGTGTATGCGGGTCTGGGGGTTCCTCCGGCCCTTTTATATTGCCCTCCCCTATGGCCTCCCTCTCGGTGATTTCTTGGAACGTTTGGGGGCTTAACTCCAAAATCAAGCGGGCTTTGGTATTTAAATTCTTACAACGCCACTCCCTGGACGTCTGTATTCTTCTGGAGACGCACCTAGTGGGTGGCAGGGTCCTTAGCCTACGCAAACCCTGGGTGGGCCATTACTATCATGCTACTCACTCTACTAGAGCTCGGGGGGTTAGCATTCTTATCCGTAAGTCCCTGCCGTTCGTGCTGCTGGACCTGCATCTGGACCCTGGGGGCAACTATGTACTGCTTCATGCTGAGTTTGCTGGTGTGTCAATGGTTCTGGTTGGCCTTTATTACCTGCCTTCTGCTAGTATAGGTCTCCTCAATAAGATAGCGCAATTGGTGGTGACATACTCGGCCAGAGCGGTGCTTCTGGCAGGTGACTTCAATATGGTGCCCTGCCCTAATCTGGATAGAATGTGCCCCGGTTTAGTGTTTGATTCTCCGCTCTCCCGATGGGCCGAGGCGTTTGGCCTCACGGACGTCTGGAGGTGGAGGAATCCTGGGATCAGGGGATACACCTGCAGCTCTGCCACGCATACAGCCATGTCGCAAATTGACCTTTTTTATGCTAGTGGCCCGATCTTAGCCAATGTACAGGATTTCCTGGTCCTTCCTAGGGGAATATCTGATCATGCTCCCATCCTGCTCCGGTTACACACTGGGAGGGCTCCCGGGGTGGGCCTATGGCGTCTCTCAAGGTTTTGGGTGTCGGATGAGTGGGTGGAGCCTGAGATGGAGACCTCCATAGCGGAATTCTGGTCCTCTGTTGCCCCCGGTGAGGAGTCCCCGGATGGGTGGGAGGGCTTTAAACTGCAGGTTAGGGGTTCTTATGAATCCCTTATCAAGTCGGTGCGGGTCTCCTCCCAGGCCTCATTGGTCCAAGCGGAGGAGAGGGCGCAGTCACTGGAGGCGCAGTTTGTGGCCACGGGAGAGGAACGACAGAGAATGGACTTAATGGTGGAGGTGCGGGAGGCAGTGGCGGCTGCTGCTCAAAATTTTTGGGGGGACGCAAACGAAAAAAAAAATATTGCAGCCTCACTGTGCCCATCACATGCAGCCACTGTGCCATGCCACCAAATGCAGCCACTGTGCCATGCCACCAAATGCAGCCACTGTGCCATCAATTGTCACCACTGTGCCATGCCATCAAACACAGCAACTGTGCCATCAATTGTCACCACTGTGCCATGCCATCAAATGCAGCCACTGTGCCATCAATTGTCACCACTGTGCCATGCAACACAGCAACTGTGCCATCAATTGTCACCACTGAGCCATGCCATCATATGCAGTCACTGTGCCATCAATTGTCACCACTGTGCCATGCCATCAAACGCCACCACTGTGCCATCAATTGCCACCACTGTGCCATGCCATCAAACGCCACCACTGTGCCATCAATTGTCACCAATGTGCCATGCCATCAAACGCAGCTACTGTGCCCATCAATTGTCACCAATGTGCCATGCCATCATATGCAGTCACTGTGCCATCAATTGTCACCACTGTGCCATGCCATCAAATGCAGTCACTGTGCCATCAATTGTCACCACTGTGTTATGCCATCATATGCAGTCACTGTGCCATCAATTGTCACCACTGTGCCATGCCATCATATTCAGTCACTGTGCCATCAATTGTCACCACTGTGCCATGCCATCAAATGCAGTCACTGTGATATCAATTGTCACCACTGTGCCATGCCATCAAATGCAGTCACTGTGCCATCAATTGTCACCACTGTGCCATGCCAAACGCCACCACTGTGCCATCAATTGTCACCACTGTGCCATGCCATCATATGCAGTCACTCTGCCATCAATTGTCACCACTGTGCCATGCCATCAAATGCAGTCACTGTGCCATCAAGTGTCACCACTGTGCCATGCCATCAAACGCCACCACTGTGCCATCAATTGTCACCACTGTGCCATGCCATCATATGCAGTCACTGTGCCATCAATTGTCACCATTGTGCCATGCCATCATATTCAGTCACTGTGCCATCAATTGTCACCACTGTGCCATGCCATCATATTCAGTCACTGTGCCATCAATTGTCACCACTGTGCCCCATGCCACTGTGCTCATTGTCGCCTCTGTGCCCCATGATGCCACTGTGCCCCATGCCACTGTGCCCCATGCTGCCACTGTGCCCCATGATGCCACTGTGCCCCATGATGCCCCTTTCCCTGTAAAAAAAACACTTACCTAAAGCTTCCATGTCCTCCCTCGATGTCTTCTGCCGCCGTGGAGAAGCTTCAGCCAATCAGGTTCCTGATAACCAGAATCCAGGAACCTGATTGGCTGAAACGGCCGTCAGTCTAATGCAAGGACCGCAGATTGCCTGCGCTCCGAGCATAGACTTTCGTGAGCCGGAGGGCGGCACTGGAAAAGCCTATCAGAGCCGCTGGCTTTGATAGGCAGTTCCCCTCAGCCAACCAGCTGCCGCTATTCGGGTAACCGGTGTCCCATGTCCGGTTATACGAATAGACCAGGCAGCCGGCAACAGTAACTCACGTTCAATGCATTGCATTGAACGTGTGTTACTTGCGAGAGGGGGTGGCGCTGCAGCGCCCTCTATAGACGGCCGCCAGAACTTCGGCTAAAATGTCAAAATGACATTTTAGCCGAATAAAAGTTCTTAAAGGGCCCGTTTTTTTTTGTTTGTTTTTTTGTGACTGCGGGAGGGGGGGCGGCGCCCGTGCGCCCATATGGGTGGGCTGCCACTGGCGGGAGGTCCAGCTTCTTAGAATGGCGGCTGCCAAGAAACAACTCCTTTACCAATCCCAAAGGGTATTCGAACAGGGTGAAAAGATGGGACGTCTACTAGCTTGGCTTTCCAGAGACTCGACCAATTCTGTCCCTATCGCTCACATTTGCCGGGGGCCTGGCGAACTGGTGTCTGACCCCCGGGAAATTAATGCCTGCTTCGCGGCCTACTATGAGGAGTTGTACTCCTCCCAAGTGGACTACACTTCTGAGGAGCTGGGCTCTTTTCTGAGTGGGCTGGACTTCCCTGTCTTGTCGGAGGAGGCCCGCCGGGCCTTGGACGCCACGATCACCCTGAAAGAAATTCAGGTGGCAGTGGCCTCCCTACAGGCGGGGAAAAATCCTGGGGATGATGGTTTGCCAGCGGAGTTCTTCAGAACGCACGGGGCTTCCCTACTGCCACGCACTGCCCCCTTCTATGCAACGGGCTGTTGTGGTGGTGATCCCGAAGCCAGGGAAGGACCCTTCCCTATGCTCGTCCTATCGTCCGATCTCACTTTTGAATGTTGACACGAAGATATTCGCTAAGGTACTGGCAACTGGCCTGAATACGGTGATACTTTCTTTGATTCATGAGGACCAGACTGGCTTCATGCCGGGCAAGTGTCGGACATCAACTTGCGGGGGCTCTTTACAGTTATTGACCGGGAGGGGGAGGAAGTGGTGGCCTCTTTGGACGCTGAGAAGGCCTTTGACTCGGTGGAGTGGGAATACCTGTGGGCGGTTCTTCGGAAGTTTGGACTGGGTCCGCGGTTCATATTCTGGCTTCGGATGCTGTATGCCAATCCAACCGCTAGAGTTCGCACAAATTGTGTCCTCTCCGCGCCTTTCCCACTCCGCTGGGGAACGAGGCAGGGGTGCCCCCTCTCCCCGGCACTATTTGCCCTTGCCATCGAGCCATTGGCGATGTTGCTCCGATCCTTTCCGGAAGTTGTAGGTATACCGGTTGGCCCCATTGTTGAGAAGGTGTCTATGTATGCGGACGACACTCTCCTTTACCTTAATGACCCCCGTAGTTCCCTGTCAGCCGCCTTACTCCTTATTGATGTCTTTGGTAAGTTCTCGGGTATAAGGCCGCGTACACACGAGGGGATATGTCCGCTGAAAACGGTCCGATGGACCGTTTCAGCAGACATCTCCGCTCGTGTGTATGGGCTAGCGGACAGATTTCTCCACCCGACAGATTTCAAAGCATGCTTTGAAATCTATCGGGTGGAATCTGTCCGCCCGACATGTCTGCTGGTTAGTACACTTACCAGCAGACATGTCGGGTCCCACCGCCGCCGCGCCGCTGCCGAATGGATTCGGCGCATGCGCGGAAGTGTTTTACTTCCTGGTGCGGTGACGTGGCGGTGTCGCGGCGGCGTCAACGTCACCGCCGCGTCACCGCGCCGTCCGGCGGCGGGGAATTTGATCCGATGGTGTGTACACGCCATCGGATCAAACTCCCGATCGGACATATCCGATGGAAATGGTCCGCGGACCGTTTTCATCGGATATATCCGATCGTGTGTACGGCGCCTAAGGGTTAATTGGTCGGTCCTCTTCTCTCTGCGCGGCTCCCCCCCTCCTTCTCACCTGCCGGCCCCCCTTCAGTGGGTTGATGATTTTAAATACCTGGGCATTCGGGTCAAGCGACGCCTCCATGACTATGTTGAGTCTAATGTGCAACCTATTTTTCAGCAGTTCCTCCTAAAGTGTGCGACCTGGAAGACACTGCCCCTTACGCCGGTGGGTAGAGTCAACTTAGTTAAGATGACCTTCCTCCCCAAGTTTCTATATGTGTTCAGGCACACGCCGATAGGTATCCCCAGGGCCTTTTTTTCTAAGCTTGATCGGGCGGTCGGCTCGTTTATCTGGCAGGCCTCGGTCCCGCGGGTGGGTAGGCCGATACTGCAGCTCCCCTTGTCGGACGGAGGTCTGGTCCTCCCTAACTTTCAGAAATACTACTGGGCGGTCGTTCTGGTGTCGGTCAAGTGGTGGTTTGCGCAGGACTGCGCTAACCCGGCAACTACCCTCGAGGCATCGGTTTTGGGGTCTTATACCGAATTGAGTAATTTGGTGTATCGCGGTGTCAGGGCTAGCCCACTAATTACTACGCCTATGAAGACCACGGTGACGGTGTGGGGACAGGTTTAGAGGCTTCTGGTTCGGCCCGGAACCTTCTCCCCTCACAACCCCTTGTGGGGGAACCCATCTTTGCCCCACCTGAGGACTGTGCCGGACCCGCAGCTGTGGGCAAGACACAGGGTCAAAACACTCCGAGATATCATGCCGGAGGGACGATTGCTTACTTTTGCGACCTTGAAGGGTAAGTTTGGGCTACCTCCCTGGATGTTTTTTCGATTCCTCCAGCTCCGCCATGCGGTCCGAGCGCAGTTCCCGGACCCTATTCAGGTAGAGCCCCACTCGATGGAGCGAGTCCTCTCCTCACGCTTCAGAGATAGAACGCTTTCGTCTATCTATTTTAGACTGACCTGTGCGACGGGCCCTGGGGCGTCGCGGGCTTTTTCGGCCTGGCAACGAGATCTGCCGGCCCTCACGACTGAGGACTGGTCTGAGGGAATGCAGCAGTGCATCCCCCTTTTGATTTCGGCGAGGGAACGATTTATCCAATTGAAATTCATCCATAGGGTTTACTATACGCCACAGAGGCTGGCAGTGATTTACCGCACCTCTGAGGATGTCCTAGGTGTAGGTCAGAAGTGGGAAATTTTATACATATGGTTTGGCTCTGCCCGCAGATTCAGGAATTTTGGAAGCAAGTGGTAGCTGATATGGCCTCGATTTGTGGTATGGCTGTTGCGTTGGACCCCTTGATACAGCTGCTAGGTATCACTGGTAATCTGCCCACCACGACCCACAAAAAACTGTTTATTTTCTACTCTGCCTTTTATGCCAGGAAGGCAATCCTGCTCCAGTGGAAGGCTTCAGAGCCCCCTGGGCTGTCCCTTTGGCGTAAGCTGATTAACGACACTTTGCCCCTATACAAGCTAACATACATGGGGCGTAATTGCCCTCAGAAGTTCAAAAAAATCTGGGCGGCATGGGTGGCGGCCCGAAGCCTGACGGTTTGATGTGACCTGCTGTTTGCTAGTCCTTCGCCCCGTGGCAGGGGCGGTGGACCCTTTCGGCCCCCCCCTCTCTCTTCCCCCCTCCTCCTCCTGATTGATGGATATTTTATGATACCGGGGGTGCTGTTCTGCCTCCCCCCCTCTTCTCCTTCCTCCCTATTCCTCTTCCTCCCCCTCCCCTACCCTTCCCCCTTTTAAATTACTTATCAGGAATGCTGATTGTGTGTCTAGCCTGTACTTCCCAATGTGAATACCTCTGGATGTCTTGATGCTCTGAGTTGTAATACCCGTACTGCATAAGCCTGTAATCGTGTGATTATTTCAATAAATATTCCTTCTGTTAAAAAAAAAGATGGCTGAGGAATTCAGGGACTTCTATCAATCCCTATATAATATTCCTGCGACCCGATCGACAGGTTCCCCTTGTACTGAAGAGGTTGACCAATTGTCCTACATCTCGGATACGGCACTTCCTACATTAAAAGCTGACACCATTGGTGATCTGGAAACCCCTATCACGGAAGATGAATTCGCCAAAGCCATAGCAGGTACGCCAAGTGGAAAGAGCCCGGGGCCCAGATGGCTTCACTCCCAAGTTCTATAAACTATTTTCGGCCCTCCTCGCACCCTTTCTTACTAAGGTCTTTAACTCTTTGACAGGGGGCTCAGTGTTTCCTCCACAAACACTTGAGGCCCACATCTCCCTAATTCCAAAGCCGGGCAAAGACCCTACTCTCTGCGCTAACTATAGGCCGATCTCTTTGATTGGAGTCGACCTGAAAGTCTTTGCTAAAATACTGGCAAATAGGCTACAGCCACTGTTGCCAGGGATAATTCACCTAGATCAGGTCGGCTTTGTGAGTGGCCGGGAGGCTAGGGACAATACCCTAAAGACCCTTCTATTAACTGATTATGCCCGGTCTCACGATGTCCCATCATGTCTCGTAACGGTCGATGCCGAAAAGGCATTTGACCGAGTAGACTGGCAGTTCCTTCAACTGTCTCTGCAACAAATAGGCTTGGGACCTAATATGATGGCGAGGATAATGTCCCTTTACTCTTCCCCATCTGCTAGGGTTAGGATGAATGGCTCGCTATCTCCGACTTTTTCCATATCTAACGGGACTCGACAGGGATGCCCACTGTCCCCCCTCCTCTACGTTCTTACAATGGAACATCTAGCCATTGCTATACGTAATAATCCCTCGGTCCAGGGCATCACAATCGGGCCCACCCATACTAAACTCGCCCTTTTCGCGGATGATCTGCTCTTGTTCGTGACACGCCCACATACATCCTTACCCTCAGTGCTCCAGGAGTTTAAAAAATTTGGCGCAGTTAGCAATTTCAAGGTAAACTACACTAAATCAGAAATCCTTAACATATCTTTGTCCAAGCCAGACCTATGGAGACTATCGACTACCTTTTCCTTCAAAACTGGTTCTACCTCCTTCGGGTACCTCGGAATTCAAATTCCGGCGGATCCATCCCAACTCTTTTCTCTGAACTTTACCCCCCTGCTTCTTAGGACCCAAGCAGATTTAATCACTTATGCGTCCAAACGGCTCTCATGGCTAGGTAGAGTGAATGCCCTAAAAAAGGATGTTCTCCCTAGGTTCCTATATTTGTTCCAAACCATTCCTATTCATATTCCTAATTCGTACTTCAAGAAGCTGCGCCGAATGTTCTCCAAATTCATCTGAATGCTGCCCATCCCAGAATACGATATGAAACATTATCTCTTCCAAAGTTTAGGGGGGAGCTGGAGCCCCAGATGACTCCTTGTACCATAAGGCCGCGGTGCTCACTTATATACTGGACTGGTTCCATCACTCCTCAACCAAGCTCTGGGTTCAGTTGGAGAGCCACATGAACCCTGTTGAACTCTCCGCTCTCCCATGGACCTCACCCACGGTCTTGCCCACGGTAGCACCATGCTTGGCCTGACTCCTGTAAGAAACATCCATTGCAGCGGTGCACTACTAGCACCAGCAACACCACCAACATCCACAGTTGCGGTGAACTACAAGTTCCAGCTTTCCTGCTCATCACAACACCTACTTCAGCAATGAACTACAAGTGCCAGCTGTCCCGCTCGTCTCAACCCTGCATCCGTGGTGAACTACAAGTCCCAGCGCTGACCCGCTTCTCAAGACCTGCTCATGGTATGTGCTCTTGTTATTGAACTATAGGCATATTAGCACACCTGAACTGTTGTCTGCTGCTAGCCTGATATGAAACCTGACATTATCACGAGCCATACATAAAAAGGGAAAACCCATCAGGCTCAGATGTTTGCACAAGAACTTTGCCGTTTATCCCATCAAGTTCAGCAAATGGCCACAGAGCTCACCAAGGTGCAATCCCCTACTACAACTGTTACAAAAACTTTATCTGAACCGAAAATTCCTTTGCCTGACCGTTTTTCTGGTGACCGTAAGGGATTCTGCAACTTTAAAAACAGCTGCAAATTATATTTCAAATTAAGGCCATCCTCTTCTGGCTCTGAAACTCAGAGAGTTCAGATCATTATCTTTCTGCTATAGGGTGACCCCCAGGCTTGGGCCTTTAACCTTGAACCAAACCATCCAGCCCTGCTAACTGTAGATGCCTTCTTTGAAGCCCTTGGATTGCTGTACGATGATCCAGATCGTATGGCTACTGCAGAATCAACCCTGCGTAACTTAAAGCAAGGGACCACCACAGCTGAAATGTACTGCTCAGAGTTTCGCAGGTGGGCCCCAGAATCTGGCTGTAATGATGCAGCTCTCCGCAGCCAGTTCAGAATAGGTCTTTCAGATGCAATTAAGGATCCTCTGGTCAACTTCTCCTATCCAGCCTCACTGGAGGAAGCTATGTGTCTAGCCATTAGAATTGATCGCCGTCAGCGAGAGAGGGGGCGAGAAAAAAATATGGATGTGGCAAACTGTATACCTCCCTTACCACCTGACCATCCCACCTCCAGTGCCAGTTCAGTGGAAGAAACTATGCAGTTAGGCTCCACCCGGCTATCTGCCCAGGAACACACACGCCGGCGTAATATGGGACTTTGCCTGTAATGTGGCCTCAGGGGTCACATGCTCCGTTCGTGCGCTACACGTCCGGGAAACTCCAGGACCTAGGTGATTATGGGGAGGTCACCTTAGGTCTGCTTTCATCTCCCCAGGGGGACAGTCGTATACTTCTGCCCAGTGTTATTCACTTTGGGACAGGGACTCATGAACTGCTGGCCTTGGTAGATTCTGGAGCTGCTGAGAATTTTATTGATAAGACTCTGATTACCTCCATGTCCCTGGAAACTCATACGCTAGATTGCCCAGTCCGCCTAATTTCTGTGGATAACCGGCCTCTCTCACAAGACCTTGTGCTTTAGTCCACCAATCCCTTCCAGTTACAATTGGGGGCCCTGCACTGGGAGAAGATTTCATGTCTTGTCATTGACTCTCCATCCACTCCTTTGATCCTAGGCCTTACTTGGCTTCAGAAGCACAATCCTGTAATTGACTGGCGAACAGGAAATATTCTGGCCTGGTCCAATCAGTGTAAAGAAAGTTGCATCCAGCACCCTGTTCGACTTGCTGCTTGTCAAGTGGGAATGGAACAGATTCCGCTTTGTTATAAGGACTTTCAGGATGTGTTTTCTAAAGGGAGTGCTGACACCTTACCACCTCATCGCAGTTATGACTGTCCCATTGACCTTTTGCCTGACACTACACCTCCGCGAGGGAGAGTCTTTCCATTATCCGAACCAGAGAACCTTGCTTTGCAAGAATACATCCAGGAAAACCTAGCTAAAAGTTTCATCCGTCCCTCTACTTCTCCCGCAGGCGTAGGTTGCTTCTTTGTCCCAAAGAAGGACGGGGGTCTAAGACTTTGTGTTGGCTACAGAGGTCTAAATAAAATAACCGTTCCCAATCGGTACCCTCTCCCTCTCATCACAGAGTTGTTCTTCCAAATCCAGGGAGCAAAGATTTTCTCCAAACTAGACCTAAGGGGAGCCTATAATCTAGTGCGCATCCGTGAAGGAGATGAGTGGAAGACGGCCTTTAACACCAAGGATGGCCACTACGAATGTCTTGTCATGCCTTTCGGTCTCAGGAATGCACCAGCTGTCTTTCAAAACTTTATGAATTACATTTTCCGTGATCTGTTGGGTCGCTTTATGCTTGTATACTTGGATGATATTTTGATATATTCTCCCAATCTTGAAACACATCAAAGGCACGTCCGCTCAGTGTTGGCCCGATTAAAGGCTCATTCCCTTTTTGTTAAGCCTGAAAAATGTTAATTTCATGTCAAACAAGTACCTTTTCTGGGCTACCTAATCTCTGACACAGGCCTAACCATGGATCCAGCCAAGATTCAGGCCATTCTAGACTGGGCATCACCTTCAGACCTGAAAGCAGTTCAGCGCTTCCTGGGCTTTGCAAATTTCTATCGGAAATTCATTAGGAATTTTGCCACCATTGCACATCCCATCACCTCTCTCACCAGGAAGTCTCAGTCTAAGTTTAAATGGACTACTGAAGCCCAGACAGCCTTCACTCAGTTGAAGAAAGCCTTTACCTCTGCACCAATTCTACGCCATCCTGTTCCTGAGCTTCCTTTTATTGTGGAGGTAGATGCATCCGAACTAGGGGTGGGGGCTCTTCTGTCACAAAAGGACCCTGTAACTGCTGCCATCCACCCCTGTGCCTTCCTGTCCCGTAAATATTCCCCAGCAGAGCGCAACTATGATATAGGCAACAGAGAACTGTTAGCCATAAAGCTAGCTTTGGAGGAATGGAGACATTGGCTGGAGGGAGCTCGCTATCCATTCATAGTTCTGACTGACCACAAAAACCTTGAATACATCCGTTCTGCTAAAAGACTGAACTCACGTCAGGCCAGGTGGTCATTGTTCTTCTCCAGATTTCTTATTTACCAGGGCCAAAAAATGTTAAGGCCGATGCCTTGTCTCACAGTTTTTTATCAGAATCCCCACCTCCGCTTCCTCCACAATCCATTATCTCTGAGGACAGGATTTTGGCTTTCACCCAGACTGACATCTCTGAGGCCTTGTTACCTGCACAGGCTGAAGCCCCCCCTTCCACTCCCTCTGGTATGCTTTTTGTGCCCTTGGCTCTTCGTTTGCAGGTTTTGCAGCAGGTACATGCGTCAAAGCCTGCAGCGCATCCGGGGTTTAGACAAACTTATGAGATTATCTCTCGCAACCTCTGGTGGCCATCGATTAGGCAGGATGTGTTAGCCTTTTTCCAGGCTTGTGAGGTTTGTACCAGAAGCAAGGGCAGTACCTCTAAGCCCTCCGGTCTTCTACTGTCAGGCTGTGTACTCACCGAAGCCGAGATGCCGAGGGTGGCCCACCGTTGCGACCCGGCGCCGACCGTCCCCTGGAGTTGGGACAGGGGAGGCGAGCCCCGGGAGGCACCAGCGCCAGTGAGGTCCGGGTTGGTAGCCGGGATCCTGGTGCAGACTGGAACTGAAGCTCCTCCTGATGGCGGTAAGCAGAGCAGGCAGCCGAGGAGCCACAAGACAGGTGCAAGGCAGGTAACGGAAGCTGTACTGAAGGACTGTGGAGCAGGTAACTGGAGGGGTACCGGGCAGGTGCAGGCGGATCAGACTGAGAACAAGTCCATAGAGCAAGCCGAGGTTCAGAGGTTGGAGAGGTCAACAAGTCCAAAGCCAAGCCAGAGGTCAGGGATTATAGAATCCAGGAACAAGAGCCAAGGTCAACTTCAGGGCGAGAGGAGAGTCGTATGGAAATCCGGGTCAAAGGTTCAGGTAATCGGCAGAGAGTCCAAGCACAAGCTGAAGACAAACCAGCAACCTGCCATAAGACAGGGGCTGGTTTAAATAGCCTGGTCAAGCCTCTGATTGGTTCCCGGAAGGTGCGCGCCCGTGCGCGCGCCCGTGTGCACGTTGCATCGCCAGACCGCGCATGCGCGCGCCTTTCCCGCACGGGTACACGCCGGAGCGCCGCTCTATTGCGCATGTGCGAGGATCGGAAGACGGGCCTGGATCCCTGACAGTGCCCCCCCCAAGGGGCGGACTCCGGACGCCCAAACTGGCCATCAGCTCCGGATGTTCCTGGTGAAAGGCACGGATTAGGCGTGGGGCATGCAGATTCTTAGAAGGTTCCCAGGAATTGTCCTCCGGTGGGTACCCCTTCCATTTGACCAGGTACTCGAGTTGCCTACCCCTCTTCCTACAACTCACGATGGCCTCCACTTCAAATTCACCCTCAATCTCCACTGGTGGAGGTGGGGGTTCCCCTCTTCCGCCAAAAGGGTCTGACACAACGGGTTTAAGGAGGGAGGAGTGAAAAACAGGGTGGATCCTGTAAGAGTCCGGTAGGGCAAGTTCAAAGGCCACGGCATTGATTTTCCGTCTGATCTTGAAGGGACCAATGAACCTCGGGCCAAGTTTCCGAGAAGGCACAGGTAATTTTAGGTTAGTGGCGGAAAGCCAGACTTCCTCCCCTATTTTAAAGGCTGGGCACTCTTTTTTCTTCCTCTATCGTAAATTTTTTTATAATCCTCTTGGGCCTGTCGCATCATCCCCTGAAGCTTCAGAAAATTTGACTGGACAGCTGTTAGATGTTCCTGAACAGCTGGGACAGGTATTTCTGGTAGATCATCCGGGAGGAAGGATGGGTGAAATCCGAAGTTGGACCAGAAGGGGGTCTGATTGGTGGTGGAATGTACCGAGTTATTGTAGGAGAACTCTGCGGATGGTAGCAGGGACGACCAATCGTCTTGAGAGGAGGAACAAAAGCATCGCAGGTATTGCTCCTGTGAGGGCTTACCTAGAGTGGAATCCATTTGCAGACTTGTGAGCTACCTTTGCGACCTGATGCGATCCGCCCCCTGAGATTGGGACAGAGGGATGGACGCACCGGGAGGCACCGGTACCAGCGGGAAGACGATGTTCAGGTGCGTGGAGCAGGTACAGGCGGATCACCGACTGGAAGGCTGCAGCAGATGAACAGAAGACCGTCCAGGCACAAAAGTACTTCACTGGTCAGGGCAGGGCTGAAAACAGGTCCAGGAGACAAGCTGTGGTCAAAGGCTGGAGAAGACAGGGAAAGTCCAACAAAACAGGCCGGGGTCAAAGGGCAGGTGAAGATCGGGTAACCAAAGTCCAAGCCGGGGTCAGGGGTTCAGGCAAGCAGAAGTCCAGAAACGAGCCAAGGGTCAAAAGCCGGGGATCAGTCTTGCAGCAGAAGATCAACATATAGGAACTGTTGGCACAGACAGAATGATCTGATCAGAATGAACCGACAAGGCTCTCAGAGTGAGGCAGGGCTTTATACCCTGGTTAATTGGATAACCTGCCTCAGCTGAAACAGGAGTCTGGTGCAGATTGCAATGAGAAGGCAATCAGCACATATTCCAGGACCAGGCTTTGATGGACAGCAGACAGAAATAGCAACTAAGAAGTGGCTCAAAGGCAAGGTGTTGGACTGGTAACAGAGAGGTCCCAGGTTCAATTCCCCGGTACTGACCCTGACAGCTCCAAAGTTTGGTTCGTTCTCTCTGTTTGGCCGTTGCTTTGGGGGTGATAGGCCGAGGAGAGGCAGCTCTTGATTTCCAAGGCCTTACAAAGTTCTTTCCAGAATCTGGATGTAAATTGGCTGCCCCTGTCAGAGACGATACTTCGGGGAACCCCATGGAGCCTAACAACTTCCTTGAAAAAAGTCCTGGCTGTTTCTGCCGCAGAGGGAGTTCCTACCATGGGCACAAAATGGGACATTTTAGAGAGTCGGTCCACCACGACCAGGATTGAAGTAAAGCCTCCAGATGGAGGCAAGTCCACAATGAAGTCCATGGAAATTTCTGCCCATGGACGTTCCGGAATAGGTAAGGGTTTGAGCAATCCCCAGGACTTAGTATTGGGACCCTTGTTTCGTTGGCAACGAATGCATGAAGCAACATAGATTTTACAGTCCTGTCTCCACCTGGGCCACCAGAAAGATCGAGAAATCAGTTCACCCGTTTTCCGTGCGCCAAAATGTCCTGCTAACTTGTGGTCATGGAAGGTACTCAAGATCAACCGTCTGGCTTCCGTTGGTACAAAAATTTTCCCCCTTGACCATAGTAAGTCGTCGTGTTTATCCAGTGCCTCAATTTCCGGATCGGGACACTGTCTGGAAGCCGTTTTGAGAGAATTTAACAAGTCCACTTGGGAAAGTAAAAGAAAATTCCGAGGTGACAGGATGGTACTCGGTTCTGCAGTGCAAGGGGTTTCGAGGAACATCCTGGAAAGGGCATCCGCTTTTCCATTCTTTGAGCCGGGTCGATAAGAAATATGGAAATTGAACCTTGAAAAGAAAAGCGCCCACCGAGCTTGCCTGGGTCTTAAACGTTTTGCTGAACGTAAGTATTCGAGATTCTTGTGATCTGTGAAGATCATGATGGGATGAGCCGCCCCCTCCAGTAGGTATCTCCATTCTTCTAGGGCCACCTTAATGGCAAGCAGCTCTCTGTCCCCTACATCGTAGTTTCTCTCGGGGGCAGTTAGCTTCCGAGAGGCGTAGGCTACAGGATGTAGCAGAGCCTTCACCCCTTGTCTCTGTGATAGGATGGCCCCGGTGGCCGTCTCAGAAGCGTCTACCTCCAGGGTAAAGGGTAGAGTTGGATCCGGATGTCGTAGGACCGGAGCAGAGGAAAAGGCGGATTTAAGCTTTTCAAAGGCTTCCTGAGCTTCTGGTGACCAGTGGAAGCGACCGCCTTGTCGGGTAAGTTTAGTAATGGGTGCCACAATGGAGGAGAATCCAACGATAAATCGTCTATAGAAATTGGCAAAACCAACAAACCGCTGCACCGCCTTCTTGTCGACTGGAGCTGGCCACGCCTGGATGGCCTCTACTTTTTGCGGGTCCATGGCGACCCCACTGGTGGAGATAATGAATCCTAGAAATTGTACTGAGGCCTTCTCAAATTCGCATTTTTCTGCTTTCAGGTAAAGTTTATGCTTTCTTAGTATGGCAAGAACCACTTTGACATGGCACCGGTGTAATTCAAGGGAGGCTGAAAAGATGAGAATATCATCCAAGTAGACCACCAAAAAATCATCTAGATATTCACGAAAGATGTCATTGACAAGATGTTGGAAGTTGGCTGGGGCATTGCAAAGCCCGAAGGGCATCACCAAGTACTCGAAATGTCCAAATCGAGACCTAAAGGCCGTTTTCCATTCGTCTCCGGACCTGATCCGAATGAGGTTATAGGCGCCCCTCAAATCTAGCTTGGAAAAAACTTGAGCGGACCGGAAGATCTGAAAAAGTTCTGGAATCAGAGGCAGCGGGTACCTGTTTTTGACGGTGATTTTGTTGAGTTCACGGTAGTCAATGCAAGGCCTCAACGAGCCGTCTTTCTTCTCCACGAAGAAGATACCTGCCCCGGCTGGAGAGGAGGACCGGCGGATGAAGTTTTTTTTAAGATTTTCATCAATGTAGGCCTTGAGGGCTTTTAATTCGGTCTCGGATAATGGGAATATACGCCCGAAAGGGACCTCGGATCCAGGTAGTAAGTCAATAGGGCAATCGTATGGCCGATGAGGTGGGAGAGAGTCGGCTTGCTGTTTATCAAATACATCCTTGAATTCAAGATAGACGGAGGGGACATGCAGAAGGTTTTCTGGTGGGGTTGTGATAGCGGAACAGACGGTGACTGAAGGTGGAAAGCAACTCTGGGTGCAGTATGAAGATGTGAAGCTGACTTCTTTCTTTAGCCAATCAATGCAGGGTTGATGCGCCTGTAACCACGGGAGGCCCAAAATGATGGGGAATAGAGGAGACGGAATAAGATCCAGACATAGGAACTCTTGGTGGCCTGAGTCCGTGGTGGCACAGATGGGTTGAGTCTCGTGAGTAATAAGTCCGGATCGGGGCAGCGAGCCGTCGGCCAGGTGGATCTGTAACTGATGATCTTTAATGCGAAGTGGCACATGAAGTTTCTGAGCCAAGGTGGAATCTAGGAAGCAGCTGCATGCCCCTGAATCAACAATGGCTGGGAGCCGGGTTGCCCCTGCTGGTAGCTGCAGAGAAATAAAAAGCACAACATGAGTCTGAGGGAAGTTAGCAACATGGAAATTGTAAGCAGGAGGTGGCTTCGACTTACTAGGTCTTATGGGGCAACCGCGGAGGAAGTGGCCAGCCGCTCCGCAGTACAGGCATAGATTGGCTTGGCGCCTACGCTGTCTTTCCTCGGAGGTGAGAGGCGCCCGGACAAATCCAAGCTGCATCGGCTCAGGGTCAGGAAACGTGGAGACTGGAGAAGCTGCTGGAGGCGGAGGAGCTGGAGAGGGCCTTGGGGGTGTCCAGGTGGGACGTGTGTTTTGAAAGCGCTCGGAGCGCCGTTCTCGTAGGCGCCGGTCTAACTGGGTAGCGGCTTGGATCAGATCTTCCAGCGTGGCCGGGGTTTCAGTCCTTGCCAGCTCGTCCTTGAGGCCTTCAGCGAGCCCCAGGCAGAACTGGTACTTCAGGGCGGCTTCATTCCAGCCCGTGTCGGCCGACCATTTACGGAACTCGGCCGTGTAGTCCTCCACGGGTCTTCTTCCTTGAGCCAGATTATGGAGAACGGCTTCAGCCGTGGCTGTGCGCTGTGGGTCGTCGTATAATTTAATACAGAGAAAAAATTGCGCTTGTCACAGTTAAATAATCAATTAGTACCGGTGTGGTCAGTTACTAACATAAAAATAAAAAATAGGGGGGAGGCGGCAGCTCTTGTGCCGAAACACAAGGGGAAATACAACAAAAACAAAGATTTAGAGCTGCGCCTTGTCACCCGGACTCGATACAATCAAAAAGAGTCCATATATCAGTCGTGTGGAGATAAACAATCCTTCAAACATGAGAGAAGTAGCAGGTTGGACAACGTCCTACGACGAAACGCGTTTGGGTAGACGTGCGGTGACGTCATTACGCTCTGGAGGAGGGTCCTTGCTGATCTGTTTGCCGGCCGGCAACTTTGTATTTTATATGCCTGTCTAACTCATCTCCCATGTGAGTATTCTGGTTTTTACTATTTTAAATAAATGTCCCAGCGGGATTACGCTATGTCTGCCTCTATTTATCATTTACATATGATCTAATTGGTGGAGTTGCTGAGTGGAGCCCCGGTGTAAACACTGCCCTAGGATTTGGGATTCGTCCTGGTTCTCTAAAGGCCGCGGCTGGGTCACAGCCGACTGTTGATTACAGCCATTCCTCTGGTAAGCTGTTTATACTTCTGGTGGTGGGCCACATTGAAAAGCCAAGTTCGAGCACAGTGGTGTTTATTATATGTCCATCCTGATTAAAGACCAGCGGAGATTTGTCTTGGAGCCAACCTGCTACTTCTCTCATGTTTGAAGGATTGTTTATCTCCACACGACTGATATATGGACTCTTTTTGATTGTATCGAGTCCGGGTGACAAGGCGCAGCTCTAAATCTTTGTTTTTGTTTTCGTCGTATAATTTGCTCAAAGGAGGGAATCAATTGAGTCCAGGATGGGGCTCCTTTGCTCCATCAAACTGTGCACCCAGGCTTGCGGCTCTTCGGCCAAAAGGGAGATCACAAACCCTACTTTTACGGGTTCAGAACAAAAAGTCCTAGGTTGAAGAGCCAAATACAAGGAGCAGGCGTTCTTGAAGGCCCGATATCTTATTCGGTCGCCCGCAAATCGCTCCGGGATGGGGACCCGGGGGTTCGGGTTGAGTCATAACCACAGTCGGAGCGGGAGCAGCTTGAGACGTAGCGACCCCAGGGGATGGAGCCACGGATGGGGGTATGGCCCCAGGCAGGTTGCCAAATTGTTGGAGGCGACCATCAATTTGCACGTATCCTTCCTGAAGCTTTTGGACAGCCTCGGTGAGGGCTGAGACCTGCTGGCACAGGGTCTCGAAGGGAGAGCGCACCCTGTCGGCTTCGGACATCTGGCTGGTTTGTACTGTCAGGCTGTGTACTCACCGAAGCCGAGATGCCGAGGGTGGCCCACCGTTGCGACCCGGCGCCGACCGTCCCCTGGAGTTGGGACAGGGGAGGCGAGCCCCGGGAGGCACCAGCGCCAGTGAGGTCCGGGTTGGTAGCCGGGATCCTGGTGCAGACTGGAACTGAAGCTCCTCCTGATGGCGGTAAGCAGAGCAGGCAGCCGAGGAGCCACAAGACAGGTGCAAGGCAGGTAACGGAAGCTGTACTGAAGGACTGTGGAGCAGGTAACTGGAGGGGTACCGGGCAGGTGCAGGCGGATCAGACTGAGAACAAGTCCATAGAGCAAGCCGAGGTTCAGGGGTTGGAGAGGTCAACAAGTCCAAAGCCAAGCCAGAGGTCAGGGATTATAGAAGACAGCGTATCCAGGAACAAGAGCCAAGGTCAACTTCAGGGCGAGAGGAGAGTCGTATGGAAATCCGGGTCAAAGGTTCAGGTAATCGGCAGAGAGTCCAAGCACAAGCTGAAGACAAACCAGCAACCTGCCATAAGACAGGGGCTGGTTTAAATAGCCTGGTCAAGCCTCTGATTGGTTCCCAGAAGGTGCGCGCCCGTGTGCACGTTGCGTCGCCAGACCGCGCATGCGCGCGCCTTTCCCGCACGGGTACACGCCGGAGCGCCGCTCTATTGCGCATGTGCGAGGATCGGAAGACGGGCCTGGATCCCTGACATCTACGTCCTCTACCAATACCTACTTGTCCCTGGACCCATTTATCTATGGACTTTATCACTGACTTGCCTCCGTCCCAGGGATGTTCCACGATCTGGGTGGTGGTAGACAGGTTCAGTAAGATGGCCCACTTTGTTCCACTTCCGAAACTGCCGTCTGCTAGAGATCTGGCATCTTTATTCATTAAACATGTTTTCAGGCTCCATGGGGCACCAATTAACATTGTCTTAGACCGCGGCTCTCAGTTTATAGCCCAGTTTTGGAAGGCCCTTTGTTCTCAGCTAGGGATTAAGTTATCATATTCTTCAGCCTATCATCCCGAAACAAATGGCCAAACAGAAAGAACTAATCAGACTCTTGAGAAGATGGTACGTTGTCTGATGGCCAATGATGAGGTGGAGTGGGTCAACATCCTTCCATGGGCAGAGTTTGCCTTTAATAATTGTGCCAGCTCTTTTACAGGGACCTCTCCCTTCTTCTGTGTTTACGGGTTGCATCCTCGTGTGTGCTCCTTTGATCTTCCACCCTCTGATGTTCCAGATGCCAACACCACGATTGAAAATTTCTCCAAAATCTGGTCTGACGTCAATCGTGCTATTTCTCGTTCGGTGCAGGCTTTTAAGAAAACGGCTGATAAGAGGCGCTCAAAGGCCCCTGGATATATAGTTGGTGACAAAGTGTGGCTATCATCCAAGAATCTGTCCCTGCATGTTCCATCCAAAAAACTTGGCCCAAAATTAATCGGGCCCTATGAGATTTCGGAGATTGTTAATCTTGTGTCCTATAGATTAAAACTCCCCCCGTCCATGGGCATTCCTAATGTCTTCCATGTTTCTTTGTTGAAACCTGTTCACTCTAGTCTCCAAGTAAATGAACCAGAACCTGTAGATGTGTCGGATAGCCAGCAATATGAAGTGGCATATATTCTTGACTCCAGACGAGTACGCAATTCCTTACAATATCTAGTTCATTGGAAAGGTTTTGGCCAAGAGGATCGATCATGGATCCCAGCTCGCGATCTCCACGCTGATCGCCTTAAGAAGAAGTTCCATCTTCGATATCCAAGTAAGCCTAGGGGTGCAGGAGCAACCCCTCGAGAAGGGGGGGGGGTACTGTCAGTACTGGATCCCTCTAGGACCCAGCGCACTCACCTGACACAGCCTTGGCTGGGAAACACTGATTGGCCAGCTCTCCTTTAAAACACCTGTGTTTTCACCCAATAAGTGCTCGTGATAGAGTTACTCTGCTTGCCTTGTGTGATCCAGCCTGACCTGGTTTTCTGTAAACTTTGTGTATGACCCGGCTTGTTTGACCCTGCTTGTTGCTTTCGATTTGGTACCTTTCGAACTCTGATCCATCCGTATATGACCCGGCTTGCCTAGACCACGCTTGGCCTGACTCCTGTAAGCAACATCCATTGCAGCGGTGCACTACTAGCACCAGCAACACCACCAACATCCAGACCTGCGGTGAACTACAAGTTCCAGCTTTCCTGCTCATCACAACACCTACTTCAGCAGTGAACTACAAGTGCCAGCTGTCCCGCTCGTCTCAACCCCGCATCCGTGGTGAACTACTGTTAGATTTTGAATTTATTACTATTTTATGTGATAAAAGTTTCTGAGAACAATATTTAAACATGGCCATTTTGAGGTAGCTTGAGGACAGACAAGGTCAGTGATAGGACACTACATCTGTGTAGACTACATGTATTTTTGGAGTTCACGTCAAGATAATGGGAGGAGAAGAATTGCTTAATATACACAAGGGGGTGTTACATTTGAGGCAGAAACTTGTCACCTTTCTTGGAGCTATTCCAAAAAGAAATTGTGCTGAGCATGGCTTAAAAACAGTATAAGAACACATGTGATGTGCATAGCTAGAGAGGGAAGCTCTGGGGCCTTAGGGTCACCGGCCAGAGAGATGAGGGACCTCAGGGTCACCCGACCCGACGGGGGAAGGGGCTCTATCCAGCAGAGAAGATGTACCATCTAATTCCTGTTTCTGAAGTACCATCCTGCCATGTTTTACCTACTCATATAAAAAACATATTTACCCCTTGTTTAGAATAATTTTTCCTGTGTACACTTAAAATAAAACAAGAGATGAACAATGTCCTTTAAACTTTTTCTGTTTCTTTTGTTCGTTTCTTTGGCTTTGTTGCTGCTTCTTGTTGCTTTATCTTCGTTCATTGCTTTTTCTTGGAAGAATATTGTCCTTATCTTTTTCTTTGAAGAATAGTTTTCTGGTTGTTCTTTTCTAGTTCTCTGGCTCGCCTTTTTCCTATGGCTCTTGTAAGTGTAAATGTTTAGTTAGACTATTAATGGCCTCAAGTAAACAAATGTAAAGATGCGTGCGTATAAATAATGTCTTTCTCCTTTTTGTGTTTGCGAAAGGAATGTATAGTGTATAGTGTATTCTTGGACTTGTCCAATATCAAAAATCCGACCTTCATTATAGCTCACCCAAAGTATACATCTGCCTGTGTATCAATGGTGGCCTTCAAAAATAACGTGAAGCTTTAGATCCTATTTCAACACTTCTTCTGTGAGAACTCTCACCTTTTTTAGGAACTTCTTGGCAGAATCTTCACGTACGTAAATGTTTACGATTTTTCTCCATAACCAGAAAGTCCTCGCTGGATTTTGAACGATATCTTGAAACATTCTGTCCAGAAAGCTGACACATCAGCCTTGTCATGTAAGTCTTAGTTTTTTTGTTCTTCAGCTTGTAAGCTAGGTGAGAAAACAAACAGCATATAAACTCACCCTCGTGTTTTTGAGCCTTCAATCGTCTGATGGAACACAAACACCTCTTTTTCTAGGTTGCTTGATCGTTTTTTCTTCAAGACTTGAACAAACATCTCTGTGTCTTCATTTCCATTTCCCCCTGTTCAAGGCTTTAGGAACAAAGTTGATCAATCTGGCTGGCGCGACAATGTAAAAAAGTTGGGGAGAGATATTTTGGTAGACAGAGGGGACAGAAGAATATTATTAATATTTCATATTCTTGTAGCTCAAGGGCGTTTCTGAATGAATAGCATTCATAGTCGGGTTGACTTGAAAATTACGTGTGAGTTTATTAACACACAGGTGGCATCATAAACACAACGAAAAATAGTATAAAGTTCAGTTTAGCGTAGATGAAAATATATAAAATTGAAATGATAGTGATGTAGCAAGCTTATGAAAGCATGTGTGCTGTCTCAGGCTCCATCTTTGTCTGATTCCAAGTGAAGAAGATGCAGGAAATGACGTTCTTAGACTTCTGGTATCAGCTGTTCTCCTTGTCAATACGTCAGCATGTCAGTGTTGTCTTCCAAAGTGGGTGTGAGAGAATCTGTGTGTGTGTGTGTGAGTGTCATGAAAGTGTTCAGCCTTCTTTAAAGCAAAGCATATATATATATGTTACAAATGAACGTCATGACCTCACACCGTCCAGACGTAGACCCTTGTATGGCACAATATTCTTCTGCTAGGTTCAGCAATATGAAGATCTTAGCACAGAGTCATATGGCGTTTGATTGACAGGCACACATGTGACACTCTATACTTAGAGTACTGTGCTAATGTAACGTCATAACCTATATGAACATATATTAAAATTACCAGCTATACCTTCATATATACTAATACATATTAGTATGACTAAGACTTCACTTAAAACTAACTTAACAATAGATAAAAACAAGTATATTATAAGTAGCTTAGTTACGGATTCTGATTTTAGCTTTAAAACACGTAAAGACAGTATTTCTTGGTTCAGCTCTATGACACATGAACTCTGTGTATTCTTATCTGTGAGCCTGCTGACCTGCTGACCTCATGTCATCCCTTGATACTGGAGAGACAGCTGTGTCAAAATCCTGACACTCAAATCTTATGTCACTCTCAAATTGGCTGACCAGAAATATTATCACTGCTCAGTTTTTAGATGGAAGAATTATGTCATATCAATTGATCAAGGCCATTCACTCATACCTAATTACTATGATTAATCATAAATCCAAATATGTTTTGCAAGCTTGCCATAAATTATGAATTGCCGAATTATGAATTTGAAATAATATTCTAACAATCCCCCCTGAATTATGATTAATCATGTTAAAATTTAATTCACACATACATACATTCGTATCTCAATTGCTCCGCCTTATATCAAATGATCGGCACAATATTCCTCAGAACTGAAGCAGCTAGAAATATTTCTCCTTCTAAATGCTTTTAGTTACTTTTAACTCCTCTTAGATCTGTCTATTCAAAATTTTTAAATAATGGTATAGATTTTTACAAATGTAAAACATAAAGATGACTAATATCAATAATTAATAATAATAATAATAATGAAAATTATTATTATTAAAATAAGTAAATAATGCAATGATATATTTCCATATATGTGCTCAAATAATATTTTAGCTCTTTGGAAATATACTATACTTTCTAAAACTTTTCATAACTTTTCCATTGTTCTATTAAGAGTGATATATTTCTTAAGTTATGAACAATAAATGTTCTATTAACTTAGAATGATTGTGCTAACATTCAATATGTGAATTAAGAAAAATAAATAAAAATAATAATAATAATCCTAACTTAATGTAAACATTAATATCAGAATAATTGGATGATCAAAAAATGTATATGTATATGTGGACAAATCTTTCAGTCCTAAATTGTTTATCTATAGTAGATAAAGTTCCTTCTGATTAATTTTTCTTCATGAAATGTCTTTTAAAATGTCTTCTTCAAGTTCTGTTAGGTTAGAAAAACCTTGTTGAATAAGATAAAATAGTTCATAAATATGAATTATAAATCTTTTGTCAAATATTCTTCCAAAAAGGATCTCTTCTTTTAACTTTGAATTTCTTGATATTCTCTTTGCTCTTTATAGGAGCTTGTCATCCTCCATATTTGATTTTAGATGCCATATCTGTAAAAGAGAGGCAGTATCATTACTCAGGAATAAAATATTTATATTAATTCTTGTGCATTTTCCTATTTTTTCCAACAAATATTAAAACATTATGAAACAATAACTTTCGTTTAAACTATATATGAAATACTATCTTATATTTTCCTTCAAAGAGAACTTATGTGTGACTATGTACTTCTATGTACTTCTATGTATTGTCCTTATCCTGTCTAAAAATGACCTAAATTATAAAATATATGTACTGTGAAGTTTAGGTATGTCAGGACGCAATATTTCATTTTTGGTCATGATACAAAATCTATTTCTAACGAACAAAGTTAGATTTCATATCACCCCAGAGATGACAATGGACTATGCCTTTGTTCTCACCTCTAAATGATTAGAAATATGCGTAACTGTAGTGTCAGAGTGTTCTGCAAGTACTTCAATGTCTTTTTCAGCTCTTGCGCTGGAAACCTGAGATAAAGACTTCTCAGCTACAGCTGTATAAACATGTGTTGGTGTAAATTCCTGCAGATGTTTTTCGTTCCCATCTATCTGAATGTGTATGGGCAATAAAGCTCTAAACCAAAGAGGATATATTTTCCTAATTTCTCTAAAACTACCTTCATCAAAAATACCTTTTAATGAACAGTCAGGTGTCTGTACAATGATTTTGTTTGATTTCACTATGCTCTCTGTAACTTTAATTGCATAGTAAACACTTAGAAGTTGCTTCACACCTGGCTCAAAAGTTTTTTCCAAAAATGATAAAACTCTGGAGAAATAGGCAATTATGTTCTCCTTACCTTCTTGTAACTGAAACAATGTTACTGAGATGGAATTCTCAGATACATGAGTTTTCAAAACAAACGATGTTTCAGAACAGACCTCTATTGTACTTAATGCTGGAGCATTCTGCAAATCTTTTTTCAACACTTCAAAAGCATTTTTCTCATTTGGACCCCACTGGTCAACTATATTACCTTTATTCCTTAAAAGATTATATAGTGGATTAACTTTTTCTGCAAAACAGTGTACAAACTCTTTGCAATGATTTATTTTATGCAAAAATTGATGCAATGCCTTGTAAGTTGTTGGAGTTGGGATAACAGTAATATCTCTTACTGTTTCTTGCAACAATTTTCTCTTTCCTTGACTAATTTGCATGTGAAGGAATTTCACTTGATTTTTCATCAGCTGAACTTTTGTCGTGTTTAATTTTAAACCTTCAGCTTGTAACATCATAAACAATTCAGACAAAAGAGCCATATGTTCATCGATATTCTGAGTACTCAGCAAAATCGTATCCACGTGCTGACAAATGCAATCTGGCCTAGAAAATTTAGAAAGTATCGTTGCTATAGTTTCATGAACTACACCATCACCAATACCTAGACCAGGTATTAATCGAGTGAACGTATAAGTCTCTTTTCTGAATGTAAACGCAAGTTTGTATTGACAACTTTTAGTTAAAGGAATGGAAAAATGGCTATTAGCGATTTCTAGTACTGAAAACACTTTGTCCTGGGCATTCAAATTTAACTTTATGTTAGATTTATCAGGAAGCACTGGGCTATTTGTGATGTGCTTATTCAATGTTCTTACATCAACTGATAAAGAATATGAATTGTCAATATTTTTGATAGGCAAAATACAGTTATTTACCACTGATTTAGCTTTCTTTACAATTCCAAGTTGTTCAAATTCTTGAATAATGTCAGAAAGTGGACCAATTGATTCTGGTGGTAACTCACTCTGATCAAGAGGTTCTGGATCCTTTCCTTCAATATTTAATTCGCCACTTTTCAAAGTTCCAATGTCATTTTTGAACTTTGACCACAAACTTGGAAAACATTGTACCACTTCCTTTAAAGCACAATTACCATCAACATCAGGCCACTTTTGTTCTGTAGACATATTGGTAATGGAACCAACATTACTGTATACAGAGGGATCAATCAGCACTGATTTGGGCCTAGATGGATCTTTCCAAATGCTTTTATTAGCCAAATCAATCACCCACTTTTGTTTATTGATTACATCAATGCCAAGTATATTCTCTGCTTCTTGACAGACCCAAATGTTAATATTAGTTTTCACTAATCCAGGTACTTCAAATGTTACATTGGATACCTGTCTAGCAGTGGAATTACCTATAGTATTAAAACCCACTATATTACACATAGGAGAATTGGGTTTCACAGGTATGTTTTCTTTGGTAAGGCTAATCTCAGATCCACTGTCAATGAGACAATTAATATGTTTACCATTTATCAAACATTGTAAATATGGCCTCCCATTCTTGTCCAAAATAATTGGTGCTACATATTGTAATGGCAGAGAAATAGAATCTGGGTGTGATTCTATTTTTGGCAATGGCAATAAACCTTCTCTTTCAGTGACAGCTCCTTTTGCCATATTGTCTGAACTACTGTGAACAGTTAAATTACTGATCTGTTTGACTTCAGTGTGATAAGGCAATTCAGTCAAAATATTATCTTGACATGAAAAACCAGGTTGTACAAAAGCTGATTTTTCATACTTTTGACGTTCCTGTGCTATGGCCACTGAAGTTGGGTCAAGGTATTTAAATTTTTTTATGAAAGCTATTTTTAAACCTGGGTCGGTTTCATCATCTACTCCAAATATCATTTCATAAACCTTGCAAAATCTTGTTTTAAACCAAAATGGATCTTCTTCTGCAGTAGTCTGTAATAGGTCTAGCATTTCTATGGTCGGTTTTTGCTCACCGGTCATACATAGCAATAATAGTCGCAATCTATCTGTGGCGTCATTTTGTCTTTCCTGACCTTCATCATCACTAACAAGTGAATGGATTCGTTTAGCAAAATTAACAGGAATCCACAACTGAAATATGTAATTGCGTTGATCGTTTGAAAGATTAAAACGATCCGCAAACATTTCAAATAAATCCCAATTGGAAAATACAGTAGCCTCAACGTCATAACTAGGAAAGTCTTTTAAAACTTTCATAAGTTGGTCATGTATTTGCAACTTTAGTTTTGCAGTTCTACATAATAAGTTTTTATGTTTCATTTCCATTTCATCAGTAGCATCAACATTCTCTATTTCCAAACTTTCCGGAAAATAGGATTGTTGCTTTGACTTGGTTTCAGTCTTTTTGTCATCTGTATTTATTACAGCAATCTGTCTACTGTCATTTTGCAACTCTGGCAAAATCATTTTTTTAGATTCTAATTGTTCCTCAAGATTCTCTATGTAATTACAAAGAATCTCACAGTTAGGACAACTGAGAGAATCCTGGGACACATTTTCATGTATTCCTGTGTTCTGTACATTATTAGTCTCTGTCTGGTTTAGTGTGCACACATTTTTGGCAGGCAAAATATTAATAATCATCTTATTAAATATTCTCACCAATTTCAATACATTACTTATTTTCTTATGTAATTTATTCACAGTAAACCTGGATTTGTCTATCCGGACATTCGAATTTAAGCATTCTTGGTACATATACAACCACAAGTGACTGTCATTAGGATAAAGAGACACATCTTTAAAATCAAGTTTACTCTCTCTAGCAAATTTATCTATAAAATTCATAGTTTTTTACTCACCGTTATTTAGATGAATTTCTCGTCTTCAACCGTCTGTTGCTGGACTGTTGTCCGCATCTGACGCAGCACAACGCCTCTTGCTTGATAGGTTCTGAACCGTCTTTTTTCTCGAGACTTGAATATTCGCAAAATTGCGCCAATCTCTCCCCCCTCATCAAGGTTTGAGATTTTCGTAAAAATAGAGAGATAGGACGGTATACTCTGGCTCGCCAAATGAAGAATATTATTAATATTTCATATTCTTGTAGCTCAAGGGCGTTTCTGAATGAATAGCATTCATAGTCGGGTTGACTTGAAAATTACGTGTGAGTTTATTAACACACAGGTGGCATCATAAACACAACGAAAAATAGTATAAAGTTCAGTTTAGCGTAGATGAAAATATATAAAATTGAAATGATAGTGATGTAGCAAGCTTATGAAAGCATGTGTGCTGTCTCAGGCTCCATCTTTGTCTGATTCCAAGTGAAGAAGATGCAGGAAATGACGTTCTTAGACTTCTGGTATCAGCTGTTCTCCTTGTCAATACGTCAGCATGTCAGTGTTGTCTTCCAAAGTGGGTGTGAGAGAATCTGTGTGTGTGTGTGTGAGTGTCATGAAAGTGTTCAGCCTTCTTTAAAGCAAAGCATATATATATATGTTACAAATGAACGTCATGACCTCACACCGTCCAGACGTAGACCCTTGTATGGCACAATATTCTTCTGCTAGGTTCAGCAATATGAAGATCTTAGCACAGAGTCATATGGCGTTTGATTGACAGGCACACATGTGACACTCTATACTTAGAGTACTGTGCTAATGTAACGTCATAACCTATATGAACATATATTAAAATTACCAGCTATACCTTCATATATACTAATACATATTAGTATGACTAAGACTTCACTTAAAACTAACTTAACAATAGATAAAAACAAGTATATTATAAGTAGCTTAGTTACGGATTCTGATTTTAGCTTTAAAACACGTGAAGACAGTGGGGCAGATTCACGTAGATCGGCGCATTATCATTCCGGCGTAGCGCACCACTTTTCCGTTAGACTTGCGCAATCTAGCCGCGTAATCCGGCGATTCACGTAGCTTTTACGCAAGAGCTTGCGCAAACGTAAGGTTTTTTCCTGAGGCGTAAGGAGGAGTAATACAAATTGGGAAGGACGTGGGCGTGTTACATTGAAATGAGCCGTGACCCCATGCAAATGAAGGGCCGGCCGACTCGCGCATGCGCGCGTGAAGGAAACCATGTCAGCTCCGTTGTGCGCATGCTCACAACTCGGGAGCGGCGCAATCAGTGAAATTGGAAATGGACTAGGGCAACTTTATGAACTACGCAGACAGCATAAATAGACAGACACAAATGCACTTCCTTTGCAAAAGTACATCCCTTTGTATCCCTCCCTATACAGCAAGGTGCTTTTGTTTGTTTGTGACGTGTCTTTGAGATATTTGGGGACTGTTTTGCAGAGTGATTTTTGTCTTTTATGTCTTTGTTGTTATTTTGTTTAAATTATATTTTTGCTGGGCATTTTTTATTTTTGCTCGTCATTTATTTAATTTTTTTGGTTCTGTTTGTGTATGATTTTGGAATGTGGGGGTGATATTCCTGCGGGAAAAGGGGTGTCACCCTCATTTGTGGTGGAGAAGTGATCGCCAGGTCTGTGTGAATGGTGTATGAATGTACAGTGACATAATTGGAGCCGTGGCATGGCGTTGCAGCTCACAAGTCCTGCATGGTGGACTGGTGCCAATCCAATGTGATGAGGATGTGGGGTGTGTGTGCTAGGGACCACAGTGGTGTGCATGCATGCATTCTCATTGTGCCATGATTAATGTGTGTGTTTAACGTGCAAAGATGCATAATGTGAGCTGGCATGAGATGGGGTCATGAGATGGGGTACCAGTGCATATGCAGAGTCACCTTGAAGGGAAAAGACAGGAGGATGTTATTCATGCATGTGCCACTTGTGAGGTGTGCATCACGGGAGGGGATAGTCATGCCTGCCACCCATGTCACTCACCAACCAGCCAGCTGTCCCCATACATGTTCTGTTGGAAATCTGTGGGGATGGGGCTCTGATTGTATATGTAGCTGTCATGGGTGTCATGGGTGGTGCCATGTGTTGGGCTGGTGATGTCCTCCTGCAGGGTTGTGGTAATTCCATGATGGCATGAGGGGTGAATCTGAAGATGCGAGACACCTCAGAATCACTCATGCCATAGATGTCTATGCGTGTGTGATATATCAAGTGAAGAGTGAGGGGCTTGTATCAGATAAGAATATTGTATTAGATTAATTTAAATTGTAAATTTTATATAAGCAAATAAAAAAATTAAAAAAAAACATCTCCCGTGCCCTCCTTAGTGCCATCCTCCGTGCCCTCCTCCTTCTTTGTTCATCTAAAGTCAGTAGTATAGCTATGCGCGACGATGCCCCTGGCATGTTGGCATACAGATTGTTGGGCAACACGTGTGACTGCTGAACTCCTCACTAACAGTGTTGCTTTATCTGACAATTAGACTTTTTTTCAAAATTTAGACCAGCTTTTAGGTCCTCTAACTTTAGACAGAACATTTTGCTGTTGCGCACATCGCGTAGCCTGCGCAGCAACTGCGTTTTTTTGTGGATCCCCGTAACTCCCTCATTAGCATATTTGACTAGCAAATCAATGGTGTGTCTAGCGCAGTTTTGCACGAAGGGAAGCGAATGTCTAATTCAATTACGCCGGACCAAAAAACGTAGATTTCTGGCGTATATTGTTTTGTGAATCGCGTCCAACTATACGCACGCGCACATTTAGACTTACGCACGCGCAACAGCAGTTGCGCAGGCGTAATCGCTCTGTGAATCTGGGCCAGTATTTCTTGGTTCAGCTCTATGACACATGAACTCTGTGTATTCTTATCTGTGAGCCTGCTGACCTGCTGACCTCATGTCATCCCTTGATACTGGAGAGACAGCTGTGTCAAAATCCTGACACTCAAATCTTATGTCACTCTCAAATTGGCTGACCAGAAATATTATCACTGCTCAGTTTTTAGATGGAAGAATTATGTCATATCAATTGATCAAGGCCATTCACTCATACCTAATTACTATGATTAATCATAAATCCAAATATGTTTTGCAAGCTTGCCATAAATTATGAATTGCCGAATTATGAATTTGAAATAATATTCTAACAACTACAAGTCCCAGCGCTGACCTGCTTCTCAAGACCTGCTCATGGTATGTGCTCTTGTTATTGAACTATAGGCATATTAGCACACCTGAACTGTTGTCTGCTGCTAGCCTGATATGAAACCTGACACTGAGAACTGATACCCCGACCGATCCGTCCACCCAACACCCCACGCGGTGGCTTCTGAGGCAACAGATTACTTCTTACATTCGAACTTTCCCATCCATTCCGGACATCAGGGGAGGACTGGCAGCCTTAAGCCTGGGGGGAAAGTCCAGTCGGGTGACCCATTTTACCACCGAATCAGCTCACCATCCATGCCCTCCGGGTTTTATAAGGGATATCGATGTTATAAAGCAAGACAAATATGACACAGCAATGCGAGCATGACCCTGATCTTGGTAAAGAGCCGATGACGTGGCTCTTTACCCATGTGATTGGCTGTGTCCAATAACAGCCAATCACATGTAAATGACAGCCTGTGAGGAGAGCCGATCAGGGGCATCTCCTCGCAGGGGACACTGTACAGATAATTAGGGCACTGATTCCAGTGCAGCCCCAACAGTGCCCAGCAAATGATTCCAGTCTGTGCCCATCAGTGACAATCTGTGCTGCCTTTCAGTGGCACCCATTAATGCCCATCATTGCTACCCATCAGTGCCCAACAGTACCGCCTATCGGTGCCCCTATCAGTGAACTTCAGCGAAGTAGAAAAATTACTTACAGTGCCTTGAAAAAGTATTCACACCCCTTGAAATGTTTCACATTTTGTCATGTTACAACCAGAAACCTAAATGTATTTTATTGGGATTTTATGTGAGAGACACAACACAAAGTGTCACATAATTGTGAAGTGGAAGGAAAATGATACAAAAAAAATCTGTGAAAAGTGTGGGGGTTACACTTGTATGGCGCCCCCTCAGTCTTTTTGGGGATGTCTCTACCACCTTTGCAACATCTAGAGAGGGACATTTCTGCCCATTCTTCTTTGTAAAATATCTCAAGTTCTGTCAGATTGGATGGAGAGCGTCTGTGATCAGCAATTTTTAAGTGTTGCCACAGATTCTCAAATGTGATTTAGGTCTGGACTGTGACTGGGCCATTCTAACACATAACTATGCTTGGATAAAAATGGTAAAAGTGGGACTTTGAATGAGATGCGATTTTAGCAAATATGCAATTAAATATAAACATGGATAATAAATTATAAGTAACCATGTGACCAGGCTCAGAATTGTCAACCAAAAAGCACTAAACCAAATTAAACTGTCTAACTGATGTAAGTAAAAACAGAGGTTTAGTTGCAAGTATTTGCAAATACCTGGGAAGCTGCAGCGCCAACTCCACGGCACTCTGCATGGCTGCAGTCCTATCTATAAATGTAAGGTCTCCTGAAAAGGAGCCCAGGTGTGCTAATTACCAGGCAGAGGACAGGTGAGGACCTAAAGCCCGCCCCTACCTAGAGTTGGTATGGCAAGTAAGAGCACTGGAAAAAAAGAAAAAAGTAGGAGTGGAACAAGGACTGCCCAACAAAAACAAAATACCACCAGACTAGAGGCAGACCAACTCCAACTGGGTCCGCCAGTAAAAAAAATGACAATGCATTAAAGAACTGATCAGTGGTAAATCTGTGCAGGCACTCCATTCCACTCCTAAATCGCATCTCCATCCCGGGATAATGTTTAAAAAGAGGGGGGTTGGGACTTTGAATGAGGCATATAGCAATCTTGCCATAGGCCTCCATCCCTGTAAGTGGATAAAAATGGTAAAAGTGGGACTTTGAATGAGATGCGATTTTAGCAAATATGCAATTAAATATAAACATGGATAATAAATTATAAGTAACCATGTGACCAGGCTCAGAATTGTCAACCAAAAAGCACTAAACCAAATTAAACTGTCTAACTGATGTAAGTAAAAACAGAGGTTTAGTTGCAAGCATTTGCAAATACCTGGGAAGCTTTTATGTTTTCTTTTTTTCCAGTGCTCTTACTTGCCATACCAACTCTAGGTAGGGGCGGGCTTTAGGTCCTCACCTGTCCTCTGCCTGGTGATTAGCACACCTGGGCTCCTTTTCAGGAGACCTTAAATTTATAGATAGGACTGCAGCCATGCAGAGTGCCGTGGAGTTGGCGCTGCAGCTTCCCAGGTATTTACATATGCTTGCAACTAAACCTCTGTTTTTACTTACATCAGTTAGACAGTTTAATTTGGTTTAGTGCTTTTTGGTTGACAATTCTGAGCCTGGTCACATGGTTACTTATAATTTATTATCCATGTTTATATTTAATTGCATATTTGCTAAAATCGCATCTCATTCAAAGTCCCACTTTTACCATTTTTATCCACTTACAGGGATGGAGGCCTATGGCAAGATTGCTATATGCCTCATTCAAAGTCCCAACCCCCCTCTTTTTAAACATTATCCCGGGATGGAGATGCGATTTAGGAGTGGAATGGAGTGCCTGCACAGATTTACCACTGATCAGTTCTTTAATGCATTGTCATTTTTTTACTGGCGGACCCAGTTGGAGTTGGTCTGCCTCTAGTCTGGTGGTATTTTGTTTTTGTTGGGCAGTCCTTGTTCCACTCCTACTTTTTTCTTTTTTTCCAGTGCTCTTACTTGCCATACCAACTCTAGGTAGGGGCGGGCTTTAGGTCCTCACCTGTCCTCTGCCTGGTGATTAGCACACCTGGGCTCCTTTTCAGGAGACCTTAAATTTATAGATAGGACTGCAACCATGCAGAGTGCCGTGGAGTTGGCGCTGCAGCTTCCCAGGTATTTGCAAATGCTTGCAACTAAACCTCTGTTTTTACTTACATCAGTTAGACAGTTTAATTTGGTTTAGTGCTTTTTGGTTGACAATTCTGAGCCTGGTCACATGGTTACTTATAATTTATTATCCATGTTTATATTTAATTGCATATTTGCTAAAATCGCATCTCATTCAAAGTCCCACTTTTACCATTTTTATCCACTTACAGGGATGGAGGCCTATGGCAAGATTGCTATATGCCTCATTTAAAGTCCCAACCCCCCTCTTTTTAAACACATAACTATGCTTAGATCTAAACCATTCCATTGTAGCTCTGGTTGTATGTTTAGGGTCGTTGTCCTGCTGGAAGGTGAACCTCTGCCCCGGTCTCAAAACTTTTTAAGACTCTAAGGCCCCTTTCACGCGGACGTGTCCGGTCTGTGCTTTTTTCAGCAGGGATCACTCCGTTGATCCCCGCTGAGCAGGCAGATGACAGCTCCATCTCTGCACACTGTGCAGGGATGGACCTGTCAGAGCCCCGCTCTCCCCTATGGGGCAACTGAATGAAGAGTCTGTTTTCATCCGATCTGATAGACAGATGGAAAATAAGGTTTTCATCCGTCATACTTTATCGGATCGGAGCGGAATGGATGTAAGCAGACATGTCACCGCTAATATCCGTTGTTCCATAGACCTGTATGGAGCGTCCATTCAGGTCCGCCTAAAAAACTGACAGGCGGACCTCAATGGTCCACCCGTGTAAAAGGGGGCCAACAGGTTTTCTTCTAAGATTATCCTGTATTTGGCTCCATCCAACTTTCCATCAACTCTGACCAGCTTCCCTGTCCCTGCTGAAGAAAAGCGTCCCCACCACATGATGCTGCCACCACCATGTTTCACAGTGGGGATGGTGTGTTCAGGGTGATGTGCAGTGTTAGTTTTCCACCACACACAGCATTTTTCTTTTTAGTCCAAACAGTTGAATTTTGGACTCATCTGACCAGAACACCTTCTTCCACATGTTTGCTGTGTCCCCCCACATATCTTCTAAAAAAAGGCAAACAGGACTTCTTATGTCTTTCTTTCTCAAGTCTTTCTTCTTGTCACTCTTCCATAAAGGGCAGATTTGTGGAGAGCACCACTAATAGTTGTCCTGTGGACAGATTCTCCCCCCTGAGCTGGGGATCTCTGCAGCTCCTCCAGAGTTACCATGGGCCTCTTGACTGCTTCTCTGATTAATTCTCTCCCTGTCCAGCCTGTCAGTTTAGGTGGACGGCCATGCCTTGGTAGGTTTGTAGTTGTGGGATATTGGGATATTGTTTTTATAACCTGTTTTTATACTTCTTCACATCTTTATCCCTGACCTGTCTGGTGTGTTCCTTGGCCTTTATGATGCTGTTTGTTCATTAAGGTTCTCTAACAAACCTCTGAGGGCTTCACAGAACAGCTGTAATCTATACTGAGAATAAATTACACACAGGTGGACTCTATTTACCAACTAGGTGACTTCTGAAGGCAATTGGCTCCACTAGATTTTAGTTAGGGGAATCAAAGGAAAGGGGGCTGAATACAAACATGCCACACTTTTCACATATTTATTTGTAAAAAAAAAAAAAAAATGAAAATCATTTTCCTTCCACTTGACAATTATGTGCCACTCTGTGTTGGTCTATCAAATAAAATACACTTTCGTTTTTGGTTGTAACATGACAAAATGTGGGAAATTTCAAGGGGTATGAATACTTTTTCAAGGCAAGGTATTTACAAAAAAAACTTTAAAAAAAAACACTTTTTTCATGTTTTAGCAAAAAAAAAACCCAATTGTTAATAAATACCACCAAAATGAAAACTCCATTTGTGTGAAAAAAAGAACAATGTAATATGGTACAGTGCTGCTTGACGGTGCAATTGTCATTCAGAGTCCAGGTTCACACTGATATTGGGAATGAAATCGAGCGAGTTCAGCTGAACAATTGAATGATTTCATACTCGCATGTCAGTCCCGACTTTGGGGTGCGCTTTCAGAGACATCTGTGCGGGTTCCTGTACAGATGTCTATTGAAATCGCACCCTGAAGTTGCCAAAAGTAGTACAGAAACTACATTTGGGAATCAGTGCGACATCGCAAATGGAATCGATGTAGCGTTGCTATCGGTGCCATCGCCGACAATTGCCATCGTTTTGGCATGCGCTTTGACATGTCAAATTGCATGCCAAATCGCTCCTATGTGAACCTGGGCTCAGTGTGAGAGAACTGAAAGTTGAAAATTGTCATGGACAGGAAGGAAGTGAAGTGCATGTAGAGTTGCCACCTCATCCCTTTAAAACCGAACACATATGAATTACACAGGTTCTGAGGCTAATTTAATGCAGGTAAAGCACCAAGTGAGTTTAATTACCACCTTAATTAGCCACAGAACCTGTGTAATTAATATGTGTTTGGTTTTAAAGGGATGAGGTGGCAACTCTAAGCATGGCAGGCAAGAGGTTAAATGATAAGGCTGAGGGATAAACGGAGTTGGGAGGAGGGGAGAGTCTGGTCACAGCTGAGCTCACTCACTCACTTGCACAATGCACAGCCACAGTCCCAGCAGGAGGCTCACTGGCTTTACTCAGCGTCTTCTTCATGTTATTGTGGCTGCCGACTTCAAAGTTTCCCGCCCGCATATCTCCTTCACAGCACACGAGCTGCAACAAGTGTGGGCTCACTGGGCTGGCACAGGGAGAGAGGGGCGGGAGGAGGCAAAGCTGATCATTCTCCCATTGGTGTAGACTAGAAGAGGGCTGTACTGTGTACTCTGCAAGACGGAACACACTGAGCTCTGTAACAGGTGCAGCTATCATCCCTGTCACAGGACACAGCGCATCTGCAGCATGGGATGGCCGGATTAGTGTGATCTTTCACTGCAATTCGACCGCAAATTCACTATCCAGCCCTGTAAACCCCCGCAGTAGCACTCGGCCGGGTCCGGAAACTACACATGCGCAGTTCTGAGCTGGCCACATAGCAGCCCTTTTACAGGGAATCAAAGCGGCCCGGGGGGACATTTCCACTCCTCCACCCGCCCCAGTCCGCCCCTGCCGGACATCCTTGCTGAACCAACGGAGTTTGAGGCGCTGCTTCTGCAGGCGGATCCTCCAACACTTGTGATATCTCAACTAGACTCCCTGTTGCTCAATATCTCTATCTTCCCTGACCCCCCGCCGTTTACAATGGCCTGGGAGATGGACCTACGCCACTCTATCTCCCTTATTGACTGGAAGAAGTGTTTTGTCCTGACACACAAACTATCCTTGGCCACTAAGACCCAAGAGAAGGGGTTCAAGTTGCTAACGAGATGGTATAGATGCCCAAGAACTATCCATCATTTCAATTCAGGAGTGCTGGATATCTGCTGGCGGTGTCTTAAATACCGGGGAACCATGCTCCACATCTGGTGGGACTGCCCTCCTTTGCAGGGATTCTGCAAACTGATGACGACCTCTATTCACCCCTCTCCTAAGATGGCTCTCTTATCTATACTTCCGGGCACGTTCAAGTCCTTCAAAAATTGATGTACTACGACACTTCCTGGCGGCGGCCAGAGTGGTGATCCCCCGTCATTGCAGATCGGCAACCATGCCTTCCCTGGGAGATTGGGCTGTCGAAGTGGACCGCATAAGGGACCTTGAGCGTCTGTTGGCAGAGGAGGGTGGTAAAAGCGAGCAGTTTTCCCTCACATGGACTTCATGGTCCATGTTCTGATACTCTTCTGAGTTTAACTCTTGGGCCGAGCGTGGCATGGATGATGTGACCCTGATGCCATGATGGAGTGACTCTTGTCCCTTGATTCTTGTCCCCTGTCTCTCTGCCCCCTTTTTGTCTGCCCCTGCTTCTTGTCCTTTTCTTGATATCTAAATACTTCCTTAAGAATTCATAGAGCTAACGTATCATGGCCTCGACCCGCCTATGGTTACTTACCCGTTATGGGACCCCATGGGTCTTATTTTACTTTCAGATTCATGTATAATCTCTCCCATTATACCGCGTGTGATGCAACACTGCACCCCTCACTGATGTGAGGTTGGTAGATACAACTAATGATTATTTCATGTACCTGGGGACTGCTGAATCGTACAGCCTTATGGTGGTCCACGCGCACATGCTCTTATTCCCTTATTTTTTTTTTCTCCTTGCTCACGTAACTTAGACATGCTTTTAATATGTCATACACGATGCTTACTGTTGATATAATTGCTTTTACTGTATGTAATACTTGAGACGTTATTTGCCTGTTTCTCTCTCTTTCTGAATAAAAATAAGATTGAATTAAAACATTAAAGCCTCTAGGATGAGAGAGGCTTGTCTAGGATTGGTGTGTGGATCCTTGACCAAAAAATGTTCAACCGCCTGGACCCCCACATCATGAGGATGGAGGTGTATAGGGAAAGCCCAAAGAAAGCCACCATTATGTAGACTCCCAAGTGTATGATTTTAACATATCTAGTAAATGGGGACCGTCACAGATGTAAGAGGGTAAATTCTGGGCCAATGGCTGCAGTAATTGGTCGATTTAAACTGAAAAAACACTAGTAACGCTATCAATGGCTGCAACTATAGGGTGACTAGGAGTGCTGGTAAGATTCTTGTGAATTTTATGCAGATGGTAAAAATGATGTTCTATAGAAGTTTTTCTTAAGAAAACAGGCCTCAGTTTTGCAAATGATATCCTCCTCTAAGGCCCTATGGATAATATTAGCAGCTTAAAGGGAGTACTGCATAGTGGGGTCTTGAGAGAGAGTTTGATATGTACTGGTGTTGGATAATAACCTACTGGATTCCTGTAGATAGTCGGTCCTATCTTGGACTACTATACTACCACCTTTGTCAGCTGGTTTAATAATGATGGAATCATTCTTCATAAGTTGTTCCAAAGCCTGATTCTCCAGTATACTGAGATTAGACCAGGATGCTTTACTGTTGACATGACACAGGACTGATGGTAGCGCTCACCTTTTCTTCTCCGGACAATGTTTTTTCTGGATGTCCCAAACTATCTAAAAAGGTGATCAGAGAAAATGACTGTACCCCAGTCCTCAGCAGTCTAATCCCTGTACCTTTTGCAAAATATCAGTCTGTCCACAATGTTTTACATGAAAAGAAGTGGTTTCTTTGCTGCCCTTCTTGACACCAGGCCATCCTCCAAAAGTCTTCACCTCACTTTGCATGCAGATACACTCACACCTGCCTGCTGCCGGTCCTGAGCTTTGGTGCCCAGATCAAGCAGCTGAATCAACTGTAGGAGACGGTCTTGGCGCTTGATGGACTTTTTTAAGCACCCTGAAGCCTTCCTCACAAATGCAGTGGAAATTTGAATTTTTTATGGAATTAAGTTCATTTGCATGGCAAAGAGGGACTGTGCAATTATCTGTAATGCATCTGATCACTCTTCATAACATTCTGGAGTATATGCAAATTGCCATCATAAAAACTGAGGCAGCAGACCTTGTGAAAATTTATGATATTTGTGTCATGCTCAAAATATATAGATAGATTTATTTATAGATATGCGAGTATGCATTTTGTATTGTGGCTTCTTTCCATGCACCCGTTATTCAAATAAAATATTAAATATTTATTTTTTTGAACTGCTGTACAGTAGAAAGCTACAGAACATCCACAAACATAATTAATATTTAATTGACCATATTTTCATTACTACTGATCATGCTCTGCATGATTTAAACTGGGTCTGTATTACACAAACATCCTAAGCATCACTCTCAGCTGCTGGGAAATAGCCCTTCTTTAACATAGAAATGAATCCATAAGCTATTATTATAAAAAATGTTGGTTAATTATCTACCTGTTCATGCTTTTCCATGACTAAAAATAAAATATTACTCATATTTTTTGATTTATTAGGACAACTGGTTCTTCTTGTATGTTTACTGATTTACATTGTTAACATAATAGAATGGCTTGCATGTGTGCTATCCCTGGTGCTGATTCCTGTCATTATTCATTCTGTGCTTGTTTCCTGATGCGGTTTTATATTGCTTCTCTCCAGAACAGATGTATACATCAGCTTAACTAAGTACTTTCCTGTTCCTGTTTCTTAATAAGACTATTCCCCATAAGACCCCCTCCCCCAATCATTATCATTTTCAAGGACTTTAAGTCATTCTACTGAGTTAAAAATAATCTCTTTTGATTTTAATGACGCATTTATTATATTGTATGGGAAAGCACTGGTCTATGGCAATAAATGTGTATCTTTTATAGGCCAGTGTGTCAGTTAAAATTGTCAGTCATCTGAACATATTCTTGTGTCAGTATAGTGAAAAATAATTAAGATTTTCATATTTTATTAGCATGCAATAACAATTAACAAGTGAATAATTCGGACACTTTTAACTAACAACAATGATTACAACGTTGCAATATTATGTGTTTTGTGTATTATAGGACAGAGTATATATTTATTATATATAGTATTACATAAGGAATTGCTGTGATACACTGGTCCGTAAGAACTGTAGAGGCTAAAAAGAAAAAAAGGAAATCTCTATTGTTTTATTTATGAGAAGGGCTATTAACTTACAGTGACTGGTGAGAATGACATACATTTGATGTATACATTATTTCTTTTACGTTTAGTGGTTTTAAAATTGATCATCTCCTTCATTCCTATTGATATTTAATTAGGCTGTTGGAAAAAATCTGCTGAAGGCACATGCAACTGACTTGTCTCTTGTGGTTGACTGATTTTAACTACATGTTCTCTACTTGACTATTTCTGTACTAGAGCTTTCTATAACTTCAAAATTAAGCAAAATATAAATAAAAACTATTTATCTGAGGCCATCTACCTGCCCACAATTACATCTCAAAATACTTGGAAATACCCATGTGCTTCGCTGGCCCAATACTTCAGGGCATAAAGTGCACAGCTGCATCCTGCAGGCCAAATTAATCAATAATGTGGCATGCTGGCACAATAATAACAAAGTTACGTGGGGACTGATAGAATTGAAGCAAAATAGCTCACAGGGTATACTGAAGTGGACAATGTCTCTGTATTTTATAGACATTTGTATTGGCCATAAAGTGGTTCTAAAGTAAAACATTTTCTTTACATAAATGCATTCTCTGTAATAAAGGGGTGAAGGTGAAAAAACACCTTGCAGTGTCTGGCCCCCCTATTTTTTTTAAACCATAAAGATTTTATTGAAAAGACTTGCACTGTAGTGGTTCCCTGATGAGCTGCTTCTTATATATGCCCCTTTATGGGTGTGGTGATCAAATGATCACATGCAGGTGGACTGCCTCCCTCCATAGAGCCATGGGGAAGCTAATGGCCACCAAGAATGGCAGCCCATGTGTGGCTTCCTCGGCGTCCCCGGAGAGCTAACCACCCCCGACAAAGTCGTCATCCCCGACACAGTAGCGCGGTGCATCTCTGTCCCTATTTTCTGGCACTGTGTCCTCTCCTAGAATGCATAACTGCAGTCTGGTTTTCATAACTATACTTCATCCAACCTTAACCTTTGATTTTATCAGGTAAATATCTCACTTATTCATGCATTTTAAGATCTCTTCACTCTTCACTAGACTCACTCACACCATCCCCCATTCCATTGGGGGACTAATCATCCACCTTCCTACCTTTTATTTTATTTCACTCTCACCATATTCTTTCTCACTTCAACTTTAACTCTTATTTTACACGCTTATTTCACCATTGGTTTGTCCTATTTTGGCAATCACCCACCTTATTGGTTTACACTCACTACCTCATTCACTTGTATTCACTGAATTCCATTACAGCATCTTTTCATCTAATTTATTCTCCCAATCATTTTACTCGTATTGGACCCCAAGTATGCCTTACTCTCCCTATATATGTTGGCAATTGCCATTTGCCCTTAGCCCTTGTACCATCATATTGCCTTAATATATGTACCCATACAATTGGCTGTTATTTCAGCAATTAACTTTTTAACCAACCTACCCAAAATAATTTTTTCTACTAACCATGGGCTTTATGGGTGTTCCTCTGCAGGTGGCTGCCCCTCCATTGCTCCTGGGGGGTGCTCCTTGTGTGGCTCCTTGCAGGTTCCCTGGGGTGGGCCCCTCCGCCACTTTGGGTGGGCGGGGGCAGTCCAGGCCCCTCCGGACCTCACATCGGCTTTTTATGTTATCCATTTCCTGATTCAGTGGTAACTATATCATTATGGCATTCTATTGTTTTATATGCTGTCATGTACTTACTTTGAACTTATACCATTATATTATATTATTATTTTCTAGAAATTTTTCTCCCTGAAGAGACCGAATTGGTCGAAACGCGTCGGGGCTCAACGATACAAAACTGTATATGTATTATCTATGTACACTGTATTCAGGAATGTTGACTTTTTATTCATACAAATGTTCCAACTTTTTTAACTCATGTGGGTATCCGGGAATTTTGGCAATAAATACTGTCTTATAGAACCTATACAATACTCCTAATTTCTTTTACATTGCTGCCCAAAAGCCCATTTGGGGAACCCTTCTCTCTTTTTTTTCCAGTAGTGAGTCTGAATCTGCGTCCTAGACTAAGGGCAATAAAGCCATATTAATCTGCATTATTAAGGAGATCTTTGTATGATTGAGAGCTTTTAAAGGTTGTCCACGTTTCCCATATAGCAGTGAATTTAGAGATATTATCTGAGGCCGAGTAGATCAGTTCCTCCATCTCACCAACACGGTTTATTCGAGAAGCCCATTCAGCCATAAAGGACGGGGATGGCGATCGCCAATGTACCGGTATACACATCCTAGCAGCATTAATCATGTGCATTGCCACCGACTTGAAGTACTCCCCCCTGGAACTTTCAGAGAAATGCAAAAGGTATTGTGCTGGGCAAAATTCCAGAGGGAGTATGGACACCATTTTGGTCAAATCATGTACTTTGCGCCAGAAGGGTTGGAGCGTTGGGCACTCCTACCAAATGTGGAGAAATGTGCCACGCTCCTTGCCACATCGCCAGCATTGGTCAGACAGATGGGGAGAATTTATGAAGCAGGTCTGGGGTTTTATACCAGCGGGTTTTCAACTTGTACCCATTTTCCTGGATAGAGACGTTCAGGGATCCTTTGTGAATGTATAAGTGTATACGGTCCCAACTCTCCTCGTCTAAGCCCAAGACAGAGTTCCAGTAGGAGCGTTCTGAGTTTAAGAGTGTGGAGGACTCCCCAAATAAAGAGGTGTAAAGCATGGATATTACATGAGTCTGGGGTGCCGCGCGAGAACATAGAGACCCCCAGAACCATAGGGGTCCTTGTGAAATCCTTTCTTCGAGATGGGTCATCTAAAAAGTGTTTAAGCTGGAGATAGGACCAGAATGGAAATGAGCCAGTGTCAGAGCGTCTAGCAAGTTCTGTGTGCCGCAAAAAGCGACCCCGTTGAAAAAAGTGTTTGGCCAACATTTCAGTTTGCGACCATTCAGATCGCAAAAAAGTTCCAGAGAGGTCTGGGTTGTGTCTTACCGGAGTGATTGGGCAGAATTTAGTTGAGACTACGTGAGCAGCGCAAGCCCTACCAAATTCTCGAAGGGTGGCACCAACTAGAGGGTGGGTTAAGGCACTTGGAGAAACGTGTGACTTAGGGAGCCAAGGGGTATATCGTAAGTCCGAGTTCGTTGTCATGTGTACAACAGTCACCCAGGATTATATCGACTATGTATTTTCCAGTCCACAATTCGCGCTAAATGTACTGCCCGGTAATAACGTTGTAGGTCAGGTAAGCCTATTCCTCCGCAGGCTTTCGGAAGCACCAGCTTCTTCCAACTAATCCGAGGGGATTTGTTGGACCATAGGAAGGTTCTACATATGGATCTATAAAGTTCGAAAAAGGAAGGCGGCAGACGAATAGGAGGTGTTTGAATTTTGTAAAGCAGTCTGGGGAGGATCGTCATTTTGATAATGGACGCTCGCCCAAACCAGGAAATGTGGATTTATCCCATTTTTTTGGAGATCACGACGTATGCTCTGTAATTCCGTTTGGAAGTTCCTGCTGTAAAGCTCTGCTAAATCGGCAGGAAGTTGGATGCCCAGATAGGGTATGGCATCTGTTTTCCATTGGAAAGGGAAATTGAGCTGGCATTGCTTCGCTAGTGCTGTGGGTAAAGACACATTCAGTGCAAATGATTTAGAGTAATTGATTTTTAAATTCGACAGCAATTTGAAATGTTCCAGGATTTTCAAAAGATTTGGTAGGGATGTGAGCGGTGAAGAAAGAAACAGTAGAACGTCATCTGCAAATGCCACAATCTTAAATTCACGCTCCTGTATCTTTATACCTTGCACATCTGGATTGGCTCGGATGCAACGGAGAAGTGGTTCTAGCATAAGTATATAAAGCAGGGGGGAAAGGTGGCACCCCTATCTAGTTCCATTGTGGATGGAGAAGGCGTCCGACAGGTGACCATTGACTTTTACTTTGGCCGTTGGGTTAGCGTATAATGAGAAAATGAATGACCGCATACGGGTCCACAGTCCCAGCATAGTTAGAACTTCTGCTGTGTAGTCCCAGGCCACCCTGTCGAACGCCTTCTCCGCATCCATTGCCAGGAAAATTCTTTTTGTCCGGAAGTAGTCAGCCAGTTGTGGAGGTTCAGGGTCTTAATGGTGTTGTCCCTGGCTTCTCTTCCAGGGACAAACCCCACCTGGTCCAGGCCCACCCAGGCTGGTACGTGGCGAGACAAGCGAGTTGCCAGGATTTTGGCAAAGAGCTTAACGTCCACGTTTAGCAGGGATATTGGGCGATAACTGGCAACATTAGTTGGATCTTTCCCTTCTTTGGGGATAACAGAAATATAGGCTTCAAGCAGTCTGTCTGATCTGTAAGAGGAGTCAGTAGGGAGAGAATTAAATGCTTTAAGGAAGTGTGGTGCTATGACGTTAGCAAAGGTTTTGTAATACACGGCTGTAAAGCCATCTGGGCCTGGACTCTTGCCAGGTTTCATGGTTTTGAGCGCCGCTAGAAATTCCCCTAGGGTCAGGGGGGCTTCTAAAGCTATGGAGTCTTGCGTCGACAAAGCTACCGGACTGTGCTTATCTAGAAAGTCCCTAATTAATTCCCGGCGTTTCTCCAGCGTTGCAGGATTCGCATCTCCTGGGCGTAGATTATAAAGGTTATTGTAAAAGCAATGGAACTGTTGTGCTATGTCCTCAGTTTTGGAGTGTACCCTACCCATGGCATCTACAATATGATGGATTGTAGTGGCCAATTTACGCTTCTGGGTGGCCTTGGCCAGTAATCTGCCTGGTTTGTTGCCCTGTTCAAAGAAAAGCTTCTGGGACAATATATTAAGTCGGCGTGCTTTTTTAAATAGTTCTTCCAGTAACAGCATTCGCGTTTCTGTCAATTCTTGTGACGTCTTAAGCGCTAATGTACGTTTGTGTTGAGTTTCTAAAGCGCGTATTTTGGTGGACGGTTATAGTACCAGGGCTTGTCGTTCTTTATTTTCCGGGCCGAGATCGAGAGCAACTGGTCTCTAAGGACACATTTGTGGGCCTCCCATTGTGTCATGGGAGATGTATCTGGTGTGTCGTTGTGAACAAAGAATGTTTCTATTTCGTGTGTGAGCGTCGCTAGGTCTCCAGGGTCTGCAAGAAGGGACGTATTTAGTTTCCAGAACTTGGTGGAAGGGACCATGTCAGGGAAGTGCAGAGTGATCGTGATAGGGTGATGGTCAGACAGCGTCATAGGTTCGATGCGGAGTGAAGGAAGGATAAGTCTGCCTGTGTTTATAAATAGGTAATCCAACCTTGAGTATCGGTCGTGTGGGGCTGAGAAAAAAGTATTGTCTTTGTCTTTGGGGTAGAGGGTCCTCCAGGTGTCATGCAACTTCAAGGACGCAAGCTGAAGTTTCATTTGGCAAAGGGTAGAGTAGGAGAGGGAGGAAGTACCGGTAGAGGTGTCCAGTAGGGGGTCAAGAGGGACATTAAGGTCGCCTCCCATAATCACAAGCCCCGCTTGAAAGAGTGAGTTTTGCGAGAGCCTCCCTCAGAAATGTGACCTGTTTAGAGTTGGGGCAGTATACATTGGGTAGCGTTACTGGTTTGTTTTCCCATGAGCCCCTCAAAAAACGTATCTACCTTCTAGGTCTATTATTTGATCTTCAATATCCAAAGACAGTCCCTTACAGAGCAAAATTTACACTCCTTTAGCCTTAGAGTTAGGGGAGGTGGCATGGTAGACCGTGGGGTAGTAATCGGTGCGGAAGCGCGGGACTGAGCCCGATTTGAAGTGCGTCTCTTGAATGAAAAGGATTTGTGCCCCAAGTCGGTGCGCTTCTGCTAAAACACTGCTACGTTTTTCAGGCGTATACACACAGGGGTGAGCCTATAAATGGATAACCGGGGCTGTAACGTGCTGGAGAGGGTAGAGGGGGGTCGGGGTAGGGAGGGGCGAGGAAGGGGGGGAAGGAAAGGAGAAGAAAATAAAAAATAAAAAGAGAGCGAGAGAAGAAAAAGAAAAACAGATAAAATTAAAAAAAACGGGAAAATCTAAAGAAGAAAAAAAAAGGAGGAAAAAAGGGGGGGAGGGGGGGAGAGAGATGGGGAAGAGTCCCCTAATAGGGGCGAGGAGTGGGACCTCGCAAAGTAACTACCGGAGGTGGAGACAGGCCTGCTCTTCCATCTAAAAAAGTCAGGGAAGGGTTATAGTAGGGTAAAGGAAGAAGAAGCCAGCTATTTTCAGAGGGGAACCAGCCACTCTAAAGCAGGGTAGTAGTCTAACACCGGGTAATAAGTAGTGCCGACAAACCAGGGCTAACATACTTTGAGAAAAAACATAACATACAGAACAGCCTCAATAGAAAGGAACAGCGTAGGCTAAGAGAGAGCCCTCTTAAGTAAGCATACGTTTCATTCCCAGGTCCCCCTGAGTTCGGTCAAGAACTATAAAGTCCATGCCGTATTATAAGTTCGGACGGCTACAGACATGGTCCCTATTCGGCTCCCTTAATCCGCCGAGAGACCGGCCAAAATATTAAGAGATCAGAGTGTAGCCGTCCGGAGGTCAGTACACATATAAAGCACTGCATGAACTGTTGGCTCTAAACAAATCCTGTGTAACAGTAAGAATATTAATATAAGTACAACTAACAAATAGTGCATATAACTGAACAGTCTAATGCTGGTCTACCCACTATAACGGGTCATAAAACAGGGATGCCAATGCCCAGAGTGTAGAGGCTCATTATCTATTATCCCCAAATATTTACCTGACTTACCTCTAACTGATTCAGAGCTTTCCCAGTTGCAGCACCACTCTCTTCTCTTATTGGTCTCAGACTAGACACTGAGGGCAGCACGAGCAATAGGCTCCTCTTGCTGTCAGTCAGTCTCCTGAAAGGAGGTAGCAGGGGCATGGCTTACTGTGTGTTTCTATGGACTTACAGACCCCCATATCCAAAGCAAGCGCACACAGATGCCCCCATAGCACCTGGATTGCTAGATTGCATTCAGAGGAAGAAGGAATGGACAACACCAGCAGGAGACCGCCAAAGGGAGGTAAAGGACCACTCTTTGCAAAACTGCTACACAAAGCAGGTAACTGTAACCTTTTTCATTTACATTTTTATTTTAAGCACCTTTAGTAAATGATAGAAGGGCTAAAACCTTGTGTCCAGTTTTCCAGCTTTAAGGCAAGATAAAACATATCCTTTATTACATGAGGACCATGTATTTAATTAAAATGGTTGAAAACCCTTACCTACTCAGTATAGTAACTAGCCTCAGGTGATCATGGCCGGCCTTTGGGGTGTGCGAGCTGTGCGGCCACACAGGGCGCCATGAGCAACAGGGGCACAGTGCGGCCATCACAGCTCGCAGAATGTGAGTCACAGTCAGTTACTCACATGATCATCACAGGAGTCCGACACCTACGAGTCACAGCAGCAGGCGCTGCCAGGTCCATCTGCCCTGGGACTGGGTGAAGAGCAATGCATCAGCTGCGGCACCTGAAAAAAAATGGCTGCTGCCGGCCCCGACAGGCACACTGCGCATGCACCGCCGCTGCTCGGGAAAGCCCATTTTTAAATGCAAAGCCGCACCGTCCACCGAAAGGCAAGTCACACTGAGACCCTGGCCCTGCATGCATCTACTTTTTCAGATAAAAAGAAAAAGTATTTTACTTTTTATAGCCAGCCTACACACAGAAGGGGAGGAGGATATAAGGGACCTCTTTGTGTATGTTTAGGTGACCAGGGGGCAAGGGGTGAAGATGGGGGGGGGGGGGGGGTGCCATAGGATTAGATCGCACAGGGCGCCTGAACACCTAAGGCCGGCCCTGCAGGTGATACACAGAGATGAAACAAATCTTCCTACTGTAAGTACCTTTTATATTAGTTCCTGTTTATCTGCAGCCCCATACAGCCAATCTGACATGGCCCCCCTCCCCCAGAAAATATCAAAACAATATTTTTGCTGAATATACACTAAAATCACTATTATTAAATAAAGCTCCATGTGTAAATGAGGTCTTGGAGCTGTTTTTTATTTATTTATTTTTTTACATTTTTTTTTACCTTTTTAGCTTTTACCTTTTTTTTACCTTTTTAACAACCCTGTTGGGAGTGGTGGTTTGGTGAAATATCAGAATATAGACCCCTGATGTACCACCTTTGAGACAGAAAAATGATTCCTTGATCGCTTTCTCAGCTGCACTGCAGAATGAATGAACAGGACGTTTTTTGCAACATAGGTTTCCTGTTCATTCACAAACTGAAGCATAGCAAACACAGAATACTATGCTTTAGTTATGAATGAACAAATTGATTGATCAGTACTGATCACTAAGTATGTTCATTCAGTAAAGGAAGGATTAGTAAATTTGACATACAGTATTTACCACCCCCCTGCTCTCCATCCTGAAACGACCCCCCTGTATGCTTCCAGCAGCTGACAGCCAGCAGGAAGGAGAGGAGATATTCTGGACAGAGAGCATGATTGTTGTGATGGGGGGATTGCTGGAACTGATCCCCATGTGGCAGCTGAAAGTCAGTTTCTCCTCCTCTCCCTCCCATCGCCTTTCAGCTGCTACAAGGATTGGCTCCAGTAATTGCATCCCTATGGATCAGTCATCTTCCTTGTCCACAATCCCCTTACTTCTACTTTTCATCAGCCCTGTTCCCCCTGTTGCACACATATTGGTTTGTGGGAGTCTTTTCTCTGCATTTAGATCTCTACATGTTTATGGTTTATGAATATTATATGTGCTCTATAATTTGTTTGTTTTTATTTAGAGGGATTGAATGCGCCCCCTCCCCTTCTGACGAAGTTGTTACAAGTACAACAGCGAAACATGTTATAGAGGATTTGATGTTCCTGGAGGTTATGTTCTGCATACCACTGTTGGGACTTTGTATGGAGACTACCTCTGTGAAACAAGATTGCACCACATTTTATGCTATTTGTAACACGGTTTTCAAACAATGTTGTAATAAAATATGGATATTCATATAAATATAGTATTGTACGCCCTCTTGGAGCCAGAGGTCAGGAGCGTACACATAGTTTTCTGTCTCTATATTATAGAGGAGTGCCATAGCAGTAATACTTTTAGTTATGGTACCTTCGTCCCGACAGTATGAAGTACAGATTGGAGGGGGAGGCTGTAGTGGACTTTAATGGTACCGTATACCTTCTGACAATAGACAGTCGTAAAAAAAATTTTGAAAAAAGTTTATTACAAATATATATGTATGTGTGTGTGTATATATATATATATATATATATATATATATATATATTGTGACGGTATGCGAGGTGGGATACTTGACCATAGATATATTTCACCGCGCATACGTTCTATTTTGAGAAGCTGAACCGGAATCCGGGCCGGGTTTTACGGCCTCTGGTGTTCCGGTCCGGATATTTGGGTCCACTGGAGTTCAATGTCAGGTGTACCTTAAAAACAACCAGGAAGAGATCAGAAGGGAGCTCTCTGGTTTTGGGACACTGAGGAGGGAACCTGAGTGTGAGGAGCTCTCTAAAGACATTGCAAGAAAAAGGTTTGCGTTGTTGTTTATTTTGTGGGTGGTGGGGACCAGCCCCACACACTGTATAGATAGGAGACCCTGATGTTTAGTTAGCGCCGGACGGCAAGGATTTAAGTTTACTGTTTTTTGTTTATTTTAACCTGCAAACCTTTTGTAAAATAAACCTGGCAGCTGCCAGACTTAAAAAGAAAGTGCCTGTTTACAGACTGTGTTTCAGAAAAGTGATCCCCACGAGCTAATCTCCCACAATATATATAAAATATTCAACCTTTAAATATTGAAACCAATAGTGATAATCAAACAAGACATTTGGTTCTATAGTCGCACCACATTGTGACAACTGGAACATGAATACCATCTGTATACTGGTTGCTCTACATGCACTGATGTTGGATGAGAAGGCCTGGCTCTCAGCCTCCGCTCTAATTCATCCAAAATGTATTCCATTGGGGTTGAGGTCAGGACTCTGAAATTAGTTAGACTCATGTGGGTTGACATGTTTATTGCCATCATCCCTTGTTAAATGGTAAAGGTAGACACTCAGAAATTGGGATTTTTAAGGCAATTTAAATAAAAAAGTCATTATATAAAAATGATTTATTAGCACAAAAAGGATCCAAAAAAACAGTAATCCAATTGGATAAGATATTGAATGCATGTACAGGCCAGTCAAGTTCCTCCACCCCAAACTCACTCATTCATGTCTTTATAGACCTTGCTTTGTGCACTGGTCCAAATCATTGAGTGGAGGGGGGATTATGGTGTGGGGTTGTTTTTCAGGGGTTGGGCTTGGCTCAGTTACAGTGAAGTGAACCCTTAAGGCGTCAACATACCAAGATATTTTGGACAAATTCATGCTCCCAACTTTGTGGCAACAGTTTGGGGATGGCCCCTTCCTGTTTCAACATTCTGTAGCTGCAATGAGTGGGCAAACTCAATATTGAACCCTACGGACTAAAACTGGGATGCCATTAAAGTTCACATGCGTGTAAAGGCAGGCGTCCCAATACTTTTGATATTATAATGTATATAGTGTTGTACTGTGTGCATGGGGTACCGAAAAAAGTCCAATTACCATTTGCTGATATTATTTAATAAATTCTTCTGTGAACTGCACACGTGCCAATCCAATCGATCTGCCTGTCAATTCCATCTCTAGTTGATCAAAAGACAGATTGACTGCCGCTTCTTTTTTTTTTTTTTTCAATGAATGTGACTGTTGCCAAGCAGAACAAACCATGGCAAAAGAATAATAGAGGCCGCTTTTGATCAGATTTCTTTTTTTTGCATGCTTGATCTTTTATTTTTATTATAATTGTTTGACCACTCCACCCTCTCTATATGCACTATTAGATTGATCTTTTTTTTTTTTCATGCTTGATCTATTTTTTTTGACCATACCCTTCTCTCTATCTGCATTATCAGATGCATCTTTTTTATTATTATTATTTGACCACATACAGTAGTTCTCTCTATCTACATTATCAAATTTATCTTTGTTTTCCATGATTGATCTATTTTATTATTATTGTTTGACCACTCCTTTCTCTCTATCTACATTATCAGATTGACCTTTTTTTTTAATTATCATTATTATTGTTTGATCATGCCCTTCTATCTGTTATATGATTGATCTTTTTTATTATTATTATTGTTTGATCATGCCCTTCTATCTGCATTATCAGATTTATCTTTTTTTTTTTTATTCATGATTGTTTTTTTTTATTTGTTATTATTATTGTTTGACCACTTCTTTTCTCTCTATGGCCGCGTACACACGTACGAGAACCTCGTCCGGTTAAACTCATCTTTCCGCCCGACGAGGTTCCCGATGAGCAGTCGGAAAAGCTTGTCAAGCCAAAGTCCTCAGGCGGCGTACACACGACCGAGCTTCTCGGCAGAATCCAGCCGCCTATGTGCATTATCAGATTGACCTTTTTTTATTATCATTATTATTGTTTGATTATGCCCTTCTATCTGCATTATCAGATTTATCTTTTTTTTTTTATTTTTTATTCATGATTGATTTTTTTGATTTTTTTTACTATTATTTTTGTTTGACCACACGGTTCTCTGTATCTGTATTATCAGATTCATCTTTTTTTCATGATTGATCTTATTTGTATTATTATTATTAATGTTTGACCACACCATTCTCTGTATCTGTATTATCAGATTAATAAATATATATATATATTAATATATATATATATATATATATATATATATATATATATATATATATATATATTTATTATTGTTTGACCACACCGTTCTCTGTATCCATATTATGAGATTTATATTTTTTCATGATTGATCTTATTTGTATTATTATTATTGTTTGATCACACCGTTCTCTTTATCTATATTATAAGATGTATCTTTTTATGATTTATCTTTTTTTTTTATTATCATTATTATTGTTTGACCACATCGTTCTCTGTATCTGTATTATCAGATTTACCCTTTTGTTTTCATGTTTGATCTTATTTTTATTATTATGTCTGTTTGACCACACAGTTCTCTGTATCTGTATTATCATATATATATATTTTTTCATGATTGATTTTATTATTGTTTGATCACACCGTTCACTGTATCTATATTATAAAATTTATATTTTTTTCATGATTTATCTTTTTTTTTTTTTTTTATTATCATTATTATTGTTTGACCACACAGTTACCTGTATCTGTAAAATATACCCAGTACTGGTGTTCCGTAACTAGCCGACTCCATGCTTACAGGGTGGGTACTCCGTCTGCCATGGAGTCCATCAGGAAAGGAAAATTACGGTAAGTATTTGATAATAAATTTTCCTTTTTCCTGACAGACTCCATGGCAGCCTACGTGTGGGAAATAACTAGCCAAACCACACGGGTGGGTATGCTGAACAAAAAATTGTTTAATTTGTCCTGTCGGCCGACAGGATTGAAAGGCCAAAATTCACAGAGGAAAGGAATGCGGGTTCAACACAATAGTGGGACATAAAGGTATTTATCGAGGACCAAGAGGCCGCTTTACATATGACATCTGGGGCCACATGATGAGCTGCCGCCCAAGAAGCCGCCATCCCTCTGGTAGAATGTGAAGTTACCGCCTACGGGGGGGGGGGGCCAAGCCCTTAGCCCTATACGCCTGCTGTATTGTGTGGACGATCCAAGCTGCAATCGTTCTTGAAGAGGCCTTCTTCCCTTTGCTACTGCCTGAGTGTAGGACAAACAAATGATCAGAACGTCTGAAAGTAGATGTCACTTGGAGGTACTCAGTAAGGATTCTTCCCAAGTCTAAAGAGTGAGCTTCCTCAGAGTCCGAGGCTTTGAAAGTAGGGAGGACAATTTCTTGGTTGACATGGAACACTGATGAAACCTTTGGATTTGAACCCAACATGGGTATCAAGACCACTCTGTCGGGAAAGAACGTTAGGAACGGTTCTTTGTAGCCAAGGGACCCGATCTCCGAGACTCTTTTAGCCGAGGTGATGGCAACTAGAAAGGCCACTTTAGCCGAGAACTCCTTTTAAGGAGAATGGAGAAGGTCCTGTTGTGTTAAATTCAGTCAGAAAGTCAAGTACTAGAGGGAGATCCCACTTGGGGAATCTCGGCTTCCTTTGAGGCCTCAGCCTTGATGCTCCTTGGAAAAACTGTTTGACTAGAGGGTGCACTGCCCATGGGATTCCAGAGAAGGCAGACAGGGCTGATATTTGGACTCTTAAAGAGCTAACAGATAGGGGAAGATCTAACCCCGTTTGGAGGAACTTTAGAATGTCCTGTACTTCTGGATTCTTGAATGACGTGCCTGAGGCCAAAGAGAATTCCATACACTTTGTTCGTGCTTGCTCTTCTTGAACTCATCAGAGTGGAGATCACCTTAGGAGCGCAACCGAGGGCTTCCAACCTCTTCCTCTCAAGAACCAGACAGTTAGCTTCATCAGAGCCGGGGAAGGGTGTAGGAATAACCCCTGGGACAGAAGATCCGGTCTGACTGGTAGAGGTACTGGGTCCCGATAACTCAATTGAACCAGAAGAGGGAACCACGGCCTGTTTGGCCAGTAGGGAGCTACCACCATTACTTCAACTGCCTCTGCTTGGAGTCTCCGTAGGAATTTGAGGATTACTGGAAGCGGGGGAAAGGCATATGCTTTCTTGAACCTCCACTGATCCATCAAGGCGTCTGTTCCAATTTCCTGAACATAATGACCCCTTGTGTAGAACTTCCTCAACTTGGAGTTGTGCAGAGAAGCAAAAAGATCCACTTGGGGATTGATCCCCAGGGACAGAATCCACTGAAAGGACTGCTCGTGGAGAGACCACTCGTTGTTGTCTATCTGGGTGCGTGACAGAAAATCCGCCTGAGGCGGCGTACACATGTACGAGAACCTCGACAGGCGGAACACATCGTTCCGCCCGTCGAGGTTCTCACCCGGCCGTCGAAATCGGCGACCCGCCCGTCGGGAATGGCAACCAGCCATTCATCCAGGCGGGCCGTCGAGCAAATAGAGAGCCTGCTCTCTATTCGCTCGACAGGATTCCCTAAGGGCGGGGCGAGCCAGGAGCGTACACACGGCCGAGGTTCTCGCTGGAATGCAGCTCCCAGCGAGGTTCTCGCTGGTTTCTAGCGAGAACCTTGGTCGTGTGTACGCCGCCTGAGAGTTCTGGGCTCCGGGGATAAAGACAGCCGACAGGTTGGCCAAGTTCTTCTGGGCCCACCCCAAAATGGGTTTGACTTCTCGTAGCAGAGTTGAACTCCGTGTCCCTCCTTGCCTCTTGATATAGGAGACTGCCGTGGTGTTGTCCATCCTCAGCAACACCGATTTCCCCTTCCAGAGTCGGGAGAAGGACTGGAGGGCACACCAGGCCGCTCGAATCTCCAGGACGTTTGAGCCTGGGTTGTGTAGGCGGGCATCCCAACTGCCCTGTGCCATTTCTGTGCCGTAAAGGGCCCCCCAGCCGGAACCACTGGCATCTGTCGTCACTGTGACCCAATAGACTGGGGCAATGGTATGACAATTTAGCAGGTTCTTTGTTTGAAGCCACCAAAAGAGGCTGTTCCTCATGGACGATGAGATGAGGATCCGTTGGTTTTTGTTTCCTGATTTCCATTGCTTGAGAAAGCCGAACTGGAATAGGCGTAATCTCCACAATGCCCACTTCACCATGGGAGATGTTGAAACCATCGTGCCGACAATTTTTAGGCATTGAGAAGCTTTCAGATGACGAGCATCCAGAGCCTGTGAAATCCTCTCCTGAACCACAGGGATCTTCTCTAATGGGAGAGAGATAGTTTTCTCTACTGTGTCGAACTGGGCTCCCAGGTATATCAAGCGTTGTGTTGGCTCCAGGTGGCTCTTCTCCAGATTCAGAAGCCAACCGAACTCAGTCAGGATCGAGATCACGTGATCCGTTTGTGTCAAGAGATGAGCTCTGTCCTGAGATAGGACAAGAAGGTCGTCCAGATAGTGATAGAGGCGTACTTTCTTTAGCCTGATAAGGGGCCATGACTGCTAGTAGGGTCTTGGTAAAGACCCGTGGGGAGGTTGTCAACCCAAAGGGTAGGCAAATGAATTGAAGGTGCTCCTGCCCCACGTGGAATCTGAGATATTTCTGGAGCTCTACTGCCACTGGCACATGGAAATAAGCGTCCTTTAGATCTATAGAGATCATCCAGTCGCCTGGTTGTATGGCTTGTTGGATCCTAGACAGGGTTTCCATCTTGAACCTCCCTTGCTTTATGAACCTGTTCAGGTAGGTTAGGTCTATGACTGGTCGCCAAGAACTGTTTTTCTTTTGAACCAAGAAGAGGGGGGAGTATACCCCATGAAACTGTTCGTCCTTTGGGACGCATCTTACTGCCCCTTGGGCTTTTAGTAGGTCCACGTAGGACAGAAGAATTTGCCTTTGCTCCGCTGACTTTGGGAGTAGGGTAGAGATGAACTTGGGAGTGCTGGAGAAGGACCAAACGTGGCCTGATGACACTGTCTTGATGACCCAAGAATCCGTGCCCCTACTCGATCCGCCTGGGCGGGCTTTATCTCAAAAAGACTTCCCCTGTTCGCGTCCGCTGGACGCTTGGCTTGTAGATGCTGGTCTGTGGAAGGACATCTGGCCTCTACTCCAGTTTCGTCTGAAACTTCCACCAGGTCTGTAGGCGCGAGCTTCCCTTGCGCGCTTTGGGCTACGCCTTCTGAACTGGGGTTTCTTCCTTCCCGGCTGGCGTCTATCTTGAGAAAGGAAACTATCACGGGTACACTTACCAAGGCCAAGATGCTGAGGGTGGCTCACCTTTGCGACCTGGCGCGATCCGCCCCCTGGGATTGGGACAGGGGGAAGGACGCACCGGGAGGCAACGGTACCAGCGGGAGGATGTAGATCCGGCAGGTCAAGCAGGGACAGGCGGAGGATCCACTGGGATGGTTCGGAGCTGCAGCAGACGGGTAGACTGAAGCGAGGTACCGAGTGGACAAAGACAAGGCAGAGGATAAGTCCAGGAGACAAGCCGTGGTCAGGGGTTCCGAGAGAGCAGACAGTCCAGAGTTCAAGCCGGGGTACAGAGGGCAGGAGAAAGCCGGGAGTCCGGGTTCAGGCCAAGGTCAAAGGATTGGAGAGAGCAGAGGTCCGGGAACGTAAGCCAAAGGTCAAGCAGGTGAAGGATCCAATAACAGGTAACAAGCCAGGTACTGTACTCAAACGCTGTTTACAAACCAGCAACCAGAAGACTGTGGGGAGCTGATTTAAATAAGCCGCTCAGGCCTCTGATTGGCCAGGGGCGGAACGAGATTGTGTGCGCCCGCGTGCCATCACGCGCGCCTGTGCACCGTCACGCGCTCGTGCCCGCGCACACGGCGCGCCGATACGCCGCGCATGCGCGCACGCAGCCCAGGCGAGCGCACCAAAGCTGACCTGTCACGGAGCTGAGGCTGGACAGAGCTGGTCCCTTGACAGTGCCCCCCCCCCAAGGGGCGGACTCCGGACGCCCAAACTTTCCATCAACTCTGGATGTTCACGGTGGAAGGTTCGTATCAGGCGGGGAGCGTGCAGATTTCTAGAAGGCTCCCAGGAGTTATCTTCAGGGGGTTATCCCTTCCATTTGATTAGGTATTGGAGCTGCCTTCCCCCTTTCCTGCAGCCCAGGATGGTCTCCACCTCGAACTCCCTCTCTCCCTCAATTTCCACTGGCGGAGGTGGAAGATCTTCTCTCCCAGGGAACGGGTTTACCGTGACTGGTTTGAGCAAAGAGGCATGAAAGACCGGATGGATCCAGTAAGTTTCAGGTAGTGCTAGTTCAAAGGCCACGGGATTGATCTTCCGTTTGATCCGGAATGGGCCGATGAACCTAGGGCCCAGTTTCTGTGATGGGATTGGTAACTTGAGGTTAGTAGAGGAAAGCCAGACCTCGTCCCCTACTTCAAAAGCAGGGCACTCCTTCTTCCCCTTGTCGTAGAATCTTTTGAAGTTTTCTTGAGCCTGCCGCATGACCTCCCGGAGCTTTTGGAAGTTTTGTTGGATGTGAGCTAGGTGCTCCTGGACTGCTGGAACGGGTGTTTCAGGGATGGAGTCCAGAAGGGAGGAAGGATGATAGCCGAAATTAGCCCAAAAAGGAGTTTGGTTAGTGGAGGCATGCACTGAATTATTATAGGCAAATTCTGCCGATGGCAATAAAGACACCCAATCGTTCTGAGATACGGAGCAGAAGCAGTGGAGGTACTGTTTTAACGTTTGGTTGGTTCTTTCCGTTTGACCGTTGGATTGCGGGTGATAGGCAGACGAAAGACAGACTTTGATTTCCAGTGTTTTGCAGAGTTCCCTCCAGAATTTGGACGTAAACTGCACCCCTCTGTCGGATACAATGCTTTTGGGCACCCCGTGCAGTCTCACAATCTCCCGGAAAAAGATTTTGGCCGTGTCAGCTGCAGAGGGTGTGCTAATCATTGGTAGGAAATGGGCCAGTTTGGACAGGCGGTCGATCACGACCAAAATTGTTGTGAAGCCTTCCGAGGGAGGTAAGTCCACTATAAAGTCCATGGACACCTCTGTCCATGGGCGCTCCAGGACCGGGAGAGGTTTCAATAGGCCCCAGGACTTGGTCTTGGGCCCTTTTACAGCGTTGGCAGCGGGAACAAGATAAAACATAGATCTTGCAGTCAAGTCTCCACTTTGGCCACCAGAAGGAACGGCTGAGCAATTCGGCAGTCTTTCGTGTCCCGAAATGGCCCGCTAATTTATGGTCATGAAACGTACTTAGTACTCGTTGCCTTAGTTCCAGAGGTAAAAAATCTTACCCCGTGACCACAGCAAGTCGTCCCATCTCTCTAGGGCAGATGCGGCTTGGTCGGTACAGTGCTTGGAGGCCAAGACGGTACTAGGTTCTGGCGGGATGGAAGTATCTGAGAACATCCTAGAAAGGGCATCCGCCTTACCATTCTTTGAGCCGGGCCTGTAGGTGATATGGAAATTAAAGCGAGTGAAAAAGAGGGCCCAGCGGGCTTGCCTAGGTCTTAAGCGTTTGGCCGTTCGCAGGTATTCCAAATTCTTATGGTCCGTAAAGATTAGAATGGGGTGGAGAGCCCCTTCCAAGAGATATCTCCACTCTTCAAGCGCGAACTCAATCGCCAACAGTTCCCGGTCCCCCACGTCATAGTTCCTTTCTGGGGAGGTCAATTTCCGGGATGCATAGGCCACCGAGTGGAGGAGAGCTTTGGGTCCCTGTCTCTGTGATAAGATGGCACCAGTAGCTATTTCGGAGGCGTCGACTTCCAAGACGAAGGGCAAGCCTGGGTCGGGGTGCCGTAGAACAGGTGCAGAGGAGAACATCACTTTAAGTTGAGTAAATGCTTCTTGGGCTTTCTGAGACCAGTGGAAGCGACACCCCTGACGTGTCAATTCAGTGATGGGGGCTACTATAGATGAGAAACCAATGATGAATCTCCGGTAAAAGTTGGCGAAGCCAATGAATCGTTGTATAGCCTTCTTGTCGGTCGGGGCTGGCCAGTCTTGGACCGCCTTGACCTTTTGCGGGTCCATGGCAATCCCGCTAGTGGAAATGATGAACCCCCAGGAATTGGATTGTTGTCTTCTCAAACTCACATTTTTCGGACTTGAGATATAATTTGTGTTCCCTGAGAATGGCTAGAACCTTCTTAACATGGGTCCGATGTTGCTCGAGAGAGAGACCGAAAAGATGAGGATATCGTCTAAATAGACAACTAGGAAGTCATCTAGGTGTTGGCGAAAAATGTCATTAACTAGGTGCTGGAACGTGGCGGGGGCGTTGCAGAGGCCGAACGGCATCACCAGGTACTCGAAGTGCCCGAACCTGGTTCTGAAGGCCATCTTTCACTCGTCCCCGTCTCTGATCCGGACAAGATTGTAGGCCCCTCGGAGATCTAGTTTAGAGAAGAACTGGGCTGCCCGAAACCGCTGGAATAGCTCTGGGATGAGAGGTAGCGGATACCTATTTTTAATGGTAATTTTGTTTAGCTCCCGGTAGTCAATACAGGGTCTGAGGGACCCATCCTTCTTCTCGACGAAGAAGATCCCCGCCCCGGCAGGAGAAGAGGAAGGGCGGATGAACTTTTTCCTTACGTTTTCATCAATATATGCCTTGAGGGCGACTAGTTCTGTCTCGGACAAGGGGAAGATGCGACCAAAAGGGATCTTGGATCCTGGCAAGAGATCTATAGGGCAATCATATGGCCTATGTGGGGGAAGATGATCAGCTTGCTGTTTGTCAAAGACATCCTTAAACTCAGCATAAGCAGAAGGGATGTGAAGGAGATTGTCCGGCATAGTAGCTAGGGTGGAACAAGAGGCCTGGGCGGGCAGGAGGCAGTTTTGTGAACAGTAAGAGGATGAAAACTCAATCTCCTTTTTGTGCCAATCTATACAGGGTTGGTGGACCTGCAGCCATGGGAGTCCGAAGATGATGGGGAACAGTGGAGAAGGTATCAAATCCAGGCAAAGAAATTCTTGATGTCCTGTGTCAGAGATAGCAAGGATTGGCTGGGTTTCCTGAGTGACAAGTCTGGAGCGGGGAAGAGAGCCGTCTGCTAGGTGGATTTGCAGATGAAAGTCCTTAGGGCGGCAGGGAACGTGCAGCGTCAGGGCCAGGGCTGAGTCCAAGAAGCAGCTGCATGCTCCGGAATCAATTATGGCTGGCAGCCGGGTTGCCCCCCCCCCCGAGAGCTGTAAAGAAAGAAAGAGGACAACATAAGTCTGTGGTAGGTTAGTAACGTGGCAATTGAAGGCGGGTGGCAGTTTAAACTTACTAGGTCTCACCGGGCAGGAACGAAGGAAGTGGCCAGCTCCGCCACAGTACAGACACAAGTTGGATTGGCGTCTTCGCTGCCTTTCTTTGGGAGTGAGCGGAGGCCGGATTACCCAGAGCTGCATGGGTTCGGGGTCTGGAAGGGAGGAGACCGGTGGGACCAGGAGAGGCAGAGGAGCCGGAGAGAGTCTTGGTGGAATCCAACTGGGACGGTTTGTTTGGAAACGTTCCATCCGCCGTTCTCGAAGGTGTCGGTCCAACTGGGTAGCCGAGTGAATCAACCCCTCTAGTGATACGGGGGGATCGACTCGAGCCAACTCGTCCTTGAGGGACTCAAAGTCCTTGGCGGAATTGGTACTTCAGGACCGCCTCATTCCATCCCGTGTCGGCAGACCATTTCCTGAACTCTGCGATGTAGTCTTCCACGAGCCTCCTGCCCTGGTTCAAATTGTGGAGGGTAGCCTCAGCCATGGCAGAACGCAGAGGGTCGTTGTATAGTTTGGACATGTGTTCGAAGAAGGAGTCCAACGTGTCCAGTATCGGATTTCTTTGCTCCATCAGACTGTGGGCCCAGGCTTGAGGTTCATCGGAAAGGAGCGAGATTACAAAGCCCACTTTTACGGCCTCAGAGCAGAAGGTCCTGGGCTGCAAGGCCAGATACAGAGAACAAGCGTTTTTAAAGGCCCTGAACTTTTTGCGGTCGCCTGCAAAGCGCTCTGGTGTAGGCACCCGAGGTTCAGGGTGAGACACGACCACTGCTGGAGCTGAAGTAGGCTGGGAGGTGGACGCCCCCGTTCCTGGCGTCACCGAAGGGGCAGCAGGTCCGGATGCAGGGGTTAGTTGCTGAAGGCGGCCATCCATCTGTAGGTACCCTTCTTGTAATTTTTGCACCGCTTCTGTTAGTGCCGAGATCTGTTGGCAGAGAGTCTTGAAGGTTGAGCGTGCCCTGTCAGCCTCAGACATCTGGCTGGTTTGTACTATCACGGGTACACTTACCAAGGCCGAGATGCTGAGGGCGGCTCACCTTTGCGACCTGGCGCGATCCGCCCCCTGGGATTGGGACAGGGGGAAGGACGCACTGGGAGGCACTGGTACCAGCGGGAGGATGTAGATCCGGCAGGTCAAGCAGGGACAGGCGGAGGATCCACTGGGATGGTTCGGGGCTGCAGCAGATGGGTAGACTGAAGCGAGGTACCGAGTGGACAAAGACAAGGCAGAGGATAAGTCCAGGAGAAAAGCCGTGGTCAGGGGTTCCGAGAGAGCAGACAGTCCAGAGTTCAAGCCGGGGTACAGAGGGCAGGAGAAAGCCGGGAGTCCGGGTTCAGGCCAAGGTCAAAGGATTGGAGAGAGCAGAGGTCTGGGAACGTAAGCCAAAGGTCAAGCAGGTGAAGGATCCAATAACAGGTAACAAGCCAGGTACTGTACTCAAACGCTGTTTACAAACCAGCAACCAGAAGACTGTGGGGAGATGATTTAAATAAGCCGCTCAGGCCTCTGATTGGCCAGGGGCGGAACGAGATTGTGTGCGCCGGCGCGCCCGCGTGCCGTCACGTGCGCGCGCGCCCGTGCACCGTCACGCGCTCGTGCCCGCGCACACGGCATGCCGATACGCTGCGCATGCGCGCGCGCAGCCCAGGCGAGCGCACCCGAGCTGACCTGTCACGGAGCTGAGGCTGGACAGAGCTGGTCCCTTGACAGAAACCCGATTTACCCCCTGTGGCTTTAGAAATGGAGTCATACAGCTTATTGCCAAACAGAGACGATCCCTCAAAGGGAATTTTGCACCAGTTTTGTTTCGATGATGGGTCAGCCACCCAAGGGCGTAACCATAGAGCCCGCTTGGCTGTAACTGAGGACAGCATAATTCTTGCCAATAGGCATATCAAATCAACTGACGCCTCTCCCAAGAAGGCGACCGCTAACTTCAACTCTGCCGTTGCTGAACTCCCAGACAGTTCTTCAGAAACACCCATCAGGAAAGAGTCCACATTCTCTGTCCAGACTTCCATTGCTTTGGATAAAGCCGCCAATGCTAGGGCAGGTTTGCAGGCTGTACCGGCCAGACCATAGATTCTCTTCAGATCTCGGTCCATTCTTCTGTCAAGACCATCCTTGAAGGACACCGAGTCAGCTAAAGGCAGTGTAACGTGCTTGGCCAGCCGCATTACTGCCGCGTCTACTGCGGGAATGTTTTCTAGATGTTGGACGTCATCTGCTTTGAACGGGTACAAACGGGAAGCCTTGTTAGCCATAGAGGACTTCTTGTCCACCTTACTCCATTCCTCATCGAAAATCCCCCTCAGTTCAGTCAATAATGGAAAGCTTGGGCGTTCTTTTCCCATACGTTTAAAGTACTTTATCTGTTTAGCTGGGGAAGAGGATAGGTCTTCCCACAAAAGAGCTTCTTTAACAGCCTTGATAAGTGGGGTTACTTGGGCAAAATCAAACTCCAGATTCTCCTCGTCGCTTTCCAGGTCGCCCTCCGGGGCTGTCGGTGAGGAAGCGCGAGGCTGGGAAGGGCCTGGATCCTCATGGACCTCGTCGACCGTAGAGCCAGACCCAGTGACGCTGGCTTGACTGTGCGTATGAGACGTGTCCTTCTCCTTTAAGGACCTTTGCAACAAAACGTTCGACTAGAGACTTACCTAGCACGTACCTAGTGCGTGAGGGCTGACCACATACAGGCGGTAATTGGTCCATACTTCTGGACCGGCGTAACACAGAACCTGAAGGCGTGAGGAACTTAGGATGCCATAGAGAATATATTGCCCCTTAGAATATATATAGTAGAGCTTTGCTGAGGACCATAAATAATAGATATATACTTTAATACTATTTAAATTTATATATATATATTTTTTTATTTATTTTTTTAACATGGAAAAATACACAGGCAGAAAGAAGGGAAAAAAGGATCTGACCGGCAGATCCCTCTCACTAACCTTTCACTAACCTCTGAAGTCAGTATCACAAGAGCAGGCAGCTGATCGCTTGTCAGGGAAACCCAACAACATAGTGCGAATCCGCTGCCTTTTGAACCGCCCGCCGGTGATGTCACGCGTCACCCACGAACGCGCATGCGCGGTGGGAACGGCACAGCGGCGCCTGCGCGGTCGCCGCGGAATTCGACGTATCGCGCATGCGCCGACCAAGCCTCGATCTGGGAGAGGCTATCTGCGCCTGCGTGAGCGGCAACGATGCCGCAACCCCGAAGTGGAAGGGCGAGCTGGAACGCAGACGCGCTCCAGCCGCCATAGGGCTACAGAGAACCAAACAAATACTGAATACAAAAACGAACGGTGCGGACAGACAAAACTAAGTACCATACAAAGATGTGGCTGCCATGGAGGAGATGAAAAGACCTTGCCAGCCGTGGAGTCCAGAGTCTTCAGCACACGCAGCATTACACAACAATGTGAGTTAGCTGCCAAGCTCTCCACCTGCCCATGGCTGGGATCCGAGCTGCACCGCTTAATGGTGTGCCATTCATCCTGTTGAACATCTAAACGCGTATCCTAAATCCATGGAGGAGGACAAAAAAGGAACACCAGTACTGGGAGGTGAGCAAAGCTTTATGGGTATGGGGTCCTAAAGCGTTGGAGAGGAGGCGGGATTAACCCACACGTAGGCTGCCATGGAGTCTGTCAGGAAATATATATTTTCATGATTGATCTTATTTTTATTATTATTCTCTGTATTCTCTATATCGTTCTCTGTATCTGTATTATCAGATTTATATTTTTTTCATGATTGCTCTTATTTTTATTTTTTAATATTATTATTATTGTTTGACCACACAATTCTCTGTATCTGTATTATCATATATATATATATATATATATATATATATATATATATATATATAATATATATATACATACGTGTGTATATATATTCATGATTGATGTTATTTTTATTAGTATTATTGTTTGACCACACAATTATCTGAATCTGTATTATCAGATTTATCTTTTTTTTTCATGATTGATCTTATTTATTTATATATTTTTTTCCATCCAGATCTTATTTGTTTGTATTATTATTATTAGTATTATTATTGATTGACCACATCGTTCTCTGTATCTGCATTATCAGATTTAGCTTTTTTTTTTTTTTTCCATGGTTGACCTTTTATCATTATTGTTTGACTACACCATTCTCTGTATCTGTATTATAAGATTTATCTTCTTTGTTTTATGATTTATCATTTATTTTTATTATTACTATTGTTTGGCCACACCGTTCTCTGTATCTGCATTATCAGATTTATCTTTTCTTTTTTTTCCATGATTGACCTTTTATCATTATTTTTTGACCATGCTGCTCTCTATCTGCATTATCAGATTTATCTTGGCAAAATCAATGAAAATGATAACCCCTTTGGTTCATTCGATCGCTTTATTGATTGAGAATTGATTACTAGTGGAAAAAAAAATCGCTGTGTTAATTTGTAGCATTCAATCAGTAAATGTATGCTTAGAGGGATAATATGCTTTATTCATAGAGTAGAGTGCAGCTGCCTGCTTCCATCGCCCTATGAAGCTTGATGAGTGTCATTATATGAGGATCAGCCTCTCCCGGATCTGAGCAGAGTACACGGATATGAAAAGCCTACTGACTGGAGGCGAAAACACCTCTGAAGCCTCCCGGTGACGTCAGAGAATCAGCTGCCGCCTGTCATGTGACGAGCCCAACCCCGCCCCTCCAGTTTTGACAGCGTTCTTCTCCCGTATGAGTGCGGTGAGTGTGTGGCCGCCTCTGTCCGCTTGTATCCTGTGAGGGGAGAGAGGTTCAGTCACCTAGAGGCACAAAGTGGCCGTAAAGTACGATGCTGTGCTCCGGGCTGTTCTTATAAAGCTCCACACGTGTGACCCAAACGGCCTCACCAGTCACCACTTATGTCCCGCAAAGCCAGCGACAATGTGGAGTACACCCTTCGGAGCCTGAGCAACCTGATGGGGGAGAAGAAGAGGAGGAAGCCGCCTCAGCCTCAGCAGCCGGAGGAGGGAGCCGGGGAGAGGAGCCTCATAGCCGCCGACTCGTGCAGCAGCATTAACAGTCAGGGCAGGGGGGGCTCCTCCTCAATGACTGGGGGAGACCTGGAGCGGGCGGCCCGCCGGCAGTTCCAGCAGGATGTCACCCCGACTTTCGTATACGTGGTGTCGGTGTTCTCCGCCCTGGGGGGCTTCCTGTTCGGCTATGACACCGGGGTGGTGTCGGGGGCCATGCTGCTGCTGAAGAAGGACATGAACCTGTCGGCTCTGTGGCAGGAGCTGCTGGTGTCCAGCACGGTGGGGGCGGCGGCCGTGTCGGCTCTGGCAGGCGGGGTGCTGAATGGAATTGTGGGGCGCAGACCGTGCATCCTCCTGGCCAGCCTGATGTTCATGGCGGGAGCCGCTATACTGGCCGCTGCCCGGGACAAGGAGACCCTTCTAGGGGGCCGGGTGGTGGTGGGACTCGGCATCGGTAAGTGCCCATCCTCTACACATAGCTGGAGGGCCAACACTCCACTCACATCAGCTTCACATTCTAGAAGACACTCCAATCAGCAAGTACCATTCACCTCCAGTCTGGTCCTAAGAGGCGTGCTGATTGCCACTTTATACAAGCTGCTAGCAAGCTTCAGCACTACTTCATGCTTGTTGGAAGCCTGCTAGCAGCTTGCTTACAGTTATTCTAACAGTGGTGGCTGGCCAAACTTCTTTTGGGGGGGCAGCAAACAAAACCCCAAACCTGCAAAGATTTGTTCTGGGGGGGGGGGGGGCACTTCAGCATGGGGGCAGATTTGTACTGAAAAGATGGGGAATTTATGCTTGGGTGGGGGGGTATGCATGCAGATTAGTGCTCAATGTTTTTTTTTCCGCTGAAACATAATGCTTATACACCTTGGGGGCTGGGGGGCACAGTTTGGCATATTTGCCCTGGGCTCGAGATGACCTTTTGTCCCACTGCTGGGAGGGGGTTAAACATCTAGGGAGATCGAATGGTTAAATGTGTTCCTAGCCAGTGTTTTCGTGTACCGTGAGGTGCTTTTACTAAGGCAAGTAATTGATTTTATTTCCTGCTTTGCAGAAAAGAAAATCCATTACATCCCCGCTGGCAGGACAGGGCCCTGTCCTGTGTAAATGATCAGCAGGTGATGGCGGTCATCTATTGCCCATCTTACTAATAACAGCACAGCTGGGTTTCCAGTGGCACGTGTACTTAGTACGTGATCTGGTGCAGGAGTCCCCTTGCCTCCGTAATTGTATATTATATGGTCGGCAAGCAGTTAAAGCAGAGTTCCTCCCAAAAGTGGAACTTCCGCTCGTTGTACCCAGAGCCAGGACAGCTGGGGTTCCCTTGCGCATCGCTGGTTCGAGAAGGGACTCTGGTATTGTTGGGGGCACTTTCCAGCTTTTGTGCACATCGCTGGCTTGAGATTGGCTCAGGTATGTATTTAAAGGATCACTAAAGAAAAAAATGTTGTTAGCTAAAATGTATGTCTGCAACTAATACAGACAGAATACCTAGCTGCTTTATATAAAAAACGCTTTCAAATTGATTAGATCAAAACATCTAATTTACCTGTGTCTTCCAGTTTCCTTTCTTCTTTTCGTTTCCTGAATCGCTGTGATTGACATCGCCGTAAAGCATAGAACTACATTTCCTGGCGTGCCTTGCGGTTCGCGCATGCGCAGTTTAAACTAACGGGCGGGAGCGCTCGTTCTTGTGTCTACACTAAACTGCCCACTATACCTCCCAGACTGAATAAGTGTGTTCAATTTACAAGTAATAAAAGTGGAGGGGTCCAGGCGGGGCAGTGCAGGGGAGGAGGTACTCTGGTCTTAGCCACACAATGCTCACACCCCCTTCAATTCTCTGATGCACGGTCACACGCAGTGCTGTAGTTCAGAGAACAGGGACGAGCACGGCTTGGACCACAGTGCAGAAGCTGCAATGAGATATTTACTATGGAGGTAGACAACCAGGAAGTGAGGATTACAGCTGCTTCAAAGCAAAAACGGACAATGAGGACATGAAATCAAGACGGCTATAAGGTAAAGCAAGCTTTTAGCCCAAAAATGTTTTTCCTTTAGTGATCCTTTAAGGGGGATGCTGCAGGCAGGTTTTTTACCGTAACTGCATAGAGCAGGGTTTTTCAACTCCAGTCAAGGCGCCCCAACAGGTTTTCAGGCTTTCCTTTATTTTGCACAGGTGATTTGATCAGTTTCACTGCCTTAGTAATTACCACAGCTATTTCATCTGAGGGAAATCCTGAAAACATGACTTGTTGGATCGCCTTGAGGACTGGAGTTGAGAAGCACTGGCATAGAGTGCAGTAAGGTAAAAAAAAAAAACGCTCCGTGACCCGCGGACTCTATGTCCACCAGTGTCCCGTGTTCGGGTCACAGAGCTGCAGAACGTGGAGAGGGAAGTGTAAACGTGCCTCTCCCCATTCTGCCTTGTGACACTGTAACTGATCATCTGTTCCCTGTCATCAGGAACAGCGATCAGTGGCGTGTCACGGCAAAGTTAGAATCACTCCCTAGTTCACACTTGACCCCTTCAGCGCCCCTATAGGTTAATCCCTTAACTGTCCGTGTCATTTTTACAGTAATCGGTGCATTCTTATAGCACTGATCATTGTCAAAATGACAGTGGTCCCAAAATGGTGTCAAAAGTGTCCAATGTGTCCGCCATAAAGTCGCAGTCATGATACAAAAATTGCTGATCGCAGTCATTATTGGCTTTTTTTTTTTTTTTTAAATGCCATAAAACTATCCCCTATTTTGTAGACGCTATAACTTTTGCGCAAGCCAATCAATAAACGCTTATTGCGTTTTTTACTGAAAATATGTAGAAGAATATGTATCGGCCTAAACTGAGGACATTTTTTTTTTTTTTTTATATATATTTTTTGGGGATATTTATTATAGCAAAAAGTAAAAAAAGAATGATTTTTTTTTTCAAAATTTGTCTGGGGCTAACGTAAACTTTTTTTTTTTTTTTTTTTAAAGATTTTCACAGTCGCAGGATAAAAACAGATGGGTTTACAAAGAACATAGTACATACAATCAAACATTTTAATAGTAGGGCGGAAACAACTAATCGATTATGAAATTAATCGATTACAATTTTTATAATCGATTAATCGGCCAGTAACATAATGGGGTTAAAAAAACTAAAATTAGCCCTTTATAGTACAAAAAAGCAAATTGCTACTGTAAATATTACTTTCACTGTCCCACGGTAAAAAAATGAACCTCTTACAGTAGCGATTACTTGCTCTTTTTGTACTTTTTTTTGTTTTTTAACCCCATTATGTTACTAAACATCTCAGGCCTGGGGTCACATCTGTTTTTTGGTGCTTTTTGCAGAAACACACTACAGTTCATTTACATGTTTTCCTATGGGACACGTTCACATCCATGATTTGAAAGGGCAAGGATTTTTTAATGCAAAACGGGGTGCTATTTATTTATTTTTGGTTCAATATACTTCAATGGAGAAGCTGCAGAAAAGCATGTAATGTGTTTTGCGGCAATTTCTGTTTTTGTAATCTGCCCAACAACAAATTAGGCCAAAAAAAATATACAAATGCTATTTTTTTTCTTCTTAAGGCTAACTTAATCGAAACAATAATCGACCAACTAATCGATTATGAAAATAATAGTTAGTTGCAGCCCTATTTAATAGTTAATCAACCGGTAAGTAGTGTCTATCAAGGTTACAATACAGTAACTAACAAATTGAGTGGGTGCCATCCTAATAAGGGGACAACATTTATCCAAATGGGGGGCATTAGGAATATGTTAGAGTCCATTACAAAGTAATCAGCTATGTCTTTAGGGCCAGCTGGAGTTGTGTGAAGTATTGGGGTGTATAGGGGGATGAGAGGATGAACCTATACAGGTCTTCTCCATCCCGTTCACCCCAAAAGGGATCGGACTGTGAGCGGGTGGGAACCCTTGGTAGTTCTACATATTTATCAGGCAGGTGAGGTTCATCAACATCTAATTGTGTGTGTGTGTGTAATTTTTTTACATTGGGACTTCAGTTCCACTTTAAAGTGACAATCGGCACTCCCATTAGGATCTGCCATCATTTATAAACTGGACTTAAATGGTACTTTAAAAGCTTAAACAAAGCTTGCTGTTCACCCTGCTCTTATACAAGATGAGGCCCATGTGAAAAAGGCCACATAGTCCTCTAGAGCGGTATTCAACCCAAAAGAAAACATTTATTATGTTTCAGCTTACCAATTATTTGATGTGATGGTTGCGTTAGATCTCTTTCAGTCTTTTTTTTTTTTTTTTCAACCTGGTGATCCTGCTGTTTTTCAAAAGAACAAGCTCTGTTCTGGCTGTATCGCTATATAGGGATGGGACAAACCATTTCCCACAAGCAGGGTTTCTTATGATGATCAGCTGTTATTTGTCAAACTTTTATACCAAAAGGAACAAAACTGTTGCTTTAACTTTGGCTTCAATTTATTAGTGTATTTAAAGTGGTTCTAAATGCAAAACAAGTATTACTTTAATGCATTCTCTGCATAAGTGGTTCTAAAGCTAAAATGTTTTCCCTTTTAATGCACTCACCCCATTAAGGTAAAAACATGATTTACAGCTTTGCTACCCAGACTCCTCTTTAAACGCCTAAGTCCTCCATCAAGAGAGCACTGTGCATGGCTTTGTGTCTTCTCTCCCCTCACCCTCCTCTCAGAGGGACTAAAACAGCAGGAGCCATTGGCCGTTAATTTAATGCTATGAGGAGAGAGCAGGGGGTGCGGCTGAGACACGCTGCGTGTGTCAATAGATGCGCACAACCTGGCTCGGGATTGAACCTGCGCGTGTGCCCGTGCTTGCTATGGGGCCACATGGAGAAGAGGACAAGCCAACATGGGGGACAGTTATTAAGCCGATTAGGAACACAAGTTGCAAATCTGGAAAATCTGTGAAAGCTTTACAGACCTGTGTCTGTTTTTTTTTTGTGCAGTCAAGTGTGACAGCTGGCAAAGTTCCAAGAAAGATCTTCTCTCTAAATAGATGCATAATTAAAGTGGAATTTTGGGCGTACCCTAACTAGCCTTAAAGCGGAGCTCCACCCTAAAGTGGAACTCGCACTGATCGGAACCCTCCCCCCTCCGGTGCCACATTTGACACCTTTCAGGGGGGAGGGGGGTGCAGATACCTGTCTAAAGACAGGTATTTGCACCCACTTCCGGCCCAGCATTCTCGGGCAGAATGCGGGCATGTCGCCTCCCGTTGCCCCCGCTACACAGCGTAAGCCAAACGGCGGGCGCAGCGCGACTCGTGCATGCGCCGTAGGGAACCGGGCAGTGAAGCGGAGCGCTTCACTTCCTGGTTCCTTCACCGTGGATGGCGGGGGTAGCAGCAGAGTGACTAGCGATCGCTCGTCCTCTGCTGCGGACGTCGCTGGAATCCAGGACAGGTAAGTGTCCTGATATTAAAAGTCAGCAGCTGCAGTATTTGTAGCTGCTGGCTTTTAATATTTATTTTTGAGCCAACATCCGCTTTAAAGACTGTCCCTTCCCCTTCCTAACACCTATGCTAACTAGCCTGTGTAAGAAAGTGTGTATCATTGCCTATTTTCATCCCACTTAGGTACGATCACGTAATCCCTCTCCATTGTGTCAACCAGCGCTGCTGCAGGGGAAAGGAGGGGGTATTAACAAGGCATGGGCTATTTAAGCCTATAGGTGGCATTGTGCTTCTAGGCATTGCTACCTGCTGTTGAGCGCACACTGTCCCCCTCCTTTCCAGCTGGTGCTGGCTCACATGGAAATTACATGACCAGAGCGGTCTGAAAATTGGTTAAGGATAAACATTTCTTATAATAAATATTTTATTATATCTTTTTATATGGCAACACTGACGAAATGACACCTTGCTACAATGTAAAGTATTAAGTGTATAGCTTGTATAACAGTGTAAATTTGTTATCCCCTCAAAATGACTCAACACACAGCCATTAATGTCTAAACCACTGGCAACAAAGGTGAGTACACCCCTAAGTTCAAATATCCAAATTTGGGCCCAATTAGCCATTTTCCCTCCATGGCGTCATGTGATTCGTTAGTGTTACAAAGTCTCAGGTGTGAATGAGGAGCAGCTGTGTTTAATTTGTTTTTTTTGCTCTCACACTTGTCATTGGAAGTTCAACATGGCACCTCATGGCAAAGAACTCTCTAAAGATCTGAAAAAAAGAATTGTTGCTTTACAATCGGTTAGGGTCGGTATGTCATGTCGCCAGGCCCTACTCACCCCTCCATCCCCCGTACACCTGAGCCGGAAATATATGGAGGAGAGTGAGGAGTCTTCTGAATGGGGTTCAAGGACAACTGGGTCAGGAAACTGTGCTCTAACAGAATGCCGAAGCTGTAGATACCTGAAGTGCATCTGGGGGGGAAATGAGAATCGAGTTTTCAGCTCGGCAAAAGAGAGAAGATGGTGGTTGGGCATAATGTCATGCAGTGTCCTGACCCCTAGATTGAGTCCATAACTGTGGGTCTGGGACAGTCCGCAGATGAGGTAAAAATAGGTTACCCCACGGTGGAGTATAGGGTGAAGACTCCCCAGGTCCCATCATGGTCATGGAAGCCTTTTTCCACATTGCAGCCATGGTCTTCATGGGGGTGGGGGCTGGATCTGAGCCCTCTATATACGAAGTTGCTGAGCTCAGAGTATGACCCCAGTATAGCGGCTTTTAGGTTGTGTCTAAACACCAATAAGAATTTTGGTAGGAAATACATTTGAACTAGGTTGACTCTGGCCACTGGTGTAAGCTGCACATTTTAAAGAAACCTTTTTTGGCTCACATGGTGTCAAGTGTGTGTGTGTGGCGGCAACTAGGTGAGGAAGGAGTAAAAAGATATGTGTGTCTTTCCTACAGTCAAGCATTGTGGTGGGAGTGTCATGGTCTGGGGCTGCATGATTGCTGCCGGCCCTGGGGGGGGGGGGGGGGGGGGCTACAGTTCATTGAGGTAACCATGAATGCCAACATGTAATGTGACACATACTGGGCCTGCAGGGCAGTATTCCAACATAACAACCCCAAACACACCTCGAAGATGACTACTGCCTTGCTAAAGAAGCTAAGGGTAAAGGCGATGGACTGGCCAAGCATGTCTCCAGATCTAAACCCTATTGAGTATCTGTGCGGCATCTTCAAATGGAAGGTGGAGAAGCGCAATGTCTCTAACATCCACCAGCTCTGTGATGTCGTCATGGAGGAGTGGAAGAGGATTCCAGTGGCAACCTGTGAAGCTCTGATGAACTCCATGCCCAAGAGGGTTAAAGGAACACTAAAGGTTTGTTTTTTATTAGATCAATTGATTGCTATAAGCTAGAGCATTTAAATATCACTTACCTCGTTTTTCCTTTCGACCTCCAAAATACAGTAATCCAGGTTTGAAAATCCCATTTCCTGTTTCTCCTCTTCTTGCTTTTCACCAGCATCTGAGAAGTTTTGCATGGTGGAAAGCAGAATGTGCTCACCCCCTCCCTATGACTAAAGCCCTGTGTGAAGATGCTCTCTTATCCCTCATAGGCATGGAGGCTAAGCCTAATGGGAACTGTAGTTTCCATTAGGCCGTGATGTAGCAAGAATGAATGTGCACCGCATACCAGGAAGTCAGTGAGAATAACGATTCAGGAGTGACGGAGGTGAATAAAACAGCTCGATTTCAACAGGTATAAAACTAGTTATAATGCAAAGCATTACTTTTTACTTTATCAGCTACTATCAGACTTTAATTTAAGAGGAAAATATTTTTGTCTTTACAACCCCTTTAAGGCAGTGTTGGAAAATGATGGCCACACAAAATATTGACACTTTTTTTGGGCCCAATTTGGACGTTTTCACTTAGGGGTTTAGACATTAATGGCTGTGTGAGTTATTTTGAGGGGACAGCAAATTTAGTTATACAAGCTCTATACTCACTACTTTATAGTGTAGGAAAGTGTAATTTCTTCAGTGTGAAAGATAAAATATTTACAAAAATATGAGGATGCACTTTTTTTGAGATCCTGTGTGTGTGTATGCACGCACAAATTGTTACTCAGCCCATCACATGGTTGCAATGCATTTAGGCATCTAGACATGGTGAAGATGAGTTGTTGATGTCTGAACAGAGCATTAGAATGGGAAAGCGAGGGGATTTAAGTGATTTTTGAATCTGGCATAGTTGATAATGCCAGATGGGCTCGTCTGAGTATTTTAAAAACTACTTTCCTCCTGGGATTTTCAACTTATAGCCATCTCTATGGTTTACAGCAAGTGTAGGCAACCTCAGCCCTCTAGCTGTGGTTGAACTACAAGTCCCATGAGACACTGCAAGACCCTGACAATCACAGGCATGTCTCCTAGAGACAGAGGCATGATGGAATTTGTAGTTTCACCACAGCTGGAGTGCCGAGGTTGCCTACCCCTGGTTTGCAGAGAATAGTTGTAAAAAGGAAAAATATTCATTGAGCGGCAGCTGTGTGTGCGAAAATGCCTTGTTGATGTCAGAGGAGAATGGGCAGACTGGTTCGAGATGACGGAAAGGCTATAGTAACTCAAATAACCACTCGCTACAACTAAGGTATGCAGAGTACCATCTCTAAATGCACAACACATCGAACCTTGAAGCAGTTTGGCTACAGCAGAAGACCACTCCTGTCAGCCAAGAACAGGAAACTAAGACTACAGTACACACAGGCTCACCAAAATTGGACACTAGAAGAATAGAAAAACGTTGCCTGGTCTGATTCTCGATTACAGCTGCAACATTCAGATGGTAGGGTCAGAATTGTGTGTGAACAACATAAAAGCATGGATCCATCTTGCCTTGCATCAATGGTTTAGGCTGGTGGTGTAAGGGTGTGGGGGATATTTTCTTGACATACTTTGTACCAATTGACCATCGTTTAATTCCTGAGTATTGTTACTGACCATGTCCATCCCTTTGACTACAGTGTACCCATCTTCTGATGGCTACTTCCAGCAGGATAATGCAACAGGTCACAAAGCTCAAATCCTCTAACCACTTTCTTGAACATAACAATGAGTTCACTGTACTCCAATGGTCTCCAGTCACCAGATCTCAATCCAATGGCACCTTTAGGATATGGTGGAACGGGAGATTTGCATCATGGATGTGCAGACGACAAATCTTCAGCAACTGTGTGATGCTGTCATGTCAATATAGACCAAAATCTGTGAGGAATATTTCCAATGCCTTGGTAAATCTATGCCACAAGAATAAAAGCCGTTCTCAAAGCAAGAGGGTCCAAACCGGTACTGGCAAGGTGTAGCTAAGTGGCCAGTGTAGGTCCTTGTGCAAGTGCTTTCTGTGAAATGGCACAACACTCTGTACCTGTATTCCATTTGCGTTCCAGCATTGCGTATGTATGTGTGTATGCTTTAACGACTGGGAAAAAACTCACATGCTCAGAAGCAAGTTATGAGAAGTGAAATTTGCATAATCGCCCCAAAGGGTGGCACCATTCAAATGGAACTTCCCCTTTATAGTGCCGTTGTACGTCGCCGAGCTTTACTTGAGCATTTTTTTTTTTTCACGATCATGTATATGCAAGGCAGGCTTGACGAGAATCGCGTCGCGAAAAACGTGTGTACGCGGTATAGGTTGTACCAAAGAAATGGAAAAACATTGTTTTTTAAAGTAAAATATCATCCAGTTGGGCCAGTGTTTCTCAACTCCAGTCCTCGAGGCGCCCCAACAGGTCATGGTTTCAGGCTTTCCATTATTTTACACAGGTGATTTAATCAGTTTTACTGCCTCCGTAATTACCACAGCTGTTTCATCTGGGGGAAATCCTGAAAACATGACCTGTTGGGGCACCTTGAGGACTGGAGTTGAGAAACACGGAGTTGGGCTCCATTCACATTGGTGTGTCTCCAAAGTCGCACAATTTCCAGTGTGACTTTGACCCGACTTTACATTTTTTTTAAACCAAAGTCGCACCGAAGTAGTGCAGGCACCTTTTCTAGTTTGCATCAATCATCAATCTGGTCCCATTGAAAAGAATGGGCTGCGACTTAACCCACTGTTCACCTTTTCAAAATTAAATGAAAAGGTAAACTATCGCCATTAGCCCTTGCTGAACTTTAACCTCCGGATGCCGAACTGTCAGTACCCACACAGCTGGCTTGAAATCCGTGCTTTTCTCCTACTTCTCTGTGCAGTGCTTCTGGGATGGACCAGAGCAATTCTGATTGGGGAGCACCTGCGCCATGAATCTCTCTGGTCTGTCCCGGAAGGGCTGCACAGAGAAGAGCGAGGGTTTCAAATCCCTGGCTCGCTGCACCTGCTCCATGGGCACTGACAGCTCAGCACCTTCGGAGGTAAATGCAGCAGGGATGGGGGGGGGTGTTAAGCTGGTCATACATGGGTCAAAATGTGGCCGCCTAAATTTTGATCCATGTATGACCACTACAGATTGTCTGCTGTTCAACTGCCCTGTCAGAATTTAGGTGCTCGCTGCCAGATGTTTTTGGGAACTTTAACATTCGCTTGTGCTCATATGTCCACATACAAAACATTCCATCTCATAAATGTTTTCTTTTTGTAATTGAATATGTTTTTGTGGTGTGCTGAGGTTTAGGTGTGTTTGTGATGAGAATGATAAAAAAATGAATGAGCATTCATTCCATAGCACATAAACCCCAAAGTTTTACCACACACTAAAAAGTGTGGCCCAAGGGTCTATTTGTACTAGAAATTCCTGATTTTTATCTTGCATACATGGCATGAAAACAATGAAATTTCTCATGTCTGTGTATTTTTTACCTGTGCTGGGAAAATACAATACAGCGCTTGTGAAAACAAGTGCAAATTCCTAGCAACACACATGCTTGCTCTAACAATGTCTATTCACCCAGTGTTTTTTTTTTTATTGTATGTCTTGGGCTCCATGCACACCGGGCTTAAAGAAAATGGCAGTTCCCTTGGCAAGAAAAAAAACTCCATATAGAGCATTTTTGTACACTGTTTAGGAGAATTTTATTATCTTCCAGAAAGCTCCAATCAAAAATGCAAATGGAGTTTTTTTTCCCGCCTCTAAACGCTGAGCCTAAAATATGCCTGTAATCGTCCTTATGTACATGGACACATAGGATAACATAACATTAAGTAGATTCTACAGACAAACTCCTGTGAGAAGCAGCAATTTTTAAACCGCCGTGCATGAACCTAAAAATAAAATTAAAAATGTAATATACATATATATATGTATATATATATATTTTTTTTTTCTCTCACTTACAAAGTGATGGCCAAAAATTCTTTAGCTTGCGTCACGTTGGGTGTGTCTGATACTTGATCCAGCACTGTGGTTCCACCTGATGGCATTTCTGTTTATCATTACTGTATTGTAAGCTACTAATTTATAACCACTCGTATTAATAGTTGAATGGTTATGGTAAAATAATTGTGAATTACCCTTTCCAGTTCGTTTACTGTATGAGTGACATGATCTTTTAGATGTTTCCATCAGTTCTGTAAAAGTGATTAATTTATAGTAGGTGCGTCAAGCCTTTGCCAGGTGATTAGTTTTTAAAGCAACAGTGAAGCTATTGTACAACTGGGTCTCAAAATAGAGACCATCAGGTGGTTGCTAGGATACTATGTGAACCCTGCTTTCCTAGCATCATCTTCTGCTGTCTTACTGGATTCACAGGGATGTTTTCCAGGTTGGTTCAAGTCATAAAAATGTTTTTTTTTTTTTTAAATTTTTTTTTTTTTAACATTGATGCCATATACTTCCAAGTTTTACAGAAAACATTTTCTTCCTAAATCTTTTTTCTAGCTGCTGAGCATCTTGGAGTTGCCGACACATACATGCATACTGCTCAGCATTTAGCATAGCTAGTATAAATGTGTTTCTGCAGAAACAACCGTTGCAAACTATATATTTTTGCATTCTCTTCTTAAAAAACCTAATTACATTGACCTAGCAGTAGTAAGATCTAATGTATGTATAAAACTGTTAATGCCATTTATTTCATTTTAATTGGTAATTTTTTAGGTGTGAAATGTTTTTTTTTTTTTTTATCACTGTGTGAAATCGATCTGACAAATTCTGTCTCCCTTGTGTTCCCTGTAACCAGCTATAGTATAACTCATTTGCAAGGATTTGGCACCTTGGATGCTTTTGAACACAGTTTTGAATATAGTGCAACAGATGCCTTTGACTACCGTTCTGATGCATCATAACACTTGCATAATTTGGCATCTCTGTGATGCCTTTTAGGCTGGGTTCACACTACGATTTTCCCATCCGTCAGCCGCATACGATTTATATGAAAAAACGTATGCGGCTGAAACGGATTGAACCGTACGTAAACGTATGCGTTTATAAAACGTATACGGTTTCAAAAAGTGCGTACGGTTCCATCCGGTTTTGATTAAAAAAATGCATACGTTTTTGGAATTAGTGTCATTTAATAAAAAAATATTTTCTTGTTTTGAAAATGCGCATGCGCAGACGAAAAACGCATACGGTTTATACGTATGGAACCGCACATATGTGCTTTTTCCATTGACTTTAATGTTAAAAAAAAACGTATGCGTTTGCCATACGGTTTCAAAAACTGACTCAAAACCGTGGTCGAACACGGTTTTGTGTACTGTTAAACGTTTTGCCAGCAAATCGTACGCACCCGGATGCATCTGAGTGCATCCGATTTGCAATGCATTGTCTATGTATGCGTTTTCCCATACGGGCCCGTACGTTTTCAAAACTGAAATCGTATGCGGCTGACGGACGGGAAAATCGTAGTGTGAACCCAGCCTTAGACAGGCTGTATTTTTGTAAGGTTGATCTGTAGAATTGGAAGTTATTAGTTATTGCAGTAGATCCATTGACATTGGTTAGCCAAATGTACAGCTTATGTGATCCATTTTTCTATATTGACAGCAGATGGTGTACTTGTATGCATGTGTTAGTGCTGCACAATTAATCGCTAAGGATCACATTCTCACCCCCACGATCTTAACCACTTAAGGACCGAGCCTCTTTCTGAGATTTGGTGTTTAGAAGTTAAAAAGTTTTTATTTTAAATTTTTTTGAAATTTTTGCTAGAAAATTACTTGGTCACATATCATCTTCCCTTCTTTTTTTTTTTTTTTTAACACCCTAGAGCAGGGATCTCCAAACTACTAGAGAATAAAATGGCGGTCGTTTTCAATACTTTCTGTCGCACCGTATTTGCGCAGCGACCTTTTGAGCACACTTTTTTAAATGGGGGGGGGGGGGGGGGGGGGGGAGAAACAGTAAAGTTGGCCCAATTTTACATTTTTTTTTAAATATTGTGAAAGGCATTGTTACGCCAAGTAAATACCCAGTATGTCACACTTCAAAATTGCTCGAAGATTATTTATTTTTATTGTGAAGCAAACAACAAATGGGACAAAATAACAAAGTCAATGTGTGTAACTATTCACCCCCCTAAAGCCAATACTTTGTAGAGCCACCTTGTGTGGCTATCACAGCTCCAAGTCGCTTTGGACAAGTCTATGAGCTGGCCACATCTTGCCACTGGGCTTTTTGCTCATTCCTCCTTCCAAAACTGCTCCAGCTCCTTCAAGTTGGATGGTTGGCACTTGTGAACAGTATTCTTTAAGTTTGACCACAGATTTTCTATTGGATTAAGGTCTGGGCTTTGACTAGGCCATTCCAACACATTTACATGATTTCCCTTAAACCACTCAAGTGTTGCTTTAGCAGTGTGTTTGGGGTCCTTGTCCTGCTGAAAGGTGAACCTCTGTCCTAGCCTCAAATACCACACCGAGTGGTACAGGTTTTGCTCAAGAATATCCTTGTATTTAGCACCATCCATATTTCCCTCAACTCCAACCAGTTTTCCAGTCCCGAATGCTGAAAAACATCCCCACAGCATGATGCTGCCACCACCATGTTTCACTGTAGGGATAATGTTCTTTGGGTGATGTGTTGGGTTTGCTCCAGACATAGCGTTTTCTTTGATTGCCAAAAAGTTCAGTTTTAGTCTCATCAGACCAGAGCACCTTCCTCCATACATTTTGGGAGTTTCCCACGTGCCTTCCCGCGAACTCAAAGCATGCCATTTAGTTTTTTCGCTGAAAGAAATGGCTTTCTTCTGGCCACTCCGCCATAAAGCCCAACTCTATGGAGCATACAGCTTATTTTCGTCCTATGTATGGACATTCCAGTCTCTGTTGTGGAACTTTTCAGCTCCTCCAGGGTTTCCTTGGGTCTATGTGCTGCCTCTCTGATTAATGCCATCTTTGCCCGATCCATGAGTTTTGGTGTGCGGCCCTCTTTTGGCAGGTTTGCTGTTGTGCCATGTTCTTTCCATTTGGTTATGATAGATTTGATGGTGCTCCTAGGAATCGTCAAAGATTTGGATATTTTTTTTTTTTTATATCCTAACCCTGACTTGCACTTCTCAACAACATTGTCCCTTGTTTGGAGAGTTCCTTGGTCTTCATGGCACTGTTTGGTTAGTGGTGCCTCTTGCTTAGGTGTTGCAGCCTCGGCGGCCTTTCAAAAAGAGGTGTGTACGTAATTGGTTGCACCAGAGCTTTTTATGGGCTTCATAACAAAGGGGGTGAATACCACATGCCAATTATCATATTTTTATTTATTTTTTCTGAATAATTGTTTTTCTATACATATATACTATACATAAAACTATGAAGCATGCCGATAAAGGGGGCACTATTGTGATTATGGATACAACACAATATGAGGGAGAGGTACTTAGGCAGTTATCATATACTAAGGTATATAACTTTTTTTGGGATAACAAGCCTACATTTCGGGTACTAAATCAAATTTATAAATACTGTAGGACAGGCAGTACGGGCAGGAAATATTGACGGTGATAAACTTCATGTACCTGTACATCCAGTGACCCCCCCCCAATTATGTGTGTGTGTGTGTTACCTAAAGATCATGTTAACCGTCCGGGCCGTCTGATTGTATCCAGCACAGTATCGGTCACTATGCCTATCGCCAAGTATTTGGATAAATGTTTAACTTCCTTTTTAATAACACACACCCGGTCCTATATATGGGACGCACAACATTTTAGAATGTCCATTGTGATGACTCTCCTCTGGTTACTTGGGACGTGGCTAATTTTATATACAGCTATTCCCCATGAATTGGACATTGAGGCTTGCTGGGCATTTGGGGAATAAGTTCAGTGCTTGCAGTCTTTCCCCATAGCTGAGATCCTTCTCTGTACTTTCTCCAGTTCCAGCACATCCTTCCTGAGGACTGGTGCCCAGAACTGGACGGCATACTCCAAGCGCGGCTGGATCAGAGTCTTTATCTTTTTCATGCATGCTAAAATTCTGTTGGCTTTGGTTGCAGCAGCTTGGCATTGCATGCCATTGCTAAGCCTGTCATCTACTAGAAACCCCCAGATCCTTTTCTATCCTAGGTTCTCCCCCTAGTGAGTAGATTGTATTCATGTTTTTGCCACCCATATGTGTTATTTTCATTTTGAACCTCATTTGCCATGTAGTTGCCCACCCCATTAATTTGTTCAGATCTTCATGCAAGGTTTCCACATCCTGCGGAGAAATTATTCCCCTACTTAGCTTGGTATCGTCTGCAAATGCTGAGATTGGGCTCCTTATCCCATCTTCCAGGTAGTTTTTATGAATAAATTTAAGAAGGATTGGTCCCAGAACAAAACCCTGAGGGACCCCATGTTCCACACCGGACCAATCCAAGTACTCCCCATTTATCACTACCCTCTGAACACTCCGTTTTGATCCATGCCTACAGACTTTAGTTTGTACAATAAACGTTTATAGCGGACTGTGTCAAATGCTTTTGCAAAATCCAGGGACACCATTTATGGGCCTTCCTTTATCTAGATGGCAACTTACCTCCTCATAAAACAATGGCTCTTAACCTCGGGGTCAGGATCAGAACCCCCCCCCCCCCTTCAACACTGCTACTCATCCAATTTCCCCCCACCAAGGAGTAAGAAGGAATAAAAAGAGAATACATGGAAGGGAGAGGAAAAGAGGGGGAGGATCAAAGAAAGGGAAAGAATAAGAGAACAAGAAAGAAGGCTAGAGAGAACAATGGTCGGGGAATAAGAAATTAGGATAGAGAGAGATAAAAAGGAAAGAAAGAGTGGTACATCCTAAAATGTACCATAAGAGGATTTAATACTGTTCGGGTGGAGCGCTAAATGTCTGTGGGTTAGGGGTACAGATGCCTTGCCTTGGGTGCTGACTACCCACGCTATGAAATTTTACTGTTAGGGGTCCCCACAACTTGAGAAATTTTATCAAGGGGTCACAGCACTGGAAAGGTTGAGAACCACTGTCATAGAAGGTTAATAGATTTGGTTTGGCAAGAACAATTCTTGTGATTTCTTCTTCTGAATCCATGCTGATTACTGCTAATATATCGTTCTTATTACAAAAATCTTGTGTATAGTCCCTTTATCCTATCCAAGAGTTTGCAAATTGTTGAAGTTGGATTAACTAATCTGTAATTCCCAGAGATACCGTATTTATCGGGGTATTGCGCGCTCCCGCGTATAGCGCGCTCCCCTAATGTCGACCTTGAATTCCTGTAAAAAAACATTTTGGTACTTAGTTTTGGTGTCTTGCGCGGCGTCCATCGGCGGCCTTGTCCGGTGTCCTCCCCGGCTTCTCCAGTGCTGTCTCTAGTCGAATCCCCGTTTTTCCCCGGGCTCAGTTTGAATGCCTCTGCCGACATATACCAAGTGCAGTACATTCGGCAAGGCTCGGCTTCGCTCGTGCTCATGCTCTACGCTCTGAGCGTGGGTATCGGCGTATATTGCGCACCCACGATTTTCCCCTTATTTTAAGGGGAAAAAAGTGCACGGTATACGCCGATAAATACGATTATATCTTTGCTCCTTTTTTAAATATTGGTGCTACATTGGAGAGAAGCCAATCTTCTGGTCTGTTTCAGAATCAAAGTTGGTGTGTGTCGATGGATGGATAGACTGTCTGTCCTTCCTTCCTTCCTTCCTTCCTTCCTTCCTTCCTGTATCCGCATGACGTATGGGGAACTTGTTACACGCAATGGTCGTGTCGTTTCATAGTTATGCTAATTTCTAATGGTGATTACTTGAATGCTAAATTAATTAATTGGTTCAAGGTGATTATTGTGAATTGGTACCTTGATGATTTATGCATTTAGTTTGAAGAAGGGCGTTATCCTCTAAGGGTCCTTCCACACAGGTGGTTCCTGTGATGATCTGTTCCTTAAACACCCGCTTGCTCAGTGCCTACCGATTAGTTGATCCGAGCCGGCAGATGACAGGGCCCCGTCAGATCTCCGCTCTCCTATGGGGGGGGATTCGCAGATGGATGGGGAAAAATAGGATTTTCCTCCATCTGCAGAAACGGAGCATAGCGGACACTGAGATCGGGTGTCGGCGCATGTTCATCTGCTGACACCCGCTATCCCATAGGGATACATGTGTGTCCGTTTTTCATCCGAAAGGGCCCTTGGCCTGAAACTGTTACTTTGCATAACGTGGAAAGTTTATAACTTTTTTTTTTTTTTTTTTTTTTTTTCCCATAAACTTTATTTTTGTATATTACAGTATTTTTGTATTTTGCAGTGATGCACCTTGCCCCTTTTAGTATTTGTGTGTGTTATATATTTTACAGTTGTGCTAATAAGTTTACATATCCTGGCAGAATTTTTGATTTCTTGGCCATTTTTCAGAGAATATGAATAACACAAAAACTCTTTTCACTCATGGTTAGTGTTCTACGGAATATATGTAAGCAGAGGGGGGGGGGGGGAGGGGTTGAATCAACTACCTCTGTTAAGCTGCACACCTGTGCAGCTTAACAGAGGTAGTTGATTCAACCCCCCCCCCCCCCCCCCCTTGTGCTTATAAACCACATCTTTCAAGACACCTATGTGGAGTCTAGGCTTCTGAGATTTGCACTTTCCGAAGAGCCAGCAGAGGACTTGGTGGATGTGGAGGTTGTTACCATACCCTGGTGTATTTCATATTTGGGTATCCTGACTAGTGATCTTTTATATTCTGGAGATCCTGATTATCTGATGTCATTCTTGACACGGACGACCATCTCCTCATTTCGCAACGAGAGAGTTACAGCTAGTCTCGTGGTTACTGGATTCTGTATCATAGCCATCTGTTGATCCCCTCTCTGAAGACATCCTGCATCAGGATCTGAGCATTTACCAAGCCTGATTGACTCTTGAAATATAATTTTCTTAGTCCACTCCCTCTGGTAAGCCTGCATCTTCATTGGTGGTGGGATATCTCTTCACGTTTGAAATCAAGTTTTATTTCTGTCACTGGAATTCAAGAATACCCTTTTTATGAACTTTATGGTTTTTATCCATTATGAGGTTTATGTCGGACTTTGTTGGTTAATGCACTGATCACCATTCCACGTGTATTACACACTACTTGCATGTATGCAATTTTGACCTCTGTCAAATTTTGTTTTCTTTTAAGCGCTACACTACCCTTTCTATATTTTGTTGTTGCTTCTTATGTTTCAGTAGCCGTGTTTAGCAGCTAAATGTTTTCATTTCATAGCAGCGCAGTATTACACACCACACCTATTAGTGTTCTACTGAAGCCATTTATTATAAATCAACCATGTGTTCATCATTCATATTCTCTTAAAAATGTGCAAGAAATCATAAATTCTGCCAGGGTGTGTAAACTTATGAGCACAACTGTGTTTGTATATGTTTGCATTTTTTTTTATTTTTATTTTTTAAATATACAGAAGCCTGTAATGCATTGCAGCGGCAATCAGTGGTTCACAGATCAAAGGCTGGGCTCCTGCAGACTTTATTTTTTTTTCCCTGCAGCTTTGTTAGAATGAGTTGCTGGATTAAAAGTGCAGTGATCACCGCACTTGTGTTCGAGAACTACAAGTCTGTCCGCTGTGATGAAATTATAGTCCTGCCCGCACCGTTGTCATTCATTCACACAGATCTGTGAATGAATGACACAACTGGGCGGGCAGGACTATAATTTCCCTTTTCTTTATGTAGCAGCTCTTGATCCCTAGAGCTTTTTTGGCAGGCCTATGTGATGGTACTAATTAGGGTTGTCCCGATACCACTTTTTTAGGACCGAGTACAAGTACCGAATTTTTTTAAATTTTTTCATGTACTCGCCGATACCGAATACCGATCCTTTTTTTTTTTTTTTTAAATGTGTCCCCAAATGCAGCCATGTCCCCCCCCCCCCCCCCCACAGATGCAGCCATCCATGTCCGTCTGTCCGCCCCTCCCCACAGATGCAGCCATCCATGTCCGTCTGTCCGCCCCTCCCCACAGATGGAGCTATCCATGTCCGTCCGTCCCCCCACAGATGGAGCCATCCATGTCAGTCTCCTCCCCCCCCCCCCCCCCTCACAGATGGAGCCATCCATGTCTGTCCCTACCGCAGATGCCGCCACCTAGTTAATCAGTGCGGGGAACATTACAGCTTTCATTTGAATAGCTAATGTGTCCCCCGCCGTGCCGCGTATAGACACTCCCCCTTGCTCGGGCACTTTGATAGACAGATCACTAGTCCAATATGCGGCGGGGAGCATACAGCTATTCAAATGAAAGCTGTAATGTTCCCCGCGCTGATTAACTAGGTGGCGGGGGGTGGCGGGCCAGTATCGGATCTAGCAGTGGGGGCATTTGTGGGAGTACAAGTACTCCCGCAAATGCTCCAGTATCGATACCGATACTGGTATCGGTATCTGGACAACCCTAGTACTAATCCCTGCTTTCTCCTCTTTGACTGTTTACCGTGATTGGGGATGGGCTATGTCTGAGGAACACGCACCATCCCTGATCGCTGCCCGCCCCCGTGCTAGCGGCTTATCCTGAAAGACGACATGGTCAGGATTACACAACCACTGCCCGGCCGTCGTTCTGCTATAGGCTGGACAGTGGTAATGCGTAAACTGCTGGCAAAAAAATAAAATGAGTACACACCTAAGTAATGTCCAAATTGGACCCAAAGTGTCTATTTTGTGTGCCCACCATTATTTTCCTTCTGGGGGGGGGGTTCACCTGAGCTTGACGTTGCCACTGGAGTCCTTTTCCACTCCTCCATGACATCACAGAGCTGGTGGATGTTGGAGACCTTGCGCATCTCCAACTTTCTTTGAGGATGCTCATCACCTTTACCCTCAGCTTCTTAAGCAAAGCATTGTGTCATCTTGAAGGTGTGTTTGGGGTTGTTATCTTGTAATACTGCCCTGCAGCCCAGTCTCCACCCACCCTATGCCGATATGTTCTACTGTCATGTCCAGGACACGCTATGACATGATTATGCGTTCCCTACACACAAATTTTCCGCTCCAATGCCTCAGCCTATACCTGGGCAGACAGGGGAGTTGCAAGTCTTCTCCCCCATGCTGTTTTTCCCCTGTGCTCCGTGCTGTCCTCTCTCTCCCCCCCCGTGTTCTGTGTTGTCCCCCCCCCCCTGTGTTGTCCTCTCTCCCCCCCCCCCCACCCCCGTGTTCCGTGCTGTCCGCTCGCCCCCCTCAATTTGTCAGGGGGGAGAGTGGAGGTAGTAGCCGCTAAACCCAGCTCCTACCTTTTACAGAATAGTCGGTGATCACTGACTGTCCATTCACATAACTGAGCATCGTGGTTGCTGCCACCCACACTTGACACCATCTGAATTAAATACGTTTATTTTGGTGTCCTCAGACCACAGGACATGGTTCCAAGCTGTTTGTGGGCTTTGTGGGCTTTCTTGTGCATCTTCTTTAGAGGCGCCTTCCTTCTGGGACGACAGCTATGCAAACCAATGCTGGCTGCACTCAAGCGTCTATTTCCCAAAAACAACCGGCTATGACGATGAGCACTTGCACTCCACTTCTTTGGCAATGCCTGGTCTGAGTGGAACCTCTCCTGGTAAACCGCTGTATGTTCTTGGCCACCGTGCTGCAGCTCATTTTCACTGTCTTGGCAATCTAGGCCTAGGCCATCTTTATGTAGAGCAACAAAAAAAGTGTTTAAAAAAAAAAAAAAAAAAAGATCCTCAGAGAGTGCTTTGCAATGAGGTGCCATGTTGAACTTCCATTGACCAATATGATGGAGTGAGAGCAATTTAAAACCAAATTTAACACCTACACAAAATACTGCAACAACCTGACTTTGGATTAAATCTTTAAGTCTTACATATACTTAATCTATTAAGATGTATACTCCTTCATAACTATCTATTTTCTTGACCCTCTTCCCTCCCTCTCCATTGTTTGATATTTAAAACTTTATTCCGAAAGTTTATGGATAATAATATTCTTTATGCAATGTTATCAATCATCTACCAACTGTTATCTTGATGTGACGATATGTTATTGCATACTTGTTAATTATTCTAAAATACCAATAAAAACTTTGAAAAAATAAATAAAAATTAAACACACCTGTGACCTTGTAACACTAACAAGTCGCATTACACCGGAGAGGGAAAATGGCTAATTGGGCCCATTTGGCCCTTTTCACTTAGGGGTGTACTCACTTTTGCCAGCGGTTTAGACATTAATGGCAGCAAATTTTATACTGTTATACAAGCTGTACACTACTTTACATTATAGTAAAGTGTAATTTTTTTTAGTGTTGTCACCTGAAAATATATAATAAAATATTTACAGAAATGTAAGGGGTGTACTCACTTTTGTGAGATACTGTATTGTAGCTCTCTTCTGGTTCCACCTTACTTAATGTCACATAGCCACGCTGATGTATTTGTCACCTGACTGATTTCTTCGAAGAGAAATGGCCGTCGAGCACTTCCTGTTGGTAAATATTCTCATATTACAGTGCCGTTTTGCCTAGTATCTAATGTGAACACTAGAGGCAGAATTGGGTGCCATAGTGAAGACCAAAAAATAATCTTGTGCGCTATTTTGGAGTCCCATACACCATCTTGATTAAGCCCAGGGTGGGGTGAAATGTGTTGAAGGGTTGTAGCTTGGACAGAGTCTGCTGAAGCTGCTATTTTTCTGGCATATGGCTTTGTATAATGTGCGATTACTGGGCATAGTTTTAAACCTGACAGGAAGAGAATAAATCATAATCTCTGACAGGAGAAGCCTGTAGTGTACCCAAATTCATGTTTTACAAAACATGTGGGTGGCAAAGTCATAGTTGGGCAATAAAGCCCTTCTCCACACACATATCTGGGTATTGGGAGAGCAAGACAGAGGGGTTTGAGCAAGAAGAGGGTTAAACGGTCCCTTTTTTTTCAGCAGCAGAGTGCAGGACCATGGCACTTTAATTTTTGTCTTAACCTTCAAATCAAATCCGTGCTTAGAAACTCATGTGACAAAAGGAGGACAGTGGTTTGTGGAATTGCATACATTGGCCAGTAATGCTCCAAATGTCACTGAAATTCAGTGTTTACACAATCTCTTATATTTCTTATCCCCATACTTCCTTTTTATTGCAGGATTGCATAAGATATGAAACTAGAGGGAGATCACATTTGCAGGTGGTTTGTCAAATATAGCTTACTGCTTAAAAAAATTAATAAAAAAAACAATGTTTCTGTTCGAAAGAGTGCATGCAGTTTTTTTACTCTATTTTCCCGTTTAAAACACATTATTTTGGATTCTGTCTTAAAGCGGCGGTTCTGCGGGAAAAACGATTTTTTTTTTTCCTGTCATTCGTGCACGGTTTGTATATGTAAACTTACACTCACCTCTCCCGTTCTTGCAGCCACATGTGTCCCCATTTTATCCAAAACTATGTTTTATAAAATACAGCGATGGACGTTTCCATCTTTAGTGTGGGCACTCCTGAAGCCCACCTGTCTAGACATCCGGGATGCGGTGAATGCTGTCCCAGTAATCGGACCCGCGTCACTTCCGGTGCTCGTGCTCGGTGCTCTATGTGAGGCAGCTCCTCCCATAGAGGATACAATGTATACAGTAGACACGAGTCCCCCACACTCTATATACAATGGCCTCCCCTCCTCCGCTCTCAGCAGCAGGCTAGTGTCTGTTAGGGACAGGGCTGGAGGCGGTGCTGGCGATAATGTCATTCAGAATGTTGCTCCGCCCGCCCACCCGAGTCTATCAGTTTCATGGACCGAAAAAAGCGTCTGCGCATGCGCCGTGGACCCGAGGATGATCAACGGTGAAATCTCGCGCTAACACAGCAGAGCGCGTCTCCTGGGATTGTGAGGACTGAGTCCCAGGAGACATAGCGCCGTCGGGGGAAAATCAAAACACGCCCATTCCCCCGCGGTGGAAGGTGATTGACAGGACAGAAAGCCTTGAAGAAAAGGGGTGGGGCTAAAGAAAAAAAACAAAAAAAAACGTAGTTGTTCTTTTCAATGCAATGCTGTTTTATTGCCATGAACTCAAAAATTAGGGTGAACCTCCGCTCTAAGTACATCTCGAATTAGATCTATATCCTAGAATACATGTTCGTTCTTTAACAACAGCATTGTAATGCCATTATAAATATTTTTGACAATCCAATATACTCATTTAGCTGTACTATTAAAATATTAAGTAAAGTGAATAATTGAATATCTAGTTACCATGGGCACAATTCACTAAGCAATATTTTACCACAACAGAGTATGTGGTAAAATGCACAGCGTATTGGAAAAAAAAAATCACAAAGAATGCATGCGTTATATTTCCGAATGCTGCATGAAAACATGCAGTGCTTTATTGCAAGCATTTCAGGAGTAGAGATGGCCCAAACACCACACTTCTGTTTGGTTCGTAGCATCTGTAGCATGCATAGAACAGCAAAACTGGCTTAAAAAAATAAAAAGGAAAATCCCATTTTAAAATAACTTACGGTTTTAATTGCCTGAACCCGGCTATTGGAAAAAATAAAACGGAGGGGGGAGGAGCCCCCCCAGTTCATACCACACCCTTCTGGTCTGATATGGATTTTAAGGGAGACACCACACCTAAATATATATATAAAAATAAAAGGCGTGATGCCCCCCCCCCCCACAAAATCCATACCAGATCTTTATCCGAGCATGCAGGTCAGGAAAGGGACTAGTGCCCCCCCCCCCCCACCCCAAAGCACCTTGTCCCCATGTTGATGAGGACAAGGGCCTCATCCCTCACAACCCTGGTCTTTGGTTGTGAGGGTCTGCGGACAGGGGGCTTATCTGAGGCCCCTCGTGATGTCACCGACAAGTGCACCACCAATACCATAGTTATCACAAACTTGGACCAGTACTTTCATTTAACACATGCATTTTTTTTTCTTTTTGTAAATTTACTTTGTCTTTTTATGCGGTATTTAACAAAAGTTTTTGGTGTTTATGCTAAATACCACATATGTGCAATAGTGAATTGACATTTGTATTATCGCATGCGTTAAGTGGTCATGTGTCAGTCATAATGTGTGTTATAGTGAATTGTTCCCAGTGGCATCTGAAAGTTGGTAGGATATACAGTGCAGAAAATAAGTATTTGAACACCCTGCTATTTTGCAAGTTCTCCCACTTGGAAATCATGGAGGGGTCTGAAATTGTCATCGTAGGTGCATGTCCACTGTGAGAGACATAATCCAAAAAAAAAATTCCAGAATTCACAATTTATGATTTTTTAACTATTTATTTGTATGATACAGCTGCAAAGAAGTATTTGAACACCTGTCTATCAGCTAGAATTCTGACCCTCAAAGACCTGTTAGTCTGCCTTTAAAATGTCCACCTCCACTCCATTTATTATCCTAAATTAGATGCACCTGTTTGAGGTCATTAGCTGCATAAAGACACCTGTCCACCCCATACAATCAGTAAGAATCCAACTGCTAACATGGCCAAGAACAAAGAGCTGTCCAAAGACACTAGAGACAAAATTGTACACCTCCACAAGGCTGGAAAGGGCTACGGGGAAATTGCCAAGCAGCTTGGTGAAAAAAGGTCCACTGTTGGAGCAATCATTAGAAAATGGAAGAAGCTAAACATGACTGTCAATCTCCCTCGGACTGGGGGGCTCCATGCAAAATCTCACCTCGTGGGGGTCTCAATGATCCTAAGAAAGGTGAGAAATCAGCCCAGGACTACACGGGAGGAGCTGGTCAATGACCTGAAAAGAGCTGGGACCACCGTTTTTAGCTTACTGTTGGTAATACACTAAGACGTCATGGTTTGAAATCATGCATGGCACGGAAGGTTCCCCTGCTCCCCTAAACCAGCACATGTCAAGGCCCGTCTTAAGTTTGCCAATGACCATTTGGATGATCCAGAGGAGTCATGGGAGAAAGTCATGTGGTCAGATGAGACCAAAATAGAACTTTTTGGTCATAATTCCACTAACAGTGTTTGGAGGAAGAAGAATGATGAGTACCATCCCAAGAACACCATCCCTACTGTGAAGAAGCTTTGGGGGTGTAGCATCATGCTTTGGGGGTGTTTTTCTGCACATGGGACAGGGCGACTGCACTGTATTAAGGAGAGGATGACCAAGGCCATGTATTGCAAGATTTTGGGCAACAACCTCCTTTCCTCAGTTAGAGCTTTGAAGATGGGTCGAGGCTGGGTCTTCCAACATGACAATGACCCGAAGCACACAGCCAGGATAACCAAGTGGCTCTGTAAGAAGCATATCAAGCCTAGCCAGTCTCCAGACCTAAACCCAATCTCCAGACCTAAAGAATCTTTGGAGGGAGCTCAAACTCTGTGTTTCTCAGTGACAGCCCAGAAACCTGACTGATCTAGAGAAGATCTGTGTGGAGGAGTGGGCCAAAATCCCTCCTCCAGTGTGTGCAAACCTGGTGAAAAACTACAAGAAACGTTTGACCTCTGTAATTGCAAACAAAGGCTACTGTACCAAATATTAACATTGATTTTCTCAGGTGTTCAAATACTTATTTGCAGCTGTATCATACAAATAAATAGTTAAAAAAATCATACATTGTGATTTCTGGATTTTTTTTTTTTATTATGTCTCTCACAGTGGACATGCACCTACGATAACAATTTCAGACCCCTCCATGATTTCCAAGTGGGAGAACTTGCAAAATAGCAGTGTGTTCAAATACTTATTTTCTGCACTGTATATATATATTATATTGGGCATCAAGTAAACATGTTATCCATGAAGTTGCTGTGTTAAAAGCAGATAAAATGGATGTCACAGTTTGTATGAGGCTGTGTAGTCGCAGACCGATCAGGGTGACCCTGCATACCTGTGGCCACAGCCAAAATTGCCTACAATGGGCACATGTGCATCAGATCAGTACTGCGGTGCAATAAAAGAAGGGGGCCAGATCGGATGGATCATATTTTCTTTTGCATATTGTTGTCTGGATGCATGTGTGTCCCTTACCTGGTGAAGTGATGGTACCAGAATGCAGTGTGGAAGGAAGGCAAGCTTGCGGAGGCAGAGTGATGCCGCGTACACACCGTCGTTTTTTGCGATGAATAAAAACAACGGTTTTTAAAACGTCATTTAAATTGATCGTGTGTGGGCAAAACGTCGTTTTTTGTCTTAAAAACGACCAAAAAAAAATTCCAACATGTTTGAATTTTTTGTGTCGTTTTTTCAAAACGTCGTTTTTTGTTTCACAAAAAGTCACCGTGTGTCAAAAGCAAAAACGTTTTTCATTCAAAACGACGTTTGACCCGCGCATGCCCAGAAGCTAGTGGTGAACGAGCTAACCTTGCTAACCTTGCTTTTTGTGAAAAAACGATGGTGTGTATGCAAAATTGTCTTTGAAAAGTGACGTTTCAAAAACGTCGTTTTTTACTTCACAGAAAACGTTGTTTTTTTCATCGCAAAAAACGACCGTGTGTACGCGGCATGAGTCATTGGGCAATGTTTTGCTGTGAAACCTTGGTCCTGCCATTCATGTGGATGTTATTTTCAAACTTGCCACCTACTCAAACATTGTTTGAGTAGGCCTCTTTCAGCTAGATAATGCACTCTGCCACACTGCAAAAATGGTTTGAGAAACACAACAAGTTTTGAGGTGTTGATTTGGCCACCAAATTCTCCATATCTCAATTCGAGTATCTGTTGAATGTGCTGAAAAATGGGTCTCTCATTACAGGGCCTTAGTAATCTTCCCTTGACATCTTGGGGTCAGTTACCACAGCATACATTCAGAGGTCTAGTCGTATCCATGCTGGGACAGGTCAGAGCTGTGTTGGCAAAAAGTGAACTTGCACAATATTAGGTGGGTCATCCTAATGTCATGGCAGATCAGTGTAAGCTTACTTGAAAAATCTCCTTTCTTTTTGCGAGCGATGCCTGTCTGCTGTCCATCTTGTTTACAAGTTTCTTGGTATTCCCTTCATGCTTTGCAGCTTTACCTCCACTAATTGGCTTTACTGTCACATTCTAAGGAGAACATGTTCCATGGTTCCTTGCTGTCTGCTATCAGTGATTCCTGTACTAACGCAGCCTCCTGAAAGTTATTTTCCCAGCATCTGTAGTTCAGCATGCTCTGTGAAATGTGTGACACAGCAATGCATATTCACTGGCCATATTGAATGTGTTACAGAATTCAAAAACATAAATGTATGAGATTTTTCAAAAGGTTACAGCAAGACCACTTATATTAACCACTTCCCCGACGGCCGTACGAATATTTGCGGCCGTCGGGCTGTCCTGAATCTCTGACAGGGCGCATATATGCGCCCTGTGCTTTTAATGGCCACTAGAGCGCGCGAGCGCGCCGCCGGCTGCATTCCTGAGATGCCGATGCGCGTGCCCGGCGGCCCGCGATGTCTGCCAGGCACTCGCAATCGGCGGTTACAGGGACAAGACATGGATCTCTGTGTGTAAACACAGAGATCCATGTCCCTGTCAGGGAGTGAGGTGACCAATCTGTGTCTCTTGTACATAGGGACACAGCATCGGTCACCTCCCAGTCACAGTCACCCCCCTCCCCCCAAACAGTTAGAACACACCCAGAATACATTTAACCCCTTCCATGCCCCCCTAGTGTTAACCCCTTCACTGCCAGTCACATTTATACAGTAATTGGTGCATTTTTATAGCACTGATCTCAGTATAAATGTGAATGGCGCCAAAAATGTGTCAAAAGTGTCCGATGTGTCCACCATAACGTCGCGCAGTCCCAATAAAAATCGCAGATCGCCGCCATTACTAGTAAAAAAAAAATTATAAAAATTAATAATTCTGTCCCCTATTTTGTATGCCTATAACTTTTTGTGCAAACCAGTCGCTTATTGCGATTTTTTTTTTTTTTTTTTTTTACCAAAAATATGTAGAATAATACGTATCGGCCTAAACTGAGAATTTTTTTTTATTTTATTTTTTAAAAAATGGGCTATTTATTATAGTAACAAGTAAAAAATATTTTCAAAATTGTCGCTCTTTTTTTTGTTTATAGCGCAAAAAATAAACCCCGCAGAATGATCAAATCACACCAAAAGAAAGCTCTATTTGTGGTAAAAAAAGGATGCCAATTTGTTTTGTGGAGCCACGTCGCACGACCGCGCAATTGTCAGTTAAAGCGACGCAGTGCCAGAAGCTGAAATTTCACCTGGTCAGGAAGGGTTATAAGTGCCCAGTAAGGAAGTGGTTAATAGGAGTAACCTAGAAATAAGTTCAATGAGGAAAATTAATAGGATTACATTTTTTTTTTGCCCCAGATGCACTTTTATTCATTTTGTATCTTATAATTTTATCATCAGACTAACTAAATGTAGTGTGTGTGTGTTTGTTTTCCCCTTTTATAAAGGAGCCAATTGTTTGAATATTTGCTCTTCCCTACTTCTGAATTGTTGTTGTTTGTATTTTTTTCTAAACTACAGCTTGTTACAAGTACCAGGGACCTCTGAATGAACTGTTTGGTCCATAGCAATGCTGCTTGCTATGTTGCAAAGACCATTTTGAATCCACAACAATGTAATAAAAGGTTATGACTAGGTTTACTGTAACTTTAACTCAAATGGAGGGCTAAAGTACATACAGTGGGTATAGAAATGACCCTCTCTTTTGTTGCTTTGCAGCCTGAAATAAACACACGTTTTTTGTTTTATGCTGCTGTATTTACTTCGGGCAACTTATAACATCCAAGTGAAAGACATAACGCCAACACGTCATATATTTTTTTGAAAGTAAATTGTGTTTTAAAGTCCCTGTTCCAAAAATGGAAAAGCAACAATAATGCATTGATGTGAACATGTTCCATGTGGAGTTTCTTGAGGAATGGCTTTTTTCTTGCAAACCTCCCATATAAGCCACATTTGTGCCCAAGAAGATCTGGTGTGGTGGTCAGGCCTTATACTACCAGGGTGCCGTATTATGTAATAGCATTTCTGTCGAGCTCCAGGAGGACCCTGCTATCCGGGTCTTCTGTGGATTACTGTAGACTTGGCTTTTCACACAAGCCTTTCCTCTGCAGCCTCTCTTCTAACCCTTTCTGCCGCTCTGTGCTGCTTTTGGTTCCTGGGTCCTTTCCCCCCCCCCCCCCCCCAGGAACTCTGCTATGCGTGTCCGGGACCCTTCGGGGTTAATATACCTCTCAACTCATTTGTAGAGGAGAATTTGTGATATTGTTGTCGCATGCATACAGTGATCACTCCTTTGGTCATAAATCCCAGCAACTGCTTCAGAGTTGCTGTAGGCCTCTTGGTAGTCTCTCTAATCAGTTTCCTATTGGCTCTTGTATCCAGTTTGGAGTAATATCCTGATCCAGAGAGGGTCTGTATTGTACCAAATACCATCCACTTCTTATTAATATACTTCTCTGTGCTTCCAGGCATTGTTAAAGCCTTTGAAGTATTTTTGTATCCAGCTCCTGACTTGTCTATCCACAACTTGGACAGTGCCTTCCACCCACAGTTTGTTTGCTTTAGTTACACTACCAATGACTGAATTTTCCCAGGAAAGTTCTTTCCATGCTAAGCTAATCAAAATGACCACTGCTTAACCATAAGGCGTAAATTATTGACCAAAAATGCAGATTCTTTTATTTATTTTTTACTGAAGAACACACAGCGCTTGCTGCTAATGCACCAGTCAGGCACATTACAATTAATGGGCTGTATTTTAGCTCTGTAAAAAACTAAGCTGTACTGAGCTTTTTCAAGCTGCAGTGTGCAAGAGGCCTAAAACCAAAACAAGACTAATTATCCAGTACAAGGTCTGCAGTTTTAGGTTTGGAGTCCTTGTTTATATCTTGGGAAATGACTGGTACTGCTGTTTTCTGGTTTATGTCAGGCACAACACTGAAAATGGATAAAAATGGATCTAAAATATCATGTCTACAGTGGCTATAGAAAAGAATCACACACTCTTTGAAACAATTACATTGTGTAAGTAAAAGAATATAAAACACCAACATGTTTGTTTGTTTTTTTAAATAAAACGCAGAATAACTGAGTTGATAAAAGGATTACCCCCTTTCCCACCAGCCTCATGCTATATAACTAAGCTCCATTTCATGCTTAAAGCGGATGGCCCATTAAAAACAATATATTAAAAGCCAGCAGCTACAAATACTGCAGCGGCTGACTTTTAATATTAGGACACTTACCTGTCCTGGAGTCCAGTGGCGTCCGCAGCAGAGGACGAGCGATCGCTCATCACCCTGCTGCTCTCCCCCCCGCCATCCACGGTGAGGGAACCAGGAAGTGAAGCTTCACTGCTGCCCGGTTTCCTACGGCGCATGCGCGAGTTGCGCTGCAACCCGCCGATTGGCTCCCGCTGTGTGCTGGGAGCCGAGAGTTCCCAGCACACAACGGGGGGGGCGACGGGATGGGATGTCGTCAAAAAACCTGACTTTTGCCAGAGACTGCGGGACGGAAGTGGTTGCAGATACCTGTCTTTAGACAGGTATCTGCATCCCCCCTCCCCCTGAAAGGTGTCAATTGTGACACCGGAGGGGGGAGGGTTCCGATCAGCGGATCTTCACTTTTAGGGTGGAGATCCGCTTTAAACTAGATTATTATTGTATCTTAAATCAAACGATCCTTGGATAACATGCCTTTTGGAGTAATAATTGATTAAAATACATTTTGATTAAATCTAACAAAAAATTTGAATTTTTATTTTTTTAAATCATCGATTTATTTTAATAAAAATGTATCCACCCCTGTTAGTTTGCGTGATTTCACTCCACTCTGCTGCAGTAAATGTACATGGGACGTTCTGGAAGCGGTTAAATGCAGTTAGGTGGAAGGAAAATGTCGACCAAAGCAAGAAAAAATAGTTTATAATAGAGAGCTTGTAGTTGGCTATGAAAAGCAGCAACTTCTGATATAAAAATAATTATCTGCAAACAAAAGGAGTTTCCATGGGAGCTAAATATGCCCTCAGCGTAGCAAACTTATTTATGGCAAAGTGGGAAGAGGAAGATAAACATGGAAAGATGCGACCGGAGTTAAAATTTTACAAATGCTTTCTAGATGACATCGTAATCATCTCAATGTGAGGTATGGAGTCATTGAATATAATAATGTGTGTGTGTGTGTGTGTGTGTGTGTTTGTATGTATGTTTGTATATATATGTGTGTATGTGTGTGTATGTATATATGTGTGTGTGTGTGTGTGTGTGTGTGTGTGTGTAATATATATATATATATATATATATATATATATATATATATATATATATATATATAAATTATTTATTTTAGACAAATAACAAATGTGAAATCTCCTTTATGGGAGATGGGACTATGAGAGAACCCACTGTAATCTCTGAGATTTGGTAGTTAGAAGATTTACATTTTTAACAATGGAGGAAAGCTTTCCTCCACAGAATAGTTTGTCATAATCTAAAATCAGTAGGCAGCATTCTAAAGGACAAATGATGTGGATAAAAAGAGTTGTTTATTTAGAAAAGGACTTGGAGGAACACAGCAGTGTACTTGTTGATAAGTTTAATAAAAGCAAGTATTTTTTTAACAAAAAGGTAGGAAAAATAAACGCATAATAAGGGACTTATGTGACTTTCTGTCTGATTTAACAGGCAATATAAATTGATGCAGAAAAGGAGTCTGTTCAGTTCACACGACGACTGTGATGTGCTTTTGATGCATTGATTAGTTATTTGTAGTGTGAACTTGGATGTCGTTGGCATATTCTCTGGAGCCAATTTTGACCAAAGTAGCACAGAAACCTTTTCCAAAATCTCCCTGCACGTTTGTTGCATTGATGTGAACAGGCATTATGGAAAATAGTGCGCTTCCCTTTGTCATGCAATTGAATGAATGAATGAATGAATGAATGAAAACTTATATAGCGCGGCACATGCGAACTGAATCGCCTCTGGGCGCTTGTTGTTCCTGTCTCCTTTGCTATCAAAAGAGAAAAGTCTTGACCTTTTTCCTAAATGCTAGGTGGTTCTCCTCCAACCGAATGCTGGTTGGTAAAGCGTTCCATAGTCTGGGACCCTGGATCGCAAATCTTCTTTCTCCTTTGGACTTGAAGTTGGCTTTCGGAACCTGGAGCAGGTTCTGATTCGTGGATCGCAAAACGCGATTTGGATTATGCGCTTTTATTAATTCGCATAAGTAAAGGGGGGCATTCTCATGGACACATCTATGCGTAAGACAGAGGGCTTTAAAAGCAATTCTGTCTTTAACTGGCAGCCAATGAAGGGCTCTCAGTGAAGGTGAGATGGATTCCCAGGGTTTTTTCCCAGTCACAATTCTGTTCGACTCGAGTTGCATCAAAAATAGAACTAGTGTAAACTAGAGTATAAAGTGAATATCAATTAATATAATAGCTGGAATCGCTAACAAGTGTTCCCACTTCACTTAAAAGGTGCAAATAATCAATAGACAGTGCCTCGCTATAAAAAAAAACATCTATATTAATAAAAGTGGATCAATAAACATATATTGCTGAACGTTCATAAGTAGTATCTGTGACTGATTGAAGTGAATTCAAAAATCAATACTTCAATGGTGCAAAAATCCAAAATGCTTGTACTTTCCACAGGCTGCTCACCTCACATCTGAGTCAAATCAGCAGTGTTCCCCTCCAGGGATAATAGAGAAGGCTGACGTGGTGCTGGTAATCACTTTATCACTTTCCTCCTCCAAATCGCTTATTCCCATGGGATAAAAACCCTGACCATCTTTCCAAATATGATGGATATTCAAAAGAAAGCAGGCAGAATCTAGTGCTCTCCCTTTTTATAAAATGTTTAGTAATATATAAAAAGGTAAGGTATAAACTTACAAAGATGGCGCTGTAAGCCGTGCAAGCTGAAAACACATTTCAGACACAATAGGTCTCAAGATGGCCACAATGTAACATCAATATGTAGGCTCTGTCCTCCAAACTCTCTCATCTATATCTTTATGGACCTTACTTTGAGCACTGGGCCAACTCAATATTGCATTGCACCCAGGCGCCTGCAGAGGTGGGGGCGGCGCCGAACATTTAACAGACTCTCTAACACAAGCCCTCTCTGTGTCTCGTTTACTTTAGGCAATATTGGGGTCGATTTACTAAGGCTGGTGCACTCCAGAATCTGGCGCAGCTGTGCTTGGCAACCAATCGGCTTGGCAATAAAACCTGGAAGCTGATTGGTTTCTAGGGAGAAATGAGCCTAATTTTGCACTCTCCAACTAGTAAATAAACCTTATAGTGTATTTGTGCTTGTTGGGGGGGGGGGGGTTGACAAGGTGCTGCATGGTAAGCTATATTTTACAGTATCCCACAAAAGTGAGTACACCCCTCCACATTTTTGTAAATATTTATTATCTTTTCATGTGACAACACTGAAGAAATTACACTTTGCTACAATGTAAAGTAGTGAGTGTACAGCTTGTATAACAATGTAAATTTGCTGTCCCCTAACTCAACACACAGCCATTATTGTCTAAACCGCTGGCAACAAAAGTGAGTACACCCCTAAGTGAAAATGTATAAGACATGGATTGCTGGAACCATGTCCTGCGGTCAAGATAAGCGTATTTGCTTCAGATGGTGTCTAGCGTGTGTGTGTGGTGGCAACCAGGTGAGGAGTACAGACAAGTGCATTTTGTCTACATTCAAGCATGAGTGCTGCCAGCACTGGGGAGCTACAGTTTATTGAGGGAACCATTAATACCAACATGTACTGTGACATACTGAAACTGAGCATGATCCCCCTCCCTTCGGACATTGGGCAGCAGGGCAGTATTCCAACATTATAACTACCACACACACACCTCCAAGACGAAGCTGAGGATAAAGGTGATGGACTGGCCAAGCATGTCTCCAGACCTAAACCCTATTGAGCGTCTGTGGGGCATCCTCAAATGGAAAGTGGAGGAGCGCAAGGTCCCTAACACCCAGCTCTGTGATGCCATAATAGAGGAGTGGAACAGGACTCCAGTGGCAACCTGTAAAGCTCTGGTGAACTACATGCCCAACAGGGTTAAGGCAGTGCTGGAAAATAATGGTGGCCACACAAAATATTGACACTTTGGGCCCAATTTGGACATTTTCACTTGGTGTACTCACTTTTTTGTTGCCAGCGGTTTAGACATTAAAGGGGTGTTCCAGCCAAAAATGGTGTTTATTAAAAGTCAGCAGCTACAAAAAGTGTAGCTGCTGGCTTTTAATAAACGCTCACTTACCTGCTCCTCCGTTCCAGCGACGCGCCGACCGGGGCTCCGCTCCTCTCCCCCCCCCCCCCGGCCGGCGTCTCCATCCCGACTATGGGCACCCAGCCATGACAGCCTTCGGCTTCACGGCCGGGCACCCACTGCGCATGTGCGCGCAGCGTGGCTCGCCACTGATTGGACAGGCGATCGCATGGGACCTGTTAGTGTCCCATGCGATCGCCTACAGGGATTAAGCTTAATCGCCTAACCAGCCCCTCGGCGGAAGCAGGAAGTGGAACAGGAAGTCTCACTCACCCCCCAAAAAAAAATGTGTCATGTAAGGGGGTGTGGAGTGGGATAAGCGGAAGTTCCATTTTTGGGTGGAACTCCGCTTTAATGGCTGTGTGTTTTGAGGGGATAGAAAATTTACACTGTTATACAAGCTGTACACTCACTACTTTGCATTGTAGCAAAGTGTAATTTCTTCAGTGTTGTCACATGAAAAGATATAATAAAATATTTACAAGAATGTGAGGGTGTGTTCTTACTTTCGTGAGACATTGTATGTATGTGTGTAATTGTGGGGGGCGCATTGTAGGTATGTATGTAAGGGGTATTAAGGGGGGGAGGGGGGGGTTTGCAGGCTTCATTGTATGTATGGCTGAGGTAGCTGTAATGTATGCATGCATGTATGGAAGGGGATGCAACAGTGAGAAGTGGTGGAAAAGGTGAGCAGTGGATTTGTGGGGGTTGCTTTTGAATAGACTTTTTATTTATTTTTTGGCAAACGGTGAAAGAGGGGGGTGCAGGGCTGCAGAGTTAAGCAGTGGACAAGAGGTGCTGTGGGGGCAGAATTTTGTTATAGGCAGGGGTCCACTTGAGGGGGTTTTAGGTAAGAAGGGATTTTTTGTGTGTGTGTGTGTGTGTGTGTGTGGTGTGTGTGTGTGTGTGTGTGTGGGGGGAATTACTGGGGGGGACAAGAACGGTATTAACGCAGCTGGGGTGGGACAAATGTAGATGGTGCTTGATTTTTATTCTGCTCAGGGCAAACACAAAACCAAAAATACAAACTGGGCACTGTAACCAGGGGTACCGGAAAGCTCTTGACATACTTACAATCAGGAACAGATTATTTGACTGCCAATCACAGCTCACCAATCACAGCGGTCACATTTAGGGTTGCAATGGGATGAAAAAATGCACGGTTCGGATCGTTTCTCTCGGTTCAGAGTCACTGATCGGATCATTTTTTGATTCAGCAAAAACAAATTAAAAAAGTGTCGTAACGTGGCTCAAGCAATTTCAGCATGTGTTTAAACCCCTCGTTTTGCACAACCGAATAGGGCCTCATGTCATGCCTGCACCTATAAACGAACCAATAGCATTGTGATGGCTTTAGGCCCCGGTCTGATTGTGGCAACAAGGGCTGCTAAATTCTGCGATAAGCGGTTTGTGAGCAGCTTTCGTTTTCGCTCTTGTCAGTGAAACACCAGGGTGATGTCGTTTCAAATGCGTGCCAATGCTTGATGTGTTTCCACTGTCATATGGCTTTCTTGTGCCACAGTTACCAAAAACTGTCACGGTTTTATCCACTAACCTCTTTCCTTCATCATTCTATTTGACAGGGAAGCTAAAATGCTCCCATACAGGGGATTATATATATATTTTTTTTTCCTAACACCCTAGAGAATATAATGGCATTCATTGCAATACTTTTTGTCACACCGTATTTGCGCAGCGGTCATTACAAGCGCATTTTTTTGGAAAAAATTCATCATCTTTTTTGAAGCTAATGCTCAACCGAATAATAATTGGCCCAATTTTGTTAATATATGTGAAGATAGAAGATTAACGCCGAGGAAAAATGATACCCAAACATGTCATTGCTTAAAAAATTGCGCCGGGCATGTTACCCGCTGCATGCATTGCGTCAATCTTTTACCCTTAAAAATCTTGAATAGCGACGTTTAAAAAATTCTACAGGTTGCATTTTTTGAGATACAGAGAGGTCTATAGGGCTAGAATTATTGCTCTCGCTCTAATGATCGCGGTGATACCTCACTTGTGTGGTTGAACACCGTTTTCATATGCGGGCGCTACTCGCGTGCACAAGCTCGACGGGGCGTTTTAAAAAAAATTTTTTTTTGTTTTCTTATTTATTTTAATTTTAGTTTATAATTTTGTACACTGAAATAAATAATAAAAAAAAAATTTATTTACTTTTATTCCTATTACAAGAAATGTAAACATCCCTTGTAAAGAAAAAAAGCATGACAGGTCCTCTTAAATATGAGATCTGGCGTCAAAAAGACCTCAGATCTCATATTTAGGCTTAAATGCAAAAAAAAAATTAAGAAATGTAAAATGTCATTTTTTTAAATGGCATTAAAAAAAAAGAAGTCTCTTTAAGACGCTGGGCGGGACTGACGTTTTGACGTCACTTCCGCCCAGCAGAGCTCTGGGGACGGGTGGGGGCGATTTTTCCTTCACTCGTATCCCCGCAGAGGAGCCGCACACACCCGATCGCCTCCGCCGCTACCGACGGCAACGGTAAGCGGCGGAGGGCGCGGGAGAGCGGCGGGAGGGGGACCCTCTACCGCCACCGATTAACGACGATCTTGCGCGGCGAATCCGCCGCGGAGACCCGCCATTATCATGAACACAAACGGGCCCATGAGGATATCTCGGTTGTGGCAGCAGCTGCTGCCCGTTACCGAGATATCCATCTTTAAAACATAGGACGTACTTTGGCAATGGCTGGTTGTCAAGTGGTTAAATGAATTTTAAATAAGCTCCTCTCGTTCCTCTGCTCTGTCATGACCATGCTGTGTGTGGACTGAACATGCGCATAACTTTTTTTCAGAAAAACAATCCGCCGATCACGTGTATGCAGTTCGGATCAATATCTTTTGGTTCGGATCACGATCAATGGCAATCCTTTTCACCACTAGTCACATTATCTGATTGCCCACCTCCTGCTTCCCAGCATTTAGAGCCTTTTGAAGGACTAGAAGGCAGCGGTGGGAAGGAGTTACAACAGACTTGGAGAAATGTGTGTGTGTTTTGGCATCTTTTCCCTAGGCACAGGAAGACTTGGCATTGGAAAGGGGCACCAGAACTGGTCAAAAACTGTCAGATCTTTCAATTTTAAAAATGTTTTTTTTTTTAATTTTCTCTAGTGTGGTCAGTCATGACACTCCCAACTCCCATCACCCATAAAAGCCAGTCTTTGGCCTATGAATTTAACACTGTGAAAGGGGTTTCAGTCCTAAGGGCTCCACTGATCCACCCCGTGAACCTCCGCTTGCGGTCCTCAGTGGGGATCGCTCCGCTGAGCCACTGGATGACAGGGCGGTCTTATAAATTGTGCAGGGACCGCCCTGTCTTTTCTCCGCTCTCCCCTATGGGGGGACCGTCTGTCCGTGTTCATCCGATCCACAGACGGATGGAAAAACAGGGTTTTCCTCCGTCTGCAGAATCGGAGGATTGCAGAGCCAGGTGAGATAGGGTGTCAGCAGATGTGCATCCGGTGTCACCCGCAATCTCATAGGGACCAATGTATGTCCCTGTTTCATCATACACGGATGGATGAGAAAGCAGACATACGGTCCGCTCGTGTGAAAGGGCCCTAAGACATGTAAAGTGTACTGTGGAGTCAAGGGGACTTCCAGCAGCTTGTCTAGAGGTCAGGATGATATTTTGCCTATTTGTAACCAGATAAAAATAAGAAACTAATTGCAATTCAAGGTAATATACTTTTCCTGTCCATTTACCACTTTTAACACTAGTAATTTACTGAACCCTTAAAGGGATTGTAAACCCTCGTGTTTTTTTACCTTGATGCATCCTATGCATTAAGGTGAAAAAAACACCTCTTACTGTGCCGGCCCCCCCCCCCCCCGGTTTACTTACCTTGAGCCCCAAATTTCCATGAGCGCAATCCCGCGTCTCTCCCCCTCTGGCTCTTTATTGAATAGATTGATAGCAGCGCAGCCATTGGTCAATCAAATCCAATTACGCGGTAGCCGGGGGCAGGGCCGAGTCATACTCTGCGGCTATGGACCCTGAGTGTATGACACGGGAGGGCACCCGCAAGGTAACCCCCCTTGGGATAGAGCTTCCCAGGGGGGGAGAGGGTTTATTTATTTGCGGGGAGGAGCCGCTCTGTACCCCAGATGAGGCGATCAGGGCCGCTCTGTGCAAAATGAACTGCACAGTGGAGGTAATTATAACATGTTTGTTAGTTTAAAAAAAAATTAAAACTGACCCATAATATCACTTTAACCACAATGATCAATTTGATTAAATTTGGGCTAAGCTGGAAAAATAACTTTTCACTGTGGTGGTGATTTTGTCAGTTTCCTTTTCAGCATTCAGATTATAATAATAATATATAATAATTAGGGCTGTTACTGATCAAAATCTTTGTGTTTTGATTAATCGTTTTGTTTTTTTTAATCGACTAATTTCGATTAATTATAACGCACATACAGATCCAACTACTTTTAGCTGCTCTCCTTGCAGGCTGATTCCCAGTGCAGCTACTGGAAAAATGGATAGCAGGGACACACAAAAAACACACAAAGGCAGCGCTCGATGGGAATAGCATTAAAACTTGTATAGTCTTCAAGTAGGTAACCAATTAAATATTGCGCTGGAGATAAAATCGATGTAGCTACATAAACTGTAAAAATGGTGCGAGTAATACCAAACGGTACCAAAACCAGTCATAAAAACATGTAGCTAAGTATGATACTGGTATAAAAATGTGTACAACGATACCACTGCTGAATCCAGATGAGATGTTAACATCAATCTGTCAGCATGTAGATGTCCCATGAAGGGAACTATCACAACTCCCAGTGGATGGATGTAGAATTAGGAAAAAGTTTTTCTCAAAGAAAATACATTTCTATAGAAAAAACACTGCGCATAAAAGATTTGTGAGTGCTGCCAAGTACCGGAAAATTGTGGATACAAATTTAAAAATATGAAGAAAAGGGGGAGAGGTACAGCGCAAAATATTTGCACTGTACCTCGCCCCTTTTTCTTCTGATGGATGTAGAATCCCAGGTTGATAGAGGGAAATGATAGAGGGAAGTGTAACAGCCCTTACGTGTGGCAGATAGTAAGGTCCTGCTGGCATGCAAATATGAAGGCACAGCAAAGGAGCACTTCAGATGGACACGGCAAGCCCCGCCGGTGTCTGTGACGTTACCGAATCTCCGACGGAACTCCCTAACGGCCTGGAAGCCGGTGGGGAGGTGAATACCAATCAAAAGAATTTTAATCGATCAAAAAAATTAAAGAAATATCGATTTAATTAAAAGTTATTTTGCACAGCCCTAATAATAATATATTCCTAGATAACCATTTATTCATTTCTTACACATAAAATTATCAGTAAAGTCCAACGTTTTTCTGGAAATCCGACAGTCCAAGTTATCCACCAAGTGATTAATGAGCACACCACACTCTTAAAGTGATCCCTCCACCAGTGTAGATAGGTACTATTACCTCAGCATTAAACCTCTGTTTTACCAGATGGTCAAAGGAGCAATATTCTCAGCCAAGACAACCAGGAAGCAGGAAGATGTATCAATTCCTCATAGGATCAGTCATTTACATGGACCGGAACCAATAAGAAAAAAACAACAATCTAAGAGCTTTCCGCAGGATAAAGCCGTTTTAATAGAAAAAATTGCTCACAGGCTACTCACATTGTATCCAATAAAATAAGGCATAAAACTTGTTACTGGGCATCAGAACACCGTAGGACTCTCTGGATGGCAGTGAGCAAAGTGAAAAACCAGCTCCCGTTCCCCGGATGCGTTGCGTTAGACAACTTCCTCAGCAGGACGGAGCTGGAAACGTCACACACTTGTCTTTTATATATGCGCGGCTGTTGTCAGGGTGATTCTCACTAAACAAGACGTGATCACATGGGGCGGCACGTCCCACGTCACGTTCTGTTGAAGAACAACTTTATTGTTCCACTGACGGAGATTCGACATACAGGCGAATAAATTGAACAAACTTTCGCCATCTTGTGGTTAGAAAGTATATAGCGTACAAAAAATATATATGTCGCTCAGTACCACCCTAAGCAGCATTAATAGAGGTTTTCCAATTTCTGGAAACCCGAGAGGTCAAACTTAGTGAGGTTTTTTCTAACTCTGCACCCACTGCTGTTCCAGATGACATCTCCTCTCTTTTTAAGAAATTGGGATTCCTATTTGAAAAGAAGATCAAGGCCTGGTGGGATGTCGCATCACTTGAACAGTACATTCGCGATGGCTTTGTACCAAGACGTCTCGGTGGGATGTCCCGCCTAGTGACAGTTTGAATGATGAGGAATCCCTACAGGAATGGTTTAACTTTTTTAACAAAAAGGCCAGGATCTGATGGAATTCCTTTTGATATGAAAACAGAGAAAAATGAAAAATATAGAACATCAAATTTCTGATATTAAAATCAAAATGGAAACCCATAAAAATCATTCAGATTTTCCCAAACTGTCAGGGGATCTGAAAAACAAATTGCTCAAATGGGATAACGACACACAAAACAAAAAGAAAGGCAAATATATTAGGGACTCCGGTGATTATACACGGAAAGAGGTTTTTAAATGGCAGGCCAATGTTGGGCCTTCAGACCAGACATCAAAACCTACTCCTAGTGATCGAACACCTTTGGTTCCTAACACTCCCACCAATGTCCCTAGAGATAACACTTCATACTTTGACCATCAATCTAATCGTCCATTGTATCCTCAGAGGACGAGGTGGTAAAGGACGAGGGGACAGAGGGAGAGGCAATTATTCTGCACCCTCTTATGCGGTTCAACCTTATGGTGATTTACAACACAATACCACTTACAGGGGCAAACCTAATTTTCCACTAGCATCGAGAGGAGGATATCCTCAAAGTAACGGATGGGGGGAAGATTATAATCAATATGGTAACCCTGTTCCTGTCCATAACTGCTTTGCCCTGTTATCCAATAGAGATGAACCGGAGGTTTTTTTTTTTTTTTAGGGAACCCTCCCCGTGGTGGGGTCCAACTTCTATAAATCCAACTGGAAACAAGGGGGGCAAAAGAAGAGAAAGAGAGGGAAACGAACCGGACGAAGAACAATCAAAAAGGACAAGATCCCACTACGCACGGGTATTTTTAATATCAGTGGGACCACGTTGACTGACGACGAATTACAAGTTTTAGATAAAGGTCTTAAATTTGCTCCAGTCAGGAACTTTGAAAAGTTCCAGACCTATGTCAATATATCTAAATTTGTTAGGACCCTTAATATCAAGAAATACTTTTTATCAAAACCGGCCGAAAGGTCCTCTTTGATTCCTGTTGGCACCCATTCTAACCTTAGAACTAAAAGTGTGTTCAACCCCTCGAATTTGGACACTAAACATATTGACGTGTTCAAAAATATGGTTTTAAGTGATTTGGACCAAATGAAATTAAGAAAAGTCAGAGGGGCATAGCGTCACTAGAATCCGAGAAGGAAGTGGTGATACGCCCTTCAGACAAGGGAGGTGGTCTGGTTGTGATGTCCAAACAGTTTTATAAAGATGAAATTAATCGTTTATTGGGTGACGCCGACACCTATAAACTTTTAAAAAGTGATCCAATTTTTCAGTTCAAGGAAGACCTTACTTCCTTGGTTAAAAAGGGAATTAAAAGGAAAGTCCTTTCCAAAAAGGAAGCTGAATACTTAGACCCGAGTGCATGTAGAACGCCCATCATATACTTTACTTTACACAAAAATGCAACTCACCCACCTGGACGACCGATAGTAAACGGTATTGATTCTGTATCCTCTAGATTGGGTCAGTACATTGATTTTTTTTTTCTTAAAACCTATTGTTTCTAAAACAAAGTCCTTTCCTTTCTAAGAGACACAAAATAATGTATCCAAACTTTAGAACCCCTGGAAGCCTACTCATTACAGCTGATGTCAGCTCCTTATACACCATTATTGGGCATGCTGATGCAATCTTAGCAGTTAAATGGGCCTTGGCACAATCTGATCTTTCTGCCAAACTTTCTCCTACAGTGTATTGAATTTTGTTTAACAAAGAATTATTTTTGGTATAATAGAAGTTTCTATCTACAAATAATGGGCGTCACTATGGGGGCTAAGTTTGCCCCCAGCGTCGTCCATTTATTTATGGCACTGTGGGAGGAGGAGATCATTTTTAAAGACCCTCCAGAACAGCTTAAATGTTACAAGCGATACATAGATGATTTAGTCCTGGTGTGGGAAGGTGATTTATCCAGTTTAGAATGTTTCATGCTGAAGTTGAATAATAACAATCGTAACATCACCCTTACATTGAATATAGATGCTAATAAGATTGTATTCCTTGATCTGGAGATCTTCAGGGATGGCGAGGTGTTTTAACACACGTAATCATTTTAAACCTTCAGATAGGAACGGTTTCATTCCCTTTATTTACGATCCGTTGCACCAGTAGTACCCCTAATATATGACACAGCCTTTTTTTGGGCTAAAAAATGCTCCCCTTGGCTTATACTCGAGTCAGCATACCTATAATTATTGAGAGGCTGAGGGCGTCCATCGTTTAAAACTCGCGGTCTCTTCCTAGTCCCTTCTTTGATTGGCGTAACTGTGTCTGCAAAGAAACGCCTATCGCAATCGTTCTCTCATCCTCACCCATCCCAGCAGACACTATGTTCAGTGTTCCGCCTATCACGGATGCCTTTTCATCCTCGGACAAGAGGACGTCCGTGATTGGCCGAACACTGAACACAGTGTCTGCTGGGAAACTGAGTCCAAGGATGAGAGAACGTCCGTGATAGGCAAAACTGTGTCTGCTGAGAAAATCCTATCATGGAAGGGACCAGGAAGAGACCGCAAGTTTTTAAACAAGTAATGGACCCCCCGCAGCCTGTCAATTTCAGGTACATTGACAATTGGCACAGTGACAATTGGCACAGTGAGGTTGCAATGGGCACAGTGAGGCGTGCAAACGGGCATTGTTGACCCTCTTTTCCGCTTACAGTAGTTGCTGCATTTTCACCCTTGGCTTATACTCGAGTCAATACGTTTTCCCATTTTTTTTGTGATAAAATGAGGTACATCGGCTTATACCCGAGTATATACTGTATGTGTGTGTGTGTGTGTATAATATATATATGTGGTTATGTGTATGTATATATGTAAACATTTATTTGCCTGCTATAGTGTTTAGGGTGTAACTTCTTGTTGTTCTGCTTCCCTTCAGTTTGATGGTGGGCAAGGGTTCCTCTACCCACACTTTCTGTCAAATTTTGAAAATGGGGCAGCTGTTGGGGGTTGTGCTTGCACTCCACGTCATTCATTTACAGGAATCTGTAAAAGTCCCATTTGCGGCCGCAGCAGATTGTAATTTGAACAAACTGTGGTTTGCTGATCAGCACACTCATTCACATTGCCTACAGCTCTAAAAAAGGCAGTCAGTACATAGGTACTGGTAACAGAGCTGTAGGCAGTGTAAGGTTTATGTACTATGGTTGGAGAGTGCAAAATCAGGCTTCCTTTTCTGTAGAATCGGCTTCCAAGTTTTATTGCCAAAGTTTAACCCCCCTGCCGGTATCCCCGAGCGCGACTCGGGGTGGATTTTTCATGTAAATATCGATATCCTGAGTCGCGCTCGGGGTGAATGCAGAGCCTGCAGCGCGCGCTGGCTTACCTGTTTATCCAGGCGGGGTACTGTACTTACCTTGTCCCTGGATCCAGCGATGCATCCCCGCTGTGTGAGCGAGTGGCGTCCTCCATTCGACTCACACAGTGCCCGCGCGCCGCCGATCTCCGTTCCCTGCGACGTAACGGCGCACGGGGGCGGAGACCGGCGGCAAATTCAAAAAAGTAAACAAACACATTACATACAGAATACTGTAATCTTATAGATTACAGTACTGTATGTAAAAAGTACACCCCCCCCTGTCCCTAGTGGTCTGCCCAGTGCCCTGCATGTTCTTTTACATAATAAAAACATTTTTTTTGTGCCTGCAAACTGTAGATTGTCCATAGCAACCAAAAGTGTCCCTTTATGTCAAAAGTGATTTTAGAGCAGCTAGAAAACAGCGATAATAAATGATAATCACTTGCAGAATTGAGCGATAGCGATTTGTGGGGAAATTCGTCATAAAAAAATAAAAGTAAGACAGCGACAATTCTGCAACTGAGCAAATTTCAGTGATTTTGATTTGATTACATTAGTGAATAATTTTTATTATAATTACATTATTATTTGTTATAATTATTTATAGTTATTTATTATATTATAATTTTATGATTTTGTGTTTCAAACTTTATCATACCCGGGATGTCTACTAGACTCTGGTTTGGACAAATTTAAGTGAGTTATTCCTAAAAATTGCAGGCCTACAGTATAAAACGCAGAGTTTCCATGCAAAATAATTGTACCGTTTTTGGTACGTAATTCCAGACAGAATCATACCGCCAGGGAGGTTAACCACTTAAGGACCGCCTACTGCACATTTACGTCGGCAGAATGGCACGGCTGGGCACATCAACGTATATATACGTTGATTTTAGTACCCAGCCGTGGGGCGCGCGCCCGCGACCCGGTCCGAAGCTCCGGGACCGCGGGATTCGCGGACCCGATCGCCGCTGCAGTGAGGCGATCCGTCCCTGGAGCAGAAGAACGGGGAGAGCCGTGTGTACACACGGCTTCCCCGTGCTTCTCTGTGGCTGTAGCATCGATCGCGTCATCCCTGTAATAGGGGGACGCGATCGATGACGTCACACCTACAGCCACACCCCCCTACAGTAGTAAACAAGACACATAGGCACACATCCCCTACAGCGCCACCTGTGGTTAACTCCCAAACTGCAACTGTCATTTCCACAGTAAACAATGCAAATTTAAATGCATTTTTTGCTGTGAAAATGACAATTGTCCCAAAAATGTGTCAAAATTGTCCGAAGTGTCCGCCATATTGTCGCAGTCACGAAAAAAATCGCTGATTGCCGCTATTAGTAGTAAAAAAAAAATAATTAATAAAAATGCAATAAAACTATTCCTTATTTTGTAAACGCTATAAATTTTGCGAAAACCAAAAATACGTAGAAGAATACGTATCGGCCTAAACTGAGGAAAAAAAATGTTTTTTTATATATTTTTGGGGGATTTTTATTATAGCAAAAAGTAAAAAATATTGCATTTCTTTTAAAATTGTCGCTCTATTTTTGTTTATAGCGCAAAAAATAAAAACCGCAGAGGTGATCAAATAACACCAAAAGAAAGCTCTATTTGTGGGGAAAAAAGGACGCCAATTTTGTTTGGGAGCCACGTCGCACGACCGCGCAATTGTCAGTTAAAGCGACGCAGTGCTGAATCGCAAAAAGGGGCAAGGTCCTTTACCTGCATTTTGGTCCGGGTCTTAAGTGGTTAATTGAACAAGCTAAGGTTAGATGCTGATTGACTACTGTGCACCAATTTTAGTAAATCTCCCCCGTTGTGCAAAAGCCTGCCATTACACCCACAATATGCTGGTCATGGGTGTAGGCTCCTGTGTTTAAAAGAAAAAAAAAAAAAATATATATATATATATATATATATATTTTTTTTTTTACCTTCAAAAATATGTGCATTTCTTATTTTGTAATCAAATTAAAGCTTATCCTTTTAAGACTCCTGCTCAGATTTGCAAACCTGATTTTGACAACTGACCCAGCCCTGCAAGCGCTTGCACCTAATTAATAGCATTTGCAGAAAACAATTTTGTGAAGGAGAAAAACAGCTGCACCCCCTTTGTGTTCATGACATTGCCTTGATCGTTAGTTAAAAATAAATGCTATGACCTTTGCCAAGTTTTTATTCTACTTTCCTGGGCGCCAGTGTATTTTAGGAACTGCCCCTAGGATGGTTCTGTTACAAATAACATTGAATGATGTGTTGGCATCTTTAGTGGTATTGTCAGTTAGACTTTTTGTCATGTTAATAGCACTAATACTTGTATTATAACGGTTTCATAGGGTTTTTGTATTTGTTTTTTTTAATTGGCGAACTTGTTTGCCAAGTTTGCGCAAGGACATAAGCGAAGAAACCCTTAGGCCTACATACAGTGCAGAAAATAAGTATTTGAACACCCTGCTATTTTGCAAGTTCTCCCACTTGGAAATCATGGATGGGTCTGAAATTGTCATCGTAGGTGCATGTCCACTGTGAGAGACATAATCCAAAAAAAAAATTCCAGAAATCACAATTTATGATTTTTTAACTATTTATTTGTATGATACAGCTGCAAAGAAGTATTTGAACACCTGTCTATCAGCTATAATTCTGACCCTCAAAGACCTGTTAGTCTGCCTTTAAAATGTCCACCCCCACTCCATTTATTATCCTAAATTAGATGCACCTGTTTGAGGTCATTAGCTGCATAAAGACACCTGTCCACCCCATACAATCAGTAAGAATCCAACTACTAACATGGCCAAGACCAAAGAGCTGTCCAAAGACACTAGAGACAAAATTGTACACCTCCACAAGGCTGGAAAGGGCTACGGGGAAATTGCCAAGCAGCTTGGTGAAAAAAGGTCCACTGTTGGAGCAATCATTAGAAAATGGAAGAAGCTAAACATGACTGTCAATCTCCCTCGGACTGGGGCTCCATGCAAAATCTCACCTCGTGGGGTCTCAATGATCCTTAGAAAGGTGAGAAATCAGCCCAGGACTACATGGGAGGAGCTGGTCAATGACCTGAAAAGAGCTGGGACCACCGTTTCCAAGGTTACTGTTGGTAATACACTAAGACGTCATGGTTTGAAATCATGCATGGCACGGAAGGTTCCCCTGCTTAAACCAGCACATGTCAAGGCCCATCTTAAGTTTGCCAATGACCATTTGGATGATCCAGAGGAGTCATGGGAGAAAGTCATGTGGTCAGATGAGACCAAAATATAACTTTTTGGTCATAATTCCACTAACCGTGTTTGGAGGAAGAAGAATGATGAGTACCATCCCAAGAACACCATCCCTACTGTGAAGCATGGGGGTGGTAGCATCATGCTTTGGGGGTGTTTTTCTGCACATGGGACAGGGCGACTGCACTGTATTAAGGAGAGGATGACCGGGGCCATGTATTGCGAGATTTTGGGCAACAACCTCCTTCCCTCAGTTAGAGCTTTGAAGATGGGTCGAGGCTGGGTCTTCCAACATGACAATGACCCGAAGCACACAGCCAGGATAACCAAGGAGTGGCTCTGTAAGAAGCATATCAAGGTTCGGGCGTGGCCTAGCCAGTCTCCAGACCTAAACCCAATAGAGAATCTTTGGAGGGAGCTCAAACTCTGTGTTTCTCAGCGACAGCCCAGAAACCTGACTGATCTAGAGAATATCTGTGTGGAGGAGTGGGCCAAAATCCCTCCTCCAGTGTCTGCAAACCTGGTGAAAAACTACAAGAAACGTTTGACCTCTGTAATTGCAAACAAAGGCTACTGTACCAAATATTAACATTGATTTTCTCAGGTGTTCAAATACTTATTTGCAGCTGTATCATACAAATAAATAGTTAAAAAAATCATACATTGTGATTTCTGGAATTTTTTTTTTTGATTATGTCTCTCACAGTGGACATGCACCTACGATGACAATTTCAGACCCCTCCATGATTTCCAAGTGGGAGAACTTGCAAAATAGCAGGGTGTTCAAATACTTATTTTCTGCACTGTAGTTTATTTTTTCTGTGCTAGTTTGTTTATTTTTGTATTGCCAATTTTGTTAATGTATAAATCTTTTTGAGTCAATTTTTTTGCCTTTTATAATTTTTTTTACTCATAAGCAAGCGAAATATATTTTATATAGGAAAAAATTGGCTCACACACAGATGCTTTGGGTTGGCAACCCTAACTTGAAGGGGAAACATTTCCTTCTTTGCTAAAACAAGTCACTGACTTCAAAGAGAATCGACTCCAAGCCTCAGTATAGGTACTTGCCAAGGAGAAATAAGGCACTCCTCTTGTCCAGTGCTGCAGATTTAAAATAATGTCAGTTTACACCACATGCAGCCCAGTGCATTTTTGCATTAAAAAAAAAAGCATTAAAGGTAGGTTATATGTTTTCCAATGGCATAGTTTACACCAGTGTGGTCATTTGCAGGGCATTCCAGTTCCAGGAAAAAAAAGAACATGCTGCATTTTTCCTGCACTGTACTGGAATGCAGCAAAACACATCAAAAACCATTAGCGTTGTGTTGTGTTTTTTTTAAATTTTTATAGCTGAGATGTAAGCCCGGCCCTGCCCATCAGTATTCATTTCTTTAATGCTTGTGTGTCCAATTCATTCTGCTTTACGTGAGCATTTTCCTTCCTGCTGGTCCTGGATGTGTAGATTTTAGTAGTGCTGATCAGTTGCTAGATCTCTAATCTAGAAGAAGGCCTGGCAGATTGTATTCAAGCAACTGATGGGTAGACCGCATAGCTAAAGTCTACACCATCCCAGCTGCTTTGCTGTAACATTCACATCTGAAGGGTGCCTGGAGATGTGTTCTTTTACTCCTGGCTCAGAAAGAACCGCAGTAGATTGATTGGGGACACTGAAAGGAACCATTGGAGATGCAGTTTTGCGACCAACAGGAAGCTCATTTATCAACTCCCCTTATGGCTGTTTGAAGAGCCAGACTACAGCAACTACAGGGTTGGACTGAGGATATGCAGTCATTTTCAAAGTGCAAAAATATATTTTAACAATACTATTACAGCCTTTTGAATCAGTGATTAATACTATTTTTTATTACTTAATGTATTACAATTTATGAGGATTTGGTACTTCTTTAAATGGTTCTGTAAAGAACAGTCAGAGAATAAGCTTTAGGAATAGAAAGGATGGCAGGTGGCTACAAAGAGTGAAAAGAGTGTGTTACAAGAAATGTATGGGGCATGTGACGGGGTACCCAAAATTTTGTTTAAAATTGTAATGGGCAGTACATTTTACAACTGTCACATTTTTATGAACCTGTAGCAAAGTTTTATGCCGCGTACACACGGTCGTTTTTTGCGATGAAAAAAACGACGTTTTTTAAAACGTCATTTAAATTGATCGTGTGTGGGCAAAACGTCGTTTTTTGTCTTAAAAAAAACGACCAAAAAAAAATTCCAACATGCTTGAATTTTTTGTGTCGTTTTTCAAAACGTCGTTTTTTGTTTCACAAAAAGTCACCGTGTGTAGCAAAAACGTCGTTTAAAACGACGTTTTTCAACCCGCGCATGCCCAGAAGCTAGTTATGAAGCGAGCTTCAATGGAAAAGTGTGGTGAACGTAACCTCGTTTTTTGTGAAAAAAACGATGGTGTGTATGCAACATCGTCTTTGAAAGTGACGTTTCAAAAACGTTGTTTTTTACTTCACAAAAAACGTCGTTTTTTTTCATCGCAAAAAACGACCGTGTGTACGCGGCATTAGTTATCTGTTGCAAACTTCTTGCTAGTAATAGCACCTCCTGTTGCAGGATAATGATGCCAAGCCAATGCCTTGCAACTGGAACATGCTGACAACACTGCTACTAAGTGCGCCTGAATGGAAGGAGCACTTTTGACAGACTGACAGTGCTCCTACTAATTCAAGGTAGTGGCTTAGTGTTATCAGCCTGCACAAGAAGTGCTGTTACTGGCAGGTTTTCCAGGTACACCACCTTGCAGCAGATTTACAAAAATGATTATACAATGCCAAACATACTAAACAGATTTTTGGGTTTACAAACACTACACGTTCACAAAACAGTTAGTTGATCACTGATGCCTAAACTTGTACAGAGGACCTTATTTTTATTTACTGAGAATGTGATTTGCATATTAAAGTTATAGCGGCTGAAGATATATATATATATAATGTATATGTGTGTGTGTTTTTCTTAGTTCTTTCTCTGCATTTAAAAAATAATAATAAAACGTTTATGTTCAGCTCCGCCCAGCCACCCCAAATACTTAGTTGAGCTTTATCTTGATCCAGAAGTGCTGTTGGCTATCACCTCACAGGGACTTGGTAAGAGCCGTGGGAGCCATTGCCTTCTGCTGTCCATCAAATCCTGTGAGGAGTGCGCTGGGGGTGGGTTTAAGCCACACTTTGTGTGTTAATAGATGCACACAGCCTGGCTTGGGATTGAGCCTGCACATCTGCCCCCATAACAAGCACTTGGAGGAGTGGATAGTACCATCAGGGGATCCCGAAAGAATAGGTTCAGGGCTCCTGTATGCAATACCATTCCAAAGAGCAGGTAAGTATATCATTTTATTATTTTAATTTAAAAATGTTTACTTTAGAAACGCTTTACGACTATACTTTAGTTGAGCTGAACCTTGCTTCTTCTTTTAACATATTTGCTTTTTCCTTTTGTTCAAGGTATTGCATCTATGACTGTCCCAGTGTATATAGCGGAAGCTGCTCCCTCACACTTGAGAGGAAGACTAGTAACCATTAACACACTCTTCATTACGGGTGGACAGTTCTTTGCAGCAGTTGTGGATGGCGCTTTTAGCTACCTTCCAAGAGATGGATGGAGGTTCGTAATGAATTTCTCAAAAGGTTAATAATTCTCTCTAATATTCAAGGAGAACTGAGTTTTTATGTATAGTAACTGTGATAACTCTGATATTTGTATTGTGTATATTTTCTTTTGAGAGGGAGTTGTTTAAAAACATTTAATGTGACCTTGTGAAATTGGCTTTTCTTCTTAGAGCCCATTCACACCTGAGCGGCAAAACGCCTGTCGCGCGACGCTCGTGCCGCTGGAGGGGAAATTTCCCATTCATGTCTATAGAGATGGTTCACATCTCTGAGACGCCGAACGCCTGTCGCCTGAAAAAAAGTCCCGGACCCTTTTTTTCAAGCGACATTGGCGTTCGCCCATAGACATGAATGGGAAGATTTGTAAAAAAAATAAAATAAATCGAAGCGCGGCAAGTAAAGCCGCGTATGCGGCGTTACTTGCCGCTCAGGTGTAAATGCAGCCTTAGGCTTTCCATGCATACTTGGACAGCAGGTGCCATGGTCATAATTTTAATTTTTTCCTGTCTTTGTGACATGCCATTATGATCTTTTAACATGGTCAAAAAAAAATAAGTATTTACACTGTATTTTAAACTCTAGGGCCCAGATTCACAGAGCGATTACGCGTGCGCAACTGCTGTTGCGCGTGCGTAAGTCTAAATGTGCGCGTGCGTATAGTTGCACGCGATTCACAAAACAATATACGCCAGAAATCTACGTTTTTTGGTCCGGCGTAATTGAGTTAGACCTTCGCTTCCCTTCGCGCAAAACTGCGCTAGACACACCGTTGATTTGCTAGTCAAATATGCTAATGAGGGAGTTACGGGGATTCACAAAAAAACGCAGTTGCTGCGCAGGCTACGCGATGTGCGCAACAGCAAAATGTTCTGTCTAAAGTTAGAGGACCTAAAAGCTGGTCTAAATTTTGAAAAAAAGTCTAATTGTCAGATAAAGCAACACTGTTAGTGAGGAGTTCAGCAGTCACACGTGTTGCCCAACAATCTGTATGCCAACATGCCAGGGGCATCGTCGCGCATAGCTATACTACTGACTTTAGATGAACAAAGAAGGAGGAGGGCACGGAGGATGGCACTAAGGAGGGCACGGGAGATGTTTTTTTTTTTTTTTTTTTTATTTGCTTATATAAAATTTACAATTTAAATTAATCTAATACAATATTCTTATCTGATACAAGCCCCTCACTCTTCACTTGGTATATCACACACGCATAGACATCTTTGGCATGAGTGATTCTGAGGTGTCTCGCATCTTCAGATTCACCCCTCATGCCATCCTGGAATTACCACAACCCTGCAGGAGGACATCAGCAGCCCAACACATGACACTACCCATGACACCCATGACAGCTACATATACAATCAGAGCCCCATCCCCACAGATTTCGAACAGAACATGTATGGGGACAGCTGGCTGGTTGGTGAGTGACATGGGTGGCAGGCATGACTATCCCCTCCTGTGATGCACACCTCACAAGTGGCACATGCATGACTAACATCCTCCTGTCTTTTCCCTTCAAGGTGACTCTGCATATGCACTGGTACCCCATCTCATGACCCCATCTCATGGCAGCTCACATTATGCATCTTTGCACGTTAAACACACACATTAATCATGGCACAATGAGAATGCATGCATGCACACCACTGTGGTCCCTAGCGCACACACCCCACATCCTCATCACATTGGATTGGCACCAGTCCACCATGCAGGACTTGTGAGCTGCAACGCCATGCCACGGCTCCAATTATGTCACTGTACATTCATACACCATTCACACAGACCTGGCGATCACTTCTCCACCACAAATGAGGGTGACACCCCTTTTCCCGCAGGAATATCACCCCCACATTCCAAAATCATACACAAACAGAACCAAAAAAATTAAATAAATGACGAGCAAAAATAAAAAATGCCCAGCAAAAATATAATTTAAACAAAATAACAACAAAGAAAACACATAAAAGACAAAAATCACTCAGCAAAACAGTCCTCAAATATCTCAAAGACACGTCACAAACAAACAAAAGCACCTTGCTGTAGAGGGAGGGATACAAAGGGATGTATTTTTGCAAAGGAAGTGCATTTGTGTCTGTCTATTTATGCTGTCTGCGTAGTTCATAAAGTTGCCCTAGTCCATTTCCAATTTCACTGATTGCGCCGCTCCCGAGTTGTGAGCATGCGCACAACGGAGCTGACATGGTTTCCTTCACGCGCGCATGCGCGAGTCGGCCGGCCCTTCATTTGCATGGGGTCACGGCTCATTTCAATGTAACACGCCCACGTCCCTCCCAATTTGTATTACTCCTCCTTACGCCTCAGGAAAAAACCTTACGCTTGCGCAATCTCTTGCGCAAAAGCTTCGTGAATCGCGGGATTACGCGGCTAGATTGCGCAAGTCTAACGGAAAAGTGGTGCGCTACGCCGGTCCAATAATGCGCCGATGTACGTGAATCTGGGCCTATGCTTTTAAAAATAAATATGGAAAAGGAGAGATATATGGCGCTGGTGAAATTAAGGGCAAGATCGAATGATCGAATGATCTGATCAAGCTCCAACAAGGATTAGTGTAAACATCAAAAATAATAAATGTAAACATCAAAAGGAAAATATCAAAAGGTCACCAGTGATAATCGTGAACAATAAGAATATGCCATGAATGCATATGAACACATGTGAAGGAGTCCTTTATAAATATCCAAAAAATAGTAAAAAGTCTCCTTTTCCATATTTGTTTACTTTTTGTATCACAAATTTTGATACTGGCAGCTCTTATATTATTATTAATTGTATGTTCTAGTTCATTCTTCCAAATCTTATCAAGAGCAGTGTTTCCTTTTGGATTTTTTTGGATGTTTTAAAAATAAATAGAATAACCGAACAAAGGCTATCTTGAATGTTGTAGATCATCCCATCATTAAAGGATCACTTAAGGATTTTTTTTTAGCTAAATAGCTTCCTTTACCTTAATGCAGTGCTGTTTTCATGTTCTCATTGTTCATTTTTGCGTTGAAGTAGCTGTATCACTTCTCTGATCTCCACACTTCCTGGTTGTCTGGCTCCTTATGAAAAAACTCATGGCAGATTTTCACTGTGGTCTAAGCTGTGTGTCTAAAACTCCTCAGAACCAATCAGATTCATTTTAAAAACAAAACACTGCCCTGGATTTGTTTGTTTTTTGTTCTGTGTGTCTTCTCTACTTCACAGAAACATGAAATCATTTTAAAAATGAAAGTGAAACAAGAGGCACATTATATGATTGATTTTTATTTATTTTTAATCATTTTTAAAAGGAATCGGTTAACTTTTATTTCTCTATACCCGGTCATTTCAGCAAAAAAAATGTTTTCCTTTAGTGACCCTTTAATGTATCTCAGACTTTGAAAGTGGATGGCGAAATACTATTAATATACTAACATGACTTATGTCACACAAAACTGAACACCCAGAATATATTACATTTGAGATGACTATGCCCTAGGTTTTAAGGGCTTTATGTTTCCTACTTGGAAAGGCCCGGTTTCCCTGTTTCCCCTCCAATCAGGGTTTTCCACATCATGGAACTGAGTGAGTTGGCCCACAATAACTTTTAATCGAAATAATGAGCAGTCCGACTTGGTTCCTTGTCTTATTTGTACCTGCTGCTGTGTATATTACATTAGCAAATTACTGTTGTTGATATATTTTGTATTTATTTTATATCTTGGAAAGAAAAACTTAAAAACAATTGAAGCAGAAAATCGAGACGACTAATGTTATCGTTTCTAAGGGCAATTACCTGTCAACCCACAAATGCATGATTTTCTGTGTTTTTTGTTTGGGTATGTCATAGACATTGTTTCTGTTAAATTTAGCTTCCATGATAAAGCTCCATTGTTGGCATGGTTAAGTAATGGGTAATTCTTCTTGTTTCTGCAGTAGTTTATTTACCAATGTCGTTTACTAGGCATGAAGTTTTCTCTGAAATTCTATTTTAAGCATAAAGGTTGATTGACTGTTGAATGGAGTTAAGTGAAAGTCACACACTACAATTGTATGTACCGTACTTTTGTGGACAATTGATTTTAGCATTTTACTCGACAATGCAAAGAAAGATATCATGTGATGTGCAACTGGAGTTTTAGTACAAATGGGTTCCAGAAATAGTTACTGGATGTTGCCAGTTCTATTTGTAGCTCTGTTCTTTTTTGCTCATAAGTCATCTGTACAAAAAGAACATTTCTGCAAGCTGACAGCGTAACTAAACAGGTGAAGAATGAACACTGTCACTAATGCATATAATATAAATATATAAATAAATACATTTGTGAAAAAGTCTTAAGGCACTCTTGAAATCATAAATAGATTGGTCTGAGGTTTATTGTAGTGGGTGTACAGGTGTAGCTTCTTCATCAAGATGCTCAATTCCACCAATCCGTGGCCAAGGTGAAATTTATGTAGGCCAGCCATTTTTTTTAACATGGGCAGTGCCAAGAGATCATCACTAGGTTATTGGGGGCTTATTCATGTATGTGTATATGTAATGTGTTTGTTTATACTTCCCTTCTGGCTGATTTGCAGACTTCAGCCTATATTTTATTACTTTTAAAACTGGTGAGAAAGAGGTCATGAGACCATCCGTGTTTCATTTCATTCTGTTGTGCCCTGGAGGACAGGAATTCCTGAGTTTGGCAATTCGGTGTGCACAGGGACAAGTTGGAAGGTGCACTCTGCAGATAAACCTTTCACTTCCAGATAGCAGTATGCTGCCTGTTACATATGCTTTCAGTCGAGATGACACTGCACAGACACTGCTCTGAGCAACATATAAACTTCTGCAGAGGAATTCCTTAGTCCTAGGATTTAGTGTGCACATTCTCTGCAGCTAACTTTCTTTGTCGTACATCACGGGACACAGAGCGGCATAGTAATAACTATGTGGGTTATATTCCACCATCAGGTGGTGGACACTGCTGTAATCAATTAAACAGGAAGTTCCCTCCCTATATAACCCCTCCCATACTGGGAGCGCCTCAGTTTTTTTCATCAGTGTCTAAGGTGTTGGTCACGAGTGAACATGTGCTCTTAGGAGCTCCACTGGAGGGAACCATGCTGGATGTAAAAGGCTTTCATAAATCCGGATCCGTCCAAAGTGCTTCATAGCCAAAGTGGAAGGTACCCGTGCCTCGGTGGAAGAACGAGGTTTGGCCTATAATGCCTCTTTTGAGGGCTGGACTCTGGGATCCAGAGCTCTGGTCTATTCCATGGCTAAGTGCTCATGATGCTAGGGTGCTCTATAGGTCCAGGGGAGTTGGTGTTCCTGTCCATGGACCCTGGTCCCTGAAGGTCTTTTGGCTATACCCACGGTGAGGGGTGAAGATTGGGCCTCTTGCTTACGCAATACCCTGCAGCGTGGAGAGGTAAGTGGGGGGCCTGCAGGACTTGGTCCGACAGTAGGTCCTCCAGTTTATTTGGGGTCTATGGGTGGCCTGTTATGCTGATGTGCAGAGGCAATATTGACCACCATGTCTAATTTAGACCGGATGGCTGCTATTCCCCATATGGTTATCCCCTGGCTTAGGGTTGTCGCGATACCACTTTTTTAGGACAGAGTACAAGTACCGATACTTTTTTTCATGTATTTGCCGATACCGAATACCGATACTTTTTTTAAATGTCATGTGACAGTTTTCAAACCACAATACAGACTAAGGATATTTTCTTTAGAATTATGAAGAACTCTAACTCAAGACATTATAAAAGAATAAAAATGAGTAAAAATGAATAAACATGTTTTATTTTCTTGTCACGCAGTAGTAAAAAACGCAAAGAATTTTCACAGAACATGTTGATAAATACAAAAAAAGTATTCTATTTAGGGAGCGGGAGCATTTGTACTCCCGCAAATACTCGGTATCGGTTCCCGATACCGATACTAGTATCGGTATCTGGACAACCCTACCCTGGCTGATCCTACATTCTACTACCTGGTTGATTGTTAAGTTAGGCTGTTACCTGTCAGTTTCTCTTCTTTCAGCCTGGGTTAATTGGCTGGGTCCCAGATTGGTGCTCTCCTTCATGGGGCAGTCACCCCCTTCCTACTCGCTGGTCTCCGGGTGCGCATGTTTTGGGGGAGGGGCGGGATACCTTTTGACGCCCACCCGGAAGCAGACAGCCAGTGATTTGAAAGCTCAGCAGTGTCAGTCTGCAGGTGGGACACAGAGCACAGACATACTCCTGTAGCTCTGAGCACTTTTGGTGGTGTAGACTCAGCGAAGACTCCCCTTAACCCCGAACACTCGGTTCCTCAGTGGGGTGTATTGGATTAGCCCTGTAGCCCAACAGTGATTAAGTAACTGTCCAGACTAGGAGGACTCAGGGGTTACCCTTAGAGTGATCCTTTCCTTGTCTGATTGGTGGGTGTCCTGATAATCAGTCCTTCTAGACAGGGACATGGCTCCTAAGGGGTCTGGGACGACGAAAACCGCCAAAAATGCAAAAGCAAAAAAAAAGCAAAAGGGTTCTCCATTGGGATCAGAGGATCATGGACAAGCCTCTTTGACACCCTATTCCCCTGAGAAAGCAAAGTTGGGCCCTCCGGTTGAGCCATTCGGTTCTTTAGGAGCTATTGCCGTCCAAGCCCAAGCACCCCCTGTCTATGTTAGAGGAGGTGTTGGCCTCCACTCTTGGGAAAAAATGCAGCCACACTGCATATGTTTTTTTTGTGCATTGCCTTCGTGGGTCTATAAGAGGTTAACTGCTATATTCACAGCAGCCTCACAGTAAGCAGGAAAAACGATGTGTGCCCCCTTTCCCTGCTCTAATTCATTAATTAAAAGGATTAAAAGACCTAGGACAGGCTACAGCTGCAGCTAACGAGGAAGCTATCAGAAGTCCCACAGGTTCTGGTTGCACCTGCAGTCGTTTTCACAGTTGGCTAACGTTGCATGATTGTGGAAACACACATCTGCAGAGGATAACTTCCTGTTTACCAATCCGTATGTTTGCATAAAATACATGAGTTTGGTATGTTCAAAATGTGGGGTAAAAACAAGTAACAGAACATGTTTTATGGTTGATTGCATAAAGATGTTGGCTCACACAGGGTTGCCTGATCACCAGAATCCTGATTTACCCAAGGATATGTGGCCACACAGAAAGGCTTGTTTCCATAGAAATGCCAAAAGTCGCATAAAGATGCTTAAATGCATAAAGAAGCTGGAACACACAGGATTACCTGATCTCAGAGTCCTGGATTACCCAGGGATATTTGGGCACACAAAGAGGCTTGTTTCCTCAGAAATGCCTAAGGGTCGCATGAAGTTGCTTGAATGCATAAAAATGCTGGATCGCACAGGGGTGCTTGATCACACAAGAGTCCTTGGTTCCACAAGGGTACTTGTCTGCACAGTAGTGCTTAAGATGCATAAGATGTTGATCGCATGAAAAATGCTGGATCGCATAAGTATGCATGTTTGCTTTATTGTTGGCCTAGATTTTACATGGTTGCTTAATGAGCCATGATAATTTAAGTCTCCTTAATTATACAGGATGCCTTGGACTTGCATAGGAATACGTATCTGCATGGGTACATGTGGCACAATGTTACACTTACTACATAACACTTTATTAGCGCGTGCTTGCTTGCTAGATGCTTGTTCCATTCTTATATGAATATATGCTTCCATGAACACACGCTTCCATAGAGGCATATGGCTTTAAGCACTTGCCATATACACATGTGGGAAGCCGTTTATATTAGGGCTGTTACTGATCAAAATTTTTGTGTTCGATTAATCGTTTTTTATTTTAATCGATTAATCGACTAATTTCGATTAATTATAACGCACATACAGATCCAACTACTTTTAGCTGATCTCCTTGTCGGCTGATTCCCAGTGCAGCTCCCAACCACTGGAAAAATAGATAGGATACAAAAAACACACAAAGGCAGCGCTTGATGGGAATAGCATTAAAACTTTTATAGTCTTCAAGTAGGTAACAAAATAAATATTGCACTGGAGATAAAATCGATGTAGCTACATAAACTGTAAAAATGGTGCGAGTAATACCAAACGGTACCAAAAGCAGTCATAAAAACATGTAGCTAAGTATGATACTGGTATAAAAATGTGTACAATGATACCACTGCTAAATCCAGGCGAGAGGTTAACATCAGTCCGTCGGCATGTAGATGTCCCATGAAGGGAACTATCACAACTCCCAGTGGATGGCTGTAAAATCCCAAGGTTGATAGAGGGAAGTGATAGAGGGAAGTGTAACAGCGTGTGGCAGATAGTAAGGTCCCGCCGGCATGCACATATGAAGGTACAGCTAAGGAGCCCTTCAGATGGACACGGCAAGTCTCGCCGGTGTCTGTGACGTTACTGGATCTCCGACGAAACTCCCAGAAGCCGGCAGAGAGGCGAGTACCAATCAAAACAATTTTAATCGATCAAAAATATTTTGATCGATCAAAAAAATTAAAGATTAATCGATTAATTAAAAGTTAATTTGCACAGCCCTAGTTTATATATGTGTTTATTTACATGGGCTGTGTGTCGTAGGGGAACAGCTCTATCTCCAGTTTGTGGTCTTGCCCCTTGACTTAGCCACCGTGCCCGGGTTGACCGGGTTCTAGGGCCCGCCTCTAGCAGGTCTAAAGGCCCAGGGTATAGCGCTAATGGCATACCAAGGCAAACTCCTGCTGATGGTCCAGTCAGTAGCATGGCTGGACCTAAGGGTGTCCAGCAAGGCCAAGTATCTGGAACTCCTGGGTTGGGATCCCAGTCTAAGGGTACATTCTTACTTTCATTTAACAAGAAGCTTGGAAGGTTTGGGACACAGCCCAAAAATGAGTTTTTTGGCCCTTACACAAGACCATCACTATAAGAAAGCTGGTCTATGTGGTCACAGCAAGGAACAGTTGCTTACCTTTTGCCTTTTCTTCTTTAGGTGCTAGGGAAGATGCTGGCTTCATTCAACACAGTTCCCTATGCTAACTTTTATTCAGGGCTGATATAAACATTATTCTGTTGGCCTAGAAGGAGTGGATCCTAACCTAGCATTATCCAAGGGGTCGGGTCCCAGAGTTATGCTGGAATTTCTATTGGTGGTTCTTAACTAAAAAGGGATTGCCAGGCCTGGAAAAGATCACGGCCCAGGGAAAGTAGTCAAGCTTCAAGTGAGCCTTATCCGTCAGCTAGAGCTACCAATGGGGCATCTGACTTGAAGGCCTGTACGTTTAGGTGGCAGGATTGTTCTGTCAGAGTGCAATCGGACAATGCCACACTAGTGATTTACTTCTACCAAGGAGGAGCTTGTGCCATGCCTATTGACAATCGTCATTTCATGGAATTGGCTGGCGATTCGCTGGAGCCGTCAACAATTGTCTCCAGGAGAATGACCTCTACGCCCCGACTTTTTTTCTGGCCAAAAACCACAGAAAGGGTACCCTGTACATTTATGTATTGGTGTCCAGGTTCAACAAGAAATTGAACAGCTTGGGTCAAGGACAAGGGATCCACCCGCATGCGGGACAGAGGTGTTAGTTATCCAGGAGGACCAGTTGTCACTGGTTTGTGTCTCTCCCCTCAGTGCCGCGACTTTTGTGGCTTCTATGCAACGTCAGAGGAGAACGGAAGCCGGCCTGATTTCTCCGGCACAACCCAGACGACCTCACTGTGCAGAAACAGTAAGGGTGGTAGTAGAGGACACAGGGTCCCTTACATCTTGTCCAGGCCTACTTCACAGAGGGTATTGCATCCTGTCTTGCACACAGGTGAATTTATGGTCTGGTTATTATAGCCCACATTCTGGAGGATCAGGGTTTTCAGAATCAGCGGCAATTCCCTTGATTCATACAGGAGAGCTGGCCTCCAGGACCAGATGTGCTAGGATCTGGAAGGCCCATGTTCTTGGTGTGAAACCAGATAGTGGCATCCTTGGAAGTATGGCATAGGTAAAATTCTTGCCTTCCTACATTTGGAAGGGCGACAGAGCTAGCCTTAAGTTCAGTCAAGGATCCGATCTCGACCTTGTTTCCAAGGGCGCTTGCTTCACACTCTTTTATCCGAGACATTTTTCAAGGGGTGACGTGTATAAGTCCGCCAGTTTGGTCGCCCTTGTGCTCGGGGGATTGGGTCTAGTGTTGTCAGCTTACAGGGTCAGTACCTTGGGCCGATGCACCATATTTCCCTTCATCCTTTAACAGGGGAATTGGTGTTCTTAGTTGTGGTAGCCTCCGCAAGAGAGTTTCAGTATTGGCAACTTTCTTGGCATAAAGCCATACTTAATTAGTTTTACAGGTAGGGTGATGTTTATCCTCACCCAGCCTTTGTTCACTAGAAAGATCTAGTGTTCATTTGATTCAAGATATTCGTACCTTCCCCCTTTTTAAAACCTTGTTTCGCGGAAGGAGGAGTTATTGCTTTTCTCTCAATTGAGATGAGAGCAGTTAAATATCTATCTGAAGGTTTCAGATATAGAAAGCTGACGTTTATTGTGCTGCTAGAAGACCCTAGGATGGGCAGGCAGTATTCAGATCAGCTATTAAGAGGGTTACTCTCTTTTGTTAGATTAAGAATGGCAAGGCCTATCTGAAACGGCTGCTCGGATACGGAAGACTGATGTTTCGCTACTTGGACGCCCCAGGATAGGGCAGACAGTGTCTAATTCAACTGTTTTCAATGTTGATTCATCAGGTTATTATTCAGGCTTGTGGTTTAAAGAGTGGGATTCCCCCTGTTTCTTGTTGGGGTACACCCTACCAGGATAGTAAGCGCTTTATGCGCGATGCATTGCCAAGCCTTTATGACTCAGATTTACAAGGCTGCAACTTGGTCGCCTGTGCTTACGTTCACTAATTCCTATCCGGTGAACATAGGACGGCAAAAGGATGCAGCCTCTTGGCGCAGTATGGTGCAGGCAGCGTTATAGCTCCTCATGTATGAGGGCGGTCTGCGTTATTTGTGTCTTCCTCCCCTCAGTAGGCATTGGGACATCCCACATAGTTATTACTATGCCGCTCTGTGTCCTGTGATATACGACAAAGAAAGTAGGATTTTTATTAACAGCTTACCTGTAAAATCCTTTTCTTGGAGTACATCATGGGACACAGAGCTCCCGTCCCTCTTGTTTGGGGATATTGGGACACTTCTTGCTTTGCTACAAAAACCGAGGAGCTCCCAGTATGGGAGGGGTTATATAGGGAGGGAACTTCCTGATGGTGGAATATACCCCACATAGTTATTACTATGCCGCTCTGTGTCCCGTGATGTACTCCAAGAAAAGGATTTTACAGGTAAGCTGTTAATAAAAATCCTATTTCTTTCTATGGGTTAAAAATGGGGAGGGGATTTTATTTGGAATAAGTTTCTAAAAAAAAGTTTAAAGTGGATCTAAACCCACTCTCATCCTTTCTAAACTACTGCCATAGTGCTGATCTATAAGGATATCTATAAGGATATACATACATGCCTCCTTCATGTATCATTACCTGTCAAATGTTTCCCCTCTGTCTGTTATAAGAACTGAAAAACTGCAGATTCTGTGGGTGGATCTTTTGTCTGGAGCTCTGTGGGTGGAATCGTGATGTCAGTAGACTCCCCGCCCTCCAACACTCCCCTTGTCAACATGCATTTTTCCCTATATATTCCTTACACTAAATTCTGCTATGATCACTAACATCCAGTCAAAATCAAAAAAAGTAACCACATGACTTCAGAAAAGGAGTGGGGGTGGAAATTAAAAAATAATGCATGTCTCCAGGCTAGTGCATAAGATATGTAAATAGTCTGTCACTCGCAAACCAGGGGGGTGAAACGGACTAAGGTTTTTCTCTGTAAGTCTGTTTTATTTCACTAAACAATAAAATAGGATTGTAAAAATATGAACACAAGAAAATCACCATACATATGTGAATATATAAAGTGTAACAGTCCATAAACCGCGCTGAAAAAATATATTGCAATTCTCCTAAAATAACATTGAGAGTCACAGTGCAAGAAAAAATGTAAGCATCTATGTGATAAGATAAGTGCATATATCAAGCCGTGAAAATAATGTGTATTTAGACAAATAGTCCAATAGGTGATCTAAATTCTTCAGAGATCTTCCACCACACCTAGGTGAACAGTGTTTCCACCACCCGTCAAAATGGTCACTCACCGGAACTAGTTGCCTCAGCACTCGCGTACCTAGGCAGTTCAGCTTTAAAACATCAAGGAAAATCCTCAAGCGATTATGTGATGTCCTCTAAAGTGCTCCAAAAATGTAAAGGAAAATACCATAGTGTAATACCGTAAAAAAGTTTTAATAGCACACCAAAGCAAGTCCAAAAGTTAAACTCACAAGCAAAGCTCACACACTGAATAACAGCAGTCAACTTAATCCTAAAAGCATCTTTTCATGGTAAAGCACTTGGCCACGGCGGACCCACGATCAGACAGACACGATCTCACCACCCAGTAGGTCTGTGGTCGCGTCGGCTGGCAAAAGGTTTTCCTGGTAGATGGTTAATTCCGAACACAGCACAGCACAGCAAGCGTGATAGTAACTTAATCACTGACTATGTAGCCACGCCCCTATAAAATAGGATTGCTCAGAGCTGGATTTAACTCTGTGTGACAAGACTGGGCACAGATGATAGGAAATCTTAAACTGTACATTGTGACATAAAATATATATATATATAATATTTTATATTTTTTTTTTCGGGTTTACATTGACTTTAATAACGGTAAATAAAATGTTTATTTTATATGCAGTATAGTGTTATAGTAAAAGTAAGGCTGGCCATACAGGTTCGATTTTCTTGGACAAATTTCCTTTTTAGATTGACAAAAAACCATAAACAACACTTTACTACATAATTGAAGGTAAATCTAAAGAAAATGTTATGAAAATTGTACAATGTATGGCCAGCCTAAGGGGTCTGAAAGACCCCTTTACTAGTTTATTGTTACAGGAAGTAAAAAGTAAAATTGATGCTAAAATAAAAATAGCCCCAAAAATTCCTTTCAAGAAGAAAATAAATACCTGCTCACCTCTTGGTCTAACATTGGATTAAGTGGTTTCTCATGCTGAACAATACTCCAAAGAGTGCAGGTAACTATTTTTGTTCATTGGAGTGGCGTTAAACTGGGGCAGCCAGAGAGGTACCATATATACTCGAGTATAAGCCGACCTGAATATTAGCCAAGGCTACTAATTTTACCACAAAAAAATGGGAAAACATATTGACTCGCGTATAAGCCTAGGGTGTCCATCTGCATGCCTCACGGTTCATGTGCATGTCTCACTGTGCCCATGCCTCACTGTGCCCATGACTAGACTTACGTTTAACATGTGAGTCTATGGTAGGGGTGCTGACTTTGAAAAATCGGTGCTCGCCCAGACAGCAAATTTGCACACTTGTAGAGGAAGAGTGAGGCTATATGTGCGCCAATTGGATGGGGATTTGGGGTCCAGGGGACCTACGGCCAGTCAGTACCATGTCCCCAAAGTCCAGGAGATCAGGCGCAAAAAGGTGACTCGAGTATAACCCGAGGGGGGCATTTTCAGCACAAAAAAATGTGCTGAAAAACTTGGCTTATACTCGAGTATATACGGTAAGTATTTTATTTTCTCCTTTGCAGGAAATGTATTTATTATTGCCATTTCTGTTTTAGAAACAGAGTTGCCCCTATTTATTCCTCTCCTTTGAGTGCTTTAGCTGTGTAAGAGCCCATCTTTCATTCAAAACGCCTGTTGGACCCAAAGCATGGGGCCTGCACATTCCTTATCTTCTTTCTATGGGTACATTTAGCTTTTCCCAAGCCAGAAAAACAAGCAGCTCATTTAATCTGCACTTATCTGTAATGAGTTTGTGTAACAGTTGAGTTTTTAATATAGTTCTAACCTAAGCAACAGTCAGTTGTTCAAATTAAATTTCTAACCTTGCATTAAACCCCCCCCCCCCTAAAAAAAAAAAAACTGTGATAAACCGTGTGCGTTCTATGACATTTAAATACACCTCTGTGTCATATGGTGAAACATCCTCTTTATGTAAATGAGCTATGAATATGGATAACCACCTACCTATGAATAGAAATCATTGTGACTCATTCTATTCTTGGCTTATATTCTTGGCCTAAATTGTAGTCCTCTTTCTTGTGAAACACTAATCTATGATGTCTTGTTATGAAATTGCATTAACAGGGCTAAGAAATTTTGTATATAAAATATACAAAAGTTTCCTCAGCCTTAAAGATGCACTTCTTCTCTTTAATACAGTCTTTATATCATGTTAATTATTTGATCCTAATCTCATTATCTCTGCTCTTGACATATTTTGCATTATGTGAACTTACCAATAAATATTTAAGCTATGTGCAAGACTGGCCTTTTTAATCTTTACCAACTTTTAAGTGTGTCAGTTTTTTCGCACTTGACTCGGTTAAACAGCACACAGATTGAAAAAATGTGAAACTTCTGAAATAGTAGTGCTTTAGGCTGGGTTCGCACTGGTACTACACGACAGTCATACGACAGTCATACGATTATCATTCTACCTTTGCACTGTGACATCAGTCCTACATCAGTCTTGCATTGGTCCTACATCCATCCAACTTGAATGAACAGGATACTACGTTGATCCAACTTTGGGATAGTACAACTTGTCCTTTGACCAATCAAAACAATCCCAGTGTGACATAATTTTCTTTTTTACGACTGCTGTAATTACCATGTCAGATGTCACAAGTCTGATTGTTAGACGAGGATCCTGCTTTGATCCGAATTTGTTGGACCAAAGTAGTGCAGGGAGCATTTTCAAAGTCGGACCGACTTGTGTCGGACCAGTTAAGACAGCCCTTATAGGGAAACATTGATTTTCACATGTCATGCCACATGAGCCCCCAATGTCAGAGCGTTTGTCATACAAGTGTGAACCCTTGGGCCCCTTTCACACTGCTCTGACTACAAAGTCGCGCAATTTTACCACGATTTTAGGGACTACTTTGAAGACAGAACTAATATGAATGGTTGTCATAGGAAATCGTGGGAAACAACTTGTCATGCTACTTTGACATCAAAAATCGTGGGACAAGTTGTATAAGTGTGAAAGGGCCTTAGGCCGGGTTCACACTGGTACTACACGACTGTCGTAATACTTTGGATACAACTTTACCTTGCGACTTGAAGTCCGACATGCATCTGACTTCATTGAACAGGGATCCGACTTTGATCCCCGACAATACCAGGCACTTTGTCTGATATGAATCTTTAGGAAGAACTCCAAGACAAAAAAAACAAAAAACGGCATGGGTTCCCCCTCCTAAAAGGTCTGGTATGGATTTTAAGGGGAACCCCCAACGTCGTTTTTTCCCACCAAAGTCCATACCAGACCCTTATCGGAGCAAGCAGCCCAGCCAGTCAGGAAAGAGGGTGGGGGATGAGTAAGCAATATGGGAGCAAGTTGCTTGGGGGGGGGGGGGCAGAGTACCTTGCTCATTCCCCCCATATTGAGGGCATGTGGCTTGGTATGGCCGCTCGCTCGTCCCCTTTCCTGACCTGCCAGGATAAGGGTTTGGTGTGGATTTGGGGGGGGGGGGGGGGGACACCACGTCATTAAAAAAAAAAAAAATTGGCATGGGGGTTCCCTCCATACTAGACCCGAAGGACCTGGGGGGACCCAAGCCATTTTTTTTGTTTGTTTCATCCAGCTGTCAGTGGAGAACCCCGCAGACAGCTGATGACTGATCGGCTGTTAAGGATACAGCGGTCAGCTTTCCAGCCCCCTGCTTAGCAACCAGCTATCTACAGTGTGTTTACATTGTGTTTAACTACTTCAATACCAGGCACTTACACCCCCTTCCTGCCCAAGCCAATTTTCATCTTTCAGCGCTGTCACTGTTTGTTTAAATGACAATTGCACGGTCTTATCATTTTGTTCCCACAAATAGAGCTTTCTTTTGGTGGTATTTGACCACCTCTGCGGTTTTTATTTTTTGCTAAACAAAAAAGACAGAAAATTTTGAAAAAAATTTAAAGCGGAGCTCCAGCCGCAATTTTTTTTTTTAAAGTCGGCAGCTACTAACAGTCTAGCTGCTGACTTTAAATAAGGACACTTACCTTGTCCTACTTGCCCGCGCTGATGGGCCTCCCGATGCCGGTCCCACGATCGCTCCGGGTCCCGCGCCGCCATCCACACTATGGGAAACAGGCAGTGAAGCCGTACGGCTTCACTGCCCATTTCCTACTGCGCCTGCGTGAGTCTCACGCTGGCTTGTGAATGGGCGCGCTGCTCTCTGAGAACAAACACAGTTCCCAGAAAGCAGCACGCCCCATTCATTAGGAGAAGGAGAAGAAGAAATCGGACCGCGGTGCAGGTGAGGCAGATTACGGACTTCCGCATAGCAACAGGTATTTCGGGTGAGTATTTTTTTTTTTCAGGTTTTTTTTTATTTAATTTTTTTAAAGAAGATGGGCAAAAGTGGTTTTCCTGGGTGGAACTCCGCTTTAAGTTTTTGTTTTGTTTCTATTATAAAATTTTGTAAAGAAGTAAGTTCTCTCCTTCACTGATGGGCACTGATAAGGCGGCACCGATGAGGTAGCACCATTGATGGGCACTGGTAGGTGGCACTGATGGGCACTGAAAGGCTGCACTGATGGGCACTGATAGGCATCACTGGCAGGCATTGAGAATGGGCACTGATTGGAATTTCCCTGGTGGCCTAGGGTGGTACACCTGGTGGTCCAGTGTGGTGCCAACCCTGGTGGTCTAGGCAACATCCTTGTGGTCCAGACCCCCCCCCCCCCCCCACCCCGCTTCTGTCACTCGAGTGTGGAAAAGCCAATCAATGGCTCTTCCTGTTTACATCATGATCAGCTGTGATTGGACACGGCTGATTGCATGGTAAAGAGCCCCCATCAGAGGCTCTTTACCGAGATCGGTGTAGTGGTGTGTCAGACTGACGCCCTGCGCCACCGATTGCCGCGATGCGGACCCCCATGGGAGCGTGACGGCTGTTATCCTGCTGGACGTCACATGATGCCCAGTCAGGATAACTGAACCACCACACTGAACCACCACCCAGCTGTCATTTTGCTATAGGCCGGATGGGAAGTGGTTAAAGAGAAAAAGCATAAAATGCATGAAAGAAAAAAATGCATTTTTCTTTGTTTCAGTTATAAAATTTAGCAAATTGGTAATTTTTCTTCCTACATTTTGGGCAAAATTTATACTGCTACATATCTTTGGTAAAAATAACCAAAATAAGTGTATATTATTTGATCTTTTTGAAAGTTTTGGGCTGGGTTCACACTAGTGCGACACGACACTCTTCCTACTTTGAATCTGACTTTGCCCTGCGACTTGGAGCCAACATATGTCTGACTTTCAATGAATGGTGATCCGACTTGGGTCCCTGCCAATACCAGGCACTGTGTTTGGTATGTTTCTTGAGGGGGAACTCGACGCCAAATTTTTAATAAAAAAACGGGTTCCCCTTCCAAGAGCATACAAGGCCCTTGGGTCTGGTATGGATTTAAAGGGAAACCTTCTACGCTGAAAAAACGGCATAGGGGTCTCCCCAAAATCCATACCAGACCCTTATCCGAGCACACAGCCCGGCCGGTCAGGAAAGGGGGTGGGGACGAGCGAGTGCCCCCCTCCTGAACCGTACCAGGCCGCATGCCCTTAATATGGTGAGGACAAGGGCATCTTCCCGACTTTAATAAGTGGGTTCCCAGATCCCGGCCCCCCATCCTATGTGAATGAGTATGGGGTACATTGTGGGGAAAGAGGTGTCAAGAAAAAAAAACACTACACAGGTTTTTAACCACTTCAATACCCGCCCATAGTCATATGACGTCCACAGATGGGATCTCCCACCCTGGGTGGACATCATAAGACGTTCTGGGCTTTGTGGAGGGATATCTGAATGTTGCCTGCAGTTAGAGGCATCATTCAGATATCATTCATTAGTGCCAGCGATTCTGTGCACCAAAAAAACAAATTTAGCGGCGGAACTGTCCGGCGCAGGCAGGAAGCATAGAGATGACTGGTGACCAGATGGTCACCAGTCATCTCTATGACCGTCGGAGGCGTGGACGCGATGTGATGACGTCACGCCCGGGTACCCATAAGTAAACAAAAACCGCGATTGCGGCTAGTAAGCAACACTTATAATGAGATCGGTGAAATTTTTTTCACCAATCTCATGCTTTCCAGCCTGGAGGAGAGATGCTGGGTCTCATTGACCCCACATCTCTCCATAAAGAGGACCTGTCACACACATTTGCTATTACAAGGGGATGTTTACATTCCTTTTAATAGGTATAAAAGTGATAAAAATAAATTTAAAAAAAAGTGTAAAAAATAAAATAAATAATTATAAAATAATTAAAACGCCCCTGTCCCCGGTAGCTTGCGCACAGAAGCGAACGCACATGTAAGTCCCGCCGACATATGTAAACGCTGTTTAAACCACACAGGTATCGCCGTGTGCGTTAGAGCGAGAGCAACAATTCTAGCACTAGATCTCCTCTGTAAATCTAAACTGGTAACCTGTAAAAAAATTCAAAGCGTTGCCTATGGAGATTTTTAAGTACTGAAGTTTGGCGCCATTCCATGAGTGTGCACAATTTTAAAGCGCGACATGTTGGGTATCTATTTACTCGGTGTAACATAATCTTTCATATTTTACAAAAACATTGGGATAACTTTACTGTTTTGTTGTTTTATAATTCATGAAACAATTGTTTTTCCCAAAAAAAGGCATTTGAAAAATGCGCAAATACCGTGCAAGATAAAAAACGTTGCACTGATTGTCGTTTTTTTTCCCTAGGGTGTCTGCTAAAAAACATATATAATGTTTGGGGGTTCTGCGTAATTTTCTAGCAAAGGAATGATGATTTGTACATGTAGGAGAGAAGTGCCAGAATAGGCCCATGGTTAAAGTCATTTATTAGGTCGCTCCGGGGGTCGTCTTCTGACTTCAGGGGTCTCTTCGGCCTCTTCTCTGCGCTCTCCGGTTCTTCTCCTGCTCTCCGGTGCCTTCTGTCTTCTGCCGGCTCCTCCGCTGTCTTCTTCCAGCTCTTTTACTAGCTTTTGTCCGGTCTTCTCTGTCGTCTTCTTACCTCTTCTCTTCTTCCGGTGTTGACACGATGCTCTCTCCCGCTGTAATGCCGGGTGCGTGGTGTGCAACAATTTATATAGGCATTGGGCATGTTACCCGTGACCCCGCCCCCTCTGACATCACCGCCAGGTGCATGATGGGACTGTGACATTTTTTTTTTTTATTTGGTGTGGAGTTCCCCCTTAAGATCATCAATGCACAAGTCGCATGCCAAAGTCAGAGCATGCAAGAGGGCATTCCGAATTTGATCTGAATTCAATGGGCTGAAGTAGGATCAAAGTCGGACCAAAGTAGTACAGGGAGCATTTTCAAAGTCGGTCCAACATGTGTCGGACCAGTTAAGACAGCTCCCATAGGGAAGGATTAATTTTCACACATCATGCGACATAAGCTCCCAATGTCGGAGCGTTTGTCTGACCAGTGTGAACCCAGCCTTAGTCTACAAATTATGGTGCCAATCTTTGATAACACCTGATGTACTAATGGCCCATCTCATTTCTTGAGACACAAGCCAGGAAAGTACAAATACCCCTCAAATGAACCCTTTTTGGAAAGAAGACATTCCAAGGTATTTAGTAAGAAGCATGGTAAAAAAAAATAAGTTTGTAATTTTATTCCACAGTTCTTTGCAAAATTAAGATTTATTTTTTTCTCAAAATTGTCATAATGACCAAGTTATATACAAATTTACACCCCAAAATACATTCTACTACTCCTGAGCATGACAATACCATATGTGTGAGACTTTTACACAGCCTGGCCACATAGAGAAGCCCAACATGCAAGGAGCACCTCCAGTCTAGGGACATCAATTACTTTACTGCTTCTGAATGCCCTGGAGCACTAGGACTATAAAAACGCTCATTTTGTAAAGCAAACACCCCAACGTATAATCTGAGGCATAGTGAGTCTCTTAAACATGTGTGTTTTTTTTTTTTTTTTTTTACATTTTTGTAAAATGTGGAAAGAAAATTAAAAGAGTTTTTTATTTGTTTACACAAAGTTGTATATCTATGAGATGTTTCTAATGTATAGCATGTACATAGTAAAAACTACACCCCAAACTATATTCTGCTACTCCTAAATATGGCGATATGTGTGAGACTTTTACACAGCTAGGCCACATACAGAGGCCCAACGTGCAGGGAGCACCATCAAGTGTTCTAGGAGCATAAATTGCATCTAATTTGACTACCTATTACACTTTTGTGAGACACTGATGGTCACTGTAGTGGCATGGGTTTGTCACGGATGAGAACTTATGTGCCATGGATGAGTAGTACTGATGAGCCATGGATGGGCATGGGTAGGGATGGATGCGCACAGATCAGTGGATTTGTCACGGATGAGAACTTATGTGGCATGGATGAGTACTGATGAGCACTGATGTGGCACATATGAGTACTGATGTAGCATATATGAGTACTGATGTAGCATGGATGACCAATGGATGGGCACGGATAGGGATGGATGAGCACAGATCAGCACGGTGGGCACTTCAGATTCAGCCCACAGCGCTGTTGCACCCAGCTCCTCCCTCTCCTCGCACACTGTACAGATCAGTGCAAGGAGAAGGGAAGAGCTGAAACGGACATGATTTCGGTCTGTTGTCAACTGATCGCTCTGTCATTGAACTGGGCGATCACGTGGTAAAGGGCCTCTATCATTGGCCCATTACCCTGTTTTGTGACGCGCCGGGTTCGGAGCACCCCGAAGGTCACGGACATTCCCGGGTGCATTCCCCAGGGGGTACGTGGGAGAGCGATTCTGGGAGGACGTCCTAGCAGCCTCCCAGAGTTATCTGACTGTGCCGTAGCCGTCATTCTGCTATGGCCTGGTCGGCAGCTGTTTAAGCAGCTCTAATAGATACAGTGCGGAAAATAAGTATTTGAACACCCTGCTTTTTTGCAAGTTCTCCCACTTGGAAATCATGGAGGGGTCTGAAATTGTCATCGTAGGTGCATGTCCACTGTGAGAGACATAATCAAAAAAAAAATTCCAGAAATCACAATTTATGAATTTAACTATTTATTTGTATGATACAGCTGCAAAGAAGTATTTGAACACCTGCCTATCAGCTAGAATTCTGACCCTCAAAGACCTGTTAGTCTGCCTTTAAAATGTCCACCTCCACTCCACTTATTATCCTAAATTAGATGCACCTGTTTGAGGTCATTAGCTGCATAAAGACACCTGTCCACCCCATACAATCAGTAAGAATCCAACTACTAACATGGCCAAGACCAAAGAGCTGTCCAAAGACACTAGAGACGAAATTGTACACCTCCACAAGGCTGGAAAGGGCTACGGGGAAATTGCCAAGCAGCTTGGTGAAAAAAGGTCCACTGTTGGAGCAATCATTAGAAAATGGAAGAAGCTAAACATGACTGTCAATCTCCCTCAGACTGGGGCTCCATGCAAAATCTCACCTCGTGGGGTCTCAATGATCCTAAGAAAGGTGAGAAATCAGCCCAGGACTACACGGGAGGAGCTGGTCAATGACCTGAAAAGAGCTGGGACCACCGTTTCCAAGGTTACTGTTGGTAATACACTGAGGCCTCGTACACACGAGCAGACAGATTTGTTCAAATCTGTCTGTCCGACAGATTTGAACAAATCTGTCTGCTGGGATTTTGGTTTGCTCGCGTGTACACACGAGCAAACCAAAATCCCCGCCAGCAGACGGCGCGCTGACGTGTCGGTGACGTGGCGGTGACGTTGATGCCGCCACGTCACCGCGCCAGGAAGTAAAACACTTCCGCGCATGCGCCGAATCCATTCGGCGGCGGTGCGGGACGACATGTCTGCTGGTAAGTGTACTAACCAGCAGACATGTCGGGCGGACGGATTCCCACCCGATAGATTTCAAAGCATGCATGATCGTGTGTACGAGGCCTAAGACGTCATGGTTTGAAATCATGCATGGCACGGAAGGTTCCCCTGCTTAAACCAGCACATTTCAAGGCCCGTCTTAAGTTTGCCAATGGCCATTTGGATGATCCAGAGGAGTCATGGGAGAAAGTCATGTGGTCAGATGAGACCAAAATAGAACTTTTTGGTCATAATTCCACTAACCGTGTTTGGAGGAAGAAGAATGATGAGTACCATCCCAAGAACACCATCCCTACTGTGAAGCATGGGGGTGGTAGCATCATGCTTTGGGGGTGTTTTTCTGCACATGGGACAGGGCGACTGCACTGTATTAAGGAGAGGATGACCGGGGCCATGTATTGCGAGATTTTGGGCAACAACCTCCTTCCCTCAGTTAGAGTTTTGAAGATGGGTCGAGGCTGGGTCTTCCAACATGACAATGACCCGAAGCACACAGCCAGGATAACCAAGGAGTGGCTCTGTAAGAAGCATATCAAGGTTCTGGCATGGCCTAGCCAGTCTCCAGACCTAAACCCAATAGAGAATCTTTGGAGGGAGCTCAAACTCTGTGTTTCTCAGCGACAGCCCAGAAACCTGACTGATCTAGAGAAGATCTGTGTGGAGGAGTGGGCCAAAATCCCTCCTCCAGTGTGTGCAAACCTGGTGAAAAACTACAAGAAACGTTTGACCTCTGTAATTGCAAACAAAGGCTACTGTACCAAATATTAACATTGATTTTCTCAGGTGTTCAAATACTTATTTGCAGCTGTATCATACAAATAAATAGTTAAAAAAATCATACATTGTGATTTCTGGAATTTTTTTTTTTTGATTATGTCTCTCACAGTGGACATGCACCTACGATGACAATTCCAGACCCCTCCATGATTTCCAAGTGGGAGAACTTGCAAAATAGCAGGGTGTTCAAATACTTATTTTCCGCACTGTATATCTATATGTGATAGAGCTGCACAAATCTGACCAAAATGAGATTCACACTTACGAGACTGCACAGAAAAAAATAATTTATATATACAGTGCCTTGCGAAAGTATTCGGCCCCCTTGAATTTTGCGACCTTTTGCCACATTTTCAGGCTTCAAACATAAAGATATAAAACTGTAATTTTTTGTGAAGAATCAACAACAAGTGGGACACAATCATGAAGTGGAACAAAATTTATTGCATAGTTCAAACTTTTTTAACAAATAAAAAACAGAGAAATTGGGCGTGCAAAATTATTCAGTCCCTTTACTTTCAGTGCAGCAAACTCTCTCCAGAAGTTCAGTGAGGAACTCTGAATGATCCAATGTTGACCTAAATGACTAATGATGATAAATAGAATCCAACTGTGTGTAATCAAGTTTCCGTATAAATGCACCTGCACTGTAAGGCCTTGTACACACGACGGGAAATATCCGCTGTAAACGGTCCCCGGACCGTTTACAGCGTATATTTGCGCCGGGATGTTTTGATCCGATGGCTGTACACACCATCGGATCAAATTCCCCGCCGGCGGATAGCGCGGTGACGCGGCGGTGACGTTGACGCCGCCACGTGACCGCCACGTCACCGCACCAGGAAGTAAACACTTCCGCGCGCATGCGTCGGATCCATTCACAGGATACGACGCATGTGCGGCAAGATATGTCCGCTGGTTTGCCGTACTAACCAGCGGACATATCTGCCAGCCAGCTATCCGGCGGAAATATTTCAAAGCATGCTTTGGAATTTTTCCGCCGGATGAATCCAGCAAAAAGCGTCCGTTTGCCCCTACACACGAGGGGATTTTTCCGCTGAAATGGTCCGTCGGACCATCTTCAGCGGATTTATTCCCTCGTGTGTACAAGGCCTTATAGTCTCATAGGTCCGTTTAAAGTGCAGAGAGCATCATGAAGAACAAGAAACACACCAGGCAGGTCCGAGATACTGTTGTGGAGAAGTTTAAAGCCGGATTTGGATACAAAAAGATTTCCCAAGCTTTAAACATCCAAAGGAGCACTGTGCAAGCGATAATATTGAAATGGAAGGAGTATCAGACCACTGCAAATCTACGAAGACCTGTCCGTCCCTCTAAACTTTCAGCTCATACAAGGAGAAGACTGATCAGAGATGCAGCTAAGAGGCCCATGATCACTCTGGATGAACTGCAGAGATCTACAGCTGAGGTGGGAGACTCTGTCCATAGGACAACAATCAGTCGTATACTGCACAAATCTGGCCTTTATGGAAGAGTGGCAAGAAGAAAGCCATTTCTTAAAGATATCTATAAAAAGTGTTGTTTAAAGTTTGCCACAAGCCACCTGGGAGACACACCAAACATGTGGAAGGAAGGTGCTCTGGTCAGACGAAACCAAAATCAAACTTTTTGTCAACAATGCAAAACTTTGGCGTAAAAGCAACGCAGCTCATCACCCAGAACACACCATCCCCACTGTCAAACATGGTGGTGGCAGCATCATGGTTTGGGCCTGCTTTTCTTCAGCAGGGACAGGGAAGATGGTTAAAATTGATGGGAAGATGGATGGAGCCAAATACAGGACCATTCTGGAAGAAAACCTGATGGAGTCTGCAAAAGACCTGAGACTGGGATGGAAATTTGTCTTCCAACAAGACAATGATCTAAAACATAAAGCAAAATCTACAATGGAATGGTTCACAAACATATCCATGTGTTAGAATGGCCAAAGTCAAAGTCCAGACCTGAATCCAATCGAGAATCTGTGGAAATAACTGAAAACTGCTGTTCACAAATGCTCTCCATCCAACCTCACTGAGCTCAGCTGTTTTGCAAGAAGGAATGGGCAAAAATTTCAGTCTCTCGATATTGGCAGGTTATTTCTCATGCACAGCATATGCATACCACAAAATACACCCCAAAACACATTCTGCTACTACTCCCGAGTATGGCGATACCACATGTGTGAAGCTTTTACACAGTGTGGCCATATACAGAGGCCCAACATGCAGGGACCACCTTCAGGCGTTCTGGAGAACCCTGGCCAATTTTGACATTTCTTTCCTATATTTATTTGCTAGAAAATTACATAGAACCCCAAAACATTATATATGTTGTTTTTTTAGCAAAGACCCTAGAGAATACAATGGCGGTCGTTGCAACTTTCTTATCGCGCACGGTATTCGCGCAGCAAGTTTTCGAACACTTTTTTTTGGAAATAAAACTGTTTTGTGCTTTTAAAAATAAAAAACATTAAAGTTAGCCCAATGTTTTTGCATAATGTGAAAGATGAAGTTATGCTGAGTAAATCGAGTAAAACCTAACCTGTCACCCTTCAAAATTCCACACACTCATGGAATGGCGTCAAACTTCGCTGCTTAAAAATCTCCATAGGTGACACTTTAAATATTTTTACTGGTTACATGGAGGTCTAGGGCCAAAATTATTGCTGTCGCTCTAACGTTCGCAGTGATACTTCACATGTGTGGTTTGAACACCGGTTTCATATGTAGGCGGGACTTGCGCGTGCGTCCGCTTTTGTATGCGAGCACACAATGTAAACATCCCTTGTAATAGGAATATGGCATGACAGATCCTCTTTACAGTGAGATATGGGGTCAGTAAGACCCCACATCTCACCTCCAGGCTGGGAAGCCTGAATTTTTTTTTTTATATCCTGGCTTTGATCGTAGCGGTGAGTCGGTAGAAGCATTGGAGGGCGACGGGAGAGGAGGGGGGGGGGACATTCCCATTCGCCTCCCGTAAGAACGATCAAGTGGTGGAACAGCCACTATGATTGTTTTTATGATGTAGAGAATCGTCGGCTGAAAAAGTTTATCTGTATGATGCCTGCAGCTGACCTGTAACAAATCTAAAATGGACATTCCGAAAAAGTGGTATTACACTTTAAATAGTTTTACAAATAGTAATAAGAGATTGTGGAGTCCAGACCTATCCACAAAATCAAGGGTGTAATTGCTGTCATAGGTCCACATGCTATATACTGACCATCGGTTGGGGGGAAGGAAGTGGATTAATTTTAACCTATCAGCAGCCCCCCCTCTTTAGTTTCCACTAGATTTTATAGATATCAAAGGCAGGGGTCCATCGGTGAAGAAACAATTCCGTGGAGAACCCGCCCCTTGGGGGTTGGGGGGGGCAGGGGGAGGGATAAGCCCAACTGAGGTGGGTAAAGTTGTTCTGTTGGTTTTGCGGGACTGCTTGGAGATCACTAAGCAGGTCCTGGCCCTCCAAGAGTGGGTTTGGTATGGGCCATGGGGACTTAGGCAGTTGGGCAAAAGGAGGAAATGAAGGCCCCATCAGTGTGACCAAGCTGGGTGTGAATAAAACTACAAAAAGAAACCAATCGGGAGTGCATCACTGGTAATCCTTGCCACATACCAAATAAAGAGAAGATTTTAGAATTGAAGTGCCCCAGGGATTTTATGGGCAAGGAAGATGAGCCAGAATGAAGGGAGTAATAGCGTAAAAAAGTAAAAATGTATTGAGTGTACATATATATTGAAAATGCACAATTAGGTACGCCTAAAAACAATGCATTTGAACACAATCAAATAGAATAGAAACTGAATGCTGGAACACACTAGCCTCAAAATTGGAGGTTACAGTAAATGTGTGGTCACAGACGATCCCAACATGTTTCACACAGGGTGTGAATGAACTACAATGGTAGCGTAACTGCTTCCTGCCCGGACTATAAAACAAATGACGGGCCCAGAAGCAGCTTTCCCATCCTGGGTGGATGTCATTTATCCATCGGACAGAGCGAATGACAGTTTATTGTACCAGGCCAGCCCTGGTATCACGTGATCGATGTGGCCAATCACAGCAATTGCATGAAAGTTGTACACAATGAATGGTTTGATCTCTGTGATTGGTCACAGTAATTACATGGTACAGACAGAGCCAGCCACAGTGCATCTGCACCATGCGATAGCTATGGCTAATTACAGCTTTTGCGATAGTACACAATGAATGAATGTGTAAAAAAAAAGTTGAAAGAAAAAAAAATATATTATGTATATTTATATACAGTGTACAGTTCATAGGTTTTTACATGCACTGGCAGAATTTGATTTATTGGCCATTTTGCAGAGAATATGAATGATAACACAATCCTTTCTTTCACTCATGGTTAGTGTTTGGTTGAAGCCATTTATTTCCAATCAACTGTGTTTACACTTTTTAAATCATAATCGCAACAGAAACTACCCAAATAACCCTGATCAGAAGTTTTTAAATTACGTATTACTTGCCTGAGATCAAAGCCCCCGCAGCGGGGCTCGTTCCTCTGCCGCCGCCGCCATCTTTCCCCGAGTGTCTTCCTCGTATCGCGGCTCCGGCGCTGTGACTGGCTGGAGCCGCAATCACGTCACTCCTGCGCATGCGCACGGGTGCCGCCACTAACAGCATGATTGCCGTTAGTAACAGCACACTCGGTGTACCTGCGCACCGTAGACCTCAGTGCATGTCTTTTGGAAATATCTCCTAAACCGTGTAGGTTTAGGAGATATTTCTTGCACCTACAGGAAAGCCTTAAAGGGACACTAAAGTCAGGGCTTTTTAAAAAAAATAACAAACATGTTATACTTACCTCCACTGTGCAGTTCGTTTTGCACAGAGTGGCCCGGAAAGCTGTCTTCTGGGGTCCCTCGGCGGCTGTCTGGGCTCCTCCTCGCAAAAGCTTTCCCTCTTCATGCGAGGGCGCTCGCATGGAGAAAAGCTTTTGCGAGCGCGCTCCCGTGATACAGCGGCGGCCATAGCCACCGACTGTATCACTCGGCTCCGCCACCGGCGCGCCGCGTTATCCGCTCTGATTGACAGCAGCGCTAGCCAATGGCTGCGCTGCTATCAATCCGCCCAGCCTAGCCAATCAACGGCCAGGCTGGGAACCGAAGAGGACGACGTGGACGCGCCCGGGAGATTCGAACGGTCAGGTAAGTACAACGGGGGCTCGGGGGGGGGGGGCCAGTGCTGTGAGATGTTTTTTTACCTTAATGCATAGGATGCATTAAGGTAAAAAAACATGTACCTTTACAACCCCTTTAATCTAGGCTTACCTGTAGGTAAAAGTGGTCTGCAAGGGTTTACAACCACTTAAAGATCTTCTCAGATTGGCTCAATGATATTTAGGTCAAGAGACCGAGATGGCCACTCCAGAACCTTCACTTTATTCTGCTGTAGTCAATGACAGGTCGACTTTTGTTTTGGATCATTGTCATGTTTGAATGTCCAAGTACGTCCCATGCGCAGCTTCCTGGCTGATGAATGCAAATGTTCCTCCAGTTTTTTTTTTTGATAACATACTGCAGTCATCTTTTAAACAGTTTTGACCAAATTTCCTGTGACTTTGTAGCTCACAAATACCCAAAACATCAGCGATCCACCTCTGTGTTTCACAGTAGGAATGGTGTACCTTTTCATCTTAGGCCTTGTTGACTCCTCTCCAAATGTACTGTTTATGGTTGTGGCCAAAAAGCTAAATTTTGGTCTCATCACTCCAAATGACTTTGTGCCAGAAGGTTTGAGGCTTGTCTCTGTGCTGTTTGGCATGTTGTAAGCAGAATACTTTGTGGCATTTGCGTTGTAAGGGATTTTTGCATAGTAACACAGTGAGAGACAGAATGGCAACAAATCCAGAAAAAACACATAAAAAAAAAATGATATACTTATTTCACTCATGTAAAATGCAAATCAATAAATGACCCCTTCCCAAAATATGACTTTGTACTTGGTGGCAAAACCCTTGTTGGCAATCAGAGGTCAGACGTTTGTAGTTGGCAACCAGGTTTGCACACATCTCAGGAGGGATTTTGTCCCACTCTAAGTTGTTAACCACTAAAGGACCGCCTCCTGCACATATACGTCAGCAGAATGGCACGGCTGGGCACATGCACGTACAGGTACGTCCTGTACTAGTACCCAGTGCAATTTAAATGCATTTGTTGCTGTGAAAATGACAATTGTCCCAAAAATGTGTAAAAATTCTCCGCAGTGTCCGCCATAATGTCGCAGTCATGAAAAAAAATCGCTGATCGCCGCCATTAGTAGTAAAAATAAAATAATTAATAAAAATGCAATAAAACTATCCCCTATTTTGTAAACGCTATAAATTTTGCGCAAACCAACCGATAAACGCTTATTGCGTTTTTTTTTTTTTCCTACTAAAAATAGGTAGAAGAATATGTATCGGCCTAAACTGAGCAAACACATTTTTTTTATATATTTTTGGGGATATTTATTATAGCAAAAAGTAAAAAATATTGATTTTTTTTTCAAAATTGTCGCTCTATTTTTGTTTATAGCGCAAAAAATAAAAACCGCAGAGGTGATCAAATACCACCAAAAGAAAGCTCTATTTGTGGGGAAAAAGGGACGGCAATTTTGTTTGGGAGTCACGTCGCACGACCGCGCAAGTGTCAGTTAAAGCGACGCAGTGCCGAATCGCAAAAAGGGGCAAGGTCCTTTAGCAGCATTTTGGTCCGGGTGTTAAGGTTTCACACATTTTCTATGGAATTAAGGTTTCAAGATTGGGTAGGCCACTCCAGGACCTTAAAGTGCTTCTTTTTGAGCCACTCCTTTGCTGTCTTGGCCATATGTTTTGGGTCATTGTCTTGCTGGAATACCAATCCACGACTCTGGCCCTGGCTGAGGGAAGGAGGTTCTCACCCAAAATTTGATGGTGCATGGCCCCCTCCATCCTACCTTTTGATGCAATGAAGTTGTCCTCTCCCCTTAGAAGGAAAACACCACACAAAGCATAATGTTTCCACCTCCATGTTTGACTGTGAAGATGGTGTTCTTGGGGTCATAGGCAGCATTCCTTCTCCAAACATGAGTTTAGTTGATGCCAAAGAGCTACGTTTTTGGTTTCATCTGACCACAATACTTTCTCAGAGTTCTCTGCTGAATCATTCAGATGTTCATTAACAAATTTCAGACGGGCCTGTGCATGTGCTGTCTTGAGCAGGGGGGACCTTGCCGGTGATGCAGTCATCCCTTTCACGGCATAGTGTGTTACTAATTGTTTTCTTGGTGACTATGGTCCCAGCTCCTTTAGATCAGATTCTCTTTGACCAGATTCTCCCACGTAGTACTGGGCTGATTCCTCACCGTTCTCATGATCATTGAAACTACACAAGGTGAAATCTTGCATAGCGTCCCAGACCGAGAGAGATTGACCATTATTTTGCATTTTTTCCATTTGCGAATAATCACACCAACTCTTACCCTCTCATCAAGCTGCTTGGCGATGATCTTGTAGCCCATTCCAGTCTTGTGTAGGTCTACAATCTTTTCCCCAACATCCTTGGACAGCTCTTTGGTCTTGGCCATGGTGGAGAGATTGAAATCTGATTGATTTTCTTCTGTGGACAAGGTGTCTTTTTTTTTTTATACAGATAACAAGCTGAGATTAGGAGCACTCGCTTTTAAGAGAGTTCTCCTAATCTTAGCTCTTTACCTGTATAGAGGACACCTAAGAGACAGCAATCTTGCTGATTGGGGATCAAATACTTTCACTCATTAAAATGCAAATCAATTTATAACTTTTTTTAAATGCATTTTTTCTGAATTTTTCTGTTATTCTGTCTCTCACAGTTAAAATAAACCTACCAATAAAATTTTAGACTTTGTCAGTGGGCAAACATAGGGGATTAAATACTTTTTAAGTGTGTGTGTGTGTGTATATATATATATATATATATATATATATATATATATATTATATTATATATTGTACAGGAAGCCATGGCTGGGTCCTGGAAGGATGTTATGTTTCCCCTTTATTTGGGCTATGGTCCTTTTAGGAGAACGGAAAGGGTTAATGCAGCTGTCTAGGATATGGCTTAAAGGGTCTGTAATGTCTCAGCTGTGTGTTTAGAGACACAGCTTAACATCAAGTATAAACCGAATCCCAATGAAAGACGCGCTTGGTACTGAACTGATGCAGTCTTTACTGAGATATAATGCACAGGAATGTGTACAATAATGTGTGAAAGTGATATGGTAAAACTGTAAAACAAACATAAAGAGACAAATGTAAGCATGGCTATTCAAGCAACATACATTATACATAGCTAATACAAAAGATAGGGCCTAACATGTGCTTGCTTACTACAGACTGAAACACACATTATCTATCTGCTATGTCTAGCATCCCTCTACACAAGCTGAACTAGCAAAACCCCTTTACTCACAGGCTTTGGTGTTTGTCAGATTTGCAATCTGTAATAGCTTTTAAGAAGTCCTGAGGATCTGCTCACTGTAGCTAGACCTGGAATGAACAGGATATGTGCCAGCATGCTCTAAGTAGTACAGAGAAGACCCGCCTCTAGGCTTCAAGAACATGGAGGGTCTTAAAGAAACAGACACTGCCGAGTGCCAAGCATGTGATATACATTGCGAAGGCAGCACAGGGTCACTAAAGGAAACATTTTTTTTTTTTTGCTGTAATGACTGTTTACATGGTATAGAGACATAAAAGTTAACTGATTCCTTTTCAAAATTATTAAAAATAGATAAAAATCAATCATATAATGTGCCTGCAGGTTAGTTTCACTTTTGAACTGGCTTCATGTTTCTGCAAAGTAGAAATAAACACACAGAACAAAAACAAACAAATCCAGGGCAGTGTTTTGTTTTTAAAATGAATCTGAGAAGTTCTGGGAAGTTTTAGACACACAGTAATGACAGCTTAAACCATCGTGAGAAAGCTCCCAGTATGGTGGTTATAAGGAAACAGACAAGCAGGAAGTGTGGAGAACAGAGCAGGATTACAGCAACTTCAAAGCAAAAACGAACAATAAGGACATGAAACCAGTACTGCAGTAAGGTAAAGGAAGCTATTTAGCTAAAATATTTTTTTTTTCCTTTAGTGACCCTTTAAGTCAGGTCAGGAAGTTGGGGGTGAGAGTGAAGGAGTGTAGTAGAGACCATGCATGGTAATAGTGGACAAGTAATAGCTGTGAAAGCCATGAAAAGATGTGAAAAGCTGTGAAAGGATCTGGCAGCGTCCTGCCGGGAAGCCTGCTACTGGAGAACTTGCCTGTAAGACTGTTGAATTGCAATAGCAGTACTGAGCTCTACCAGTCGGTGAGACTGATTTATTTATTTTGTTTTGCTGCTGTAAAGCCATTCGTGTTCAATAAACTTCCCTTGTGATTTAAAAGCCTGTGTCCTGAGATCAAGCTGGTCCCCCGTACTTTACAATATATATAGATATATATATATATTTAGTGTGTGTGTGTGTGTGTGTGTGTATATATATATATATATATATAGGCTGTGCAAATTAACTTTTAATTAATTGATCTTTAATTTTTTTGATCGATTAAAAATTCTTTTGGTACTCACCTCTCCGCCGGCTTCTGGGCCTTTAGGGAGTTCTGTCGGAGATCCGGTAACGTCATGGACACCAGCGGGCTTGCCGTGTCCATCTGAAGGGCTCCTTTGCTGTGCCTTCATATCTGCATGCCGGCGGGACCTTACTATCTGCCACACGCAAGGGCTGTTACACTTGCCTCTATCACTTCCCTCTATCAACCTGGGATTCTACAACCATCCACTGGGAGTTGATAGTTCCCTTCATGGGACATCTACATGCTGACAGACTGATGTTAACCTCTCCTCATCTGGATTCAGCAGTGGCATCTTTGTACACATTTTTATACCAGTATCATACTGAGCTACATGTTTTTATGACTGCTTTTGGTACCAAAAAGATTAATCGAACACAAATATTTTGATCAGTAACAGCCCTAATATATATATATATATATATATATATATATATATATATACGCGCACACAAACAGTATCTTACAAAGGTGAGTACACGTCTCACTTTTTTTTACATATTTTCATGTGACAACACTGAAGAAACCACTTTGCTGCAATGTAAAGTAGCGAGTGTACAGCTTGTATACCAGTGTAAATTTGTGGTCCCCTCAAAATAAATCAAAACACTCAGCCATTAATGTCTAAACAACTGGCAACAAAAGTGAGTACATCCCTTAGTGAAAATGTCCAAATTGGGCCCAATTAGCCATTTTCCCTCCCTGGTGTCATGTGGCTAGTTACTGTTGCAAGGTCTCGGGTGTGAATGGGGAGCAGGTGTGTTAAATTTGGTGTTATCGTTCTTACTCATACTGAAACTGAGCTGCAACATGGTGGCCAAGACCATACAGCTGTTTAACAGGACAGGTTCCACTCAGAACAGGCCTCACCATGGTTGACCAAAGACGTTGAGTGCACTTGCTCAGCGTCATATGCAGAGGTTGTCTTTGGGAAATAGATGTACGAGTGCTGCCAGCATTTCTGCAGAGGTTGAAGGGGGCAGGTCTGTCAGTGCTCAGACCATACGCTGCACACTGCATCAAATTGTCTGCATGGCTGTTGTTCCAGAAGGAAGCCTCTTTATTGTGCATCATCTTCTAAAGATGATGCACATAGTCCGCCAACCATTTGCTGAAGACAAGCAGACTAAAGACATGGATTACTGGAACCATGTCCTGTGGTCTGAGACTAAGATAAAAATATTTAGTTCAGATGGTGTCAATCGTGTGGGGCGGCAACCAGGTGAGGAGTACAAAGACAAGTGTCTTGCCTACAGTCATCATAGGGGTGGGAGTGTCATGGTCTGGGGCTGTATGAGTGCTTCTGGCACCATGAATGTCAACATGTACTGTGACATACTGAAGCTGAGCATGATCCCCTCTCTTCGGAGACTGGGCCACGGGGTAGTATTCCGACATAAGGACCCCAAACGCACCTTCAAACTAGCACTGCCTTGCTAAAGAAGCTAAGGGGAAAGATGGACTGGCCAAGCATGTTTCCAGACCTAAACCCTATTGGCATCCTCAAATTGAAGGTGGAGGAGCGCAAGGTTTCTAACATCCACCAGCTCCGTGATGTCATAGAGGAGTGGAAGAGGACTCCAGTGTCAACCTGTGAAGCTCTGGTGAACTCTATGCCCAAGAGGGTTAAGGCAGTGCTGGAGAATAATGGTGGCCACCCAAAATATTGACAATTTGGGCCCAATTTGGACATTTTCACTTGGGAGTGTACTCACTTTTGTTGTCAGCAGTTTAGACATGAATGGCTTTGTATTAAGTTATTTTGAGGTGACAGGAAATTTAAACTGTTTATACAAGATGGACACTCACTACTTTACATTGTAGCAAAGCGTAATTTCTTCAATGTCACATAAGATATTTACAGAAATGTGAGTGGTGTACTCACTTTTGAAAGATACTGTATATGTTGTGGTTTTGGATCTGTAAATACTCTTCTATTTTCTGTAGTCTTTCATTTGAATATTTTAGAAATGTGGTGCTATTCTATTTATGCAGCCATTTTCTTTTTCTTTTTACAGGTACATGCTTGGCCTGTCTGCAGTTCCAGCTGTGTTTCAGTTTATTGGCTTTTTGTTTCTACCAGAAAGTCCACGTTGGCTTATACAAAAAGGCCAAACACAGAAGGCCCGAAGAGTTTTATCGCAAATTCGGGGGAATCAAACAATTGATGAAGAGTATGACAGCATTAAGAATAGTATCGATGAGGAGGAAAAAGGAGGTGCAGGTCAGTAAATCTATTAAAACGTGTGTTTGGCTCTTCAGCCATGTATTGTGTATGTTACACTTTATATGTAAAAGTAAGGACAACTATTAAAGAAGTTCTATAGTTGGTGTACATTTTCTTGTTATATTGCATTGTAAAAGCAATATAAACACTTTTTTATTTTTAACAATCCAATGTAAGCTTACTTGAAAAATCTTCTTTCAGTTATTGAGTGCTGACTGTTTGCTGGACATCTCTTCCCACATCTTTCTGGACTCCCACGTTTAGTTAGGGGAGGCAGGCAAGGCAGAGCCTCACCTGTCATGAACATAAAAAAAAAAACAATTGAGGGTTGTAGCTTAGTGACCTGGGTTCACATAGACCCCACATTTGGGGGCTAGGAAGCTAAAGTCATAACACCACCGGTCAACATTTGGGGCTCCTTGCACCTATGGTTCCAGAGATATGGGGCTCCTTGCGCGGCCTGTCAGAAGCTACATACAGAATGACCAGTTTAAATACAAGCTGGTACAAGCTTTTTGCAGCAGACTGAGAGAATGCTCTCACAGTGCCTCTGACTTCTTGTCAGAGGCACTGAGCTCAATGGACAGCTTGGAGCCTTGGACCAATGGTAAAGCACCATTTGTTCAAGCTGTCCAATAAAAATGCTGCAGTGGAGGCTCTCTTCTCACTGCAGTGTCATAGAAGGGGGCATGTGTGTAAAAGAAATATGCTCCCTTCCAGCCCAGACCTCATAACTACAAGGTAAAAACATGGGTTTATGGGTATAAGGTTAACTTATAATTCCATGTTTTTGCCACACAGTTAAGACGGAGAATAAGAATCTTCTACTCTTATTATATAAATAAAACACCCTAGGTAATAAAATGGTGGTTGTTGCACGGTATTTATGCAGCAATTTTTCAAATGCTTTTATTTTTTGCGGGGGAAAAAAAATCTGTTTCATGAATTAAAAAATAAAAACGAAAGTTAACCACGATTTTTAAAGTATAATGTGAAAGATAATGTTATGCCGCGTACATACCTAACACGTCACGCTTTAAAATTGCGCACACTTGTGGAATGGCACAAAACTTTCACTACTTAAAGGTGATGCTGTAATTTGTTTTACAGGTTACATGTTTAGAGTTGCAGTGGAGGTCTAGTGATAGAATTATTGCTCTTGTACGAACCCTGGCGGCGATACCTCACATGTGGTGTTTTGAATGCCGTTTACATATGCTAAAACAAAACAAGTCATTATGCTGGTTAAATTAGTAAACTATGAGAACTAATGAAGGTGCTATATATAATCAGAGAATGGTTCAGATTCTATTTTAATTTATAGAATATATATGGCACTTTCATTAGTTCTAAAAGTTTACTAATTTAACAAACATAAGGATTTATTTTAATTAAATCAAATCGGGACTGTTGGTAGCTATATAGAGCACAGTGTAATTTTTATTTTTTATTTCTGCATTCAGCAACAGCCCTGTTATTGACCAGTAAAATCTCAGCATTTAAAGGGCTGTTCCAGAATTCAGAATTACAAAATAAAAATCTGATGTCCAATAGATTTTTCACCAGATGCTTGTCTGGGGGAATCCGATTGACTGCCTGCATCCTGATGTGCAGATTTTTAAGCGTAAGCTGCTACCTCACCAGCCACTGACCTCGCTTCCCTGTTGCCTGCATGCTTTGCAGCTTTTCCTCTGCTGTTTATATTAAATTTCTAAGGAATATAACTCATAGTATCTTGCTGCCTGCAAGCAGTAATTGCTGAACTAATGCTGCCTTCTGAATTTCCTAATTTCTTTACTTCAAACGGCAGACATTGTGAATTTTGTGACACAGCGCTGCACAGGGCATAGTTAATACATGTCACAGAATTTAAGAAGTACAGTGGGAAAAATAATTTGAAAATAAATATTTTATCCCATGCAAATTTTGTAAGTTTTCTCACTTACAAAGAAACGAAGAGTCTATAATTTATCATTTTTAACATAGGTGTATTTTAAAAGATAGAGACAGAATGTCGACCAAAAATCCAGAACGAACACAATACAGATTTTGTAACTTGAGTTGCAGTTCAGTGAGTAAAATAAGTATTTGATCCACTACCAACCAACAATAATTTTGAATCCCACAGATTGGCTACACTATGTGCTCATGTGGTACACAGATAAGTCCTGACCATTAAAGAAGTTACTCCTAACAACAACAACGCATTATGTGTATAAAAGACACCTGTCCACAGAATCTTTCTTCTATTCAAAGCTCACTATCATTGGAAAGACCAAAGGGCTATCAAAGAATGTCAGGGACCAGATTGTACACCTGCACAAGGCTGAAATGGGCTACGAGACCATTAGTGAGAAGTTATGTGAAAAGGAGACAACTGTTGGCGCGATTGTTTACAAATGGAAGAAATACAAAATAACCATCAATCGCCCTTGTTCTGGGGCTCCATGAAAGATTTTGCCTCATTGAGTAGGGATGATCATGATAAAAGTGAGGGATCAGCCCAGAACTACATGGGAGGAGCGTGTAAATAATCTCAAGGCAGTTAGGACCACAATCGCCAAACAAACCATTGTTAAAACGACACGCTGCCATACATTTTAAATCCTGTAGCCCCCGCAAGGTCCACCTCCTTAAGACGGCACATCTACAGGCCTATCTGAAGTTTGCCGATGAACATCTAAATGATTTGGAGAAAGATTGGGAGAAAGTGCAGTGGTCAGATGAGACCAAAATTGAGTTATTTTGGCATTAACTCGACCCGCCACGTTTAGAGGAAGAAAAATGCTGACTATGACCCTAAGAACACCATCACATTAAGTGGCCTAGCCAGTCTCCAGACCTTAATCCAATAGAAAATGTATGAAGGGAGTGTAATTGTGAGTTCGCAAGTGACGGCCAAGAAACTTTAAAGTGGAAGTTCATGCAAAAACTAAAATCCCTGGATCTATAGCGGTGTTTTTCAACTCCAGTCCTCAAGGCGCCCCAACAGGTCATGTTTTCAGGCTCTCCAGTATTCTGTACAGGTGATTTGATCAGTTTCACTGCCTTAGTAATTACCAAAGCAGTTTAATCTGAGGGAAATCCTGAAAACATGACATGTTTGGGGGGCCTTGAGGACTGGAGTTGAGAAACACTGATCTATAGACACCAGGGATCTAACACTAACCTCTCTATCCCTGTAAAGAAAAAATGAGTATACATACCTTTTCGGAAGCCGATCTGACCTGCTCTGACCGGATCCCACTCTGAGCTGTCAGCCGCTGCTTCATTGAGGCAGGTGCAGAAGAGATGAATGACAACGGAATCCCCATAGTAACCCTACTAACCGTGTCCTCTGCAGAGCTTCTGTCGCAGAAGATCAGACCGGCTTCCAAAAAGGTGTGTATTTATTTAGTCTTTTACAGGAATAGAGAGCTTAGTGTTAGATCTGTGGTGTCTATAGATGCAGGGATTTTAGTTTTTCCATGGACTTCCACTTTAAAGATGTACAGAAGATCTGTAAAGATTGAACCAAAATTCCTCCCGAGATATGTGCAAACCTGGTAAGCAACTACAAGAAGGTCTTACCTCTGTGCTTCCCAACAAGGGTTTTTTCCACCAAGTACTAAGTCATGTTTTTTGCTTGGGAGATCAAATACTTTGAGTATTTTACTGAACTTCAACTCAATTTATAACTTTTGAATCGTGTTTTTTCTCGATTTTTGGTCGATATTCTATCTCTATAATTTAAAATACACCTATGATGATAAAAATTATAGACCTTTCATGTGGACCTTTTTAGTGTGAAAACTTACAAATTATGCAGGGGATCAAATATTTTCCACACTGTACACTTTCCCCACAAAGTAGGTTTACATACTTAAAGAAGTGTATGTAAACCCAACATTTCATAATCCTGATTTGTGCCTTCTGTACCTTGTACATGTATAAAAAAAATTACTACTTCCTTTGTGTGAAATCTCTGGTGTTCCTGTCAGGCCCTCTGCTTTCCTATAATAAAACTGACCACACTAAGCAGGAGAGCACACTGTAGCTAGTTCTCTAGCTATGCTGGGAGCCAAGTGTGTTCTTCAGTGGTCAGACTTGTCCTGACATGCCCCCACTGCACAGCTATTCACTGGGAATCTCAGTGTGCTGCTGTTTCTCCTCCTCCAAGCTCTTATGCAGCTGAGAACGGATGAAACAGAGGATACAGTATGCAATCACTTATAAAAATAGGAAAAAAGGGTATTTGTTTTACTTTTTTTAGATCTATGCACACGTTTTGCCTTTTTTATTTCGCTTTTAAACTGATTGAGCTATTTTACAAGGTGAGGGTTTACAATAATTTTAGGAATTGATAGGAGTGGGCTAGAAATAATTAAATGGCAATGGAGAAATTAATATTTAATTTTACATTTTTACCATACCTACATTTTAACCCGTTCCTTTGGAGCAATGTTTTCCGTTTTCACACACGTTTAAATTCCGGATTTTGGGCTATAAAGGTACTTAACCACTTAAGACCCGGACCAAAATGCAGCTAAAAGACCTTGCCCCTTTTTGCGATTCGGCACTGCATCGTTTTAACTGACAATTGCGCGCGGTCGTGCGACGTGCCTTCCAAACGTCCTTTTTCCCCCCCCCAATAGAGCTTTGTTTTGGTGGTATTTGATTACCTCTGCGGTTTTTATTTTTTGCACTATAAACAAAAATAGAGCGACAATTTAAAAAAAAATTCAATATTTTTAACTTTTTGCTATAATAAATATCCCCCAAAAATATATAAAAAATATATTTTTTCCTTAGTTTAGGCCGATACGTATTCTTCTACCTATTTTTGGTAAAAAAAAATAAAAAAATCGCAATAAGCGTTTATCGGTTGGTTTGCGCAAAATTTATAGCGTTTACAAAACAGGGGATAGTTTTATTGCATTTTTATTATTTTTATTTGCCCCTTTTTGCGATCCGGCAGTGCGTCGCTTTAACTGACAATTGCGCGGTTGTGCGACGTGGTTCCCAAACAAAATTGGCATCCTTTTTTCCCCACAAATAAAAGGATTTTTAATAACAGCTTACCTGTAAAATCCTTTTCTTGAAGTACATCACGGGACACAGAGCGCATAGTCATTACATATGGGTTATATGGGTACCTTCAGGTGTGGACACTGGTGTAATCAACTTCACAGGAAGTTCCTCCCTATATAACCCCCTCCCACTGAGAGTGCTTTAGTTTTGTAGCAAGCAATTTCTCTGAGGTTACACAATGTTCCCCAAAAAGAGGGGTGGGAGCTCTGTGTCCCGTGATGTACTTCAAGAAAAGGATTTTAAAGGTAAGCTGTTATTAAAAATCCTTTTTTCTTTATCGTACATCACGGGACACAGAGCGCATAGTCATTACATATGGGATGTCCCAAAGCAATGCTCCATGAAGGGAGGGAGACCGTAAGGCCAAAAATAGCCAAACAGCAAATATATCAGGAGGTAAAAAATAGCTCCACCAACAGAAAAAAAGGGGCGTGAACCGGGCAGAGGATTCTATACTGCTGCCCGTAGGACCGCCTGCCAAATGCTGCGTCCGTAGCCTTTGCGACGTCCAACTTATAAAATTTAGTAAACGTATGTACGGAAGACCAGGTTGCCGCTTTGCAAACCTGTGCCATAGAGATCTGATGGTGTGCCGCCCAGGAGGCACTCATGGCCCTCGTAGAATGGGCTTTAACTGATAAGGGAGGTGGAACGCGCTTCAGACCATAGGCCTGAAAAATCAGCTGCTTAATCCACCTAGCCAAGGAAGACTTGGCAGCCGGCTGACCCTTCTTGGGGCCATCCGGGGAGAACGAAAAGCACATCTGTTTTCCGAATCTTTTCTGTAGCCTTGAGATAGACCCTCATGGCTCGGACCACGTCCAAAGTATGAAGCAGTCTTTCCTCTCTGGACTGGGGAGTAGGAAAGAAGGATGGTAGGACTAGGTCCTGATTCAAGTGAAAACTGGATATGACCTTAGGAAGGAAAGAAGGCTGAGGCCGCAGAACCACTCTGTCCTTATGCAGAATCAGGTACGGTTCCCTGCAAGACAAGGCTGCCAGCTCGGAGACCCTTCTGGCCGAAGCCATAGCCACCAAGAAAACCAACTTTCGGGTTAGCAGCACAAGAGGGATTTCTGTCAGAGGTTCAAACGGCTGCTTTTGTAAAGCTGACAAGACCAGATTTAAATTCCAGGGGCAGAGGGGAGCTCTAATAGGGGGATTTACATGCAAGACCCCCTGCAAAAAGGTTTTCACAAGCGAATGTGTGGCCAAAGGCCTTTGAAACCATATCGATAAGGCAGACACCTGCCCCTTTAGAGTACTAAGAGCCAACCCCTTGTCAACGCCAACCTGGAGGAATCGCAAGATCCTGTCAATAAAAAACTTGCGAGGATGCCCTCCTTGAGACTCGCACCACTCCACATAGGTTCTCCAGACTCTGTAATAGATATTTCTAGAGACTGGCTTTCTAGCTTGAATTAACGTAGATATGACTTGGGCTGAGAGGCCTCTGCCCTTAAGAATTAGGGATTCAGCCGCCAAGCCATCAAATTTAGCTGCTGTGAAGCAGGGTGGTAGATCGGGCCCTGAGACAGCAGATCTGGGCGCAGGGGGAGTGGCCACGGTGCCCCTACTGACATCCTCACGATGAGTGCGTACCAAGCCCTTCTGGGCCAGGCTGGGGCCACCAGGATCACCGGCCTGCGCTCCACCCTGATCCTTCGTAGAAGGCGGGGAATCATCTGTAGTGGAGGGAACGCATACAGGAGAGAAAACTGGTGCCAGGGGCAAACCAACGCATCGGTCCCGTAGGCCGAGGGGTCCCTGGCTCGGGATACGAATTTTTCCAACTTCTTGTTGAATCTTGTTGCCATGATGTCCACATCGGGAACTCCGAATCTTTGGCAAATCTCTTGGAATACCTGGGGGTGAAGAGACCACTCTCCCGGGAGTAACTGTTGACGACTCAAAAAATCTGCTTGAGAATTGTCTATCCCTGGGATGAACACTGCTGAGATGCAGGGTACATGGGCTTCGGCCCATGAAAAAATCAGGTTTACTTCCCTTTGAGCCGCTAGGCTCCTTGTGCCCCCCTGGTGGTTTATGTATGCCACCGCCGTGGCATTGTCGGACTGTATCCTTACTGGCAGACCCTGCAGGGGGAGAGTCCAGGCGACCAGGGCCAACCGAGCAGCTCTGATCTCTAGGATATTGATGGGAAGCAGACTTTCTGCCTCTGACCACTGTCCCTGCTGGGTCCGTTTTCCTAAGATTGCCCCCCAACCTGTTAGGCTGGCATCTGTGGTTACTATTTTCCACGAGATGGGGCAAAAGGTTTTCCCTTTTGATAATTTTTGAGGGATCAGCCACCAGTACAGGCTGCGCCTGACTCCTGGGGAAAGAACTAATGGACGGTCTAATGCCTGTATGGACTTGTTCCAAGCAGAGAGAATAGCTGCCTGCAGAATTCTGGTATGGATCTGGGCATAGGGCGCTGCTTCGAAGGCGGCCACCATCTTTCCCAGCAGTCGCATGCATAGGCGAATAGTCGGCTTCTTTTTGCCTAAGACTATTTGAATCGTTTGAATCAACGACCTGATCTTCTCTTGAGGTAAAAATACCCTCTGGCATTCTGTATCTAACCGAAAGCCTAGATATTCCAACTGTCTTGTGGGTTGTAACCTTGATCTTTCTTGGTTCACAATCCACCCGAACTCTTCTAGATGCCGCACTGTGCGGACTACTGCATGATTGAGGTTGGAAGCTGATCTGTCGATAACCAGGAGATCGTCCAGGTATGCCAGGACCAAGATGCCTTCTGTCCTTAGGATGGCTAGCACCGGGGCTAACACCTTTGTGAATACCCGTGGAGCTGTTGCCAACCCGAAAGGGAGGGCTACGAACTGGTAATGACTTTGATTTATCGTAAAACGAAGAAACTTGTGATGTGCTGGGTAAATCGGCACATGCAGATATGCATCCTTTATGTCTATAGATGCTAGGAAAGTCGCCCTGATGCAGGCTGGTTGTCACTGAACGTATGGAGTCCATACGGAAAGGTCTGAATCCTTAGAAAGCGATTTAGGTCGTTTGAGGTCTAATATAGGCCTGACGTCGCCATTGGGTTTTGGTATAACAAAAAGGTTGGAGTAGAATCCCAGACCCCTTTCTTGGGTTGGTACTTCTACAATTACTCCTTGGAGCAAGAGGCGATCCAACGCCTTTACGAGAGAGGCCCTCTTTAACGGGTCGCTTGGAAGACTTGACCCCTGAAAATGAGGAGGGGGGATTTCTCGAAACTCTAGTTTGTAGCCTGAGGCTACTACGGACCGAACCCAAGAGTCGGGAATTCTGGCCTTCCAGACTTCGGAGAAAAACTGAAGTCTTCCCCCCACCCAAGAGAGTGGGGGCGCCCCTTCATGAATCTGATTTGATGACTGGTTTAGCCTGGCTTGCGAGACCAGGGCCTCTTGTTTGCCGCGGCTTGTCCCTGTGGGCGGCTATTAACTGTTGAACGCCCGGGAGGCCGTCGATACTGACGGGAAGTCGAAGGGGCCGAGCCTGCAATGGCCTGTCGTTTAAACGTGGGCCCACGCGGTCTTTTCTTGACCGGTAAGGAAGTACTTTTTCCACTTGATATGGTGTGGATATATTTATCTAGGTCTTCCCCGAATAGTCTTCCCCCATGAAAGGGAAACCCTGCTAGAAGCTTTTTGCAGGGTGCCTCTGCTGACCAGTTCTTTAGCCACAAAAGACGACGCATGTGAACCATCAGTAGAGATAAACGGGATGCCTGTTGGATGGAGTCCTTAATAGCATCTACTGCAAAGCAGAGAGCCCTAGGGAATTCTGCTAATTCATGAGTATGCTGAGCCGGCATGTCCTTCAATATATGCTTTTGCCTGATCCTTCAAGGCCTGACAAACACCAATGGCTGCTACTGCTGGCTGAACCATGGCACCTACTGAGGTGAAAGCTGCTTTCAGTAGGGTCTCGAATTTCTTGTCGACCGGATCCTTGAACATATGGACATTTTCAACCGGACAAGTCAGGGATTTATTCACGCAGGAAAATGGCTGCGTCCACTGTAGGGAGAGCCCATTTCTTTACATATTCCTCTTCCATAGGGTAGAGAATAGAGAATCTTTTAGGAGGGACAAAGATTCTATCAGGTCGAGCCCAATCTTGGTAAATCACGTTCCGCAGAAGGGGGTGCATTGGAAAAGATGCACACCAGTTAATGGGCCTTTAAAGAACCCAATGAGGATACCTCCGGGGCTACTAGTTCTGGCACTGGAAGTTTAAAGGCAGTGCGAACCATATCTGTCAAAGACTGGATCCACAGGCCTCTCCGCTTGAGAGGCCGAAAAATATTCATCTATAGTGGAATTTTCCCTGTCTGAACCGTCGGGACTTGGGTCTGCCTGATCCCCTTGTGGGTCCCGTTCCTCTGAAGAGGAGACCTCCGCATCTGAAAACCCCACACTGGGTGAGGGGATCTAGCCCGCTTGCTACTTGGGCAAGGACGGGAAAACAACGCAGTTAACCTTTTCTCTAGCCCACACATGGTGGCTGCTAGCATTTCTTCCGTCACGTAAACGGGAATGGGTGGATCGGGGGCCGCCTCTGCCCCCAGCACCCCCAATGGCTCTTGTACTATGCCACTCGGTGTCCTGACTGGCGAGGGTGGGGCCGTAGAAGCCTGGCCCAAATCCTCTGACCCCGATGGAGACCCTTTTGCTTTTTGGTACCTTTAGCAGCCTTGGCTGGTCCAGATCCCTTTGGAGCCATTGTACAACCTTGGGTCACCCCTATAGCCAACACCTGACTGTTGTAGCTAGGAATAACCAATATGAGGGCAGGTATGAGGAAAATGAAAAAGAACTAATTTCTCTCTTTTTCTTTTATATTTCTCTTTTTTTTTTTTTTTTTTTTTTTAAAAAAAATATTTTTTTAACCCCCGTGGAGGTGGCAAAACCGAGGAAGCCTGTGAGTATTGACACACCAATGCCCGTTAGCCGGAGTCCAAGGTATACTCAGATACTGCTGGATCTAAGGCTGAGTCCCTTTAAGCAAAAAAACCCTTTTTTTTTTTTTTTTTTTTTTTTTTTTTTTTTTTTTTTTCTGGTCTATAGTGGACCTAAGTCCTAGACCTGAAGATCCACTAAACCGCCACTAGGTGTCCCTGTGTGGCCAAAAGACCCAGCTGCACGCTCTGTATCCTTTCTTCCTCTGCCTCCAGGAGGGAAAGACCAGCCAGAGAAAAGTTTTTCCTTTATACAGACCCTGACGCTGCTGGCCCGCCCCCCCGACGCACGCCGACGCTATAAAAGGCGGCCCGCCGCGCGCGCGTATGCGCGCGCACACACACGCGCGCATGATCGCGCGCACCATCGCGCGCCACGATCGCGCGCACCACGCCGAACCCACATGGAGGAAGCAGAGCAGAGGAACAACATGGACCAGCGTTATGCAGCACCAACAGACACCAGGTAAGCACTAATCTTATTGTAGTGCACACACAGCGAGGAAGCTGTCCCCATGGGCTTCCTAAGAAACAGGAGTTTTAACCAGCAATTTCCTCTTTAAAACATGTGGGGTTGCAGTATCAGTGTTAACAGGCAGACCTGGGGTGAGTAGCAAATATATAACTTACACAAGTATACATATATCTACATGTTATCTGGGTAAACATTAGAATCCCATCCTGCCTCAACAGACATAGTGGAGATAGTGGCTGATGCACAAGCATACCATTAGCCAACCCAGAACCCCCAGGGGGATACCTACTGTCGAACCAAGTCCCGCAGGTTCCCTCTTACCTGCTCCACGCCGCAGGGTATTGCAAAATGCAAGAGGCCCAGCCTTCCCCCATCTCCGTGGGTATTGTCTTGGACCTTCAGGGACCGGGGTCCTGTGTTAAGGAACCCACACCCCTGGACCTATATAGCATCCTGGCATCAGTAACTTTTTAGTTCTTGGAAGAGACTAAAGCACTGGAGCCCAGAATCCAGCCCTCCAAGGAGAGGCATTATAGGCAAAACCCCACTCCAGCAGGGCCCGGGTACCGTACATCTTGGCTCTGAAGCACTTCGGACGGATCCGGCTAGCTATCCTGGGTCCCGAGACCTCCGAGGGACAGCTAGACGTGACCAACACCTAAGACACTGGCGGAAAAACTAAAGCACTCTCAGTGGAGGGGGTTATATAGGGAGGAACTTCCTGTGAAGTTGATTACACCAGTGTCCACACCTGAAGGTACTCCATATAACCCAATATGTAATTGGCTATGCGCTCTGTGTCCCGTGATGTACGATCAAGAAAAATGTCGGTTTTTTTCATCGCAAAAAACGACCGTGTGTACGCGGCATTAGTCTGTTTAATATTAGTAAACAGAGTGACACTACAGACATCCAGTTACATTCACATGTGTGTTATATGCAAAATGCAAATTAACCACAAACCTGCAGGAAATAAATCAAGACTGTAGAGCCAGGCTTATTCAGTTAAATGGAAGGCTTCAGCCCAGCACAGCACCTGCTATCATCATTAGCAGTATTGCAGACACAACCACAGCCCTTCAGTAATGCAAGTTTAACCACATACTTGCCTATACTTGCAGCAGTAACTTAATAGAATTGTGTGCACCATGTGGTGCCTTACCACCTGCATGCTTCATGTCCAAAGTCCAATGAATGTCCATACATGGCGTCATGATAAATGAGCAATCCTTAGAGACCAGATGCCTTCACCCCCATCTTCCTGGATCCTGCTGGGGTGAGGCCTCCCCCATTAGGCGTTCAGGTCTGCCTGTACAGCGGGGAGCTTCGTCACAGGAGAGGCTTTGAACCTGTGCAGCTTGGCGGGAAGTGTCCGGCCAGGTGATGGAAAAATAAAAATTCCTGCTTTCTTTAGCAGTAGTATAACCGCCTGTAGCAGTGAAGGAAAAAACAGAGAATGCGGGGGTAGGGGAGGAGACCTACTTTTATAGTATAACCGGTCCTGATTGGGCAGGGGGTCGGAGCCTTCCCATACGTATATGCTGTCATGCTGTGTCAGGAAAATCCTTTTTACTTTCAATGATAACAATAAACATAAATAATAGAGAAGAGGGTGAATCTCGCCAGTGAGGGCAGACAGCAATAAAAACTGATAGATGTTGTAATCCATGTCTACCCTATCCTAAAAAAAGTTTTGCCTCAAGTTAGACTTTAACGTACAGAAAGAGCATACATAGATTTTGTGCAGTCAATTTTCTGGAATCTTTGTAAATAGCAAAGGATATGGAAAATTTTTATTTAGCATACAGTTTATTTTTTATAATATTTTTATTCTTTATTCAGTTCTAATAAATAATGTAGATTATGCTCTAAAGCAGCGTTATAGTTTCCCTCAAAGGGCCGGTTGTATCTGCAAGACTATAAATGCAGGGTTCAAGAGTACGCTATCGACAGAGTACAGCATTTTACAAGTACGTGGTTTATAGAGTCCAGAGTTCTGGAGTATGCGACTTACAGAGTGCAGAATTTAGGGGTGCACTACGTACAGAGTGCACAGTTCAGGAGTGTGTTACATACATAGTGCAGGGTTTAGGAGTGTGCTATGTGCAGAGTTGAGTGTGCTACATGCAGATTGCAGTGTTTAGGGGTGTGCTATACACAGTGTGCAGAGTTCAGGAGTGTGCTACATATAGAGTGCATGGTTTCGGGGTGCACTACATATAGAGTGCAGGGTTGAGGAGTGTGATACGTACAGAGGGCAGGAGTACGCAACTTACAGAATGCAGGGTTTAGGGGTGTCCTATGTACAGAGTGCAGGGTTTAGGGGAGTGCGCTGTGTGCAGAGTTCAGTGCACGACATACAGAGTGCAGGGTTTAGAGGTGTGCTATACACAGTTTGCAGGGTTCAGCTGTCTTTCACAGGATGGCCACATCACACCTCCACCCCTCCTCTTCGGCTCTAACCTCTGCACCTCTCCTCCATCCCCCACAGCCCTCATTTCTCCCTTCCTTAAAAGCTTCCTTGCATCTCACCTACCTGGCCTGGCTCTAGTACCTCTGCCCCTCTCTCGCACTCAGGGAGATTACTGGTCGGCATTTGTCCCCTCCATGAGTGTGTGTAGGGCAGGCAAGGATCTGTGAGTCACCAACCGCTGAGACTTTAAGGTTGGAAACCACCCAAATGTTTGACTGGCAGCGCTGACTGGTGCTTTTGCGTACCTGAGCCAGCTGCTCCTGCCCCCTCCACTGCCTGACTCTCCAGTGCGTGATGGAGAGGCAGAGCAGAGAGCAGCGATTGACAGTTATCTCTCTTCAGGCAACACCGAGAACTGAGCGATTAGCGGTCATGTGATGTCATAAGCTGGAGGGAAGGACAGCTGCAGCATCGGTCCATATAGGGGAGAATGTATGTTTCTTTTTTTCATATCCTACATATCTCCTATTTAAAATGTAATATGGAAATCTCCTATGCTGGATAAGGACAAAATGTGTATATGGCCTTCTTGGAGGGGAGTATATGGCTGCTGCAAAGAAAAGAATAGGCGGTAACTGTAAATATGGCTGTTGTGTTGTGAGGAGGGGGGAGAGATTTTATTTATTTATTTATACACACACACACAGTATCTGACAAAAGTGATTACACCCCTCATATTTTTGTAAATATTTTATTATATCTTTTCATGTGACAGCTCTGAAGAAATGACACTTTTCTACAATGTAAATTGGAAAGTGTGCAGCTTGCTTAACCACTTAAGACCCGGACCAATACGCTGGTAAATGACCCGAAGTGTTTTTGCGATTCGGCACTGCGTCGCTTTAACAGACAATTGCGCGGTCGTGCGACATGGCTCCCAAACAAAATTTGCGTCCTTTTCTTCCCACAAATAGAGCTTTCTTTTGGTGGTATTTGATCACCTCTGCGATTTTTATTTTTTGCGCTATATACAAAAATAGAGCGACATTTTTGAAAAAAAAAAACACTATTTTTTACTTTTTGTTAAAAAAAAAATCAAATAAACTAAATTTTAGTCAAACATTTAGGCCAAAATTTATTTAGCCACATGTCTTTAGTAAAAAAAAAAAATCGCAATAAAAAATGATCGCTTAGTGACGCTGGCAATAGGGAGTGAAAGGGTTAACTAGGGCGGTGATCAGGGGGTTAAAACTGTATTAGGGGGGGGGGGGGGCTATCCTGGACCTAACACTAACTGTTTTTACACTGCCTGTCACACTGACACTAAATGCAGTGATTAGATCACTGCATTCAGTGACACTGTGACAGGGGGGGTTGGGGGGCAGATCGCAAGGGGTTAAGTATGCCTATGTGAGTGTGTGTCAGTGTAATGTTGGTGCACACTTACTGTGAGCTGTTCCTCTCATCGCAGCGGTTGAAAATACCGCTGCGATGGGAGATTACATCACTTCCCCCTTCCTGTGTTTACACAGGAGGGGAAAGTGACACATACCAGGGGAGCGCGCGCATTGGCTGGGAGCGATCGCGGGGGGGCGGGTAAACGCCGACATCCGCCCGCTCGTCCCGGATCGCTCCGATGGGACCCCCGAACCGCACTTAGGCGGGGACGTAAATTTACGCCCTTGTGCCTGTACGTGCCATTCTGTGGCCGTATATGTGCGTGCGGGGGTCCTTAAGTGGTTAACAGTGTAAATTTGCCTCAAAATAAGTCAACACACCATTAATGTCTAAACTGCTGGAAACAAAAGCAAGTACGCCTCCAAGTGAAAATGTCCAAATTGGGCCCAATTAGCCATTTTCTCTCTCCGGTGTCATGTGACTCGGTGTTACAAGGTCTCAGGTGTAAATGGGGAGCAGGTGTGTTAAATTTGGTGTTATCGCTCTCACTCTCTCATAATGGTCACTGGAAGTTCAACATGACACCTCATGGCAAAGAACTCTCTGAGGCTATAAGATTGCTAGGACCCTGGAACTGAGCTGCAGCATGGAGGCCAAGACCCTACAGCTGATTAACAGGCCAGGTTCCACTCAGAACAGGACTCACAACGGTCGACCAAAGAAGTTGGGTGCACATGCTCAGCGTCATATCCAGAGGATGTCTTTGCGAAATAGACATATGAGTGCTACCAGCATTGCTGCAGAGGTTGGAGGGGTGGTGGGTCAGCCTGTCAGTGCTCAGACCATACACTGCATCAAATTGATCTGCATAGCTGTCATCCCAGAAGGAAGCCTCTTCTAAAAATAAGGCACAAGTATACCCGCAAACAGTTTGCTGAGGACAAGCAGACTAAGGACATGGATTACTGGAACCATGTCCTGTGGTCTGATGAGACCAAGATAAACGTATTTGGTTCAGATCGTGTCAAACGTGTGTGGCGGCAACCAGGTGAAGAGTGCAAAGACAAGTGTGTCTTGCCTACAGTCAAGCATGGTGGTGGGAGTGTCATGGTCTGGGGCCGTCGGCACTGGGAGCTACAGTTCATTGAGGGAACCATGAATGCCAACAAGTATTGCGACATACTGAAGCAGAGCATGAGCCCCTCCTTTCGGAAACTGGGCCGCAGGGCAGTATTCCAACATGATAACGACCCCAAACACACCTCCAAGAAGACCACTGCTTTGCTAAAGAAGCTGAGGGTAAAGGTGATGGACTGGCCAAGTATGTCTCCAGACCTAAAGCCTATTGAGCAGCTGTGGGGCATCCTCAAATGGAAGGTGGAGGAGCGCAAGGTCTCTAACATCCACCAGCTCTGTGATGTCGTCGTTGAGGAGTGGAAGAGGACTCCAGAGGCAACCTGTAAAGCTCTGGTGAACTCCATGCCCAAAAGTGTTAAGCCAGTGCTGGAAAATAATGGTGGCCACACAAATTGACAATTTTGGCCCAATTTGGAACTTTTCACTTTGTTGCCAGCGGTTTAGACATTAATGGCTGTGTGTTGAGTTATTTTGAGGGGACAGCAAAGTTACACTGTTATACAAGCTCTACATTCACTACTTCACATTGTAGCAAAGTGTGATTTCTTCAGTGTTGTCACATAAAAAGATAGAATAAAATATTTACAAAAATGTGAGGGGTGTACTCACTTTTGTGAGATACTGTATACAGTACAGACCAAAAGTTTGGACACACCTTCTCATTCAAAGAGTTTTCTTTATTTTCAGGACTATGAAAATTGTAGATTCACACAGAAGGCATCAAAACTATGAACACATGTGGAATTATATACATAACAAAAAAGTGTAAACAACTGAAAATATGTCATATTCTAGGTTCTTCAATGCAGCCACCTTTTGCTTTGATTACTGCTTTGCACACTCTTGGCATTCTCTTGATGAGCTTCAAGAGGTAGTCACCTGAAATGGTCTTCCAACAGTCTTGAAGGAGTTCCCAGAGGTGCTTCGCACTTGTTGGCCCTTTTACTTTCACTCTGCGGTCCAGCTCACCCCAAACCATCTCGATTGGGTTCAGGTCTGGTGACTGTGGAGGCCAGGTCATCTGGCGCAGCACCCCATCACTCTCCTTCTTGGTCAAATAGCCCTTACACAGCCTGGAGGTGTGTTTGGGGTCATTGTCCTGTTGAAAAATAAATGATGGTCCAACTAAACGCAAACCGGATGGAATAGCATGCCGCTGCAAGATGATGTGGTAGCCACGCTGGTTCAGTATGCCTTCAATTTTGAATAAATCCCCAACAGTATCACCAGCAAACCACCCCCACACCATCACACCTCCTCCTCCATGCTTCACGGTGGGAACCAGGCATGTAAAGTCCATCTGTTCACCTTTTCTGCGTCGCACAAAGACACGGTGGTTGGAACCAAAGATCTCAAATTTGGACTCATCAGACCAAAGCACAGATTTCCACTGGTCTAATGTCCATTCCTTGTGTTCTTTAGCCCACACAAGTCTCTTCTGCTTGTTGCCTTTCTTTAGCAGTGGTTTCCTAGCAGATATTCTACCATGAAGGCCTGATTCACACAGTCTCCTCTTAACAGTTGTTCTAGAGATGTGTCTGCTGCAAAAGGTGGCTACTTTGAAGAACCTAGAATACGACATATATGTTTTCAGTTGTTCCACACTTTTTTGTTATGTATATAATTCCACATGTGTTAATTCATACTTTTAATGCCTTCAGTGTGACTCTACAATTTTCATAGTCATGAAAATAAAGAAAACTCTTGGAATGAGAAGGTGTGTCCAAACTTTTGGTCTGTACTGTGTGTATGTATATATATATATATATATATATATATATATATATATATATATATATATATATATATATATACACACACACACACACACACACAGTATATATATAAATTCACGCATAAGAGAGCAAATAGTTATGGAACTGTAAGGGTGAGAATTACATACATGTTGCAACAACAGCACCATCAATAATATAAAATAAATAAAAATATAAAAGGCATACTTGGACAAACTTTGTTAGCCGAGAATCCATCTGCATCAAAATTTCTTCCCAGGCTTCACACATACATTTCAGAGACAACTTTAAATACTGAAAATTAAAAAGAAGAATATAAAAATAATAAAAAATACTTTCAACCACTCTTAGCACCCAACAAGCCCACTTTAAAACACATATCCATATTGGAGTTTTGTCCTTGTTCATTCTTTTCCACCATGGTACAAATAATGGAGTTACACTTACCGGTAACGTCCTTTCCCGTAGTCTTTCAGGACAGCCACAATAGAGAGATAGGCTCCTCCTCTTCCTCAGGAAACACTGCACAGCCTTTAAGAACTCTCCTCCCCCTGCCAGACCTCAGTTTTTATACGAGCACCTCCGGTCAGCTGGGGAGACACAAGAACATGTTAGTAATCCATAGTTAAGCACCAATATCATACTATGTTCCTGGATCAAACAAACCTTTCATAGCTTCGGGTGGGTAACCAGGGCTGTCCTGAAAGACTACTGGAAAGGACGTTACCGGTAAGTGTAACTCCATTTTTCCCTTCTCGTCTTTCAGGACAGCCACAATAGAGAGGATAATCGAGTACTCACCAACTAGGGCGGGACTATGGCTTGCAGGACCTTTCGCCCAAAGGTCTGGTCGCCTGCCGACATCAAGTCTACTCTATAATGCTTGACGAAGGTGGTGTAGCTGGACCAAGTTGCTGCCTTGCATATTTGTTCTGGCGTTGCTCCAGCCGTTTCAGCCTGAGAAGCAGCCACCGCTCGCGTAGAGTGTGCCTTAATTCCTGTAGGGGCCTCCTTACCAGACAAGGTATATGCCTGTTCAATAGCTAGTCTAAGCCATCTAGCGATTGTGCGCCAGGACGCTTTCTGTCCTTTCCTAACACCAGAAGATAAAACAAAAAGAGAGTCTGATCTCCTAAAATCTTTGGTCAGCTCCAAGTAGTGCAGGATGCATCTCCTGACATCCAACTTACTAAACCTAACTTCCCTTTCACCTGAGGGATTAGGGCAAAAAGAGGGTAAGACTACCTCCTGACTCCTATGGAATCTGGAAGTTACTTTAGGTAAAAAGGCCGGATCGGTTTTAAAAACAACCCGATCCAGAAAAACAATACAAAAGGGGGGTCTAACTGACAAGGCCTCTAACTCGCTGACCCTCCTAGCAGTGGTCACTGCAACCAAAAAGACTGTCTTCAAAGTCAATTCTCTCAAAAGACATCCATCTAAGGGTTCAAAAGGAGACCCTGTTAGGGCCTGTAGAACTAAAGATAAATCCCACCTTGGGAAGGGGGGCCCCTGGGACGGCCTCTGTCTAGATAACGCTCTGAAGAACCTGATTACCCAGGGGTTGTTGGCTAGCGGTCTTTCTAGATATACACTAAGAGCGGAAACCTGACTCTTAAGGGTACTGACTGAAAGACCCTTATCCGCCCCACACTGTAAGAGCTCTAACACTGAAGAGGGGTTCTGCACTGAACAGGAAAATTCTAGGCACCACGCATTAAAGCGAAGCCAGACCTTCCTATAAATAGAGCGGGTTTCCTTCTTCCTGCTACTAAGAAGGGTGGCAGTTAACCTTTCAGAAAACCCTTTAGACCTTAGCAAGGTCTCTTCAGTAACCACGCCACTAGGTTCCATCTGTGTGGGTGTGGGCAAAGGATTGGACCCTGCGAGAGAAGATCCCTTGTTGTCTGAGGACCGAGAACCAAGCCCTCTTGGGCCAGTGAGGTGCCACCAGAATCAGAGAGGTGTTCTCCAGTTGGAACTTTCTTAGAACTGCTGGTTAAAGAACTGGTGGTGGGAAGGCATAACAAATCCCGAACCTCCAGCTCTGGGACAGGGCATCTAGCCCCCCGTTCCCTCTCCCTTGTTCCGGGAGAAAAAACAAGGGGTTTTCGTGTTTTCTTTTGACGCAAACAGGTCTACCTCCGGAGATCCCCACCTCCTGACTAGGAGATTGAAGACCTCCTGACTGAGAGCCCACTCGCTCTCTCTCAGCTGACTTCGGCTGAGAAAATCTGCCGTCTTGTTTTCTACTCCTCTTAGGAAGACTGCTGACAATGACAGGGTGTTTGCCTCGGCCCAGCGAAGAATCTCTGTTGTAACGGCCGACAGGACTACACTTCTCGTGCCGCCCTGCTTGTTCAGATAGGCCACCGCCGAAGCATTGTCCGACCGTACCTGTACGTGATGTCCCTGAAGTTCTTCCTGGAAGAATCTGAGGGCTAGACCGACCGCCCTCAGCTCCTTCCAATTGGAGGACTTCCCCAACTCGGCACCTGTCCAAACGCCCTGCGCCGGAAGGGACCCTAGGTGAGCCCCCAACCCCTGCCGCTTGCGTCCGTGGTTACCACCTGAGGAACCGGAATATGCCATAGACGACCCTGCGACAAATTGGAAATCTTCCTCCACCACCAGAGGGACCTCTTTACCTGGATTGGGACCTGCACTAGGGTATCTAGACGCTCTAGATCGTGATCCCAGATTTTCAGGAGGAAAGCCTGCAGGGGCCGGAAGTGAAGGCCTGCCCACTGGACGGCCGGAGGGGTGGACGTAAGCAGGCCCAAGGTCGACATCAGGGACCTGATCGATACCTGACGACTGCCCTGTAGGGTGGCCACCGCCCCGTCTAGTTTCAGGGCCTTCTCCCTGGGAGAAAGACTCTTAAGAGGGTGGAGTCCAAAAGGTATCCTAAGTAAGGAATTCGTTGTGACGGTGACAGGCTGGACTTTTCTAAGTTTAACAGCCACCCTAGACCCGATAGGGTTCTCTTAGTTAATTCCAGATCTCTGGATAGTTGTTCTGGAGATGCTGCAAACAGGAGCAGGTCGTCCAGGTAGGCTATGATGCCCACTCCCTGAAGCTGCAGAAATGCTATGGGTTATGCCAGGACCTTGGTGAACACGCGGGGTGAGGAGGACAGACCGAATGGCAAGGCCTGGAACTGAAGGTGCATCACCTCCCCTCCTAGGTCTATCGCTAAACGTAGATACCTTTGAGACCCCTCTGCGATAGGTACGTGCAGGTACGCGTCCCTGAGGTCCAGGGAGACCATAAAACAATTCTGTGGAAGGAGGGCCCTGACCGTAAAGATTGATTCCATACGGAACTTTTTGTATGCTATGGATCTGTTCAGGGGTTTTAGATTTAGGATTAACCTGTACTTCCCTGAGGGTTTCTTCACCACAAAAATGTGTGAGTAAAACCCCTGCCCTTCCTCTGTCACTGGAACCCTGAGGACCACGTCCTGGTTCTTTAGTTCCTCTAAGGCTCCAATCAGAGCCTCGGATTTTTCCCTGTCTCTGGGAAGTTGAGTGACCAAGTATCTTTGGGGGGGAGGAGATGAGAACTCTAGGAAGTACCCCCTCCTTACTATGGCCAGGACGTACCTGTTGGGGGAAATCGACTCCCACTGTGGGAGGAAGGACCCCAACCTTCCCCCCACCCTGACCTGGGAGTCATTGTTTTTTAGCGGGCTGGTCACGAGGGCGAAAAATCGCTCCTCTGCCCCTTCCCCTAGTAGTCCAGACTTTCTTCTGAACTTCTGGCTTTGGGACCCCTGAGTGCCTTTGGGGACGAAACCCCTTCCCCTTTACTGGAGCTTTACGTCTCAAGGGAAAAGATTTTTTCTTGTCAGCCGTACGATCCAAGACAGATTCAAGACCTGGACCAAACAGGAGATCCCCTGTAAGAGGTATCCCGCACAGCTTGGACTTGGAGGCTATGTCCCCCGACCAAGTTTTGAGCCAGAGGGCTCTCCTGGCAGAGTTGGCCAGAGCTGCCGACCTGGCTGACATACGGTCCGATTCGGCCGAAGCGTCCGCAATGTAAGCGATGCCTCGCAACATTGTAGGGAAGGAGGACAAAATGGTCTCTTTATCTGTCCCAGCCTCAATGTGCTCCTGAATTTTAGAGAGCCAATGTTCTAAATTACGGGCCACCACTGTAACAGCTAATTCTGGTTTGAGGTTCCCCATAACCGAGTCCCATGTTTTTTTCAAAAGGGAATCCATTCTCTTGTCCATTGCATCTGGAAGAGTTCCCATGTCCTCGAATGCCAAGTCCGTATTTCTAGATACTTGGGAGAATACTGCATCCAATTTAGGCACTTTGTTCCAAATGGATGCAGGATCCTCAGAAAATGGGAACCTCCTTTTAAGGGACTGGGGAAAAAAAGGGCTTTCTTTCAGGGTCCTGCCACTCCTTTTTGATAGTATCAGTTAGAAGTTCATGCACAGGGAATACCCTTCTCTGCTGTTCCCCCAGACCCTTGTACATTTGGTCATGGAGGCTGAGAGGTTTATTTTCAGTCTGAATGCCCAGAGTCGTGTAAATGGCCCCTAACAAGTCCTCGACTTCGTCCAGGGACAATTTATATCTTGAGGGCTTCCTGGACTCTCCGTCCTGGTCCTCATCCTCTGACTCAGCTTGAGAACCTGAGGCAACACTCTCCCCGAGGGAGTGGTCCACCTGGGAAGGGCCTGCAAAATCAACTGTCGTTGCTGTAGGTTCAGGTGTGACAGGAGCAAGACCCTGATCAACTGATTGGGTTGTAACCTGTGTGGGGACAGTGGGAGGTTGCAGCCTTTCAAATAAAGATTTGAAGGAAGCAAATGTGGAGGAAAGCTCCTTAACAGAAGCTGCTAAGCTACCTTCCTGCTCTTCATCCCTTTCCCTGACCAAGGAGTGAATGCATTCCCTACACAACACTTTGGACCAAGACTCAGGCAGAGTGTCCCTACAGGAGGCACATTTCTTTTTTGAACCGTGAGTCTTCCCTGTTTTTTCCAGGCTTTTCTGAAAGACAAAGGAAAAAAAGGGGCCCCACACATTAAAAAAAATGTTTTATTTTTTTTAAAAACTAACAAAAAAAAAACATATGGGTTACAACCCTGGGGAATACCTACAAACAGACCCTCCTGCTAGGTTCCCCTCTCCCCCCCCCCCAACCACCAAGGAGGAATAGTGGGGGGAAAAAGACAAGGCCTAAGGTTTAGGGACCCCTCCCCAGGGAACCCTTACCTTAGGCTGGCTGGAGGAAGCGTCCTTGGTCGAGCCCCGTTCCGGAGAAGTCGCCGACATCCTGAAGGTGGTTGCACTGTGTCTAACTTGCCCCAGCAAGCATCAGACTCCTCCAGCAAACACGCTGGGCCTCTATCAGCGCCACGACCCGGAACCGGAAGTCGCGGGTCAAAGGGGAGGATTGACGTCACCCGCCACTCGGCCCGCGAAATTGAAAAAAATATGCGGCCTGTAGCGAACAGGGCGTCCTGGAGGCCTCCCCCGCCATGGTCCCTGTGGACACGATAGAGGACCCCCCTCAAGCCAACAGCCGCGCTCGACCTGGATTGGGGTGCGTCTGGCGGTGAGTACCTGCCTAAAAAATGCAATTTCCTTAAGGAGGCCCCTGCTCCCCTAGAAAATAAGAAAAGAGCCACAGTCCCCTGACTGCACCGGCCTGGGTTCCTCTGCAGTGTCTCCCCACCGGAGGAAACACTAAGAACTGAGGTCTGGCAGGGGGAGGAGAGTTCTTAAAGGCTGTGCAGTGTTTCCTGAGGAAGAGGAGGAGCCTATCTCTCTATTGTGGCTGTCCTGAAAGACGAGAAGGGAAATAACATTCTCTATGGAGATGGTTTACATCTCCAACGCAAAACGTCGAACGCCAAAATCGGGCGGCTTGGGCGTTTTACATGACCTGGCCAATGACCTGTACAAAACCGCGGGGAAAAACGCTGCGCTTTGTCGTGGCAAATCCCGGGGGAAAAATGCTGCAATTTGTCATGGCAAATCACGGTAAAAAACTCTGCAAATCGCCTACGCTTAGGTGTGAATGCAGCCTAAAGGAACCTATTTGGAAAATAAAAAACAAACCTTTACAACCCCTTAAGGAAAACCCCAAAAATACTCTTGCTTATGCAAAGAAAAAGGTACAAACAAAACACCACCCGATGCAAAAGATTAACTCAAATGTCAAGTAAACTTTTCTTTTAAATAACAAAACCAAATCAGAACATATCAAGCGAGGTTGCAGTGTTCGGCTCCATTCACACCTAGGCATTTTGTCGCCCTACGCTCGACACTGTAGCAGCCTGAAATACGCTGGAGGGGCGAATTAACATTGTCGTCTATGGAGATGGTTCACATCTCCACGCCGAACGCCGAAACGCCGTACGCCTGAAGCTCAAAACAAGTCCCGGACCCTTTTTTTCAGGTGTCTTCGGCGTTCGGGCATAGCCAACAATGTAGAAATCACCCCTCCAGCAAAAAACAAGGCGCGTTTTGTCGCCGCAAATCGCGGGGACAAACAGCCTATTTCATGTCGCCACAATATGCCGCATACCGCCTACGCCTAGGTGTGAATGGAGCCTTCAAGTCTGCATTTTCCTTCTGGGAAAGAAACACCTCCTGCATTGGGGACATGCACACTTTGTTTCAATTAAAGGCAAATTCGCTTTCTTTTACTTTTAATTCAGAGTGATTTACCTGACGAAGAGTTGAAATGTGTGTAAACTTTCGTGCCATTCGGGTAACCTCAGGTAAATAGGAAGAAAGCAAGCTGGTATCCAACTGCAACATAGACAGGGTTTAAAAATGAAAACTGACATTTAGCAATTCAATGTAGTCTTTTGTAGCCATTTCTGTAGCTCACCTGGAAATATGTGATCTCAGGGGTAGTGTTTGTTGAAAGCTCAGTAACAACAGCAAGGGATTTTAAGTCGCTTGACAAGCACAGACCAAGGCAAGAGCCAAATACCTGAAGTCAAAAGACAGATAAATATATTTAGTGTGATGGGAACAACACAGGGAGCTAAACTTCACAGAACCACCCTCTCTCTTTCCTGATAATGAAGACAATGCAGTTTGCACAGTGTGCCTTCACATCTGGTAAAGTGTGCTCACATCCAATTCGATGGAAAAAAATAGGATTTTTTATAACAGCTTACCTGTAAAATCCTTTTCTTGGAGTACATCACAGGACACAGAGCTGCATAGCCATTACTATGTGGGTTATATTCCACCATCAGGTGCTGGACACTGGTGTAATCAATTGAACAGGAAGTTCCCTCCCTATATAACCCCTCCCATACTGGGAGCTCCTCAGTTTTTGTAGCAAAGCAATAGGTGTCCCAATATCCCCAAACAAGAGGGGTGGGAGCTCTGTGTCCCGTGATGTACTCCAAGAAAAGGATTTTACAGGTAAGCTGTTATAAAAAATCCTATTTTCTTTATCGTACATCACAGGACACAGAGCTGCATAGCCATTACTATGTGGGATGTCCGAAAGCAATGCCCACTGAGGGGAGCGGGACAAACAACGCAGACCGCCCTCATACATGAGGAGCTATAACGCTGCTTGCAGCATACTGCGCCAAGAGGCTGCACCCTTTGTTCACCTGATAGGAATTAGTGAACGTACACACAGGCGACCAAGTTGCGGCCTTGCCAATCTGAGTCATAAAGGCTTGGTAATGCATCGCGCATAAAGCGCATACTATCCTGGTAGGGTGTACCCCAACAAGAAGCAGGGGGAATCCCACGCCTTAAACCACAAGCCTGAATAAAAAAACCTGACGAATCAACATTGAACACAGTTGAATTAGACGCTGCCTGCCCTATCCTGGGCCTCCTGGTAGCGCAAATATCAGTCTTCCGTATCCGAGCAGCCGCTTCAGATAGGCCTTGCCATTCTTACGCCAACAAGAGAGAGTAACCCTCTTAATAGCTGATCTGAATACTGCCTGCCCACACTAGGGTCTTCTGGCAGTACAATAAACACGTCAGCCTTCTATATCTGAAAACTTCAGATAGATATTTAACTGCTCTCATCTCAATTGAAAGAAAAGCAATAACTCCTCCTTCCGTGAAACAAGGTTCTGAAAAAAGGGGAAGGTACGAATCTCCTGATTCAAATGAACACTAGATTTTTCTAGTGAACAAGGCTGGGTGAGGATTAACATCAACATCACCCCACCTGTAAAACAAATTAAGTATGGCTTTATACCAAGAAAGTTGCCAATACTGAAACTCACTTGGAGGCTACCACAACTAAGAACACCAATTCCCCTGTTAAAGGATGAAGGGAAATATGGTGCATCGGCCCAAGGTACTGACCCTGTAAGCCGACAACACTAGACCCAATCCCCCGAGCACAAGGGCGTCCAAACTGGCGGACTTATACACATCACCCCTTGAAGAATGGCTCGGATCAAGGATCGTGAAGCAAGCGCCCTTGGAAACAAGGTCGAGATCGGATCCTTGACTGAACTTAAGGCTAGCTCCGTCGCCCTTCCAAATGTAGGAAGGCAAGAATTTTACCTATGCCATACTTCCAAGGATGCCACCATCTGGTTTCACACCAGGAACATGGGCTTTCCAGATCCTAGGCCATCTGGTCCTGGAAGCCAGCTCTTCTGTATGAATCAAGGGAATTACCGCTGATTCCGAAAATCCCAATCCACAAGAATGTGGGCTATAATAACCAGACCATAAATTCACCTGTTTGCAAGACAGGATGCAATACCCTCTGTTAAGTAGGCCTGGACAAGATGTAAGGGACCCCGGGTCCTCTACTACCACCCCTACTGCTTCTGCACAGTGAGGTCGCCTGGGTTATGCCGGAGAAATCAGGCCGGCTTCCGTTCGCCTCTGACGTTGCATAGAAGCCAAAAAAATCACGGCACTGGGGGGAGAGACACAAACCAGTGACAACTGGTCCCCCCGGATAACAAACACCTCTGTCCCGCATGCGGGTGGATACCTTGTCCTTGACCCAAGCTGTTCAATTTCTTGTTGAACCTGGACAATAATTCCTAAAAGTACAAGATACCCTTTCTGTGGCTTTGGCCAGAAAAAAAGGTCGGGCGTAGAGGTCATTCTCCTGGAGACAATTGTTGACGGCTCCAGCAAATCGCCTGCCAATTCCATAAAATGACAATTGTCAATAGGCATGGCACAAGCTCCTCCTTGGTAGAAGAAGTAAATCACTAGTGTGGCATTGTCTGATTGAACTCTGACAGAACAATCCTGCCACCTAAACGTACAAGCTTTAAGTCAGATGCCCCATTGGTAGCTCTAGCTGACGGATAAGGCTCCCCTGGAAATGACTACTTTCCCTGGGCTAGCTGGTCTTTTCCAGGCCTGGCAATCCCTTCTTAGTTAATTCCAGCATATCACTGGGACCCGACCCCTTGGATAATGCTAGGTTAGGATCCACTCCTAGGCCAACAGAATAATGTTTATATCAGCCCTGAATAAAAGTTAGCATAGGGAACTGTGTTAAATTAAGCCAGCATCTTCCTTAGCACTAGAAAAAAGGCAAAAGGTAAGGAACTGTTCCTTGCTGTGACCCCATAGACCAGCTTCCCTTCGTACGGGAACACCGGCCTCGTCCCGGTGGGGGGGGGGGGAGAGAGGGCCGCGTGCCGCGGTCGGGCGCCTTGGGGCGGCCGTGGAGGGCCGGGGAATGACGGGCAGGTCCATGGCCACAAAACTCCTTTGGGGGAACAAGCCTCTCTGTGTGACCAAATATCCTTGGGTAATCAAGGACTCGGATGATCAGGCAACCATGTGTGACCCAGCATCTTTGTGCATTTAAGCGTCTTTATGCGACTTTAGGCATTTCTATGGAAACAAGCCTTTCTGTGTGCCCACATATCCTTGGGTAAATCAGGATTCTGGTGATCAGGCAACCCTGTGTGATCCAACATCTTTATGCATTCCAGCAACTTTATGCGATCTTATGCATTCCTGTGGAAACACAAAAAACATGTTTTGTTACTTGTTTTTACCCAACATGCATTTATATGCGATCTTAGGCACCTTAATGTAACCAAGCATCCATATGTGGCTTTGTAAAAAACATGTGAAACCATACAGACAGAACCTGTAACTTTATGCGATCAACCATAAAACATGTTCTGTTACTTGTTTTTACCCCACATTTTAAACATACCAAACTCATGTATTTTATGCAAACATACGGATTGGTAAACAGGAAGTTATCCTATGCAGATGTGTGTTTCCGCAAACATGCAATGTTAGCCAACTGTGCATCCCCCTGCATCTGGGTAACCTGAAGCCAACACCAAGAGAGAACCCTATGGGGGACTTTACTTTTTTTTTTTTTTTTTACTCCAGGGGTCTTGGCCGACCAGGCTGAGGAAGTTATATACAGCCAGAACCTGTGATAGGTTCCTCGTTAGCTGCAGCTGTAGCCTGTCCTAGGTCTTTTAATCCCCCTAATTAAGAAATTAGAGCAGGGAAAGGGGGCACACCCTGTTTTTCCTGCTTACTGTGAGGCTGCTGAGAGTATAGCAGTTAACCTCTTATAGACCCACAAATGCAATGCACAAAAAAAACATATGCAGCGTGGCTGCATCTTTTCCCAAGGGTGGTGGCCAACACCTCCTCTGTAACCTAGACAGGGGGTGCTTTGGCTAGGCCGGCAATATCTCCTTAAAACCCCTCACCGGAGGGCCCAACTCTGGTGTCTCAGGGGAATACAAAGAGACTTGTTTTTTGGCGGTTTTCACCGTCCCAGGCCCCTTAGGAGTCATGTCCCTGAGGACTGCTTATCGGGACACCCACCAATCAGACAAGGAAGGATCACTCTAAGGGTAACCCCTGAGTCCTCCTAGTCTGGACAGTTACTAAATCACTGTTGCTGGGCTACAGGACTAATCCAATACACTCCACTGAGGAACCGAGTGTTCGGGGTTAAGGGGAGTCTTCGCTGGAGGAGACTGCTCTCTGCTGAGTCCACACCACCAAAAGTGCTCAGAGATACAGGAGTATGCCTGTGCTCTGTGTCCCACCTGCAGACTGACACTGCTGAGCTTTCCACTCACTGGCTGTCTGCTTCCGGGTAGGCGTCACAACGCATCCCACCCCTCCCCCAAAATGCGCGCGCCCGGAGACCAGCGAGGAGGAAGGGAGTGACTGCCCCAGGTAGGAGCACTAATTCGGGACTTAACTAATTAGCTAATTAACCCAGGCTGAAAGAAGAGAAACTGACAAGTAACAGCTTAACTTAACAATCAACCATGCAGTAGAAATGTAGGATCAGCCAGGGGATAACCATATGCGGAATAGCAGCCATCCTGTCTAATTTAGACATAGTGGTCAACATTGCCTCTGCCCATCAGCATAACAGGCCCCCCATAGACCCCGAATAAACTGGAGGACCTACTGTCGGACCAAGTCCCGCAGGCCCCCCACTTATCTTTTCCACGCTGCAGGGTATTGCATAAGCAAGAGGCCCAATCTTCACCCTTCACCGTGGGTATTGCCAAAAGACCTTCAGGGACCGGGGTCCATCAGTAGGAACACCAACTCCCCTGGACCTATAGAGCACCCTGGCATCAGAAGCACTTAGCCATGGAATAGACCAGAGCTCTGGAGCCCAGAGTCCAGCCCTCAATAAGAGAGGCGTTATAGGCCAAACCTCGTTCTTCCACCGAGGCCCGGGTACCGTCCACTTTGGCTATGAAGCACCTTGGACGGATCCAGATTTATGGAGGCTTTTTACATCCAGCATGGATCCCTCCAGTGGAGCTCCTAAGAGCACATGTTCACTCGTGACCAACACCTTAGACACTGATGAAAAAACTGAGGAGCTCCCAGTATGGGAGGGGTTATATAGGGAGGGAACGTCCTGTTCAATTGATTACACCAGTGTCCAGCACCTGATGGTGGAATATAACCCACATAGTAATGGCTATGCAGCTCTGTGTCCCGTGATGTACGATAATGAAAATGCACCTACCAAAAAAGCACAAGAGTCCTAAAGATATTTTTAGTTGGAGAACCAACCGCTTCCTGCAGAATCTGGCAATGATCTTCATGTCAATAGATGCCAGTGAAGATCTCTGGCAGATCTGTCCTCAGAGGTGTAGTATGATAGTTATTTTATAATAATTGTCTTATTACATTTATAAGCAGCACAACAGAAATACAATTTTCAACATTAGCTGCAGTCAACAAAAATCAAGCTTTGGACTGTCTCCAAATACAGGGTGTTCACAGACTGAGAAATCATTTATTTTAATACTTAACCACTTAAGGACTGTCGCACAACGATATACATTGGCAGAATGGCACGGCTGGGCACATGGACGTATATATACTTCCCCTTTAAGAGCCCAGCCGTGGGTCGTGTGCGCACGCAACCCGGTCCGAAGCTCCGTGACCGTGCCCGGGGGACACGATCGCCACCGATGTGCCGCGATCGGTCACAGGAGCTGAAGAACCGGGAGAGGTGTGTGTAAACACACCTTCACCGTTCTTCATTGTTATAGGTAATGACGATCACTGACGTCACATGTCCAGCCCCGCCCCCTACAGTTAGAAACATACATGAGGTCACACTTAACCCCAAAAACGCGCCCTAGTGGTTAACTCCTTCACTGCATTGTCATTTTCACAGTCAATCAATACATTCTTATAGCACTTTTCGCTGTGAAAATGACAATGGTCCCAAAAATGTGTCAAAATTGTCCGATGTGTCCTCCATAATGTCGCAGTCACAAAAAAAATCACTGATCGCCGCCATTAGGAGCAACATTTTTTTATAAAAATGCCATAAAAAAATCCCCTATTTTGTAAACACTATACATTTTGCGCAAACCAATCGATAAATGCTTATTACGATTTTTTTTTACCAAAAATAGGTAAAAGAATACATATTGGCCTAAACTGAGGAAAAAAATATGTTTTTTCAGGTGATCAAATACCACCAAAGAAAATCTCTATTTGTGGGAAAAAAATGGACGCCAATTTTGTTTGGAAGCCACGCTGCACAATTGTCAGTTAAAGCAACGCAGTGCCGAATCGCAAAAAGGGGCAATGTCCTAAACCTGCATATTGGTCCGGGTGTTAAGTGGTTGAGAGAGGTCAGAGCTGTAATAAGGATACGCTTAGATGAACTGCCAGCAGTGCTATCAACCATCGAGCAACCATTTATGCTATACCCCCGATCCTCATACACTTGGCCTAAGAAATAGTTCTCATTCTGAAAAATGCCACAATCCATCCAGAACTTGCTCTTCTCTTTCATCACCAGCAGGTCTCCTGCACCCAGATCCCCTGGGAGGACAACTACTGCTGTTATGGGGGTTAACATGACAAAGAAGTTTTTTTTTTTAGCCAACGGTTATTTCCTCCAGGATTAAGCCAGTGCAGTGATGTTTGTTGGTACCCACCGACTACCTTTCCCCATCATTATAATAAACCTGCATACTAAAAATAACTGAAGCGACCATTTAACTGAATTCAAAAGCAAATTCATTTTCTATTATTCAAACCCTAAGTTGTAAGGCATTTCTATTTATCCAACTATATACAACATAGCTGCATAATTAACTGGTTGGCTCTCTTTTACCACTTCAGCCCCGGAAGAATTGGCTGCTCAATGACCTGGCCATTTTTTGTGATTCGACACTGCGTCGCTTTAACTGACAATTACGCGGTCGTACTACGTTGTACCCAAACAAAATTAAGGTCCTTTTTTCCCCACAAATAGAGCTTTCTTTTGGTGGCATTTGATCATCTCTGCGCTTTTTATACTTTGCGCTATAAACAAAAAAATAGCGACAATTTAAAAAAGAGAACACAATATTTTGTACTTTTTGCTATAATAAATATCCCCAATTTTTTTTTAAGTGCATTTTCTTTCAGTTTAGGCCGATATGTATTCTTCTACATATTTTTGGTAAGAAAAACACAATAAGCGTATATTGAATGGTTTGCGCAAATGTAATAATTTTATAGCGTCTACAAAATAGGGGATACATTTATAGCATTTTTACATTTTTTACTAGTAATGTAGAAGATCGGCTATTTTTATCGGGACTGCGACATTATGGCAGGCACATCAGACACTTTTGACACATTTTTAGGATCATTGGCTTTTAAACAGCGATCAGTGCTATAAAACGCAGTGATTACTGTAAAAATTTCACTGGCAGGGAAGGGGTCAACACTAGGAGGCGATCAAGGGGTTAACTGTGTTCCTGAATGTGTGTTCTAACTAAAGGGGGATGGGACTGACCGAGAGGAAATTACAGATTGTGGTTCCTAGCTATTAGGAACTCACGGTCTGTCTTTCCTTAGCTCACAGAACAGGGATGTGTGTGTTTACCTGTTGTGCCTCTCGTGCCCGGAGATCGCTCGCGACTGCTGGTCACGAGCATCGGCACCCCGTGATGCGGTGGTGTGCGTGCGCCTGCTAGCCCTCTTAAAGCGGCCGACGTACAGCTACAACGGTTCACGCAGCGAAGCCAACCTGTCACCGTATAACTGGTGGCTGGTCCACAAGCGGTTAATCAATATGATACCAGACACATAAAAGACAGATATTGGAGAAATAATAAACATACATACAATTACACAAAATACATTACCTCTGTAATTGTAGCAATCTTGTACATTCCATAGGCATAGATTTCAATTTGCCCCGATTCCCCTCCAAGGACCAAAGCATTGAGTCTGTTTAAAAGTGCATAAAAGTCATCTTAAATGAGCATTCTGACAAATAAAAAACGGACACCGACTTGCTAGATAACCAGAATATAATTTGACAGATGTCATTACTTCCTTTATTGCCAATACATCTGTGACTTTATTGATAATTCATTTGTATTTTCAAACAATTAACTTATTATTTTTCCTGTGACAAAGTAACTGCTTATAACAGAATTCACACTATGAACGATTACTGAATGGAATTGTTACATGTGGTAACCAACTACAGAGCAATTTACTTTTTGTAATAGATATTCTTTTATGGCATTTTACAATTCTCTATAAAATCAGCAGAGCTTTTTTTGCAGGCTGAAGGCAAACATGACACAGAAATCAGGGGATCTGCACAAGAGTATAGTTGTGGCACACTTCTGGCTAACAGTATTTTGTCAGATAATGCAGTTCCCTTTTATAGCTGTACATGTTTTTTTAAGGGGATGTATTAAAATAATTGATTTTATATATTAAAGCAGGAGGTTTTACTAAAGTAATTATGTTTATCAAAAACTAGTAAAATCCCCTGCGGCTTGGCTCCTGAGCATCTGCGGCTCCTTCCCACGGCTGTTTGCTACAAACCATGGGGGGACTCCTTCCATTCCCCTGCCCACCAGACCCAGTGGATATTAGCCTATCTACATCCACCCACAGCGGCTTGGTATCGGCTTGGTAAACTGTTATGGTTTTTAAACTTTACTGTTAACAATAAATGACCACTTTTTAGCCCTTAATTTTGGCTTGTATTTTATATAATCTGAGGATTCAATGTCAGCCACATTCATCCAGATAGCTCAGCCTATTTTCTTGTTTGTATTCCTAGTCACTGTGTGTACTATTCTTGACGGCTGCACCGTATTGGCCCCACAGCACACTGTGGTTTCTGACCACCTGGATATACTTTCTCTTTCTTTGGTAAATGTTCAATATTTATAAATACTTTGGATAAAGGGTAGCTTTATATTTATAATAGTGTGACATGTCATAACTGCTGGATAAAGTGTGTTTCACAAGTTGACATTATTATAATTTTTTATGGTTTATAAGTCTTATATGTATCACTACAACTTTTTCCGTTTTTGGTTTCAGCACACCCCTCTCCTGAAGAAGATTACTGTGAAACACGTTGAGATCTTTTGTCTCCTCTATAGCCAACGTTCTTATGCATTATGTAACAAACACTGTATATGTCAAGTCTGATAATGATAGATTGTTACTATATTGGCTCTCAGTTTGGACAAATGTAACTTATGCTATACTGTGGATGGGTCTGTCTATATATGGGGTTTGTGTTTTGATGAAGTAGATGATATATATTTGTATTACTGTTTGTTATCTTCCTTTCTTTTAATGACTCATTATGATGTATATGGTTGAGTTAGAATAATAAACATGATATTTTAACAGCTATACAAATGTGTTGAGACTTTGAGGGATTACACACCTTAAAAATCCCACCTGAATTTCAAACAAAATTGAACATTTATGTATGTTTGGGTGAACTGTAAGAAAAGTTGCATTTAAAATCATTTGTCCTAATTTTATATATTTACTGTACACACATGTCATAAGTATATACAGCTAGTATATTTTAATTAAAACACTTACTTAACATCTCCCAAAAGCTTCAGTATTTCATCAGATTTTTCTTCACTAGAATATAAAATTGTTAAGATTTTAGTTGGAATAAAGCAACTTAGTATGTATATTTTATTTACACATAAATTCATACATACACACAACACAACGTAACAGAGTGTTGGCACATATAGAATTTCCACAAGGTATATTTTGCACTTGCTATTAATTACATGGGCAATAATCCCTTATACTCAGGAATTGGACAGAGCTGCAGCTTTTTTCTGGTTTGGAGATTTCCAGATGTTCACTACAGTTTCAGCCCCTTAAAAGGACCATCAGTGAAGTGCCTGCTTCCTGTCCTTAATAATAAGCCTCAATGCAAGCAATGATCATAAGTAATAATTTGGTAATTGGAATGTTACCCAAAACCTATCCACCACCAAAGGTTTTAGCAAGCTTTAACCTTGCCATAGATGCAAAGATACATGTGGCTGGTCTAGCAGGAACTTGCAGAAGTTTAATTCATCTATGGCTGTTCCTGTCCCAGAAGATAAAAGGGAAAAGGTCTGGTGTCACCCGCAAACCACCTCCATCCCAATAGATGCAACAAAAAAAAGGAGATCGTCCCAGGACTTTAAATTATGTGAATGCGGTTAGCCAACAATTGACAGTAAATGTAGTCATGTATTAAATCAAAATGTATTAAAATTGTCATGCAAACATCAACATGAATCATAGCCAAGCCTGTCACAGAGAAGTCAATCTAATGCTCTACTTCTCACAAACTGGCTTGTTGGAAATCTTTCTTTCGATTTGTGCTGCAGCACTGATTAGCATATTCTGACAGTATAGGAGTGCCCATTATCAGAATACAATAAAACAGCAGAGAGGATTCCTCTATCCACCTTGCTTGTATGAAATATGTGCAGGTTTTCTTTTGTTTTTTGATCAGCAAGCCTTATAAATTAGAGCACCTTCATGGCAGACAATTTTCCTAGGGACTGGGACAAAGGGGGAGTGACGTTCTGGGGGAGGATGGTGGTTGTGGTGGACGGGTTGGGGGTTTGGATATTCACAAAGCCCCTTCACACCATAAACCCCCTTTACATCCTTTACAGCACATTCTCCCCTTTATATCAGTCCCCTTTAAAGCAGTCCCACAGTGTCCCCAGATCACCTTCACATCACAGCCCCCCTTTACATTACAGTGTCCCTTTACAGTGCAGTCCCCTTTAAATGAATGTAATAGGGACTGCTCTGTAAAGGGGGGCTGTGATGTAAAGGGGACTGCAATGTAAAGGGGCACCGTGATATAAAAGGGATGGTCTGTAATGTAAAGGAGCTCTGTTGATATAAAAGGAACTGCACTGTAAAGTGCCCCTTTAGGCCTCATGTACATTGCAGCTGATAAATGGACATTTAGGAGCAGTTGGGCCTTTTTTTTAACTGCTCCTGAACCCTCCTCTGTGTTATCTTATCAGTACATGTACACAGGGTAGTTTATAGTCGTTTCTAGGCTGTTGAGTTTAGAGGCTTTTTTCTTTCTATAAGCTGTGTTTAGAGGCATTTCAAGCGCCGAATGCGGCTAGGCGCAGTAACTCACGCTTAGCAGCGTTTCGTTTACAGACGTTTTTCATTGTAACCCCTGCATTAGAGTCTTTCCCTTACATGGAATGCAAGTTTATGGCTGTATGCAAGATCAGATCAAAGAAAGACTGTATGTAGCAGATGAAAAATACCTTCACTGAAACGTTAATATATATCACATACCATGTTAAAAACCATACATACGAAACTAGGAAACAATAAAACTTACTTACCTAAAGATTTTTGCAGTGGCATTGTAACTAGTAAACAAAAAATAAAAAAATAAATACAAATAACATAAGTATGTAATACAAAGGGCCAGTAATACTTCTAGAACACTTAAAGCTACATCATTTCTGAACACTCTCTTCTCTTCGCTTGGCCTTGAACCTAGTACAATGTCTGACTAACAACAAACTGACAGTGAAAGCAAAAAAAAAAAAAGGAATGGTCTGCACAGACAATACCCTTTAAGATGAGTAAATATGATGACTAATAATCCCTTTCAGGCTAGATTTTTACTGAAGTGCATCCCTGTGGAGGACAGATTTTCTGTTGACAGTGTCACAAACACAGGGAGTAATTTAGTATAATTGAGAGGAATTGGAATATCTGTAAGGTTTTTTTTTATTGCCCTTTTATTTCCTGTCATGGTGTGGTTGTCCAGCTTAGAAAGTAAGAATAAATCTCTGCAAAAATGACACAAACTGGAATAAAAACCTCAAACATTCAAATACCCAAAAAATAAAAGGTTTGGCTGGAATTGGGTTTTAATGCAAAATTCCAGGTTTGTTTGAAAAATAAATATTAACAAACTGTTTTTTGTCCAGGTGAATTCCAAGCCTTACCTATTTTTATTTATTGTTATGCAGTCAGGCCACATAAAGAGTAAAGAACATGACAAATACAGTGTGTGTGTATATGTATATATATATATATATATATATATATATATATACACATACACTCAGAGCTTTTTTTCTCAGAAAATAGGTGCAGGAACTCAACCACGACCCGTTCAGATTTCACAAACAGTAGAAGGGTCTTAAAGGGGCAATAATACCAGAATTGCATTACATACAGTGTGCAGAGTTCAGGGGGTTACAAAGCAGTCACTTGTAAACACAGAAACCAGACTTCTGTGTTCACAAGTGATTGTGGTGAGCGGGCACCAAAGGGTCTGAGCCAAAGGTGGTGGAACTGAGTTCCACCAAGTTCCCCCAGAAAAAAAGCCCTGCATACACTATATATAGAGAGGCATAGTAATAACTATGTGTGTTATAGTCCTACCTTCAGGTGATGGACACTTGGGGCTTTGTTTAGTCGGTTTTTGCCCCCAGGGTTTCTTGTGGCCCTGGGCTTGACCCTGAGTTTTTCCTCCAGGCCTTGACCACGGAGGCTGCCGGGACTGCCTAGGGGCAGATGTCCCTGGGACTGGGGAGGTACACCGTTTAAAAGAAGGACGCCTACTCCTTCTTTTAACTGGCAAAAGAGTACTTTTCCCATTAGAAATTATTTGGATACATTTGTCCAAATCATCCCTGAACAACCGTTCTCCGTGAAACGGAAACCCAGCCAAAAGCTTTTTATAAGATGCCTCAGCTTACCAATTTTTTAACCACAGGAGCCTACGCATATGTACCAACAGGAGCATAAGGGGCAAAGCCTGATGAATTGAATCCTTAATGGCATCAACCACAAACCATAACGCTTTTGGTAATTCCTGTGCTTGCTGAGCAGGAATATCTTTGAGAACCTTCTTCACCTGGTCCTTCGGGGCTTGGCAAATGCCTATAGCTGCTACCGCAGGCTGAGCTACAGAACCTGCCACGGAAAAAGAGGTCTATAACAAATATTCCAATCTTTTATCCGTTGGATTTTTAAACATTTTTACATTGTCCACCGGACAAGTTAGACATATTGCTGTATACACAGGATCCTAAATTCCGACAAGAAAAGTTTGATGTGAGCTTTTGGGCAGAAATTACGACTCCATGTTTAGGCTCCATCTGACTTTTTCTGTCAGAATTTCCGCCAACAAAAATTTGAGAGCTGGGTCTCAAATATTCCGACAAGAAAAGTTATTGGAAATTCCGATTGTCTGTATGCAATTCCGACGCACCAAAACCATGCATGCTCTGAATCAATTAGATGCATGCTCGAAATCATTGAACTTAATTTTTCTCGGCTCGTTGTAGTGTTGTACATCACCGCGTTCTTGACGGTTGGAATTTTGTGTGACCGTGTGTATATAACGCAAGTTTGAGTCAGCATTCCACGGTTTACTTGTCAAATTTTTCAATCGTGTGTACGCAGCATTATTCACACAGGAGTTAGCAGTGTTAACTACTGGCACACTCCACTTTTTGGTGAATTTTTCCTCCATTAGATAAAGTGCAGAGAACTTTTTAGGAGAAAGGAAATGTTTATCTGGATGATTCCAATCCTCATAAGCTCCTCTAGTAAGAACCATTAGCCTGTGGAGCCTTCAAAGAACTCAAGGAAGAGACAGGCCTCCCTACTGGCTCTTTTCAGGGCAATTTAAATGCTGCATGAACCATTTTAGTAAGGGACTGCACCATCAACTTTTCAGATTGTGAGGCTGAAAAGGGTTCCTCTACCATTGACTCCTCAGAGTCAGAGTGTCCCTGCTGCTAGGGAGCCCAAGGGGGGAGAGGGGGATCTGCTGCACTTCTTTCCAGGAAGGAAAGATGATGCGATGAATGCTGTCAACCTCTCTTCAAACCCCCGCACAGGGCTGAAGCAAAAACTTCTTCTGTAACATAAACAGGAGCAGGTGGAATAAGGGCGGCTGCAGCACCTAACAGCCTTGATGGCTCACCCTGGGCAACTACATCTGACTTACCAGGGGAGGATGGAACTGCGGAGGCATGACCGAGATCCTCAGAGCCTATGGTGATACCCTTGGGTTCTTAGGAAGCTTAGCCCCAGAGCTCTTGGAAGGCATAGTCCTAGATACAAAAGCAGTTACACCTAAACTTGCATCTAATGCTGAGCTATAGTCCAGCGAAGTGCTGCTATTAAAAATCACCCTGATGCAGAGCAAAAGTGTGTCTGTGGGGATGCCTGTATACCAGTCACAAACGCTGCTGTGTCCCTCCGTCAGCCAGACTGTTTCTAAACACAGAAGCTTTATGGGTTAGAGCCGCCCTGCGCTGAGTCTACCAGTGTGGACGCTGGACAAGCAACGGATACCGTGTTAAGCCCCGCTGACATAAGGACTCCCCTTAAAAACAAGCAGTGGCTGCACATTTAAACAGCAATTACAGAAAAATCTCCCAGCACACATGTGAAGAAAGGTATGTCAACACCCTCTAGTGGCAATTACAGGCATGACACAACTGCTCAAAGAAGGTTTCCTGAATGAACTAAGTTCTTCAAGGACCTTTGCTTACCTTTCCCGCCGCAGGGTTCCGCTGAAATAAACAGACAGACAGAACCAATCTTCACCCATCATGGCGGGTCATGTCAACAGACCTTTAGGGATCGGATTCCCAGCTAAGATTTCCACTCCCCTGGACCTGTATCACATCCTGCCAGAAAAAAACTTTTGGTATTTGTCATAACCAAAGTACTCAAAACCAGGATCCAGCCCTCCTAAAAAAAGGCATTACAGGCAAACCCTGCTCTTTTTTATTGAGGCCCAGGTACCGTCCACTTTGGCCTCGGTGGCACTTTGGATGGATCCGGTGTATAGCTTGCTTGATCTAGAAGGATCTTCCAGCGGAGCTCTTCATAACACATCCTAACCATGACCAACACCTTGCATGGGAGGGGACTTCTTGTCTTGGGTGTGCCAGTGACCATCACCTGAAGATAGGCCTATAATCCACATAGTTATTACTATGCCGCTCTGTGTAAGGGTCCCAACACTGAACCTTGGGGTACACCACCGATAACCTTAGACCATCCACAGTAAGAATCAACCACTACTCTCTGAATTCTGTCTTTTAGACAGTTGTCTATCCATTTACAAACTGATTTTTTTCAATCCTGTAGACTTTATGTTACACATGAGCCATGTGTAGGGAACTGTATCGAACGCTTTTGCAAAATCCAAGAATACCATGTCCACAGCCACGCCTCTGTCCAAGGTTTTAACCACTTGCTCACCTTAGGATGTCATATGACGTCCTCCACTTCGTGCAGGGATATCTGGGTGATGCCTGCAGCTACAGCCATTATTCAGATATCGCCGTCTTCAGCCGGCGATTCTGTGCACCATAAGAACGATCAAAGCGGCGGTTCCACCGCTTGATCGTTTTTATAGGTGGCGGGAGGGGACGTCCCCCCCCTCCCGCTGCCATCCGGTGCTTCTCCGGGCTCTCCCGTGCCATCGGAGGCCCGGAGAGCGAATCAGCCAGAGTTCGCAGCAAAACCATAGAGATGACTGGTGAGAACCCCTACTCTGGCAGTGAAATTCCTGTTTTTTTTTTTTTTTATTACTTACAGTTTTGGTGTCTTGCCCGGTGTACATCGGCGGCCTTGTCTGATCCGGCGTCCGTCTGCGGCCTTCGTGGTGTCCTCCCTGCTTCTCCCGCGCTGTCTCTGAAGTCCTCCCCACTTCCCGCACTGTGTTTGAACGTCGCCGCCGCCGCCGCCGCCAACATATACCAAGCGCAGTACCATCGGGCATGCTCAGCCACGCTCGGCTCCTTTTGCATAACCGTGAGGGGAGCCGAGCCTGGCCGACTGTACCCGAGTGTACTGCGCTCGATATATGTCGGCGGCAAAGTTCAAACACAGCGCGGGAAGCGAGTATCGGCATATATCGCGCACCCGCGATTTTGCCCTGATTTTAAGGGCAAAAAAGTGTGCAGTATACACCGATAAATATGGTAATTGTGCTTGGCACAACATTTTATCTACATTACAGTGATATATTTTTGTAAATATTTAACCACTTCAACCCCAGAAAATTTTACCGCCTTCCTGACCAGAGCACTTTATACAATTTGGCGCTGCGTCGCTTTATTTGACATGTGCACAGTCATTTTTCCTCACAAATGGAGCTTTCTTTTAGTGGAATTTGATCACCCCCGCGACTGCTGGCCACGCGCATCAGGTCCACCGCTGTGCAGCCTCTGGCGGCTCTTAAAGGGAACCCAGTTTTCATGCAGGGTGCCACTCTGTCTCCATAAAAAGACAGGAGTCGGTTGGGAACCGGTTAAATAACTCTAACTTTATTACATTTCCAATTTTTTTTAACAAATGAACATTTCCACATTTACATTTGAATAATTAAAATGGGCTTACTTTTTTGGCAGTGCTGGTAACTTTGGTAGAATGTTAGATTCATTTTCTGTCTTATAAAACGATGTCAAGATGCTATAAACAGAAAAACAGAATATCAGTCACATTGTTTATAACCAAGAAAGGGAAAGGTCCAAAAAAATCCCTTTTCAATTACAGTGGAACCTCGGATTGTGAGTAACGCGGTTAACGAGCGTTTCGCAATACAAGCACTGTATTTCTAAAAATCCTAACTCGGTTTGCGAGTGTTGTCTCGCAATATGAGCAGGATTCAGGCCAAAGTGGTGTGCAGTACCGCTTTTGGCCTGAGGTGGGGGGAGGGCGCCGATCGCCGCCGTTCAGAAATGCATGGAAAGGCCTTGAGGACAGTTCTGCTGACCTCGACAAACCTCAGAAAGGCTTGTGAACGGAATGTTTCAGAGGTTTTCCGAGGTCAGCTGAACTGTCTTTGTTTCCAGCGACTTCAATGGGGAAACTCGCTTTGATATATGAGTATTTTGGATTACGAGCATTCTCCTGGAACGGATTATGCTCGTAATCCAAGGTTCCACTCTATCAAAAGGAAAAATATAGCCCAAAATATTCAAAAATACAGTTATATTATGAACTGTACTGAATACTTCTTGCCATTACTATAACCCACCACCAAATAACAACCCAAAATAAATGTTCCCACTCCTGATAAAAACAGGGATACCACATATGTGTATATTACTTACCGTTTTAGAAGGGCCCAGAAGCAATAGTGGCGCATTTTGCATTTTTTTTCTAAAATACACTGACCCTGACTTTGACTCTAACCTAGATTAAAACCTGATCAAGCCATTATTTTTTTGAGAAAAATATACAATGTTTATTTTTCTCCATTCAAGAAGAAAAAAAAAAACTGTGGCAGGCTTTGCAGTTGCTGATCACTGTGATTGCCAAATCACAGGCAATCACAACGATCATATGGTCAAGAGCCCTTCTCCCAGAACTGTCGTTGGCAAATCGCATGTGTAGTTCCACCAAAGACGACCGAGTTTGGTAAGGCTTCATATGTGCATACACTCAGCAGCAAGGGGTTACTAGAACAACATCCTATCCTTGGCTAAAATCTGTGTCTTCGGATACTAGGAGTAATAAGGTTTGTTACGTGTAATTAGAGACTGCAGAGATTCTTCTGTGCTTCAGGTGGTGGGATTTTAAAAGCTATGCGTTTTTGGTGGGTCCCACTATTAAAGCCACTCTGTTTCTTTGCCCTGCATGGGCAAAGAGCATGTTCCTTTTAAAAGCAAAAAAATAGGAAAGCAGAAGGCAATGTAAGGTTATTGCATTTTGTTAATGGTTTTAAACATTTTACTACCACTGCCATAACTATTCCAGCTGGGCTTTGGAAGAAAATAAGCTTGTTTTCACAAAAACACTGAAGGCGCTTCCTGAATGGCACAAGGTAACATACAAGCAAATTTTATGTTTCTGGTGCCAGGGGGAAGTTGATCCTTGCATGTAAAGAATGCTACCACAGTGTATTGCAGTGCCCCCAAAGCCATAATACGGGATATGCAAAATACATTATAGCCAAAATGGCCCACAGTATGTTTTAGCACTGGCATAGTTCCCAGAGTTCTTCAATAATGCTAGCACATCTTGCATTGTCCTCAGAAAAATATCTGCCCATCTATGGCAACACTTATCCCAACCTTTAAGTACTTACCTGCTTTCCTCTGTCACTTCCATCCAGTGCATGCAGGACACTGTTGTTTCTACAGAAAATGAATGTAGAGTCTCTGGCTTTTCCACATCACAAAGCACAACACGTCTGGTATCAGCCAGGCCAAAAGCCAAAACTATAAGTAAAAAACAAAATTGCTCTTGAGACACTGTCATAAAGATACCAAAATCCACTTAATACATAAAACACAACTCATTCAATTTACTTTTGCCATCAGGTCGCCATGCCAGGCATGACACTTCTTTCCCTGTATTCTCATTTGGAGGTAAATTCCACACTCTCTGAATATTTGCCAGTCGATGCAGCAACACCTAAAAGGAAATCATATCAACATAATTATCTTTTATACCAAGTAAGTTATTAATCACAGTTTAAAGTAAAACTTGTCACCACAAAAATCCCAAAAGCAGTTCCCTGCAAAGAATAGATTTCTTCTTTTTTTTTTTACAATAAAAGTTTTTATTAAGGAAAAAAACAGTTTACAAAGTTCAAAAAGTACATGGATACAGCAATTCAACACGTTGAGTACAGTTATTTTATGAACTTCGGAAAAAGAAAGAAAAAAAAAAAAACAGAACAACAAAACACAGATAACGGTAGCTGGTCTCTGGCGAAACCATGGCTTAGCATGTGAACTAACAACTTGATCATACCGACTTGTCTGGACCCTAGGCCAGTAGATTGAACCAAAATAAAGGGGGGAATGGGAGAGTAGTAATGGGCCGTTAATAAAGGGTCTTTGGTGAGAGAGTCTAATGACGGATTTGTCAATAGGGCGAGTATGGGAGTCATCAGTGTCTATTAAGGGACACTGACATCACTAGTCTACAATGATGAACATCCAATCAGTGGTCCAACCTTCCAGAGTTGGCAAAAACAAAAAATCGATTTCTACCACCCTCTCCAGGTGACCATGTCTCCTAATCTTCACTCAGCTGACGTGGTACAGCTTATGTCAGAATCCTCGGTATTCACAACTTTCAGGCATTTGGATGCCTTTGACCCCTATGTGCTGTTATCCAGTCTGATAACCCCTACATTACTATTATGCTGCTCAGCCCTAAAGCACCTTTGGGGCACAAAAGATTTAGCTGCAGATTGCCTAAAGTAGTTGTTAAAGGTAGTAGGTCACCACTGTAGAATTTATCCTGCACACACTGAGGCAAAGGATGCAAAATAGCAGCATATACCAGTATAATACACACTTCAAAAATGAGGTTTTCACAATCTATCCTAACAATAACAGACTCAAAGTATTATACATGTGTTAACATGTAAAATAAAATCTATAATTATTTGGTTAATTTGTAAGCACACAATTGTAAAAAAAGCTTTCAATATATGCTTTTAATTCATGTGGTTTTAACAGCTGTCACTTGATTGTAGGGCCGAAACAACTGATCGATTAATCGACAACTAATCGATTATGAAAATAGTTGTCAACTATTTTCATAATCGATTAATCGGCCAGTTGATTAGTTGGCCTGCATATAGAATGCATTATTTGTTTACGTATCAGGAAATACAGTGCAGCACACATACAGCTCAGTACACCATCCATACATGTCACTAAGTGCCTGAGAATTTGTAAATGTGAAAGTGCGAGGAGCAATGCCTCATGGGACATGTAGTCCTGGGCAGGAAGTAAGTGGTTCTAAAGGCAGAAGTTTTTTTACCTTGCTATAGCGGGCGCTCTATACTATACTTTGCAGCTTGCTATTGAGGCACTCTGAAGGCAGGAGGACCCAAAAGCATCAGGGAGGGACCCCAGAAGTTCAGGATCTGGGCTGCTCTGTGCAAAACCAGGTAAGTATAGCAAGTTTGTTTTAAAAAAAAAAAAATCACTTTAAAGACTCTGTGCAGGGAAGATCAGGATCTAAACCCAGATAAAGTGGAGGTAATAGAAGGCATTACAATTACTGTAGTTGGTTATTTATATTTACCACTGCATATGGATATTTAAGAATAAATTGCCTTTTTTCTTTTATTTACATATTAACTAAATTGTACACCACACTTTTTTATTAAGATTATCCGATTAATTGAAACAATCGGCCAACTAATCCATTATGAAAATAATCGTCGGTTGCAGCCCTACTTGATTGGCTGTTTGATCAGCTGAGGACAGCTACTTATTCAGGAGGTGACAGAAAAGACAAAGTTAGCCTTATGAATAAAGTTTATTATATTTGTTTTTGGGATACAGCACCAAACATTAGGTGTGTTTAATGGAGTGTATGGCATTACCTGCAGGCAGCTGGCTCCTTCTGTTAAAATCATTCCTACAGGTTGTCCTCAGTGGCGTATACTGCCGAGTGGCTGTCTTCCAGCCTTGTGAAGGTTAACAAAGCAGCTGCTAGAGAAAAAAAATTGCGCAGCCCACCTGACTCCTTCTGCCCTCCATGCCATTCATTCTGCTTATATTGTGCTACTCTTGTAACTTATGACCTTCTGTGATGGCGGGCGAAGATGCTGTCATTCAGTACCTCCTCATCCTCTATTCACAAAACATGATGCACTCTGTTACAATAGTAGATTTCTTTGAATGGATGAGAGGGGCAGAAGGCGGTTGTAGCAGTGCAACCTTTCTCTGTAGCAACTGTTGTTAACGTCCTCCACAGTGCTGAAGACACTTGCTCAGGTGAGGAGGAGATACTGAAGGGGTGATAATTAACAGAAGCAGACATCTGAAGGTAATGAGATACATGCCAATGCACGCACCCAATTTGTTTGGTGCTGCATTCCAAAAAAAAAAAAAAAATAATACTACACTTTAGTTTTAAGAAATACTTGCAAAAAATCACCAAGTTCACCTGTTTGTGATCATTTAACTCCATAAAAAAAGGATTTTTAATAACAGCTTACCTGTAAAATCCTTTTCTTGAAGTACATCACGGGACACAGAGCGCATAGCCATTACATACGGGTTATATGGGTACCTTCAGGTGTGGACACTGGTGTAATCAACTTCACAGGAAGTTCCTCCCTATATAACCCCCTCCCACTGAGAGTGCTTTAGTTTTGTAGCAAGCAATTTCTCCGAGGTTACACAATGTTCCCCAAAAGAGGGGTGGGAGCTCTGTGTCCCGTGATGTACTTCAAGAAAAGGATTTTACAGGTAAGCTGTTATTAAAAATCCTTTTTTCTTTATCGTACATCACGGGACACAGAGCGCATAGCCATTACATATGGGATGTCCCAAAGCAATGCTCCATGAAGGGAGGGAGACCGTAAGGCCAAAATTAGCCAAACAGAAAATATATCAGGAGGTAAAAAAAATAGCTCCACCAACAGAAAAAAAGGGGCGTGAACCGGGCCAGAGGATTCTATACTGCTGCCCGTAGGACCGCCTGCCCAAATGCTGCGTCCGTAGCTTTTGTGACGTCCAACTTATAAAATTTAGTAAACGTATGTACGGAAGACCAGTTTGCCGCTTTGCAAACCTGTGCCATAGAGATCTGATGGTGTGCCGCCCAAGAGGCACTCATGGCCCTCGTAGAATGGGCTTTAACTGATAAGGGAGGTGGAACGCGCTTCAGACCATAGGCCTGAAAAATCAGCTGCTTAATCCACCTAGTCAAGGAAGACTTGGCAGCCGGCTGACCCTTCTTGGGGCCATCCGGGAGAACGAAAAGCACATATGTTTTCCGAATCTTTTCTGTAGCCTTGAGATAAACCCTCATGGCTCGGACCACGTCCAAAGTATGAAGCAATCTTTCCTCTCTGGACTGGGGAGTAGGAAAGAAGGATGGTAGGACTAGGTCCTGATTCAAGTGAAAACTGGATATGACCTTAGGAAGGAAAGAAGGCTGAGGCCGCAGAACCACTCTGTCCTTATGCAGAATCAGGTACGGTTCCCTGCAAGACAAGGCTGCCAGCTCGGACACCCTTCTGGCCGAAGCCATAGCCACCAAGAAAACCAACTTTCGGGTTAGCAGCACAAGAGGGATTTCTGTCAGAGGTTCAAACGGCTGCTTTTGTAAAGCTGACAAGACCAGATTTAAATTCCAGGGGCAGAGGGGAGCTCTAATAGGGGGATTCACATGCAAGACCCCCTGCAAGAAGGTTTTCACAAGCGAATGCGTGGCCAAAGGCCTTTGAAACCATATCGATAAGGCAGACACCTGCCCCTTTAGAGTACTAAGAGCCAACCCTTTGTCAACGCCAACCTGGAGGAATCGCAAGATCCTGACAATAAAAAACTTGCGAGGATGCCCTCCTTGAGACTCGCACCACTCCACATAGGTCCTCTAGACTCTGTAATAGATATTTCTAGAGACTGGCTTACTAGCCTGAATTAACGTAGATATGACTTGGGCTGAGAGGCCTCTGCCCTTAAGAATTAGGGATTCAGCCGCCAAGCCATCAAATTTAGCTGCTGTGAAGCAGGGTGGTAGATCGGGCCCTGAGACAGCAGATCTGGGCGCAGGGGGAGTGGCCACGGTGCCCCTACTGACATCCTCACGATGAGTGCGTACCAAGCCCTTCTGGGCCAGGCTGGGGCCACCAGGATCACCGGCCTGCGCTCCACCCTGATCCTTCGTAGAAGGCGGGGAATCATCTGTAGTGGAGGGAACGCATACAGGAGAGAAAACTGGTGCCAGGGGCAAACCAACGCATCGGTCCCGTAGGCCGAGGGGTCCCTGGCTCGGGATACGAATTTGTCCAATTTCTTGTTGAATCTTGTTGCCATGATGTCCACATCGGGAACTCCGAATCTTTGGCAAATCTCTTGGAATACCTGGGGGTGAAGAGACCACTCTCCCGGGAGTAACTGTTGACGACTCAAAAATCTGTTTGAGAATTGTCTATCCCTGGGATGAACACTGCTGAGATGCAGGGTACATGGGCTTCGGCCCATGAGAAAATCAGGTTTACTTCCCTTTGAGCCGCTAGGCTCCTTGTGCCCCCCTGGTGGTTTATGTATGCCACCGCCGTGGCATTGTCGGACTGTATCCTTACTGGCAGACCCTGCAGGGGGAGAGTCCAGGCGACCAGGGCCAACCGAGCAGCTCTGATCTCTAGGACATTGATGGGAAGCAGACTTTCTGCCTCTGACCACTGTCCCTGCTGGGTCCGTTTTCCTAAGATTGCCCCCCAACCTGTTAGGCTGGCATCTGTGGTTACTATTTTCCACGTGATGGGGCAAAAGGTTTTCCCTTTTGACAATTTTTGAGGGACCAGCCACCAGTACAGGCTGCGCCTGACTCCTGGGGAAAAACCTAATGGACGGTCTAATGCCTGTATGGACCTGTTCCAAGCAGAGAGAATAGCTGCCTGGAGAACTCTGGTATGGATCTGGGCATAGGGCACTGCTTCGAAGGCGGCTACCATCTTTCCCAGCAGTCGCATGCATAGGCGAATAGTCGGCCTCTTTTTGCCTAGGACTATTTGAATTGTTTGAGTCAATGACCTGATCTTGAGGTAAAAATATCCTCTGGCATTCTGTATCTCACCGAAGGCCTAGATATTCCAACTGTCTTGTGGGTTGCAACCTCGATTTTCCTTGGTTCACAACCCACCCGAATTCTTGTAGATGCCGAACTGTGCGGACTACTGCCTGATTGAGGTTGGAAGCTGATCTGTCGATAACCAGGAGATCGTCCAGGTATGCCAGGACCAAAATGCCTTCTGTCCTTAGGACGGCTAGCACCGGGGCTAACACCTTTGTGAATACCCGCGGAGCTGTTGCCAACCCGAAAGGGAGGGCTACGAACTGGAAATGACTTTGATCTATCATAAAACGAAGAAACTTGTGATGTGCTGGGTAGATCGGCACATGCAGATATGCATCCTTTATGTCTATAGATGCTAGAAAGTCGCCTTGATGCAGGCTGGCTGTCACTGAACGTATGGAATCCATACGAAAGGTCTGAATCTTTAGAAAGCGATTTAGGCGTTTGAGGTCTAGGATAGGCCTGACGTCGCCATTTCTTGGGTTGGTACTACAATTACTCCTTGGAGCAAGAGGCGATCCAACGCCTTTACGAGAGAGGCCCTCTTTAACGGGTCGCTTGGAAGACTTGACCCCTGAAAATGAGGAGGGGGGATTTCTCGAAACTCTAGTTTGTAGCCTGTGGCTACCACGGACCGAACCCAAGAGTCGGGAATTCTGGCCTTCCAGACTTCGGAGAAAAACTGAAGTCTTCCCCCCACCCAAGAGAGTGGGGGCGCCCCTTCATGAATCTGACTTGATGACTGGTTTAGCCGGCTTGCGAGACCAGGGCCTCTTGTTTGCCGCGGCTTGTCCCTGTGGGTGGCTATTAACTGCTGAACGCCCGGGAGGCCGTCGATACTGACGGGAAGTCGAAGGGGCCGAGCCTGGAAAGGCCTGTCGTTTAAACGCGGGCCCACGCGGTCTTTCCTTGACCGGTTAGGAAGAACTTTTACCACTTGATATGGTTTGGATATATTTATCTAGGTCTTCACCGAATAGTCTTCCCCCATGAAAGGGAAACCCTGCTAAAAGCTTTTTGCAGGGTGCCTCTGCTGACCAGTTCTTTAGCCACGAAGACGACGCATGTGAACCACCAGCAGAGATAACCGGGATGCCTGTTGGATGGAGTCCTTAATAGCATCTACTGCAAAGCAGAGAGCCCTAGGGAAATCTGCTAATTCACGAGTTTGCTGAGCCGGCATGTCCTTTAACATCTGTTTTGCCTGATCCTTTAAGGCCTGACAAACGCCAATGGCTGCCACCACTGGCTGAACCATGGCACCTACTGTGGTGAAAGAAGCCTTCAGTAGGGTCTCTAATTTTTTTGTCGACCGGATCCTTGAACAACTGGACATTTTCAACCGGACAGGTCAGGGATTTATTCACGCAGGAAATGGCCGCGTCCACTGTGGGGAGTGCCCATTTCTTTCAAAATTCCTCTTCCATAGGATAGAGAATAGAGAACCTCTTAGGAGGGATAAAGATCCTATCAGGTCGAACCCAATCCTGGTAAATCACGCTCCGCAGAAGGGGGTGAATCGGAAAAGACACACAAGTTAATGGAGCCTTTAAAGAACCCAATGAGGATACCACAGGGGTTACTAGTTCTAGCACTGGAAGTTTAAAAGCAGTGCGAACTATATCGGTCAAAGACTGGATCCACAGGCTCTCCGCTTGAGAGGCCGAAAAATATTCATCTACAGTGGACCCTCCATGTCTGAACCTTCAGGACTTGGGTCTGCTTGATCCCCTTGTGGGTCCCGTTCCTCCGAAGAGGAGACCTCCGCATCTGAAAACACCAAACTAGGTGAGGGGGATCTAGCCCGTTTGCTACTTGGCAAAGGGCGGGCAAACAAAGCAGTTAACCTTTTCTCTAGCCCACCCAGGGTGGTCGCTAGCATTTCTTCCGTTACGTAAACGGGAATGGGTGGATCGGGGCCGCCTCTGCCCCCAGCATCCCCAATGGCTCTTGTACTATGCTACTCGGTGGTCTAACTGGTGAGGGTGGGGCCGTTGAAGCCTGGCCCAAATCCTCTGACCCCGATGGAGACCCCTTTTGTTTCTTGGCACCTTTTGCAGCCTTGGCTGGTCCTGATGCTTTTGGAGCCATTGCACAACCTTGAGTCACCCCTCTAGCCAACACCTGACTGTTGTAGCTAGGAGTAATTAATATGAGAACAGGCTGAGGAAAACGAAAACATTTTTTTTTTTTACCCGCCTGGGAGGTGGCAATACTGAGGAAAACCTGTGAGTATTGCAACACCAATGCCCGTTAGCCAGAGTCCAAGGTTGACTCAGATACTGCTGGATCTAAGGCTGAGTCCCTTTAAGCAAAAAAACTTATTTTTTTTTTTTTTCTGGTCAATAGTGGAACTAAGTCCTAGACCTGAAGATCCACAAACCGCCACTGGGTGTCACTGTGGCCAAAAGACTCAGCTGCACGCTCTGTATCCTTTCTTCCCCTGCCTCCAGGAGGGAAAGACCAGCCAGAGAAAAAGTTTCCTTTAAACAGACCCTGACGCTGCTGGCCCACCCCCCCGACGCACGCTGACGCTATAAAAGGCGGCGTGCACGCGCACACGCGCGCGCACCCCCACACGCTGAAAACCACATGGAGGAAGCAGAGCAGAGGAAACAACACGGACCAGCGCCAGGCAGCACCAACAGACACCAGGTAAGCACTAATCTTATTGTAGTGCACACACAGAGAGGAAGCTGTCCCCATGGGCTTCCTAAGAAACAGGAGTTTTCACCAGCAATTTCCTCTTTAAAACATGTGGGGTTGCAGTATCAATGCTAACAGGCAGACCTGGGGTGAGTAGCAAATATATATCTTACACAAGTATACATATATCTACATGTTATCTGGGTAAACATTAGTATCCCATCCTGCCCACACAGACATAGTGGAGATAGTGGCTGATGCACAAGCATACTGTTAGCCAACCCAGAACCCCCAGGGGGATACCTACTGTCGAACCAAGTCCCGCAGGTTCCCTCTTACCTGCTCCACGCCGCAGGGTATTGCAAACTGCAAGAGGCCCAATCTTCCCCCATCTCCGTGGGTATTGTCTCGGACCTTCAGGGACCGGGGTCCTGTGTTTAAGGAACCCACACCCCTGGACCTATATAGCATCCTGGCATCAGTAGCGTTTAGTCCTGGAAGAGACCAAGGCACTGGAGCCCAGAATCCAGCCCTCCAAGGAGAGGCATTATAGGCAAAACCCCACTCCAGCAGGGCCCGGGTACCGTACACCTTGGCTTTGAAGCACTTCGGACGGATCCGGCTAGCTATCCTGGGTCCCGAGACCTCCGAGGGACAGCTAGACGTGACCAACACCTAAGACACTGGCGAAAAAACTAAAGCACTCTCAGTGGGAGGGGGTTATATAGGGAGGAACTTCCTGTGAAGTTGATTACACCAGTGTCCACACCTGAAGGTACCCATATAACCCATATGTAATGGCTATGCGCTCTGTGTCCCGTGATGTACGATAAAGAAAAGTCTCCTTACCTTAACGTGTGTGCAGAAGCAGAACTATACTCCAGATTACTTACCTGAGCTTCAATAGTCCAATGCCTGCAAGGTCCCTCACCAGCATTTTATGGTCTTCAGCCATCTTGATTGGCTGGTGCAGGATGTCGCCACTCCTGTCCATGCGCAGGAGTACAGTCACCCCAGTACACAAGCAGAATGTAAAGCATGCACACAGAAAACAGTGAGCAGGCCGGTAGGTTTGTTTTATTGCAGTAGAGATATTGCATGTCTGCTTGCATTTTATAGGCACACTTATTGGACAGGGTACAAAGCAAACCAGCATGTCTTAGAACAGGCAAGTAAAGCCTCTAGTAAAGTGAAAGGTTTTTACAGAAGGGTTTTCTGGCTAGGTGGACTTCTTACCATGGACAGGACTGTTACCATAAAACGGCTATAACTGCTTATTTTAGGTAACAATATATCCCTACACATTAGTCAATCTGTGTTCACACCAATGTCTACTTGGCTTGATTTATATTCACTTTTAATAAAAACCTATTGAAAGTGAATATGAATTTCTTTTGTCTCGTGGCTACACAGCTGTACTGCCTCAAACAGCCAGGTTTCTGATATTAAAATGATATATTGCTGCATTTAAGGCCCCTTTCACACGGAGCCATCTCCATTGGAGTTTGTCTGCTCAGTGAGGAACTTGTCCGCTGATCTATGCTGAGTAGGCGGATGGCTGGTCCATGTCCACTCCGATTCTGCAAAGTGGACACAGACACAGCCTATTCTCCTCTATGGGCCGTTGAATGTAAACAGACTGTCCATTTCCCATCTAACTGTCATCAAATCTGCCAGACGAATGGTGAAGAAATCCCCATCTGTTTGTTTTTAGTGGATAGGATCGGATGTCAGCAGGTGTGAACAGACACTTCATAGAGGAGACTGGAGGATCCAATCAGATCCGTCTGAAAAACAGACAAACCGAAAATCTGATCGCTCCGCTAGCATTAAAGGGGTCTGAGTCTACCAGGTGTTGATACACCTGGTAGACTCAGGTGTAGACTCAACTTACCTCTCCAGTTTTGTTAACAAGTGCAATAAGATCCCTTCTAGGTGACCATGACATAAAAATGATTTCATGAGGCAACTGCTTCTCTCCAACCTGACGAAACGACCGCATTGTTGTCTATGCGTTACAGCATGCAGTTAGTCTTTCAATGGTTCTCCCACTGCAGTCACAAAAAGAGAGACATAATACATTTTATTGTTTTACTTCTTTTATAAGCAAACATATAGTTTGCAAATCAACCATCGTTCACTATCTTTAACCATGCATTAAAATGTGAAGATGTTGTACAAAATATAAACAAATGCTATACTGAGTGTGAAATCACAAATTATGCAGATGACATTATCATATCCTTTGAACGATTTGCTCCAGAAGGACATGATTCTAGGTACGTGTAAGAAAGACCTGTGGGTCATGTCTAAGTAACTCTAACACTGTAAACAAATTCACTCATAATATAGTTTGTAAAAATGTTAACACCTAACTGTAGCTTTTTTTTTATGTTAGATGAGGTCAGGGTGCATAAAAAGTAAAAAGTCTTCAAACGTCTCTTAGAACCTGGTTTTGACAGGTACCCGCTCCCACTTTCACTCAGATCCTCTAGAATGTTCATACCCTTTTTTCCTAAGACTTTTCCTAAGAGCCCTTTCACACTGAGGTGCTTCAAAACTGGCCATAAAACATTAACCTCTTTTCAGGAGTTAGTGGTGCGCTTTTTTTGAAGGTCACGTGACTTAAAAACTGCTTCAAGAACTATTTTGGAGGCACTTTTGAAGCGCTTCCCATTCGATTTAATGGAAAGGGTGCTTTTCTTAGTGCTCCAAACATGCACCAAAGATGCTGCTTGAAGGAGTTTTTTTCACCTCCCCTCCAGCACACCTCAGGTTTTTTTTTGCTGCTGCAAGGGAGACTGAGATATGGCACTTCCTGCTAAAATGTAACAACTGACTTCCAATAGTGCAGCTGCATTTTCACTAGTGGTGCAACGGATCTTCACCGATCCGTGATCCGAACAGGTCACCCTGTTCGGATCGGCACACCACCTGATACCTGCGGAGCGCTCCAAAGCCTTGGCCATAGGAAAGTCCCTGGCTTCGGCCTAGCTCTGGAGCGGCAGCCATCTTGGTACACCTGGCGACGGCTGTCTTGTCCGGAAGTGACATTTCTTCACCACCATCATGCTCCACCCCACACTCCTGCACAGTAATGCTAGTGAGAAGGGGGCAAGCAGACATCTTGTTACACCCAACAGAGGTTTAAATTTCACAGTTCTTTTCAACACAAAATGGAGCTTATGTACTTAATCACTTCCTGACGGCCGTATGCCCTGTCAGGGAGAGAGGAGAGTGATCTGTGTCCCTATGTCAGTCCCCTTCCCCCCACAGTTAGAAACACTAGGCAGGGTACACATTTAACCCTTTCCTCACCCACTAGTGTTAACCCCTTCCCTGCCAGTCACATTTATACAGTAATTAGTGCATATTTATAAATGTAAATGGTGCCAAAAATGTGTTAAAAGTTTCCGATGTGACCGCCATAATGTCGCAGTCCCAATAAAAATCGCAGATCGCCGCCATTACTAGTAAAAAAATAATTATAAAAAAATTATAATTCTGTCCCCTATTTTGTAGGCGCTATATATTTTGCACAAACCAGTCGCCAACATTTTTTACCAAAAATATGTAGAAAAATTCGTATAGGCCTAGACTGAAAAAAAAAAACGTTTTAAAAGCAAATAAAAATAAAAAAATAAATAAAAATAAATTTATTATAGCAACAAGTAAAAAATATTGTTTTTTTTTTCAAAATTGTCGCTCTATTTTTGTTTATAGCGCAAAAAATAAAAACTGCAGAGGTGATCAAATGCCACCAAAAGAAAGCTCTACTTGTGGGGAAAAAAGGACGTAAAATGTGTTTCGGAGCCACATCGCACGACTGCGCAATTGTCAGTTAAAGCGACTCAGTGCCGGAAGCTGAAATTTCACCTGGACAGGAGGGGGTATATGTGTCCAGTAAGCAAGTGGTTAAATACAGTGTTTGGAAATCCAACAGACTGTTTACATGTTAAATTTTAAAAGCAGCAGCAAACCTGCTGACATTACATGCTTGCTAACGTGACAGAACACTTTCACATTTAGTTAAATGTGGAAATCAGAGGTGTTCTGTCACATTAGCAAGCATGTAATGTCAGCAGGTTTGCTGCTTTTACATGGTCGACTGCTACACATACCAATGCAAGGACCTGTAAAAAGATATAGGGTATATGAATGGGCGCAGTTCACACTGGTGCATTGCACTCATTTTCAGTAGAAAAAAGTAGACTAATGCCGCGTACACACGATCGGAATTTCCGACAACAAATGTTGATGTGAGCTTGTGGTCAGATATTCCGACCGTGTGTAGGCTCCAGCGGACATTTGCTGTCGGAATTTCCGACAACAAAAGTTCTTGTCGGAAATTCCGAACATGTGTTTCCAATTCCGACGGATGCTCGGAATCAATTTGACGCATGCTATGAATCACTGAACTTAATTTTTCTCGGCTCGTTGTAGTGTTGTACATAACCGCGTTCTTGGCGATTCAGAATTTCTGAGCAAGATTTGTGCGACTGTGTATATGCAAAACAAGTTTGAACCAACATCCTTCGGAAAAAAAAAAAAAAACACAATTTTGTTGTCGGAAATTCCGATCGTGTGCACACAGCATAAGCCCTACTTTCAACACAAGGCATGTTAGCGCAACACACATCAATGCAGCAGCTGGCACAGTTTAGCTCCTCTGCTATGCAGGAAACCCCAGCATAGCAGGAAGTAAAGAAATAAGTACACATTAAAATGGAACTTTGGTCAGGAATGTAAAGCGGCTCTTCAGTTATTTTTTCAACTTTACATCTATTAAATCTTCTTCTTGTTGTTTTAACTTTGGATAGTAAAACTTATTTTTTTCTGCCAGTAAATACGATATACAGCCCACTTCCAGTTTCTTCTTGTCTGGTAATAAGCCTAGGTCAGGGGTGTCAAACTCAATTTCATCGTGGACCGCATCAGCATTATGATTGCCCTCAAAAGGGCCGGTTGTATCTGTAATATTAGATGTCCAGGGAATCCCCTCCCCTTACATTAGATGTCAAGAGTCACCCCACTATCAGAACTTGAGTCCCCCACTCTACCTTACATCACAGTGTACCCCCATTCCTTATGCTGCTGCTGCTGCAAAGAAGCTGGATGCATTGCTTGAAAGCAGAAAGTAAGGGTCTGGAGGAGGACCAGAGGAGGGCTGGAGCTCTCCTGCAGCTGAGGGAAAGGTACGAGGGCCACATGAAATGGCCTGGAGGGCTGGATTTTGCTTGCGGGCCTTGTGTTTGACACGTATGGCCTAGGCTGATGACATCATGCACAGCTCTCTCTCTAACGCTTGTAAGAGTTTGCCAGCAAGGGAGGGGGGATGAGTCATACGAGGGCCAATGAGAACTGCAGGGCTGGAGGTGTGCCTCTGTGTGTCTGTGTAAATCCAGGAAGTTAATAGGCAGCATCTTCAGCTGCCAACAGTTAAAATGGATGCAGTCAGACTCAGTGGAGGGAGATTTCGGCAGCATATTTGAGAAGTACAGAATCACAGTGTATATAAAATAATATGAAAAGTGGTTGGAGGGAAGCTTCAGAATGGCAAAGATGTTTTTATTACAAATGATGTGAGCAGACTGCAGTTCCTCTTTAAAGTGGAGTTCCACCCTGGAAAAAAAAATTCTTCCAAAAATCTAAAGAAAAAAAAAAAAAAATTAAATGGAAAAAAAAATGTACTTACCCTAAATAGCTGTTGCTATGCGGAAGTCCTGAACCTGCCCCTTATCTTCCGCAGTTGATTCTCTTCCTCCTCTTACACTCAGTGGATTCTTGTGAATCGGGCGCGCTGGATTCTGGGAACTGTGTGTATCCAAGAAAGCAGCCGGACCATTCACAAAGCGCCGCGCTGCTCGCACATGCGCATTAGGAAACGGCAGTGAAGCCGCAGGGCTTCACTGCCTGTTTTCCTTACTGTGGATGGCGGTGCCTGGAGCTGCCAGGATCGAGGATAGGCATGGGGGGGGGGGGGGGGGCCATAAGCGCGGGCACGTAGGACAGGTAAGTGTTCTTATTCAAAGTCAGCAGCTACACTGTTAGTAGCTGCTGACTTTAAAAAAAAAAAATTGCGGATGGAATCCCGCGTTAAGTCCTGCTAGATCACTTCAGGCTGGTCCCTTTTGCAGGTATAGCTATGTAAAACATTAATAATAAGTGCCTATATGGTTTAAAATCCAACAATACACTGTCTCACCCTGCTCTGCACATGCTCAGTTGCCCTCCATTTTTAGACACAGCTGAGCTTGTTGAGGCCGATCTGCTGACAGCCTTAACCACTTCCTCCCTGTCCTATACCAAAATGACAGCCGGGCGGTGGTTATGATGTACAGCAGCATAAGCCGCGACCGTGTGCCCGGGGGGGGGGGGGGGGTGTTGTTGACTGGCAGCACCACAAAACAAACAAAAACATACTTGGGGGGCACACCCTAAAAAATGCTATACATCTAAAATGGTGCTGCCATAAGACCAAAAAATTACATTTATCCTGCAAGGCTAGTTAAAAACACCCGAGCATATTAAAAAATATGGAAGTCTGGCACACCATAACATTGATCTTGGTGAAGAGCCTCTGAAGAAGATTCTTTACCACGTGATCAGTTGTGTCCAATCACGGCTGACCACGGTGTAAACAGAAAGAGACGTTTATTGGCTTTTCCGTACTCGCGTCTGACAGATGCAAATAGAGGAGAGATGATCGGCAGCTCTTCTGACAGGGGGGGTCTGTGCTGATTGTTTATCAGCGCAGTCCCCCCGCGGATGTTCGCCCAGGACCACCAGGGATGCCTATAAAAGACACCCACCAGATATGCCACCGTGGACCACCAGGGATATGCCAATCAGTGCCCATCAGCAATGCCGGCCAGTGCCACCTATAAGTACCCATCAGTGCAGCCTTTCAGTGCCCATCAGTACCACCCATAAGTACCCTTCAGTGCAGCCTTTCAGTCCCCAGTGTCCCCTATTAGTGCCCATCAGTGCCGCCTGTCTATGACCATCAGTGCTACTTATTTACAAAGTTTTATTACAGAAACAAAGAAAAAAATTTTTTTTCATTTGTTTAGCAAAAAATAAAAACCGCAGAGGTGATCAAATAAAAGAAAGCTCTATTTGTGGAAATAAAATGATAACAATTTTGTTTGGGTACAGTGTAGCATAGCATTCTTGCGCAGTTGTCATTTAACCACTTAAAGCGGTATTTCACCCTAAATATAAGATCTCCCATGTGATCCAGCATACTGGCGTCAGCGCCAGTATGCTGGTTTTTTTTTTTTTTAATCCCACACTTACTGTATTATGCAGGAATTTCTTTTTTTCCCCCGTGGTGGACGGCGCCAGTATAGCGCGTCACATCTTCCTAAAATACCCGATATGGACTCGGGTAATCTCGTCGAAAATGCGGCGCCTGCGCACAGACCTAGGAGCTGACTGCGCAGGCGCCGTATTTCTCCGAGTCCTACGGCTATGGCGCGTCACGCCCTCCGAAATAGGACTCGGAGAAATACGGCGCCTGCGCAGTCAGCTCCTAGGTCTGTGCGCAGGCGCCGCATTTTCGCCGAGATTACCCGAGTCCATATCGGGTATTTTAGGAAGATGTGACGAGCAATACTAGAGCCGTCCACCGCGGGGGGAAAAAAAGAATTTCCTGCATAATACAGTAAGCGTGGGATTAAAAAAAAAAAAAAACAGCATACTGGCGCTGACACCAGTATGCTGGATTACATGGGAGATCTTATATTTAGGGTGAACCTCCGCTTTAAGACCTGGACCTTTAGGCAGCTAAAGGACCCAGCCAGGTTTTGCGATTCGGGACTGCGTCGCTTTGACAATTGCGCGGTCGTGCGACATGGCTCCCAAACAAAATTGGCGTAATTTTTTTCCCACAAATAGAGCTTTCTTTGGGTGGTATTTGATTACCTCTGCAGTTTTTATTTTTTGCACTATATACAAAAATAGAGCGACAATTTTGAAAAAAATGCAATACTTTTTACTATAATAAATATCCCCCAAAAATATATAAAAAAATATTTTTTTCCCTCAGTTTAAGCCAATACGTATTCTTCTACCTATTTTTGGTTAAAAAAAAAAAAAAAAAAAATCGCAATAAGCGTTTATTGGTTGGTTTGCGCAAAATTTATAGCGTTTACAAAAAAAGGGAATAGTTTTATTGCATTTTTATAATTTTTTTTTACTACTAATGCCGGCGATCAGTGATTTTTTTCGTGACTGCGACATTATGGCGGAAACTTCGGACAATCTTGACACATTTTTGGGACCATTGTCACAGCAACAAATGCATTAAAAATACATTGTTTACTATGAAAATTACAATTGCAGTTTGGGAGTTAACCACAAGGGGGCGCTGAAGGGGTTATGTGTGACCTAATATGTGTTTACAACTGTAGGGGGGTGTGGCTGTAGGTGTGACGTCATCGATTGTGGCGGCGATCAGGTCTGCGAGTCCCGCAGCTTCGAACCGGGCGCATGCACACGCCTGCGGTGCGCGCGACCCCACGGCTGGGCTTCAAGGGCAACGTACAGGTACGTTGATGTGCCCAGCCGTGCCATTCTACTGGCGTAAATTGGCATGAAGGGGTCTTTAGGTGGTTAAAAAGTAACAGCACTGAAAGGTGAAAATTGGTCTGGGCAGAAAGGGGGGACGTGCCCTGTATTGAACTGGTTAAAGTGCAATTAAATTACAGCCAATGAAGCTACTTCTGTTTGATCTGCAACTGCCATGGTGCTGCACATGAGATCAGTTATGACACCAGACATTTGATGATTTCACAGTTTTTGTTAGAAGCACAAGCAAATGTGACAGCTAGCAATACCAGCATTCCAGGAATGTACTGTTTTTGAAACCATTAAATGCTGGAGGCAATTTACAGCACGCACTCATTTTGGTAGAATAATTATTATGTGGAATGTATTTATTACGTTGTTAAGGGTGAAGTTGACTGGGCGTCATATGACGTCCAGTAGGATATGCCACGATTGCGTGCCCGTGGGGGGGGGGGGGTTGGGCAGTATTGAAGTGGTTAAAGCGCAATTAAACCCTCTTATTCTTTACAGCCAAGGAAGCTACTTCTGTTTGATCTGCAACTTCCATGGTGCTACACATGTGATCAGTTATGACACCAGTTATTTGATGATTTGACAGTTTGAGAACACAAGCAAATGTGACAGTTAGCAATACCGGTGCATTGCCATGAAATGAGATTTGCCATGGAATGAGATGGTCCGCCTCCATCACATTCTATTGGCTCACTCATGTCACGTGACCTATTTAAACGTCAATTATTGACGCAAACATCAGTCACAGCTAGGTTATCATAGGGAGAGGATCTCCTCTCCCTGTGATTGCCCGATAGCGCTGTCAGCAGCGTGCCTCCCGCCAGCGCTAAGTACACCCCGCGCCCGCAGCTCTATCATAGGGAGAGGATCCAGCTAGGCTATTATGTCAGCAGCGTGCCTCCCGCCAGCGCTAAGTACACCCCGCGCCCGGGGAAGAGCTGCGGGCGCTGGGTGTACTTAGCGCTGGCGGGAGGCACGCTGCTGAGATAATAGCCTAGCTGGATCCTCTCCCTATGATAGCCTAGCTGTGACTGCGAGCACGGGGGACGGGGAAGAGCTGCGGGCGCGGGGTGTACTTAGCGCTGGCGGGAGGCACGCTGCTGACATAATAGCCTAGCTGGATCCTCTCCCTGTGATAGAGCTGCGGGCGCGGGGTGTACTTAGCGCTGGCGGGAGGCACGCTGCTGACAGCGCTATCGGGCAATCACAGGGAGAGGAGATCCTCTCCCTATGATAGCCTAGCTGTGACTGATGTTTGCGTCAATAATTGACGTTTAAATAGGTCACGTGACATGAGTGAGCCAATAGAATGTGATGGAGGCGGACCATCTCATTCCATGGCAAATCTCATTTCATGGCAATGCACCGGCATTACAGGAATGTAACTGTTTTTGAAATCATTAAGGCCCTTTTTAAATTGAGGAGTTTTTCAGGCTATACAGCGCTAAAAATACTGACTGAAAACTCCTGCCCAGCATTCTTACAGGAGTTGTAAATACCTATATCTATATCACCTCTGGCGTTCTAGTTTCTGTTCTCTCATTCACTTCATGGTTTGCGGCGCTCGTTCATGTAAGAACTACATTTCCCATTATGCATTGCGTCACGCCAAGTAATTCACACCTCCTTGAAGTCTCTAACACGTAGAGAGCGTCCTGCTGCACATATGTAGCTCCCAGGAGGGGAGCGAGCACGTCACTGACCACCGCAGTAAAGCCTCCCTTCACGGTGGTCAGTAAAATCAGACAAGCAGGAAGTGAACAGAACACAGCGAAGAAATAGAGCAACTTCTGAGCAAAAACGAACAATGAGGAAGTGAAAAGAGGAATGTCTGCAGGTAAAGGATGCTTATTATGAAAAAAAAAAAAAAAATCCTTTACAACCCCTTTAATGTGAAAGCACGAGGGCTTTCACACTGAGGCGATGCGCTGGCAGGAGAGAAATAAATCTCCTGCTAGCAACATCTTTGGAGCTGTGTGTATACCGCTCCTTCCCATTTAAAACAATGGAAAACCACGGTAATAACCCTTTTTCGGATGCTAGCGGGGGTTAATACCACACCGCAAGCAGGCGATTCCCGCGGCAATTCCGACGGTATAGCGCCAGGCTTGTTTGCAGCTCCACGTGCCCGCCAGGAAGCTGACACTGAGGAAGCTGACACTGCGCAGTGCTAATCACAGGCAGGGAGACATTTCCTGATCTGTGCAGCCACGGACTGGGAAATGCCTCACTGCCTGTGATTAGTGCTGTGCAGGGTCAGCTTCCTGGCGGGCACGTGGGGTTGTGAACACGCCCGAGCTCATCCTTAGTGGCCACCAAATCGCTTAGTATGGCAACACCACGTGGTTTGGTACGGAGCAACCTGAAAACATAGCGCTTGTGATACTTTTTCTGCAGAATCCAACAAAACACAAAACTGCCGTTCGATCCGGACAACCAGATAATAAATAAAGGTGTGCAGTGCCCACGCCTCCTGTTAGCTGAAACTTTAATGAGATGAAGCAGAGTGGTGCCTGCAGGGGATACTTTATTCAGGATGTGATAAAAATGAACACGTCTGTTTCCAGGCTCACACGTATGGGCCTTAGTCATGGCAACATGCTTGTTACGCACGGTTGAAACGCGTGAGCCTGAAAATAGACGTGTTCATTTTATCCCATCCTGAATAAAGTATTCCTGCGTGTCTCTAGTGCGGCCCGCCCCACTTTATCTCATTACTTTCTGTGTGTTCAGTGCAGCCCATTGAAATGAATGGGATAACAAAACCACAGTGTGTGAATGGGCGCCTCAGGTTTTAAAGCACAACGCAGCCTCCAACACACATCAATGACCATGTGATAATAACCACCGTTCTATGTGAATGGACCCTGAAGATACACAGTCCACGTTAGACTGACTACTCCCCATACACAATGTAAGGCGGCCACCACACAGACACATGAGAACACCCGAGGAGCCGCTGTACTGAAGACACACAACACCCGCAATATCAGAACCCCGCTATTCATCAATGGAAGAATTACACTGTACAAGAACACCGACAACACGTACCGAGCGCCAGAACTTCCGCCGACGTCACCGTCACGTGAGCCGGTGTACAGCGGAAGTAGTGACTTGCCATTACACAACATGGCGGCGGTGTGACATGCTGATAGTTGTTGCCAGGTCACCCCTGCGAAGGAGAAGCGCGCGATCACCATGACAGCTCGAGGCTCCCCCAGCCGCTTCTTGAAGAGTGTCCTGCAGAATGGGGTGGGCAGATATGTGTGCCAGCTCAAGAGACTCACCCTTACCTTCAGTAAGGATGCCCAGCCTTCCCGGGGAGCCAGGTAACCCGCTGTGTGCAGCCTGGGGGGGGGGGGGGGGGGGGGTCATAGTACACGAGAAGGAGTCCCCAGGGTTCCCTCTCTGTGTAATTATATATATATATATATATATATATATATATATATATATATTCTATTACTCTGTGCACATCATTGTAATTGTATGTATCTGCTGCACAATTATTTCTTCTGTTCTGAAACGATCACACCTTCCTCTGTTCACACCATATAACCCAACATGATACTCCTATCAGCCATAACATAATGACCACTGAGCGGTGATGTGAATAACACAGATTATTATCTCATTGGAATAGCATGTGCAAGTGAATGGGATAGATTAAACAGCAAGTGAACATGTTGTCCCTGAAGTTGAAAGCCGAAAAATTGGGCAAGAGTAAGGATTTGAGTGATTTTGATAAGGGCCAAATTCTAATAATTAAATGATTGGGTCAGAACAACTCCAAAACTGCAGCTCTTGTGGGATATTTATTCCCAGTCTGCAGTGGGCAGGACTGACCAAAAGTGGTCCAAGAAAGGAAACTGGTGAGAGGATCATGGACAGGCAAGGCTAACTTGATGGGGAGTAAAGGCTGGCCTGTGCAGTTTGAGCCAATAGAATGGACACTGTAGTTCAAATTGCTGAAAAAGTTAAAGGCCAAGTTCATCTTTTGTAAAATGTTACACCCATATTCAGGGCGTATTGTGTTATTGTTGCAGCCCCTTCCCAGTCCTCTGTTGTAACAGGGTGGGGGGATATCGCCCCCCCTCCCCCCTCGCTGTCACAATACAAAAAAAAAAAAATGGCCATGCGGGGCTCCACCCACCCAGCTGTGTCATTCATTCAGAGTTCTGTGAATGTGACCACAAAAAGTATCGACTGTGCTTAGCAAGCGCCTAGTAAAAAATTAATAAAAAAATTACAGGTAAAATAAATGTGTCTTTTATTTTTTTTTTACTCTGCAGCTTGTAAGGCAATGAACCTACCTTCAGCAGATTGTGGGTGCAATGCTAGGCTCCTGCAGACTGCCAGTAATCTGTCTGGCTGTTACTCTGATACAGACATGCAGTTGCTGAATAGCAGGAAAAATCTATGAACTCTCACCAGTTGCCTCGTAGTTCATTGAGAACTACAAGCCATTGCCAGGACTCTGTGAATGACAAAACTGTTTGGGCAGAGCCCATTATGGCCACATTGTTTTTAAATTGTGACAGCGGGTGCAGGGAGAGTATCCCCACCTGCTGTCATGGAGGGGGGGACGCAGGAGCTGGAACATTTAAAGGGTTTGTAAAGGTACAATTTTTTTTTTTTTCCTAGATGGCTTCCTTTACCTTAGTGAAGTCCTCCTTCATATACCTCATCCTTCCATTTTGCTTTTAAATGTCCTTATTTCTTCTGATAAATCCTCCCTTCCTGTTCTTCTGTCTGTAACTCCACACAGTAATAGGAGGCTTTCTCCCTGGTGTGGAGTCTCGTGCTCGCTCCCTCCCTTGGACTACAGGAGAGTCGGGGTGCTCACTAACACACAGCTCCTTTCTCTATCTGCATTGTAGAGAGCGCCCTGACTCTCCTGTATTCCAAGGGAGGGGGCGAGCACGACACTCCACACCAGGGAGAAAGCCTTGCATTACTGTGTGGAGTTACAGACAGAAGAACAGGAAGTGAGGATTTCTCAGAAGAAATAAGGACATTTAAAAGCAAAATGGAAGGATTAGGTAAGTGAAGGAGGACTGCACTAAGGTAAAGGAAGCTATTCAGGGGGAAAACAAATGTAATGCTGGTTTCAGATAAAGGTGTCAGAATACACAGTGCATCACAGTCTGTTGTGTATGGGGGGGGGGGGGCTGCATAGTCACAGACTGGCCAGGGGGCCCATGCTGACCCTTGTTCACAGCCAAAAGTGTCTACAATGGGCACATGAGCATCAAAATTGGTCCATGGAGCACTGCAAGCAAGCAGCCCGGTCTGATGAATTCAAGAATGGTTAGAGGGACACAACAAAGTTTGAGATGTGGACTTGGCCTCAATCCACCAGATCTCACTCCAATTGAACTTCTGTGGGATGTGTTAGAAAAACAATTCTGATCCACGGAGGCCTCACCTCACAACTTATAGGACTTGTATGCTATTTGTGGCTTGGTGCAGATACCACAGCATACCTTCAGAGATCTAGTGGAGTCTATGCCTTGAAAGGTTATGGCTGGTTGGTGTATATATTAGAGCAGGGGTCTTCAAACTACGGCCCTCCATTTGTTCAGGAACTACAATTCCCATCATGCCTAGTCGTGTCTGTGAATATCGGAGTTTTACAATGCCTCATGGGATGTGTAGTTTCACAACAGCTGGAGGGCCGTCTATTGGAGTCGTCATAAACAAAATAACAGGGTGTGTCACTTGTTGTGGTATTGCAGTCTCCTATAGTGTTTTAGTGCCCGTGTATATCTAAACTACTAGCAAGTCTCACTTTTTAACCACTTTCCGCCCATGCTATAGCCAAATGACTGCTACAGTGCAGGCTTCCAGTATCGGGAGGGCGTCAATAGACATCCTCCCGTGAATGCACTGCTCGCGGAAGTAAACGGGAGCCAGTTACCAGCTTGTTTTCTCCTCACGATCGGCATGAGGCAAAAGAATAAAGCCGTTAACCGGCTTCTGTTACAGGGACATCGGCCCTGATCGGTGCCCATGATTGCCATCTATCAGTGCTGCCTCATCAGCACACATCAGTGTAGGAGAAAAATTACCTGTTTGCAAAATTTTATATAACAAACTATGAGAACTTTCAGTATTTTTTTTTTTTGTTTCTTTTGCAAACAATTAAAAAAAAAAACAGTGATGATTAAATACCACAAAAAAAAAACTCTATTTGTGTGAAAAAAATATTTTTTTTTTGTTTGGGCACAGTGTTAAATGCGCAATTTTCATTCACAGTGCAACAGCGGTGAAAGCTGGAAATTGGCCTGGCAGGAAGGGGGTTTAGGTGCCCAGTAGGCAAGTAGTTAACATTTTGCAGAAAAGTAATACATGCTCCCACGTTAAAATAAAAAATGGCATTTACAAGTTGAACCTCGGATTACGAGCATAATCCGTTCCAGGAGTATGCTCGTAATCCAAAGTACTCTCATATCAAAGTGAGTTTTCCCACTGAAGTCAATGGAAACAAAAATAATTAGTTCTGTATTGACTTCAATGGGATGCAATACCGAATGCGGCCATAGATATGGGCGAAAAAGCCAGAGGACACTTCGGCTCGTTTCCTGCGCCCCCGTACCTCGGGCCAAATGAGATACTGCAGGCCTATTTAGCTTGAATTCTGCTTGTCTTGCGAGTCAACACTAGCAAACTGAGTCAGAATAAAAAAAAAAAAGTTGCTCTTAAACCAAGTTACTCTTAAACCACTGTATTCCATTTTTGCATTCAAGGCAGCAAAGCATTGCAAGCACTTTCGGGTTTGTTGTAGGTGTAATGCACGGGCTCCTTCTGCATTGTTTACATCCCAGCCCCAGGTCTATACAAAAGTAAGGACCTTCTATCATGTGTCTGGAGGAAGTAAACCGTGGGCTATACGTGGAGTGACATCAGTTCCAGTGCACTTCACATGGCCCTGTGTCTCAAGGCAGATGGGCAGCTTGTAGTCTTCACTATCACATTCTTGTGATTGGATAATGCGTCGGTCATGGCCACACTGAATGCAAATATCACTTCAGGGAAAAGGTTTCAGGTGTTTGGGCAGTTTGAGGTGGGGGGTTCAGGAATGTGGCCATATTACAACCTTAAATAATAGTGTAACATGAATCCTGATCAGAAAAATTTACTGATGCCGCGTACACACGACCGTTTTTAATGTCCTAGAAAAAACGTCAATTTTCTTGGCGTGATTCCTGTCAAGCCTGCCTTGCATACACACGATCGTGAAAAAAAAAATGCTTGTGCAAAGCGCGGTGACGTACGGCGGCACTATAAAGGGGAAGTTACATTCGGATGGCGCCACCCTTTGGGCTGCTTTTGCTGATTTAGTAAAAGTTTGGTGAGAGACAATTTGCGCTTTTCAGTTTGTTACAGTGTGATGAATGTGCTATCTCCATTACAACCCTAGTTTTATCAGAACGAGCGCTCCCGTCTCATAACTTGCTTCTGAGCATGCATGTTTTTTCCCATTGTTAAAGACAGGTATTTGCACCCACTTCCGGCCCAGCAGTCTCGGGCAGACTGCAGGCATGTCGTCCCCTTCCCCCGTTATATGCTGGGAACACTCGGCTCCCAGTACACAGCGGGAGCCAATCGGCGGGCGCAGCGTGACTCGTGAATGCGCCGCATGGAATCGGGCAGTGAAGCCGGAGCACTTCACTTCCTGGTTCCCTCACTGTGGATGGAGGGGGGGAGCAGCAGAGTGACGAGCGATCGCTCGTCCTCTGCTGCAGACAGTGCTGGAATCCAAGACAGGTAAGTGTCCTAATATTAAAAGTCAGCAGCTGCAGTATTTGTAGCTGCTGGCTTTTAATTTTTTTTTTAACAGCGGACATCCGCTTTAATGACCATTTAAAAAAATTGCATTTTTCACGTCATGAAAACGGTCGTGTATGCGGCATTAGTCTTGAAAAAGCAGCGCTCCAACCTTGCCTATAAACACAATGTCTGCTACATCCCCCCAGCATATGTAGAATATAATGCTCTTTTTGTCTAAGAGGAATTTAATACCAAATATTTATTTTCTTAGTCCATGTTCCTTCAGTCCTCACTTGACTGGTTCCAGTTGTGTTAACCACTTAACCCCAAACAAAATTGACGTCCTTTTCCCCCCCCCCACAAATAGAGCTTTCTTTTGGTGGTATTTGATCACCTCTGCGGTTTTTAGTTTTTGCGCTATAAACCAAAATAAAACGTAAATTTTGAAAAAAAATTATATTTTATACTTTTTTGCTGTAATAAATATTACCCAAAAATATTTTTTTTCTCAGTTTAGGCCGATGCATATTCTTCTTCTACATATTTTTCGTAAAAGAAATCGCAATAATCGTTAATTGATTGGTTTGCGCAAAAGTTATAGCGTTTACAAAATAGGGGATAGTTTTATGGCATTTTTATTATTATTTTTTCTAGTAATGGCGGCGATCAGCAATTTTTTTTTTTTTTTGGTACTGCGACATTATGGCGGACACTTCTGACACCTTTGACACATTTTTGGGACCATTGCCATTTTTATAGTGATCAGTGCTATAAAAATGCATTGGATTACTATAAAAATGCCGGGTGGGGTTCACCGCTCCAGGGAGGCCCCGAATGCAATCACGGAAATGTCCAGGTGGATGTGGGTGCCACTGGCAGGGAAGGGGTTAACACTAGGGGGCGGGGAAGGGGTTTAAGTATGTTCCCTGGGTGTGTTCTAACTGTATGGGGGGGTGGACTCACTAGGGGAAATGACAGATTGCTGTTCATACATTGTATGAACAGACGGTCAGGCATTTCTCCCCCTGACAGGACCGGAAGCTGTGTGTTTACACACACAGCTCCCAGTCCTCGCTCTGTAACTAATGATTGCAGGTGCCTGGCGGCGATCACGGAAGTCGGGGGCGTGCGTGCGCCCCTATTGGCTGCTCGGCGAGATGACGTATAGCTACGTGATCTCGCCCAGCAGAGCCGACCTGCCGCCGCATAACTGCGGCGGCTGGTCGCAAGCAGATAATCAGTCCCCTGTAGACTATCTTGTTGATCATTTGGAATAGTGTGGGATTAGTATTGTCTGCAGGCATTGAAGTGGCGGTCCACCCTATAAAAGTATTTTTTTAACCTTACCAACAATGGCTGTTACTAGGCAGATCGTCCTAATCTGCCTCTCTCTCGTCCAGGGTGAGGTTCTGTGTTATCCTCCTCATGTTTGAGGGACTGATCTTCCTCGGGCAGCTGACATCGCGGGCAACCTGGACAGGTAAGTGTGCTTATTAAAAGTCAGCAGCTACCGTGTTTGTAGCTGCTGACTTTTAAACATACTCACTGATTCATAGGGCTCACAGATACTTGTGTTGCAGTTGGTAGGTATGTTGCTCAAATCAGAGGGTGTGTAGCGTGATGCATGTGCAGTATCTTGTTTATACAGATGAGAGAGGGTCATGTGCCAAGATCCCCATTCTTCCTACATACTGAAGTGCAGAACTCTAGAACTCCTCTATAGCTGACAGTGTACTGTACGGCATTGCTATGTATGAATGCAGTATTGTTTATCAGTGAGTAGGGTTGTCCCGATACCCAGCATTTCCTCAAGTTCTTGTGCTCGGGGAAAATGCTCCAATACTTTACCCGATACCTAACTTTCCCTGTATCCTCCTCCAGTTCCCCCATCTGTTCTGCTCTCTCCCTCCATGCTCCTGCCCCCCCCCCCTCCGTGCAGCTGCTGTCCTCCCTTCTGCTCTCCCCCTCCATGCTGCTCTGGGTCCCCCCTCCGTACCGCTGCTGTCCTCCGTTCTGCTTCCCCCCCTCCGTGCTGCTGCTTCCCCCCCCCCTCCGTGCTCTGTGTCCCCCTTCATGTTCTCCTCCCCCTCCGTCAGGATGGAGAGCTTTGGTAGGAGCTGCTAAACCTCGCTCCTACCTCAGTGATCACTTACTCTGTCCATTCATATAACTGTGTTTTATAATGCTTCAGTTTATGAATGGAGAGGAGCCTCTGTCTCCTGTCCATTAATTTCCAGTGCAGCTAAGAAAGGGCCTGGTGTCCTTGGTCCCTTTCTCTGTCTCAAAGGAGAGATGTCAGAGGTCTGTTAAGACCCCTGATATCTCACCAAACCCCCCCAACAGGGCTAAGAAAAAAGAAATAGCAATAAATAATATAATTAATTGTAAAAAATAATACATATTAAAATAAAAAACACACTGACACATCCACCCCCCCAAAGAAAGCATTGTAAAAAAACAACAAAAGATAGTGAAAAAAATAAAATAAAATACTGACACATGACATAAAAAAAATGCTCTGACATAAAAAAAAAGATCGGTATCGGCGAGTACTTGGGGAAAAAAATTATCGGTACTTGTACTCTTTCTTAAAAAAAAGGGTTGTCCCAATACCACTATCAGTGAGTATAAGAGACTTTGGGCTTGTTCACAACTGACATGTACACACTGAAACACTGCAGGCTGGTGTCTGTTGTGAATGCATCATATAGTTTACAGTTTTTTCATTTTTTGTTTTTTTTTTTACTTTAGTTAGTGTCACAAAATGACTTAATTCAAGTCTGTAGCATGGCGAGTTGCAATGCATAAAAACATTATTGTTCGGCGCACTACACCTAACTACAGTGTTGTCGTAAGGACAGGGCACCTAGAAAACAATTGTTTTCTATATGTCTACGAAAAGCGAGCCATAGATAAAATTGAAAAAACATTTTTAAGAAAGGTCCCAGACCACAATAATATTTCCTTCAAATGACTCCTTTCGAAGTGTTTCGCGTGCATCAAAAACTCCATTATTTACATTCAATTAGGGTTGTCCCGATACCGATACCAGTATCGGTATCAGGACCGATTCCGAGTATTTGCGGGAGTACTTGTACTCCCGCAAATACCCCCGATACCTAAATGGAATACTAACCCCCCACCCCCACGCTGCACACCGACCGCCGCTAATCCCCATGCAACTTGTAAACTTGTAATACCCGCGATTGGACGGATCCGTCCAATCGCGAGCAAGGGGGGAGTGTCTATACACGGATACGTGCATAGACACCCTCCCCCCTTGCTCGTGATTGGACGGATTCGTCCAATCGCATGTCTATACATGGCGCCGCGGGTATGTGTTGAACGGGGATTAACCCGGCAGCAGTGGCGGCAGCGGAGGTATGGGGGACATGACATGGCTGCAATATGTGGGGGGACATGACATGGCTGCAATATGTGGGGGCGTGACATGGCTGCAATATGTGGGGGGACGTGACATGGCTGCAATATGTGGGGGGACGTGACATGGCTGCAATATGTGGGGGGGGACGTGACATGGCTGCAATATGTGGGGGGGGACGTGACATGGCTGCAATATGTGGGGGGGGACGTGACATGGCTGCAATATGTGGGGGGGGGGGACGTGACATGGCTGCAATATGTGGGGGGGGGGACGTGACATGGCTGCAATATGTGGGGGGGGGGGACCGTGACATGGCTGCAATATGGGGGTGGGGGTGGGGGGGGGGACGTGACATATGGCTGCAATATGTGGGGGGGGGGACATGACATGGCTGCACATATGTGGGGGGGGGGAACATTGACATGGCTGCAATATGTGGGGGGGGGACATGACATGGCTGCAATATGTGGGGGGGGGACATGACATGGCTGCAATATGTGGGGGGGGACATGACATGGCTGCAATATGTGGGGGGGACATGACATGGCTGCAATATGTGGGGGGACATGGCTGCATTTGGGGACACGTTTAAAAAAAGTATCGGTATTCGGTATCGGCGACTACTTGGAAAAAAAGTATCGGTACTTGTACTCGGTCCTAAAAAAGTGGTATCGGGCCAACCCTACATGCAATCAATCGAAGGTATCACAACATAAACAATATTGGAGAATAGATGCATGCGGGATATGGGCTCAAGAGGAGGCATCTCAGCGCTATACCAGCTATTTTCCACAACGGTAGATAACTGGCATGGGAAGTGGAATTAAAAACAGAAATATCTGAGGACTGGTCCTCTAGCACATATAAAGGGATGCCCAGCACAACTTTAATAGAAGCAAACTACAAAGTTATATCCCATTGGTACCTACCAGCCTCGTCGAGCATTGTTTGCGATCAAGGAAAATTTGTGTGAAAATTCTCAGAACATTTGAATGTCACTTGAAAGACTTCGTTGTTGCATTTTACATTTGATTTTTGGAATGAATAAACTTTACTAGTCAAAGTTATTTTCCATTCTTCACCTTTTGAACTTTCTCTTCCCTGCGGTCGAAAAAGAATATTAATATGACCCACTAATGCTTAGAAAAATTCACAAACTTTCTTAAATTCTTTTCCCAAAAATCTTTATTCAAAATTGTACCCATCTATGGCCAGCATTAGCGATGAGATTGCATTGATCGGTACAGCTCAGTGTGATTATTATCCAAATTAGGCCGATATTGAACACTGGCCACACCGCTACCAGCAGAGTGTTGAGAAGGATTGTGGGGTTCCTCCTTCCTTCTCCACACTCTGTTGGCAGAGCAGCGCCGCAGTGTGTGAAACTGTATGGAGAGAAAAGCTGTCAAAATTGATGTTGGATGTCGGGGTGGGTGGGGCCAAGCTATCCAACAGCAGCCAATGGGATGGGATCTGGGCGGGCCACTAAGTGTATGTGGCCACGTCCTTTTCTTAAACAGCCCAATCATTGGCTGGATAGCTGCTGGGTCCTGCCCACGACAGGTCCCGCTCACCTCCAACATCACAATGAATTTGTCAGCTGCTCTCTCTCCATACAGTTTCACACACCGCGGCGCTGTAGAGAGCATTCAGTTTCACACAGTTACACTATCGGCTGGTTGTGACCCTTATTTCTTTTCACTTTGGAGGTAGAGAACCTCAGATACTTTGTAAAAACAAGAGAGCAAGCTGGGAAGTGGGTGGGGTGGAGCGGAGCATAACAAAAATTATTGCTGCATACAGGAGTTATACTGGATAATGGACGAGACAAGTTGAAAACCCATTTATTGTCTCTATTTTTTCCATCTCTGATTTTAGGGAGTTTATTGAAGAAAAGATAGTAGACTTTGCCAAGCAGAATCCCAGTGTTGTTCTGTATGTGAATCCCAAGCCATGCAGAGTACCCAAACTGGTGGGAGAATACTGTAAGTACTGATAAATACATTTTTTATGATGTCAATGAAAATCAGGGGTGTCTTATGAACCCTATCATTCAGCCTAGAAAAAGTCACACGCAGTTCTAGGCTTTTATGGGCTGCAGTCCCTGCTATACACTCTGCAGTCCTTGTACTGCAGTCCATACTATACACTCTACAGCGCGGACTGCAGTACAAGGACTACAGAGTCTGCAGTCCGTGTACTGCAGCCCATGCTATACATTCTTAAGCTGGCAGCTTGCTGAAGATCGCGTCTCTGCTCTCGCAAAGCGGTGTGGATCTCCTGCAGATCTACACAATCAACATTACTCAGGAAGTGCGAGTGTTGTCAATTGGAGCACAGTAGTTGTGACTGGACAGGTGCATGTCATATACTGGAGATGTGGACTACTGTAACCTGTGCGAGGCACTGGGGGAGTTTAGCATGGGCTGCAGCGTTGACACCTTTAAAACATCAGATGCATGCTTTAATTTTTAGTCCACCTGACTGCATCACAGTATTAGAAAACAAAGGATCAACTGAGCTTTATTATTTTTTTTATTTTTGCCGTGCTTTAGCTGTGTTTTTGGGGCCGCTGGGAGGGGGGATTTTATTGGCTAGAAGAAGATCCTGGACTGCCGCACTTCTTAAAACAATGTCTTTATTGTACAAATAAAATCCAAAAAACAACCAAAGTGATACACTCAAAATGAAGTGAACAACAGGAAACAGATGGCTGACATGTTTCACATCATGTGATGCTTACTCATAGCTTAGAGCAGAGGTGCCCAACCAGTGGCCCGGGGGCCACATGTGGCCCATGGAGCCCTCTGATGTGGCCCACGACCTCCTGTTCTGGGATGGAATAGAATACTATTAAAGGTCAGTTTATTACTATAATCAGTGTTTACACAGACATATATGTTCTGCAGTGGTTTCTAGGCTGCTTTCAAACTAATCCGCAGAGCAGCGCACCTGCGGGTTACTTGCAGTGAGCCATAGACTTCTGTTATTACCTGCAAGTTTGAGCTTTCTGACAGTGCACCAAATCTGCAGAATATAGTAGAAGTCTATTGCAAAGTGCAGAAAAGCCAAAAGGTACACTGCGTTGTACTACGTGTAAACCACAGCGCATCAGTGTGAAAGCAGCCTTGGCCCCTTTCACACGGTCAGTCCGACCCAATTGGACCCTCCATTAACCTTTTAAGGAGTGGCAGATGTAAACCGACTTGTGTCCCACCTCCAATCCAGCTGTGCAGAGTGGAAATGGACCTGCCATCTGCTGATTGTGGCCCGCGACCAGTTATCAAGTCACTTAAGTGGCCCTCGCGCTTCAAAAGGTTGTGCACCCCTGGCTTAGAGGGTGGATTTTACCTTTTTTTTTTTTTTATCTCGTTTTGCAGCAGTTTGGAAGAGCTGCCCATTCATTGCAAGGGGCAGCTGGCATTTTGGTAATTATTTACAGTGTTCCCAACCAGCCCCAAAGATGCTCCTTGCAGGACTTTTTATAACCTCCCCCAAGCACACTGCCCTGGTGTAAAAAGAAAGCGCACTGCAAAGAATGGGAGGTAGTTTTCAGGCCCTTTTTTGGAGGCTATTTTCCCCCCTCGTCTTCCAGGACAGCCCTGAGATATATGGCTCCTCCCTCCGGGACAGGAAACGCATTCACCCAAATTATAAAAGGCGGTCCTCCGGGCCTCCTCCTCCAGTTTTTTGTGTTTCCTGCCGGACGGGAAGGAGCACATTGGGAATGTTGCTTTTATTTTTTTTCTACTAGCTTCTCCCAGTACTGTTCTGGGTATGAGAGCTGAACCTACCTCCTAGCGCACGCCTCTGACCCCGTTTTTTTTTTTTTTTGGTTTTTGTCTGTTCCTGGTTAAAACTCAGAACCAGCCGCCTAGAAGAAAGTGTGCCGTTTGTGGGACAAAATTAGGCTCCAGTTGGGATAAGCCTTTATGCCCAGAATGTGTTGGCAGTCTGGTAAAGGAAGACTCGGTTACTGCTTGCTGTCAGATGTTGTCATCTGTTAAGGATGAGATTGCGTCCACCTTCCAGTCTTTTAAGGGGCTGATAGATGGGATGCAGGGTCCCGCCTTGTCCCTACCTAGAGCATCTAGTATGCCTTCCCTGTCGTCGTCGTCGGACCACCTACTAAAAGCTATCTATGATACCTTGGAGATCCGTGAGGAACAGGTTCAGCTCTCCAAGCACGACCTAATGTACCGAGGGTCTAGTGCAAATAGAACCAGGGTTTTTCCAGTTCACAAATCCCTGATTGACGTGAGTCTGCGGGAGTGGGAGCAACCTGAAAAAAAGACCATTCTTTTCAGGCAACCTTAAGCGTAGATTTCCCTCTGATTCGGATGCATCTCATCCCTGGAACAAAGTTCCTAAGTTGGATGCCCCTTTAGCCAGAGTCTCAAGAAAGACTGATCTGGCCTTTGATCTGGGGGCCTTGAAGGACCCAATGGATAAGAGAGGGGACTTACTGTTAAAAAGAGCCTGGGATGCCTCTTCAATAAGTCTAAAGCCCGCACTAGCAGCGACTTGTGTAGCTAGAAATTTGGAATGTTGGCTCACCCAGTTGCAGACCCACATCCTGGCGGGTACATCTAGACAGGAGCTTTTAAAATCTTTTCTGCTTCTATTTAAAGCTGTAGGCTTCCTGGCCGATGCCTCTGAAGAATCTGTGAAATTGGCAGCTAGATCAGCGGCCTTGGTAAATGCAGCCCGAAAATCAGTGTGGCTGAAGACTTGGACAGGCGATGCCGCCTCCAAGTTGAAACTGTGGATTGCCCTTTTCGGGAGACCACCTTTTTCGGGTCAGGCCTACAGGAGGCGCTAGAACGCACTCAGGACAGAAAAAAGGCTTTTCCTGAGAAAAAGAAAAAAGCAGAGGGAAAGCGTTTTTTTTCGAGGTTTCAAACAGTACCAACAGAAGGAGGGCCAGCCCAAAAAGCACTAAGCAGGTCATAAAGGTAGGGGGAGAGGAGGAATAGGGTTCAATCCTCCTGAAACCACCCCCAAGCCGCAGTGACTCCTGTGTCCCTGTGGGAGGAAGATTGGGGCAGTTTCTCCCACAATGGACCATGGCAACTTCAAGTCGTTCATATTAGACATAAGGAACAGATACAAGTTGGAGTTTATGTCAACGCCCCCCTCAAGTTTTCTGGTTACCCAGCTTCCCAGGGACAGAGAAAGCAGAGGCCTTGGGCCTGTCTCTAGGGGAATTGGTGGACCAGAGAGTTCTAATTCAGGTGCCTCAGAGGGAACAAGGACAAGGGATGTATTCCCATGTCTTTGTGGTAAAAAAGCCATCGGGGAAGTTCAGGATGATCCTGAATCTTCGTCCCCTGAACAGATTTGTAAAGTACAAGAGGTTCAGGATGGAGTCGATTTTCACAGTGGCAAGGTCTCTATTCCCGGGGTGTTACATGGCTACCATGGATCTCAGAGATGCCTACTTACACGTCCCGATTCATCCAGAATTCCAAAAGTTCCTTAGGGTAGCGGTGAGGGTGAATACGAAGATCAGACACTTCCAGTTCCGAGCCCTTCCCTTTGGTCTGTCGACTTGGTCAACCAGGGGTTCCAGCTATTCTAGATTTTTTGCAGGCAGGGGTAGATATGGGTCTCTCCCCAAGTACCCTAAAAATGCAGGTTGCGGCCCTTAGTGTCTTTCTTCAGTGTTCCCTTCAGCAGAATCCTTTCATCAAATTTTTTTTCAAGGCCTTGTCAAGATCTAGGCCTGTGAGGGTGTCACCCTGTCCTTCTTGGGATCTCTCCTTGGTGCTTAAGGCACTATCAGGCAGTCCATTTGAACCTCTGGAGGAATCTATCTTGAAATGGATAACCCTTAAGACGGTACTCTTAGTAGCAGTCACTTCAGCCAGGCGGGTGAGTGACCTTCAGGCTCTTTCGGTTAGAGAGCCATTTTTGTTGATTTATGAGGATAGAGTTGTTTTGAAAACCGACCCCAGTTTTCTCCCCAAAGTGGCGTCCTCATTTCACAGGACATTGTCCTTCCGACATTTTCTTCACCCTCGGTCTCAGAGGTGACATTTCTAAATCTGCTAGATGTCAGGAGATGTCTTTTCATTTTTTTTAGAGGTAACCAGGGAACTAAGAAAGTCTGATTTCTCTTTTTGTTAATTTTTCGGGGATTAGGAAGGAGCAAAAAGCATCTAAGTCTTCCATTGCCAGGTGGATCAGGTTGGCAATAGTAAAAGCCTATGAGTTAGAGGGCAAGCAAGCCCCATTTGTTAAAGCACACTCTACCAGAGCGGTTTCGAGTTCATGGGCGGAAAAGGCCGGGGCCTCTCCAGAAGAAATTTGTAAGGCGGCAACATGGTCAAGCTATACTACCTTCGCCAAGCACTATTGCCTGGATTTGATGTCTGAGAAGGATCAGGCATTTGGCCGAAGGGTCCTCCAGGCGGCTACCCCACCCTGACAAGTAAGTTTCTTGTTTATCATCTCAGGGCTGTCCTGGAAGACGAGGGGGAGAAAACCGGAGTTAAGCTTACCGGTAACTCTCTTTCCAGGAGTCTTCCAGGACAGCCCGGTTTCCCACCCGGTGTTTATATTATTTAACGGGAGTTGGATATGTGTTAGTATGTTATGTCTTTCAGAGCCTTCAGGAATTCTTGGATGAACTGAGGAGGAGGCCTGGAGGACCGCCTTTTATAATTTGGGTGAATGTGTTTCCTGTCCTGGAGGGAGGAGCCATATATCTCAGGGCTGTCCTGGAAGACTCCTGGAAAGAGAGTTACCGGTAAGCCTAACTCCGGTTTTTAGCGAAAACTGCCTCAGTGTGAAAGGGGTCTAAATGTCCTCCAGCATTGCCTGTTTCTTCTTTCCAGAGTTCCAAGAAGTAAACCATAAAGTGGAACTAAACCCATAGATTTAATTACATTCCTGGAATTGCTAATGGTCCCATTTGGTTGTGTCCTCAACCAAACCATGGCTGGTGTTAGAACTGATCACATGTGCAGCACCATGGCAGTTGCAGATCAAACAGAAGCAGATTCATTGGCTGTAATGAATAGGAGGGTTTAATTCTGCTTAAGGCTGTCAGCCGCTACAAATTGAGTAGTGCCTAAAAAGAGAGCAGCAGAGCAGTGTAAGACATCGTATTACTGGATGTGACACAGTATATGCCAGTGATGGTGAACCTTGGCACCTCAGATGTTTTGGAACTACATTTCTCATGATGCTCATGCACTCTGCAGTGTAGTTAAGCATCATGGGAAATGTAGTTCCAAAACATCTGGGGTGCCAAGGTTTGTCGTCACTGGTGTATAGGCACTTATTTTTAATGGGGGCCAGCCTGAAGTGATTTAGCAGGAGTTAATTTTCTGACAAAAGTTCCACTTTAAATCCGCCCTGACTGCATTGTAACCACCAACTAGAATATGACAGTGGAAATCTGAACGTTTTAATCTTGTGCTGTTTGGTATAACAGACAGTTTTAAATTCAAGACTCCTTGATCTATGTGGCATGTTCATGCGATCAGATGACTATTGTTCTAGAATGAATATTGAATGCATTTGTTCCTTCTTTCAGTGAATGGGACTGTCAGAGAAGAAGCCATTAACAGCAAAACTGCAGTGCAAATAACAGAGCTGGTACAGAAAATGGCCAACCAGTCTGGTCTGGAGATCATCCGTATCAGGAAACCTCAACACACAGACAACCCCAGCATTCAGGGACAGTGGCATCCCTTCACCAACAAACCATCTACCATAAACATACACTTGTTTGATGCTGTTAGCCAACAGGCTGAATCCCAGCCATAAATATTAACCTTAAATATTAACCTTAACCGAATATTGTCATTTCTTATAGCACTGGTCAATACACAGCCTAAACCTTGCAAGTGACACTTATTTGATCCCTGCTTGAGAGAATTGGGATGTGCAGGTCTTTTCTGGGGTGGAAACAGCCAGGAACATGTTAATGCACCTAGAGAATGTCCACTCTTTTAGGACATCTCTGTGAAAAGGGTGCTTTTGGACAGATATCAGCAGAGTCTAATAGTACAGGGATATGTAAAATAATAGACATATAATGACTACTGTTCTCAAGAAGACCTCTGTGCCTGTCTACTTCTGTAAAGCTGGACTAAAATGTAGAATGTATGAAACATGTGTATAATAAAATGTTCATAATTATGTGTTGTATAGCATGCATTTATGCAAATGAATTTTGCCATACAAATAATCTGAGCCTGCTGTGCTGGCATTCAACCAATGCCAACTAAAACTTTCTAGATTTGATTTTCAATGACAACTCCAAGCTTGTGCACCTTTGGTGGTGACTACATGCAGCCTGCAAGCTACAAAACTGACTTTATTGAATATGCACAATAGCTTAATACATTAAACAAATATTTCCTGCACAAAATTGAATCGTAGCTGATGGATATGCATGTTTTAACAATGGCATCCCTGCCACACTTTCAGTGGACTTCATTGTTAATGAGGCATTGTGGGTTCTGTATCCTGTAATTGACTCTCAGTGGTCACATAATTGGGAGTCCATTCTGCAAAGTTTGTATAAAGCTATCTTTAACCACTTCCTACCCGTAGGTTGTCATATGACGTTTCTTAGATTGAAGTGGTGATATCTAGATAATGCCTACAGCTACCGGCATCATCCATATACAGTAAAACCTTGGAAAGTCGGGGGGACTCTTGGGAGAGAAAGTCGGGGGGACTCTTGGGAGAGAAAGTCGGGGGGACTCTTGGGAGAGAAAGTCGGGGGGACTCTTGGGAGAGAAAGTCGGGGGGACTCTTGGGAGAGAAAGTGGGGGGACTCTTGGGAGAGAAAGTCGGGGGGACTCTTGGGAGAGAAAGTCGGGGGGACTCTTGGGAGAAATTTGTGTGAATATATAGTATATTAGTACACTTACTCATTAAAACAAAAATGCCAACATCTTGTGGTTGCAGTTGAATACATGAAATGTGAAGATATGGTTGAAAGGTCCCATCCCTGTTCTGTGCTCAGCCTGATCCTTAGAATGGGGAAGATGGGAGATCTTGGTGATTATGACCAATTAATGATTGCTGGCAGTTCTGTAGAAGGAAATGCCTTGTTTGACATTGCAAAAGAGCATCTCTGAACGATCACCCTACAGCGGAAATAGCCCCCCCCCCCATTCTAAAGCTAGCCACACGATACAATAGTTTTAGTGTCCTCTTGAATTGCCAACATCTGTGTAACGTGAGAGCATACCTGAATTGACCGGGTTGCTTAGGTAGGCCCCCACTCTATAATGTTTTTAGTAACTTTAAAGAAGAATTCCAGTTATGCATAGCTTTACAATGTTACATTGGACTAACTTGAACCAATGTAACTATGCATATGCCATACATGTGGGATCCCCGTAGAAGCCCACCATAATGGGCATTACTCTACAATGATCTCCACTAGCTTCCAGGTTCACTGGTTCCCCACCTCATGCAATCGGAGTAGGCTTTGCATTCATTCAGAAATTACAAAGAATGGAACCCGTGCTAAGCAGCCAATCTTCTGTGTTCACAATGCAGTAAGCCAGCTGCTTGGCACAGGACTCAAAATCAAGTAGAGTTCACTGGAGCAGCGGTGTCTACTTCATTGATTCCAGCTTCTAGAAAGAGATCCCGCAGGAACCGTGTATAAATAGTACAAATTGCATTTGGCTAGGGTCAGTGTCACTACTGGTAGCACGAGGCGATACTTGGACACTATAAAGGTTGCACAGGCAGTCCAACTCCTCCAGGATGGCACATCAATAGGTATCATTGTCAGAAGGTTTGCCGTGTCTCCCAGCACAGTCTCAAGAGCATGGAGGAGATTCCAGGAGACATTTACTCTAGGAGAGCTGGACAGAGCCGTAGAAGGTCCTTAACCCATCAGCAAGACCGGTATCTGCTCCTTTGTGCAAGGAGGAACAAGATGAGCACTGCTAGAGCCCTACAAAATGACTTCTAGCAGGCCACTGGTGTGAATGTCTCTGACCAAACAATCAGAAACAGATTATATGGGGGTGGCTTGAGGGCCCGACGGCCTCTAGTGTGCTCTGTGCTCACTGTCCAGCACTGTGGAGCTCGATTGGCATTTTCCATTAAAGACCCGAATTGGCACCTCTGGTGCCCCATGCTTTTCACAGATGAGAGCAGGTTCATCCTGAGCATATGTGACAGACGTGAAAGAGTCTGGAGAAGCTGTGGAGAACTTTATGCTGCCTGTAACATCATTCAGCATGACCAGTTTGGTGGTGGGTCAATGATGGTCTGGGGAGGCATATCCATGGAGGGACACACAGACCTCTACAGGCTACACAATGGCACCCTGACTGCCATAAAGTATCTGGATGAAATCCTTGGACCCATTGTGAGACTCTACCCTGGCATTGGATCCTGGGTTCCTCCTGGTGCACGATAATGCCCGGCCTCATGCGGTGAGAGCATGCAGCCAGGTCCTGGAGGATGAAGAAATTCATACCATTGAATGGCCCCCACGCTCACCTGACCTAAATCCAAAAGAACACCTCTGGGGCATTATTTTTTCCATCCAGTGCTGTTAGGTTGCACCTCAGTCTGTTCAGGAGCTCAGCGATGCTCTGGTCCAGATCTGAGAGGAAATACCCCATGACACCATCTGTCGTCTCATTAGAAGCATGCCCTGATGGACTAGCTTGCTGCATAATTTTTTCGGTGTCTTTGAAATCTGCCCTCTGTAGGTGGATACTTTTTAATTTCCATCAAATGATGTGCCATCCTTTAATTCCTAACACATTACCCAGTCCATATTAGTATAGATATCCAGCATGAGATTTTTGCCCGTTGAGATCTGATATGTTTTCAAAGTGTTCCTTTAATTTTTTTTGAGCAGTGTATACAGTGGAACCTCGGTTTAAGAACGTATTTTTTTTTATTCTGACTCAGTTGACTCACAAGACGAGCAGAATTCAAGCTAAATAGGCATGCAGTACCTCCATTTGGCCTGAGGTACGGGGGCGCAGGAGCCGAGAAAAGCCGAACATTGGCCTGCAGTACCTCATTTGACCTGAGGTACAGGGTGCAAGAAACGAGCCAAAGTGTCCTCGGGCCTTTTCGTCACTCTCTGGCACCCCCCACCTCAGGACGCATTAGGTATTGCATCCCATTGAAGTCAATGCGGAACAAATTATTTTCATTTCCATTGACTTCAATCAGAAAACTCGCTTTGATATGCGTGTACTTTTGATTACAAGCATACTCCTGGAAAGGATTATGCTCGCAATCCGAGGTTCAACTGTGTATGTATGTATGTATGTATGTGTATGTGTGTGTGTGTGTGTGTATATATATATATATATATATATATATATATATTGTAAACGTTGGGGGTAATTAACTCTTGTGGCAGATGCGTTTTTTGTGCAGTGAGTCAACACCAAACAGGCATATAATGTTAAGGGCCTGGTAGCCCACGTTTATTAAAGGAGAAAAAAGAAACAAAAGTCCCTTCAGGAATCCCACGCAGGGGTTGAAACTTTAT